>OX243886.1:1216500-2428000 GCA_945859645.1 Amphipoea oculea | reverse complement strand
GCCGAGCGCGAGCGTTTAGTTGAGTAACTGGCGGAACAAACTGCGCTACACGAGGAGGCTTCTTCATGCATCCCAAAAATTGAATCAAAAGCCTAATTTGAATAAATAACTTTTGATTTGGTTCTAAATACTGCAAGTTATTTTATCACCAGCTTTTTAGACATACGCTATAGTTATCTGATACAAGGCTGTAAAGTAAATAAGATGAATCTAAACTGTCTAAACAGTCTAATTTAATACATAAAATAGGAAATAAATGGTTCTGAAGTAAGACCATCCATAACTATCTTCTTGTCATTTTGATCACGAAGTAAAATGAATATGCAACAGCCGAAATCGCACTTCAATAAAGTCTAGATTATATTTCACAACTGCGGCAGATTTACACATGTTCCAAGTTATCATCTGCCTACCTTTTTCCCAACTATCTTCGTTCCAAAACACAAAAAGCGGACGCTGGCCGCACAGCTGCTGGATTAAAACGAAACTGGGCTGGCCATATCTGTCGCATGTCGGAGCAGCAATATGCAAAAGCCACTCAGTGGATCCCCAATGGCAGGAAACGACTGCGCGGTAGACCCAGAAAGAGATGGCGGGATGAGCTGGACTCCTTCTTAAAGGATTGGCCCACAATCGCAGTAGACCGGGAAAAGTGGAAAGAGGGAAGGGAGGCCTTTGCCCTGCAGTGGGACAACACAGGCTTTTAATAAATAAGTAAATTATAATAATAATAATAAAAAAAAAAACCGAGTGTGCTTATGACCACACGACTGAAGTGAAACTTCGAGAAAGAGAGAAAGCACACCTCTCTCTCTTGCTCCTACACTGTGATACAGACAATAGGCCTGCACTGTGCTTAGATATACGGAACGTATTTGGCTATGAGAAGAAGAGAGAAAGAAAATGTGCGCGCGCACTGCTTTGTCTTGCTTATATCCCCCATTCAACTCCCGTTCGCCTCGCCCGATCACACTTTTCGTAACGCTTACGTCACGCGTTCGCCAGCTTACTCCCCAAGTCAAGCGTGCGTAAAGAAGTTTCACTTCAATAATATCTTGGGGTCGGCTTCCAGTCTAATCGGATGCAGCTGAATACCAATACTTTACATGAAGCGACTGCCTATCTGATCTCCATAATCCAGTTACTGGTACGCACGGTTACACATCAAGCTATACATATCCAGTATAAGCTGACTTCTGATTGTACGAAAAACCTATACAATGCGAGGTCAGCGAAAAGAAAGAAAAGAAACAAAAGAAAGAAAAGAAAGAAAAGAAAGAAAAGAAAGAAAAGAAAGGAAAGAAAGGAAAGAAAACAAAGAAAAGAAGTAAAAAAAAAGAAAAGAAAGAAAAGAAAGAAAAGAAAGAAAATAAAGACAAGAAAGACAAGAAAGAAAAGAAAGACAAGAAAGAAAAGAAAGAAAAGAAAGAAAAGAAATAAAAGAAATAAAAGAAAGAAAAAAAGAAAAGAAAGAAAAGAAAGAAAAGAAAGAAAAGAAAGAAAAGAAAGAAAAGAAAGAAAAGAAAGAAAAGAAAGAAAAGAAAGAAAAGAAAGAAAAGAAAGAAAAGAAAGAAAAGAAAGAAAAGAAAGAAAAGAAAGAAAAGAAAGAAAAGAAAGAAAAGAAAGAAAGAAAATACATTTATTTAGTAGACTAAAAGACACATAATACACCAGATACATCAGATAAAATTACAAAAAATAAAGAACAAGTAAAAGCGTAAAGTCCGATGTAAGTAATTAGCAGGAAAGTGTGCCTCACGGCTGCGCCAAAAAGGCCCAAGAAAACTGGAAGCGCTAAATATGAAATATCTAATGGCGATAACATAATTATGAGATTTTTATCCAACTCTCTGAATTAACGCACATTCACAAGATTTGATGGGTAGCATAATAAATATTTACATTTAATCAATTTAGGGTGTTGTACGTCGTCATTCTTGGGTCCGATGGGACCCGGTATCGAGCCGGCGGAGGTTCGTGTTTTCGGGTCCAATCGGGGGTGCTTCCGAACTATGCCGTTAAAGTTTGTGCCAAAACGAAAGAAACAAATAACTATCGGCTTACTTGTCACATAATATTATCACATCACACTAATATTATTAAGGCGAAAGTTTGTGTGTGTGTGTTTATATGTTTGTTACTTCTTCACGCTCAAACTGCTGGACCGATTTTGATAAAATTTTGTATGGAGGTAGCTGACACCCTGGATTAACATATAGGCTACTTTTTATCCTGATATTCCGATGGGATCGACATTTACGCGGGTGAAACCGCGGGGCGCAGCCAGTGAATGAATATTTCTAGACCACACAAATCTACAAATCCAATTAAAACCACTCCAGAATTTCGAAACAACTAATTAATATAAAATCGTTCTAAATTAAACATAAATTCGTGTAAAAGTAATGAATCGGTTAAATGCATAGCGATTGCGATTCGATTGCGATAATCGAATAATTTCGCATAATGTAGGAGATGCGCTGGCGCATCGTGATGTCCATTAAATCGTTGCATATTAGCACGCTTAAGCTATTACGGGATAGACAGAGTGATCGTTGGTTCGATGTGTAACTGTATCAAGCAAGGTTTTCGATATAATGTAATTTTATTCAAGGATTTTGACTATCACCGCAGAACGGGGAGATGCCTCGGCGACCGCTGCTAGAAGTGGCATTGTCAATACTTTCCATAAAAATCAAACGTGTCACCCTTTACACGCACTTTGACACTAATGACGTGTAACAAAAGACTGCCCGTGGAGCTTCTTGCGCGTTCTTTTTTATAGGAACCTACTACGCTGGGCAGGGCACATTGCTCGCAGAACAGATGGCCGATGGGGCCGAAAGGTTCTGGAGTGGCGACCGCGTAACGGAAGACGTAGCGTCGTGGACCGACGACCTTGTGAAGGCCGCAGGAACTCGTTGGATGCGAGAAGCACAGAACCGGTCGAAGTGGGGGTGCTTGGGGGAGGCCTATGTCCAGCAGTGGACGTCTTTCGGCTGAAATGATGATGATGATGACTACGCTTTGGAATGGGCAACTAGCTTCATGTTTCTGACTGACCGACCCCTTGACAAATCGAAAATGTCTGTATTTGGTTTATCTATCCATTCTATATCTACTACCATAGGTAATACTTAAAGCTGAAGGGTATGTTTTTTTGTTTGAACGCGCTAATCTATGGATCTATCAGTCGGATTTGAAAAACTCTTTTTGCATATGATACCTACGGCAGAAGCTAGTTTGAAAAAAATGCTTTGGATTTGCATTGATAAATGCTAGTTCCTTCTATTTACTCAAACTCAAAGCATTTATTTCAATTAAACCATTACAGGGACTTTTGAATTGTCAAAATTAAGTAATCGGTCAGTTAGTCAGAAAGTTGAAGCTAGTGGCCCATTCCAAAGCGTAGATCTCTATGGAGAAGAACGGGCAAGAAACTCCATGGACACTCTTTTAAATCAAGATATTACAAAATCCTGGGTACATTATTCTTGTTGCTTCTATATGTGAGAACAATGTAAAAAACACACACAAATGAAGAAACAATACAAGAAATAAGATTAAAAATAATCCTTGGCAGTTAAGAGATGACCAGTCTCTACCGACGGCGTCCGTTCACGAACATGACGCATGGATCAGCACCATCCAGCTCAACCATTTTGTAGGGAACCGAATGATCCAACACACGCGCCACCATCAGTGAGACTTCTATAAGAGAAGAGATCTGGTCGGCGGACTAGGGGCGTCCGTCGTCCGACCAGACAGGCCCGAGTTGGCGCTGCAGTGTTCCACGCGCGCCACTCGAGAGTGGGTGCGGTCAATTATAGGAATGGGCGCACGGGGAGGTGGGACCCGCTGTGGAACAGCGGGTCGAGGCCTGTCGGGGGAGCGGTGAATGCTTATGCGAATCCCGCACCCCCGGCCATACGTAGAGGTGAAACACCGCGGTGTGTTTAGCTGGTAAGAGTCCGGAATGTCCTTCTGTCACCCCCACGATAGAGGAAGTCCATGAGGATTTCCGCCGCGACAAAAAAAAATACAAGCTGAAATTATTTCACAGGTGACCAAGGAAAAGAAAAAAAGAAAATGCGTCTATTTGCCGTTAAAAAAGGACAAGTTGCGGGAAAATATGCGTTACATCTACGTAAAACGGCCATTGCTCACGACCTTATGCGAGTCAGAGCCCCAGTTCTGGATTAACGTCATGACGTCAACCCAGAACTGCAGCAAACGATAATATAAAAAAAACAAAATCTATCGGATATAGTTTTTTTTTTCACTTGGAAAGTATTTATTGCTTCATAATAAGTAACGAACTTAACTATATATAGGTACTAGATACTAAAATAAAAGACTAACTAACTTACAATACAAATAAATAAAAATAAAAAACAAAGGACACTTATCGCTGTCATCGGATATAGTTGAATTTTAATGAGAAACCGATGGATGTTTTCGAATAAAATTTAATTTTATTAATAGAAAACAAACAGCTCGTTTATCAAAAAAGAAGTCGACAACATCCATCGATTTCTTACTAAACTTCAATTACCTATATCCAACGGTCCTGCATACTTATCTCTTTAGTTGACTGTACCTAGTTCCAAGGAGCGTCCTTTAATGAAAGACTGGTTTAGACGGCAATAAAAATCTTGGCGATCGTAACATTAACAGTGCTTTACGAGGAAAATCTAAAATTCTTATCGAAACGATTTTCGCAACTGAATTCAAAGTCCAATTAAGTCATTATATAAACTTTATAATGCTCTCCAATAATTACTTAATTAATATGCCTCGAGATCAGAAAGCACGTTAAGCCGTTGGTCCCGGCTGTCATTCGTGGATCTTTGACAGTCGTTACGGGTCGTTAGAACCTCAAAAGTCTGACAACCAGTCTGGCTTTACCAAGGGGTATCCTATTACCCAGTAACTGGGTTGTGGAGGTCAGATAGGCAGTCGCTCCATGTAAAATACTGGTATTCAGCTGCATCCGGTTAGACTGGAAGCCGACCTCAACATAGTTGGGAAAAGGCTAGGCTTTACACCGGGTTAGGAATACGACCATCCGTTCCATCACAAAGATAACTGATGTCACTTGGAAAGCTGCCACGCTAAAATGGAACTGGGCTGGACACATCTGCCGCATGTTAGACGAACAGTGGGCAAAACTTATGATCCAATGGGTCCCTCTTAATGGCAAACGACATCGTGGCAGGCCCAGATGGAGATGGCGGGATGAGCTGGACTTCTTCAACAAGAAATGGTCCTTAGCAGCTTTGAACAGAGAGAGGTGGAAAGAGAGTAGGGAGGCCTTTGCCCTGCAGTGGGACGTCACAGGCTAATAATAATAATAAATAAGGCCATTTATCGAATACCGTGGACTGCCAAACGCACCAATGCATCGATCTTAACCCAGCTTCGAATAAAGACACGCTTGTCGACCATGTGTCAACAACGCATTCTCTCCTATTTCGGCCACATGGTACGCAGAGGCGATGAAAGTTTCGAAAAACTGATTGTGGTTGGGAACACCGAAAGCAAACGATCGCGCGGTCGTTCACCAACACGATGGACCGATCAGAAATCATCGTCCTCTAAATTCTACACGGTGGCAAGGGATGCGCTGTATAGAAACCGGTGGAGGCGGATGATCCGCTCCAGATGCAACTCCGAAGCTGACCATGATCCTCAGACATGAGGGACCGACTACAGAGAGTGAGAGATAGGGAGTAACGCCATTTATAACCCACTTGAAAAAAGGAGGTTCTGTATTCGACCCGTATGTATGTATGGATGTATGTTTGTATATCCGCGATTTTCTCAAAAACTAATGAACTGATTTTGATAAATCTTTTACTAATGTAATATAAAGACTTTCAGGAAGGTTTTAGTATATGATACATTAGGTAATTATTCTTATGTACGAAGTTATATGTATAAATGTACTGCATGTCCGGCATTTCTATGCGAATTTTGATGATTCTTCATGCCGGTGTCTTCAATTCTTCAATGCACTAGTGTTAATTGAATTTGTGTGGGGTAGGTACAACTAAAAAAAAACTTTTTACAAAAAAAAAAACAACGGACTTCAAAACAAAAACTACAAAGTGATAAATAATTTTAATTTCGGAAGTCGGTGTCAAAAAACGAAAATGCGGAACCAACGACACCGACTCCTGAAATTAAAGTTATTTATCACTTTGTAGTTTTTTTTTATTTTGAAGTCGGTTGTTTTTTTTTTGTAAAAAAGTTTTTATTATATGTAAATAACTCGTAGAATTTGAACAAACTGCCCGTTTTACTTAATGACCGTCGTCGCTAGTTAAACTTTAAATCATAAACTTCAGCCTAGTTTAAATTAACTGCTGTAATAAACCACGGATTGCCGAAGGATGTGCAATTCAATGAATAAGCTCATTGAATAAAGACCTTGCTCTCGATCAGTTGGATACCGATGTATCGATTACGGTTTGCTGTCGAATCGATTGTCATAATAGCGACTCGTGCGCCGGTTGTGAAATTTGATGGAGGATAGTGTTGTGAATGTGTCGATAGGGATTTTTTTTTTAATTCTTGTTAAATCTTACAATATGCTTTATTTACAGCGTAATATTTAATAAAATTTAATTCAATTTATTTATTTATTTAAGTCAGACGCAGTCTCCAGTCATTCATATTTATGTTTGTATACCTACTTAAAAAAATATGTTAATAACCGAATATTAATACAGGTACATGTCACAATAATATGCGTGTGTGTGTGTTTTAGTTATATCTACTATTATAACTAAAATTAAATAACTGAAATTCATAAAATAAAATTGTAAAATAAATTCATAAGTTACATCGCAATCATCTCTTAATTAATTAAAATCTACCTATATCAATTAAAATCCAGAAACTCATTAAGATAAGAGAGAGAACAAACAAATAAATCCATATCCATACTTAATATTATAAATTCGAAAGTAACTCTGTCTATCTGTCTGTCTGTATGTTACCTTTTCACACCTAAGCCGCTGAATAGATTTAGATGAAATTTAGTATAAAGATAGTTTGAGTCCCGGGAAAGGATATAGGATACTTTTTATCCCGATATATATTCCCATGAGATCGAGACTTAAACGGGTGAAACCGCGGGGCACAGCTAGTATTATAAATTCGAAAGTTACTCTGTCTATCTGTCTGTCTGCTGCTATGAATTAAATTTACTTATGCTTAACCTTTCGGAGGTTATAAGCGTGATGTTATGAATGCCAATTCTCGTAGTTTAAAACGTTCAAAACCTGGCGACAAACAAATGTCAAAAATATAAGGAAATTAGAGGTATTTTTGACAGATTGAGACTGAGATGACTGTGAACTGTGAACGTTCTTAAAATTACGAGAATTGCTCTTCAGATGTTTTGTTCAACTTTCTATCGATATCCGTTTTTATCGACAGCAAACAGCGAACAATAAAGTTACAGTTCTGATTTTGATAGCACGATATAACCTTGTCGTAATTAGATGATATTCGATGTGTAATAAATAATACCAATTGTATTATGTAGCTATCAATTTATATTCGCCTCCAAATTAATAGACATAAGTATGCATACCTACTCCCTATAGGTATCTATATACATAAAACAAAGTCGGGTTAGTTACACCATTTGTAGCTTAAGAACGGCTGGACCAATTTTGATGGTCTTTGATTTGTTGGATTTTTCTCCGCACCGAATAGCAGAATAACTATTAAAACATGGGAAAAATTCAGGAAAAAAAAAGTAATTAAAAAAAAATAATAAACCCGACTGCAACCTTATACTAAAACTAACTGAAAAGCTAAAAACAAGTCCATTTTAAATGAAATAAAAGTTGGAAGCAGGTGGGACCCATTTGAGTTTGAAACTATAATAATGGTATAGGCCCCGCCTGCTTCCAACTTTTATTTAATTTAAAATGGGCTTGTAAAGCAAAATGGCGGATTTATGGCGCCAAAAATCCGCCATTTTGCTTTTATTTTATTTTGATCTACCCAGTGTCACAGTAAATACGAATCTAACGACACCTCTCAAGCTAAAATCCATCGAGCCGTTCAGGCCGCAGAGCGTACCAAACAATTATACATACATACTCTCGAAAAACATAACCCTCCTTCTGGCGAAGTCGGGTAAAAACATAACCCTCCTTCTGGCGCAGTCGGGTAAAAAATCTAATAAAGATAATTCATTTTCTCATACATTAGTTATCCTAAACTGTTTTCGATGGGTAGTTTTATGTTGAGTCCTTTTGCAGGTTTCAAATTAAAGAACAACACCTTACTTTTTTCACCATTATAATATTATTACTTAAAACATTCTCTACAGGTAATAACGATAGACTCTGTGGTGTCACACACACAATCCCATAGATATAAAAAAGGTTACCACAGACTAAAAAGTATGGTCGGATACACAAATATCTAACATCATCATCATCTGCCTAGCCTTTTCCCAACTATGTTGGGGTCGGCTTCCAGTCTAACCGGTTGCAGCTGAATACCAGTATTTTACATGGAGCGACTGCCTATCTGACCTCCAGAACCCAGTTACTGGGTAATAGGATACCCCTTGGTAAGACTGGTTGTCAGACTTTTGGGCTTCTGACTACCCGTAACGACTGTCAAAGATCCACGAATGACAGCCGGGACCAACGGCTTAACGTGCTTTCCGAGACACGGAGGGTCTTGGTATGTAAAGATGGTCACCCATCCACGGACCAACCGCGGCAAGCGTAGCTTAACCAGATCGATCGACCCGTGCGGCTGTTATGACTTAGCCACACACTCCTCCATACACAAATATCGAACATTAGTCTTTATTGAATCTGAGGCGGTACAGAGTTCGCCGGGTCAGCTAGTATTATTTTATTACCTTTTATTTATCCTTTTATTTACCTGCTATTTTATAGAATTAAGTTATTCTTACTGAACAGACATCTGTGCTGCTGGGGAGTTTGTTGCGTCACTTCTTCTCCCCAGCGAAAGCACTAGGAAGTGGTGAAGGGCGTGCGTTTTGGGGGACTGTTTTATGTAATTTTGTCGTTCGAAAAGTGCTGATTCTCAGCGTAATTTGAACTCCACCAACCCACACTGGGCCCGCGTGTTGGATTACCCCACTCCCTCTCGAAGAGAGGAGGCCTGTGTCCCAGCAGTGGGAATATTATTGGCTGATTATGCTACAAAAGAGATGATGATAACAAAAAAGAGGGTGCTGTGTTTATCTCTGTAAAGTATGTCAATAAGTCAACCAGTGACGTCAGATCTGATGCTTCCTTCACTATAATTGCCATATGCGGTATCATAGATTTTATTATAAATCTATGTGCGGTATATTTAGCGTCAAGCGTGTGTTGTGTAAGGTACGATCGTGCGCGGGCGCCGGTTTGAATATCGATCAGTTAGGTGCGGCGCCGGTGCAGTTCACAAGCGGAAGTGGTTTTATGTGTTAATGATGTTATTTAATGTAATAGCCTAATAGGTAATACGGGCTGGTATCCGCAACTCCACGTCAATGCGCGTATTTTGCGTACGGGTGGGAAAATCGATTATTCGATCCACCCCAGCTCCTGAAGGAAGGCCAGCAACGCCTTGATGTTACCTACTGACCGTCTCTCGTAGGGTACCTGGGTTACCGAAGTACTTTGTCCTGTACGTGGCGACCACCGGGCAGCTTAGAAGCACATGTGCCGCTGTCTCGTCGTCCTCCATGCAGGCCCTGCACAGCGGACTGTCTGTTACTCCTATGACAAACAGGTGTTCATTAAATGACCCGTGGCCAGTTAAAGCTGCAGTAACTATGCGCAGCTTTTGTTTGGTTAGACGGAGGACCTGTTTCGTGAGGCGGCCATCCAATGTGGGAATTGCTTCCCTAGCCTGCCTACATTCGCCTTGGTCCGTCCATAGTTTTTCATGTTGCGGAAGCGGTTTTATGTGTTAATGATGTTATTTAATGTAATAGCCTAATAGCTATTATCACTTATAGAGTGGCTCGTGGCTAAGTTATAACAGCCGCATGGGTCGATCGGTCAGGTTAAGCTCCTCCGTGTCTAGGAAAGCGCGTTAAGCTTTTTTTTTTTTTATTTATTTATTTATCATTTATACAAAAGAATACAGGATTATTCATAATAAATAGCAACCAAAAACCACTAAGGTTTAAACTTGTGCTATCATGAGTCTATCTCAATATCGAACTATACAATTACTAACATCTTAAGGTCTTTAAATGAACTTAAGTTTACATTTGATATTTTTCTGTGTAATACATTTGTTTATTTCTGAGGGTAGATTATTAATTAATTAATTTTTAATTTTTTTTGGTTCCGGCTGTCATTCGTGGATCTTTGAGTTGTTACGGGTCGTCAGAAATCTGAAAGTCTGACAACTAGTCAAAAACACAACAGATCACAGTCTTACCAAGGGGTATAGTGTTACCCAGTAACTGGGTTGTGAAGGTCAGATAGGCAGTCGCTCCATGTAAAATACTGCTTACTGGTTAGAAATTTGATAAGTCCTGACAAAAAGCCTTTTTTTTTTTTTTTTTTTTATGGATAAAAAAAAAAAAAAAAAAAAAAAAAAAAAAAAAAAAAAATGACAAAAAGCCTGACATTTCAATAAAAGTCCGGACATTTTAGTCACAAAATCCAAACATTGACCACTTAGTTACAGTGGTATGGTAGGCATGGTAGCAGACGCTTGCGTGAAGAAAATCCGGACAAAATAAAGAGCCGGACAAAATCCTGACGGATGGTAACCCTATTACTGGTTGGCTTCCAGTCTAATCGGATGCAGCTGAATACCAGTATTTGCGATGATGATAATAAACTCAAAACTCAACTCAAACTCAAAGCATTTATTTCAATTAAACCAATTACAGGCACTTTTGAATTGTCAAGGGGTCGGTCAGTCAGAGAGATGAAGCTAGTTGCCCATTCCAAAGCGTAGGTACCTATGGAGAAGAACGGGCAAGAAACTCCATGGACACTCTTTGAAATCAAAATAATGTGGTTACAAAGTCTTGGTTACATCATTCATGTTAAAAATGTATTGTATAAATGCCAGCTATCCGACTCCCTGATAACTTGAACCACACAAAACAAATACTTAAATTTTCTTCGGTCACGATCTTACTATCATCTTTCCTTAAACTAATAACTTGCTTATTTATAATACTCATATTTGCAGATTCTACCAGCTTGTAACTTTTACTAACTGGTTGCGTGAAAGCATCTCGTTGGATCTTGGTTTGCACATAATAATATAATCACCACGTTTGGCAACTGGGTTGTGGAGGCAGGTAGGCAGTCGCTCCATGTAAAATACTGGTATTCAGCTGCATCATCTGGTTAGGGGTCACGTGATGTATTTTTAGCATTTTTTAACATTTGTAACAACATTGTATTCTACCACATAAATGATAGTATCTACTTTTATACTGATAATTAAAGCAATTCGTGCAAAATTATTTCCTAACCATTCCAAAATATCAAAAATGCACAACGTTAGATAATATTCAAGTTTTCACTTCTGCCGGCACTCCCGGAGTGCAACCCGTCTTTTTTTTTAATATTTATAAAATACAGGTATAAGTATCATCTAATTTTATTAAGTATAGAAAATTAAAGACTACAATAATAACGTTTAGATGTTGACAGAAAGGTTGCAGGTTGTTTTTGACTGACATACAAATAAAGAAAGAAATGCGAAAAATAAAATGTAACACGTAACGCCGCTTTTCGGTTGAGAATAATAATAATAATAATATATTCCACAACTATCACACAACGCCATCTAGTCCCAAGCTAAGCAGAGCTTGTGTTATGGGTACTAGACAACTGATAAACATACTTATATATTTCTAAATACATACATATTATAGATAAATTACACCCAGACACAGAACAAATGATCGTGCTCATCACACAAACATTTGTCCTGGGTGGGAATCGAACCCACGACCTCCGGCATAGCAGTCAGGGTCACTAACCACTAGACCATCAGGCCTGTCGCCGCGCGACGTCGAATCGCGCGTTTGCCGAAAAAATAAATACACGTGATATATTACTACACCCCCCTTGTGATATTTCGTTATTTTTTATGGACCCCCTCCCCCCCCCCCTTTGAGAAACTGGGAAACTGCAGCATCGCAACAGAAAGCTAATTCCCGTCGTTAAAATCGTTCCAAATCTACATAGTCGCAATCTCATCTCAGCGATAATAATCAATGTCAAAAACTTGTCAAAAATTTAGGGAAATTAAGAGGTATTTATGACCGAGATCAGACTGTGAACGATCTGGGTTCAAACCTTACAACCTTACAACTTGTGAGTCGCGGCCGTTACCACTGGGCCACCACTGCTCAGCCCTCAGGATGGGCAATATAACCTTTTTTTTTTTTTTTAGAAAAGCTTTTACAGGTTACTTCGTTAGAAGCCTAGATATTTTATGATTGGATATAATGTTGCAAACACTTATCACGGAAGAGTTTCTTGTATGACGATATCATTAGACCCAATGATGTCTGTCCATGGAGTAACATTGATGGATTGATTTATTATTCAATGAAAAGTTAATGAAGTTGTTGTGATACCGAAGTTGGCATGTGTACGGAAAATATTAATTTAGGTCTAAACATATACAGGATAATTTTGCTATCACCATCCAAATTTTTAAAGGGTGTTCTACCCATGAATATGAACAACTTTCAATATGGGACCATCTTTGAAATCACGAAAAAAAAAACAGCTGTTTAATACAAAAGTTCAATACCTACTTGACCAAAATGTATGAAACAGCTGATTTTTTTTCGTGATTTCATTGTTGGTCCCATAGTGAAAGTTGTTCATATTCATGGGTAGAACACCCTTTAAAAATTTGGATGGTGATAAAAAAATATCCCTGTATTTGAGATTTAAATTAATATTTTAACTTACTGAAACTTGATACTTTTCAGACAGGCATATTTTATTAATAAACGATTTAAATGCGAGAAATAGAAATTTATAGAATACTAGCTGCGCCCCGCGGTTTCACCCGCATAAGTTTCGACCCCGTGGGAATATCGGGATAAAAACTATCCTATGTCCTTCCCCGGGATGTAATCTATGTCTCTGCCAAATTTTATCGAAATCCGTTCGGTGGTTTAGGAGTGAAAAGGTAACATACAGACAGACAGAGTCACTTTCGAATTTATAATATTAATAATATAAGTATGGATAATAGAATAATTTTTATTATGTACACCATATTTTATATAATATTCTTAGAAACCAGAAGCGGAATATATTGAAAAACAAATTACTAAGTAACCTACAAAGTTATATTTCTTACAAATCATTTTTAATTAGCAACAAGCACATAGGTAAATAACAAGCGCATAAGAATTATATAACACGACCCTAATCAACACTATAACGTCCCTAGAATACGCCCGTTGCATCCGAAACCAACAGTCTATCAAAAAGTACTCTGTGGAAACCAAACAGCAAGCAGCCCCAGCGCCCATTGATAGCGCACCATGCCTTTTTTCTTATAAGCTGTCACTCGAACCGTGTAGGTTAGAAGAAGGAGTGTCTAAGAATATATATATTTATATTGCCAGTTATTGTGCTTTTATTAATTGTATCGATGTATTAAAATGAATTGTTATTGTTAGTATATTTTTTTCTGCCGAAAACCGAAAACGAAAAGAAAAATGTAGTTTTTCTCTGCATTTAATACTCAAGTTTTATTATAAGGGAACCCAACTATGATTACTTAAATCTAAATTCCAGCAATTTCGTTCACGTGAATGGTTTTCGTGCGACGATAAATTGTACCCACACGACTGTCACCTACTTCTCTGCTTATACCCGTACCATCACGACTGTTGCTGGTATGTGAGTGGCTCCATAGCTTTGGAAGTTATTGTCACCGAAGGACTTATAAGTAGGGGTGTGTAATGTTTGGTATAATAACAAATGCACTCATATCACTTGAAATAACGTTCATATAATATAATTTTCATATGCTATAATATCAAATAACCCAAACTCATATGAACTAATGTTTTATATCATATAATTTTCCTTTAATAACATTTATTATAACGTTCATTTTATATAATTTTCAATATATATAATATTCTTTTTATATAACGTTCATTTGACCTAATATTCTTGTGACCTAATTTTCATGTTTAATGGTCACAGTTCTAACCTAACTCAAATTGCACCAAAACCAAACCTTAAAATATTCTATGCATGGTCGAGGGTGGGCTTAGTCGACGGAGCCCCTCTTCGCGGGGCTCCTACTTCTGGGTGGCTTATAAAAAAAATCTTAAATTATATTAAAAGTTACTTAGAGATTATGAATATTATAGTAAATGAATATTATGTCAAGAAAAGTTCATTATATCATAAGAAATTAGGTAAAATAAAATTATATCAACAATTCATTAGCTCAACTGATCATTATATTAAACAAAAAGTATATTAAGTAAAATTAGGTCAAGTGAACGTTAGATTTTTTGTTATTATATCAACCGATACACACCCTATAAGTGGGTAGGTATAGTTTGGACAGGCTTGACTGGAGGGGCTTGTGGCCAAGTAATATCAGCCGCACAGGTCGATCGATCAGGTTAAGCTACGCTTGCCGCGGTTGGTCCGTGGATGGGTTCCACGGACCAACCGCGGCAAGCGTAGCTTGAATGAAAAAAAGAAGCAGTTTATTAAAATCCAACATTTTCCTTAAGTTTCCCGTATGTCATTACTTCCCAGAATTCGATCCTTATTAGCGACACTATCGTATGGTGTAATAATACAGTGTTTTTTTTTAATTTTTTTTCAAAATCTACGAGTTCGATTCCTGGCTAGAAATATTGATTTTTCAAAAATCCAATGATGCAGTTTTAGTTTTCATCAAAATCGATCCTGAGTACTTTTCGCTATTCTTCATAGTTTCGGATTTGGCCATCCACGCCTACTTGGAAAATTCGCCTGTATACCTATGCTAGGTAGATAGTGTGATGAAAACATAATACTACTTATTTAGTACACTGGCGGCCACTTGTGGTGGAAAGGCGTTATAATAAATAAAACTATAAATAAATTCGTCACTTCATTTAATGTAGGTATTTAATTTGAATCACAGTTAGAATCAATAAGTAAAGTAAAGTATACATTTTTAAATTCGATGAAGTTGGGTACTTGACTATATTGATAACTGGCTGACCCGACAGTCGTTGTCCTGTCAAAATTTCAAAATACAGGGTTATTGGAGAAACATCAAATACCTCTTAAGATATCATTGTACTCATCATTATGAACAACTTTTACTATGGGACCAAACCTGAAATCGCAAAAAAAAAATTGCTGTTCCCTACATTTATGTTTGCATAACTCGTCAAAATGTAGGGAACAGCTGATTTTTTTTCGCGATTTCAGGTTTGGTCCCATAGTAAAAGTTGTTCATAATGATGAGTACAATGACCTCTTAAGAGGTTGTTGATGTTTTTCCAATAACCCTGTATATATCGCTCATTTGGAGATACATCGACGTAAGTGCTATTTTTTTGCGTCTTTGTTTCTCCTAACGTGAATACTTAACTCATTTTTGGTGAAAAATTCATTTACGTCGATGTTTATCCAAATGAGCGATATACGAGTAGTCTTGAGTTTATACAAACATTTCACAGAAAAAACCACATTCAGTTTTACCCGAATTTTCCAATTTTTCGAGCAATTTTTCCAATTTTTTATTTCACAAAAGTTTAATTCGGACTATTACGAACATTTTAAAATAAAAAATTGCCAAATCGGTCCAGCCGTTCTCATGTGATGCGTTACAACGAACAGCATTTCGATTTTATTAAAATAAATTTTATTTTTAGAAAGAAAAGAAAATTGTTTGCGCAAGTTTAAACACGATGCAGAGAAAGACCACAAACAAAAAAAAAAAAAAAAAAGTTGGGGGCAAATATGCGTCACATCCACGCAAACAGCTATCGAGCATCATAATGCTACCCTATGCTAGACAGAGCCCCAGCGCTGGTTTTCAGCGACAGCAGACGTTGACCTGATTTTTTTTATATTGTATGAAATATTTTTCTCTTGGAAATGTTTTAAAGAAATAATTAATGCCAAATGTCCTAAAAAAAATAGTAAGTGTTTTACTTTTATAGACCAGTCGGAAAACAAAGTACTAATATTATTTGTACTAATTTTATTATTGTTTCATATTGTACTTACATACCAAGACTCCTCCGTGCCTCAGAAAGTACGTTAAGCCGTTGGTCCCGGCTGCCATTCGTGGATCTTTCGACAGTCGTTACGGGTCGTCAGAAGCCCGAAAGTCTGACAACCAGTCTTACCAAGGGATATCGTATTACCCAGTAACTGGGTTGTGGAAGTCAGATAGACAGTTGCTCCAGCTGCATCTGGTTAGACTGGAAGCCGACCCCAACATAGTTGGGAAATGGCTAGGCAGATGCAGATGATTGTACCTACTTATTTATGTCAACCTTTGTTGCCTACTGGTGGGTTTTATACCCATAACATTTGTTGAATGTAGATACAATCTCTTGTATAAATGTTTATGAAAACAAAATATGTAATCTATAAAAATATGTTACTGTACTTAGTCATAACGAAAATAGTCAAGACCCAACAACTAACATGCATTTATTTTTAATAATTCGTAAAAATACATTATTCAGATTTATAAACACTCCAATGTTTCACTTTTATTAAAATAACAACTTTTATTAGACGAAAAATATTTAAAAAAATAATAGGCAGACTCGATTTTTGAGGGGATTTACACACGAGCGGAGAAACGCTGCTTTGTAAAGATTGGCGGTCCAGCCGCCGTTACGTGTTAGTGTCTTTAGGCATCGTTTTTTAATACTTGTTTGTTATTTAGCGAAGACATACATATTATAGTAAGTATGTAGGTAGCAGAATCCCATGTACATTTTATTATATTTTTAATACATAAATACATTGGATGTAAAAAGACATTTATTTTAAAAAGATAGGAAGCTCTATTTGGGAATATTGATCATTAAAAAATATTAAGTAACTATAACATTTCATTTAAATTGTTTGATTAATCAATAACAATTCTGCCCCCTGTTGTAATTACAGTAAGTAAAAAAAAAGTAATCGCGGGAAATCATACTTTTGTTTCAAAATTTTTAAATTAGTGGTCTTCATGATTATAGCAGATAACTTAGATATGACGGATAACAAAATATACATTTGTATAGATTAATTCTGAATATAAATTATTTGTTCAATATTAATGGTTTTTTTTTGCTAAAAAAGTCACAACACTGGTAACACGACTTACTGTAATTATAACATCGGGAGCAGAATTAGAAAAGTCATTTTGACGTTTAACCTCTTTATTTATAAACTTTGCTTAAAGTAGTGATTAGCGACTGTATAACCATACATTTTGATGTTTAAATGTCACTTAACTTTAATCATCGTTTGTAAATAAACCCCTCAGTGTCCTGTGTTTAAAGTTTTTTTCTCAATACAAAGAATTACTGCAAATATATAAATTCCTTTATTATTTTTATCGATTCTTAATATCAACAGTTATTGGTTGCTCTATTATGGAGGCTCACAATAAATAACACTTTTAGTTTTCACTAGAATTATATAACTTAAAAGTCTACTTAAAGCCCCACTTTGGGATAAAGAAAACCAAATAATATGTAACTAATTACATATTTGTTTATCATTTGTGAACCGAGTCAATCATTTCTACATTCGTCTGTAAATTAGGAGAAGCGTAAAAACGGCCAACCACAGCGTTCGACGGCGCAGTGTGGAACAGCCCTAATTAAAAACTTAATTATTATCAGGAACATCCAGTTAAGTATACTCGACGCTTTGTGGGTTTGTTTGTCCGTTTATCCGGCCTGAAACAATTAGAAAATATTATGTTAGTTACAAATTAAAAAAACAATTGGAAAATATTATGTTAGTCATAAATATTAAAAAACAATTGGAAAAGATTATGTTAGTTATAAATAAATATTGAATAGTTGAAAGTATTAACTCAAACCCAACGCATTATTTCAATGAAACCATTTACAGGAACTGACAAGGAGTCGGTCAGTCAGACATTGACCAACCTACGCCAGTGTCACCTTGTTAAAAAAATATTTAACGCATATGAAGAGGCACAAGATGCAATAGGCATTTATTGCGACCTATCCAAGGCATTTGATTGCGTGAATCACGTTCTTGTAACTTGAGCATTACGAATTGGGTAAGCTTGCGTTTAGCATAATAAAATCATATTTGAATGATAGATTTCAGCAAGTTCAAATGAACGGTATTGGTAACGGTCATTGGGTTTAAAAGTCAAGATGGGTGTACCACAGGGCTCTATATTGAGTTCGTTCCTCTTTTAAGTAGGTATACATATAAAAGATTTAGCTCATTTACTGAAAAACCGATCACAAATGGTGTTATTCGCTGATGGCACATCACTGATTATAAGAAGATGTACGTGTATGTTTTTACAAGAAGATGAGTGTACTTACTTTAGCTGGATAAACGAATGTTTTTGCGAGTTGCGATCCGAACACGTTGGTTGCTTGGCAAGAGAACTCTCCCATATCGCTCCAGCGCAGTGACGATATTACTAGCTCGCCTGAACGAAGCACCTGCAGAGTTACAGTGATCAGATTAGTAAGAAAATTTGTTGTTTTTTTTTTTCTTTTCGTGTGGAAAATACTATTCTTTGATGTTTTTTTATTGTTTGAGCCCTGGGGGCCTAAAAGGCCACTTTAGCAGAATCATAAAAGGATATCATTATGAATCATAATAAAAGTCGTAAAATGGTCACAAACTGAAAATTCATAAATTATTTGACATTAAAGCAATTCATATTTTGTGAACCATTTTACGAATCTCCATACAAAACTGTCAAACAGATGAATTGCGTGATATGAAATTGTAGACAAATAACATTATGAATTGTCAGTTTGTGACCATTTTACGACTTTTATTATGATTCATAATGTTATCCTTTTATGATTTTGCCAAAGTGGCGTTTTTAGGCCCCCAGTAAGTGACCACGTTGATTGCGGCATCAGTGGCATTTTTAAGTCATCTAAATAATAAAATCCTCTAGACCGTATTTCGGCCACGGCGGCCAATCTCAACGGAGACTAGCCTTCGGTGTGGGAGATATTATAGTGCAAAAGTGTGCGCGCAGACACAGACCCACTCCCGCTAAGTCATCTAAGGTGCAGATGAACGGGCATTTAGGGTACTCCAGCATGTGGGGCATGGTCTGATCTGAAGCACCGCTCTCGCACTGGTATTTGGATGGGTCGGTGATCCCCCACTTAGACAAATTGTGTCTGCAGCGTCCTACTTTGGTACGGAATCGATTGAGAGCTTTCCATATAGGCTTTGCATATCACTTTAAACAGTGTGAAATTTTAATCACAGTTTTTCTCTTAACACGTTAGCTGCGGCACCAATTTTTGCAAACTTTCCGTTCCTGCGGCACGAGGTCTTATCGGCCCGCACCGTGACCAGACGTTAGGGCGACACGAGGTCTATTAGACCCCACCTGCTTTAACGGACTAAAATCCATTTTCTGGCGCGAAATCAAAGATAAATGAAAATTTTGATCCTTATCGATATAGACAGTGAATTGATGAACCCTAATCTACCGTCGCCCCTGGATCTGATATCTAGTTTGGAATTTATTGGCAAAACAAAATATGGGATCATATACACCTCGTAACGCACTGAAATAGGGTAAATTTTCGCTAAGATTAGTGATGGGAAAAATAATATCGACGCAACGACGTTTATCTATTTTTGTGTGAAAATCTTAATGCGGTTCATAGAATAGAAAAAAAAGAAAACCAGAAGTAGAAAAGAAACTATTTATTCTGCATCGGGCTTTAAAAATACACTTATTAAAACTTGAATTAACATTTAAAAAATCAGTAACAATATACTTTTTTATAAAAATCTCAATTTATTCTCAATAACAGGGTAGACAATAAGATTTTTTGCACTGAGAGCACTGAGTCAAAATCTTTTTGGATTTTTTGTCAGCTTCACGAGATGGCAAAATTGTGCGTAGTTTCTGGTAACAACCAACACATCTTTTTCTTTTTTCACCCTTTTCGAGGCAATGAGGTGCGCTGCTTTCAGATGCTGACCTGAACCTAGACAAAGAACTACTGAATTATTAATTAATTACTTACCTGTTTTGTCAACGGCTGCTTTGCGTTTTTTGTGGAGTTTTTCACTACCTACAAAAATATCAATTAAAAAGTTACCTGTTTTGGTTCTGTTTCTGGGTTTCTTAAAATTAACTTCTTCCGACATCGTTTAGACATGTTCGGCGATGTAAAAGGACGTGCTCTCCAATCGACGTGATGCACAACACTAATCGCGGGAAGCTCGCGTTGGGTGCGGTACGAGGTCCGGGGGGATATGGGACGTTTTAGCCTCGTTCCGCATTGCATTAAAATTATATTCATTCAGTGCGGTACGAGGCCTAAAACATCCGGTACCAAGGTAGGTATACCACCGAGTCCGGGACCATTAGCGCATCTCAAATATACATTTATCTCTTTTCTATACTGCACCAAACGAAAGCTATGCCCTTCGCACGACAGAGATGTTCACGTTTTTGCTTGCCGCACCACAAGGAAGTTGCATGCGGGGTGATTTAGGCCTCGTATCGCACTTAACGTGTTAAAGGGTCATTGTACTCATCATTATGAACAACTTTTACTATGGGACCAAACGTGAAATCGCGAAAAAAAATCTGCTGTTCCCTACATTTTGACGAGTTATGCGAACATAAATGTAGGGAGCAGCTGATTTTTTTTTCATTAGATACATTATTATCACACTAATATTATAAAGGCAAAATTTTGTGTGTGTTTGTATGTTTGTTACTTCTTCACGCACAAACGGCTGGACCAATTTTGATAAAATTTGGTATGAGGGTAGCTGACACCCTGGATTAACACATAGGCTACTTTTTATCCCAATATTCTAACGGGATCGAAACATATGCGGGTGCAACCGCGGGGCGCTGTTAGTAGAGAAATAAAGTATTCTTATCCTACCTTCATCCTACTATCCTTCTTAATCACGGCGCCCTTGTTATCCCTCCAGGTGACATGGGGTTTGGGGTGTCCCTTGACCCGGCACGGCAGTACGATGTTGTTGCCGATTGTGTCTACGTACATCTCATACATCACCACTATGCGAGGTTCTAAGGGATAAAGCTTGGCCCGCTCCGATAGTACTGTGCTGCCATCTGTGGAGAAGAAGAGGAGTTCAAAGTCAAAGCATTTATTTCAAATAGGCACATAAAAGGCACTTTTGAACGTCAAAAATTATCTTATAAAATAGAATTGATTCTAGTCGCCCATTCCAAAAGGTAGTTTTCGTATGGAGAAGAATGGGCAAGAAACTCCACCGTTACTCTTTTAAAATGTTTTAGGTACAATATTTTGCATGGGTACATTAATTATATAATAACATGTGAGGACGATGCAACAATAACAATAACATGTGAGTTAACCATGGTACCACTGATACCCCATGGCAACACTGGTTGAATGAACTCATCTCTAAATATATAAAATTCAAAGTTCTGACTGACTGATATATCAATGCACAGCCTAAACCGCTGGTCCTAGAGACATGAAGTTTGGAGGGTGTGCTCTTTGTGAAGAGTAGGTATCCAATAAGAAAGGGTTTTTCAACACTCCACCCCTAAGAGGGTGAAAATTCACGCGGACGAAGTCGCAAGCAGAAGCTAGTCTAGTTATAAACATAGCACGCTTGACACGCAAAAGTGTTTCTTGTGAACCAATTGATAGAAATAAATATCAATTATCATCATTTAGCCGCGTTTCTTTCTAGTTTTTCTTTAGGCGTACGAAAAATAAAATAATTAATTTCTCACCTGTACTATAGACGACAGTGGTCGCCCTGGCTGTCTTGGAGCCAGCATTGACCAGACATGTATACACGTCGTGGCCCGTCGTCCTCGTTACCAGCAAGGTCGAGACGACCCGCGCGAGAGAACTCGGGTTACTGTCTATTAGCTCATTTGATTCTACGTCGTACTGTAAAAATACGTTGAAAGTGTTACTTGCGCACGTAGCTAGAAGCAGTGGCGTGCATTGGTTTTCAGAATAGGTAGGCACTAGGCCGGGTCTAGTCTAGGCAAACGCGGTCACTAATCAGAAAAAAAAGTGAGGTCAAAAGTGTGGTTATTTGAGTAGGCATGCCTATTTAAGGGTGATAAATTGCGAAGGTCGAACGTCATGGTATTACGCGGGAGACGTACAGTAAAACGGGGCTACTTTGACTTCCAGGGTTACTTTGACAAGGCCGATCACAACGCTATGACGCGTTCCCCACACCCCGCGCCTCGCGCAATATTACTCGAGGTCACGCTCACTTGCTGAGCACACGTGAAAACCGATTTTGGCGCTCTGTCAAAGTAGCTACAAAATCTGTCAAAGTAACCCTGGAAGTCAAAGTAGCCCCGTTTTACTGTACGTATTTTTAATTTTGTCGTATTAACTTGAACGAGTAAAGACCAATGACAATTTGCGAATAGTACGACTGCTTACTGCCGCGCGTTTTTGTATGAAGATTTTGTTTTTTGTTAGGTATGATAATTTAGTGAGTTTCTTAATGGAGCACAAACACTAAAATGTAATTGACAGACTTATGTTGATATATCGAGGTAGGCACTGCTTATATGCCTATATGCAATGCACGCCACTGGCTAGAAGGTACTGCTTTTACATAATTATCATCATCAATCATCAGCATTCTTCTGCTCATAACCCAATTTATTTGTGGTCGGCGCAACATGTCTTTTTCTTCCATACTTTTCTACTAGATATGTATATAGGTAATATTTTTATCTCACGAAGCGACACGCGCTTTATTTGTAGTAACTAAGTGTACAAACACACATATTATACATAAACATCTATGATTATGAGGATTATGCATGTGCTGCCATCTAGTAGCGAGTACAAGAAGTTTAAATGTTAAAGTATTAAAGATATAGTATATGAAAAATGATGTGATTGTGATGTGTTTATGACATAATCTGACCAAAATATAGTTATGGATGATAATATATGATGATTTCTTACCTCATAAACCGGCGCATCGTTCTTAAACCAGTGTATAGATGGTGCTGGCGCTCCGACCGCGTCGCACGTTAGTTCGAGCACCTCGCCGCGGCTGTGTGTATACGTCGCCAGAGGGCGCTGTGTTATCGTGAGGAAGCGACGGGCTCCGGACTGTTTTGTTGGGGCTACTGTAATTGAAAACATTAAAATAGGATCAAAATCAAATTAGGCTGATTAGCATTTCGAACGTCAAAATTACCTACATAAGACTCCCCAAAACGCCCGCCCTTAACCACTTCCTAGTGCTTTTGCTGGCAAGAAATGACACAACAAACTCCCCAGCGACGCATAAGGTGAAACTTGATTCTATATCAATGTATGCAAAGTAATAATTAAACTTTACAAAAAATAAAAAACACAAAACATTAAATTACTTAAATAATTTGCCAGCAGCAGCAAAGGTCAGCTATCACACACCAATTTACCAATAAAAAGAACAGAAAACTAAACCCAAGCAGAAATAAAATATTGATCAAATAATAATTATAATGTTAGTGTATGATTGGTTTTGTTTAAGTACCAGCAAAGTAAGTATTTGCAAATAATTATTTAGGTTATCTCATCTTCTTTTAGTTTTGAAGGATAACATTGTTGTTGAAGAATTAAAAATAATTAGCAAAATATCTTAAAACATTTTTTTTTTCAGTTACTGCTATTCGACAACAGATGGCGTTACTAATACAGAGTTAGAAAGTTGAAAAAGATTCTTCTTTTAGTTTTTTTATATTAAAATAATCCATTTTAAAGTTGAATGAAATCATCGTCAGTGGAAAATTTTATTAATACTTACTTACCTAATTATAATTCAGTAAATACATATTATGTTAGGTACGGTCGCCTATCATATTTTGAACAACATATATTATTATTACCTGACGCTAACCAGCAATGTAGTGTGCTGTGTCTGCAATATTATGTAAAGATGGTGCCCCATCCACTGACCAACCGCGGCAAGCATAGCTTAACCTGATCGATCGACCTGTGCGGCTGTTATTACTTAGCCACAAACAAGTCCCTCATAGGTAATCGTGTCCCTTATAAAATATTTTTCTTTCTTTCTTCAAAAAGACCTGAAAACTTCCCGTATTTAAAAGAAGTATGCGTAAGAACTTACCATTATGTTCAATGTTGTTATCTAAGTCAGAAAGTAGTCTCATGTGTTTGTTGACATTCGCCGATCGCCCGCAGCCCAGCAGACCCATCGTTGCAAACAAAAGTACCAAATACATGTTTATATGATAATAAATTACTATGTTATAGTGCAGAGATTCAAGTAAAGGAGTTATCTGAAACAATAGAAAAATATACGTTAGGTATAAAATATTAAAAAAAAAAACTTAATAACGTAGTGACAAGCCGCGGACATTTTAAGAAAAATATCTTTAAAAAAATACAACCGACTTAAAAAAAAAACAGTACAATGTGATAAATAACTTTAATTTCGGAAGTCGGTGTCATTAATTCCGACTTCCGAAATTAAAGTTATTTATCACTTTGTACTGTTTTTTTTTAAGTCGGTTGTTTTTTTTTTGTAAAAAAGTTTTTATTTTTCAGTTTTTAGTTGTACCTACTCCACACAAATTCAATTAACACTAGTGCATTGAAGAATTGAAGACACCGACTAGAAGAATTATCAAAATTCGGGTAGAAATGCTGGAGATGCAGTACATTTATGTATATAACTTCGTACATAAGAATAGTTACCTAATGTATAATGTATTATATACTAAAACCTTCCTGAAAGTATGTAGATCACAGTAATGAAAGAATTATCAAAATCGGTTCAGTAGTTTTTGAGATAATCGCGGACATACAAACATACATACATACATACATACATACATACATACATACGGGTCGAATACAGAACCTCCTTTTTTAAAGTCGGTTAACGGTTATGTATTATTTATACTAAAACCTTCCTGATAGTATGTAGATCACATAAGTGAAAGAATTATCAAAATAGGTTCATGAGTTTTTCATACATACGGGTCGAATACAGAACCTCCTTTTTTGAAGTCGATTAATAAAAGGGTGCGTTTGGGCCACATCCCATTGAATAACTTTAAATATTGAATGGGTAAAAGTGCCTCACCAAACTGCGAAGTTGTATTTACCACGCGCTGATGGAATGTGACCGGAACATACACGATAGACAATATTCGCTTGATGTGGGATTTGAAGTGGGGGGTATGTAACAACATCCTAGCACACCCCGGACACTCCACACAACGCTCGCAAAATAATTACCTACTACTACTACATAAAAAAATGACGTTTGTATACTTATGAATTTGTGCGTGAGGTACTTGTGTTTGCGAGCGCTCTTGTTAAATAACTGCGACGAATACGCCGAAGTGCGGGGTGAGGTACGGTAACTGATGTTAGTGCGGGGAATGGAGTGGCCTTTCTGTACTGTACGTAGTACTTTAAGTTTTCTGTGGTCCTAGCGTCCCCTTTGTCGGAGGAGGCTAGGAAATGGTGTCGACTGTTGTTTGTTATCTACCAAAACGAATAGGGACAACACTATTAAATAGGTAGGTCATAATTATAATAGATATTAAAGACTGATCATTAACCATTGTTTAGTTTTAAGTTCATGAATGTTTTCCGTTACGAGGGTGACATTATCACTAAGTGATAAAACTCTTTCAAATACTTAAATATAGATTAAAAAAAAATCTTTAATAAAATGTAAAGTTTTATTATAAAATACACCAGCATTTGTATACTCTAACGTATCAATTTCTTTTAAATTCATCATCTGCCTAGCCTTTTCCCAACTATGTTGTGGTCGGCTTCCAGTCTTACCGGATGCAGCTGAATACTAGTATTTTACATGGAGCGACTGCCAATCTGACCTCCACAACCCAGTTACTGGGTAATACGATACCCCTTGGTAAGACTGGTTGTCAGACTTTCGGGCTTCTGACGACCCTTAACGACTGTCAAAGATCCACGAATGACAGCTGGGACCAACGACGCGACGGCTTAACGTGCTTTCCGAGACAAGGAACAATTTTTTCTCGATCACGCCTGATAGAAAGCGATGGATGAGGTCTATGATGGAACGACGGCGGGACAGGTTCACAAAATGTGTACCAACAACGGCCCCCTCTCAATGTTATCTGGGTGTCAAAAGTTCCTTAAAGCACTCTATTTTATAATGGGTGTAAAAAGACACTTAACGACGCTGTGCCTGTTATAATTTTTTTGTACTGGACCATATCTGGGAACCTTCTAGTTGCGGAAGTAGTGACGGTCAAAATTCCAACTTTTACTGGCGTTTTTGAAGTGAAAACTTCTTTAGCGGCGTTGAACACTTTTTGTAATGGGTAAAAAATGTTAAACTCGCGTCAGGACATCGCGTCAGGACACGTGACCGTCAGGAGAGATTTCCCCCCCCCCCCCTCTCTTTCTACGGCGGCGCCAACCGAAGTGAACCAAGTTTAGTGACACACGACAATGGATGGATGGATGGATGGATGGATGGATGGAGTGGAAGTGGAAGTGGTAGTGGAAGTGGAAGTGGAAGTAGAAGTGGAAGCGGAAGTGGAAGCGGAAGTGGAAGCGGAAGTGGAAGTGGAAGTGGAAGTCGAAGTCGAAGTCGGAGTCGGAGTCGAAGTTGGAGTCGGAGTCGGAGTCGAAGTCGAAGTCAAAGTCGAAGTCGAAGTGGAAGTGGAAGTGGAAGTGGACGTGGACACACTGCTGTGTATTCGTAACATTCGTGTATATAAAGTGTTTAAAATATGGAAATTGAACAAAGTGCATCTATTAATGAAAAAAGGGACGCAGAAATAGTGAAAAAAAATGAGTTATATTAATTCAATTAATAATTGATTTATTTCGACGTTAATATTCAAGTTTTCACTTCTGCCGGCAATCCCGGAGTGCAACCCGTCTTTTTTTTTACGAAAACAAGTTTTTGAATCGAAAACTTCTTTAAGTGCGATGGTAATTTTTTGAGATGGGGAAAAAACCATTGAACCGACAACCCATGATTGTTTCTTTTGGCAAATATTTACTACCTAAGCCTACATTGTGGAGTGCAATAAAGAATTGAGTATTGAATTCGCGCCACTGTTACCGTAACCGACACCGCTTCGGATGTGTTCGGCTGTGTACGGGATGTACTCGGTTTTAATGTATATCCGATATGCCAGTGAGCGGTGGCAAAGTGTTCTGTTTGTGTTTTGTTTTCATTTCTGTCGGCACTCCCGGAGTGCCACTGTTTTTTTTTTTTAATGTTGTAACACAACTTTAATACCCCCACGACCCCTGTACCGTTGCGTGCCATAATAAGCACAATGTTTTGCGTGTGTTACATTGCGCACTACCGCAAACAGGAAACATACCCAAAAATAAAAGTCGTTAGAGCGATTTCGCACTACATCCGATCCGAATCCGAGAAATGCCGATGCCGGTCCGAAGTGACCATTGTCCTATTTGTATGAGGGGTGGCGCACTAGATCCGAACAAATAGGACTATGGACTATTTCTCGGATTCAGATCGGGTTCGGATCGGATTCGGATCGGACGTAGTGCGAAACCGCCCTTAGTCGTCGTGGTCGGTATTTTTGTGCAATGTTACTTAGGGTGGTTACGCACTACGTCCGATCCGAATCCGACCCGAATCCGAGAAATGCGGCGTCCGAAGTCACCATAGTCCTATTTGTATGAGGGGTAGCGCACTAAATCCGAACTCTATCCGTCAGAATTTAGATCATTCCCAATTCGGATTGAAATCGGATCTTTAATTCGGATTCGGATCGGATGTAGAACGAAAACGCTCTTAGTTTGATGTTAGTTGACGATTATGTGACGGGTCTTTTGGGTGCGTATGCGTCCCTGTTTATAAAAACCTACATGTTGCCAGGGTTTTTCCCATAAGGTAAAAATTGCAAACAAAACACCTGTTAAAATTCTTCGGTATTATTCTTCAAACGCAACCCTTCGTCATAGGTATATTTGGACAAAATGTCATGGAAATCGGTGAAGCAGTTACGGAGATAACGCAAATACATGGGATATTTTGAGACGTGTCTTTGTTATGTATGACAAACATTTTTACATGTAAAAAGGTTAAAAATGTCCCATGAAAAGAATGTTTATTATACTCTTCCGGCTAGTAACCGCTTTTAAGTGCCAAATTAGGGTGGAATGCACAATTGATGTCCGTGCAAGTATTTTTTGCGATGTATTCTTTATTTGTTTGGTTTGAATGCTACGAGTATGTGTTAGGGTAATTTGGGCACTCGTCTAGTTAAATATTGAATTTGTAAGTAAATATTAAGGCAAACTTAAAAAAGCAAAATCATGCTCCTTTAAAAAATCTCGGTTTTATTTATTTACGTAGGTAATTTAACAAAAAAAAAAAAGTGGCATTCCGGGAGTGCCGACAAAAGTGAAAACTTGAAAAATTACGTGTGTATTTTTTGAATCGTCATATAAACAAAACAAACAGAATACTTTGCCATCACTCACTGACACATCGGAAATATGTACATTAAAACCGAGTACATCCCGAGGACAGCCGAACACATCCAAAGCGGTGTTGGTTACGGTAAC
The DNA here is from genome assembly GCA_945859645.1 of Amphipoea oculea. Taxonomy (NCBI): domain Eukaryota; kingdom Metazoa; phylum Arthropoda; class Insecta; order Lepidoptera; family Noctuidae; genus Amphipoea; species Amphipoea oculea. The sequence continues at coordinate 2,399,202 of OX243886.1, read as the reverse complement.
AGTGGCGCGAATTCAACGGCTTTTTCCCATGTCAAAAAATGCCATGCGTCATGTTCGTGAACGGGTGCCGTCGGTTGAGACTGGTCATCTCTTAACTGCCAAGGCTTATTTTTAATCTTATTTCTTGTATTGTTTCTTCATTTATGTTTTTTTTTTTACATTGTTCTCACATATAGAAGCAAAAAGAATAATGTATCAAGGATTTTGTAATATCTTGATTTAAAAAGAGTGTCCATGGAGTTTCTTGCCCGTTCTTCTCCATAGAGATCTACGCTTTGGAATGGGCAACTAGCTTCAACTTTCTGGCTAACTGACCGACTACTTAATTTTGACAATTCAAAAGTGCCTGTAATGGTTTAATTGAAATAAATGCTTTGAGTTTGAGTTTGAGTTTGCCCAATCCGCCCAAAGAAGTTTTCACTTAAAAAAAAAAATTATTTAAAATCCGTTTTATTTTCCGCATAAACCCAAACTGTACAGACGCCAGCACATCAAGCTAACCGAAACTGTAAAATTTTCCCAATCAACCTTGGCGTGGCTAGATAACCTATGGCAAATAATTTAATTTAAGGTTCTGTGTCCTGTAATGTTAATTACTTTGCATACTTAGTATTGTATAAAATCAATTATTTTCTAACTGAACAGACAGCTGTGCTGCTGGGGAGTTTGTTCCGCCACTTCTTCTCCCCAGCGAAAGCACTAGGAAGTGGTGAAGGGCGGGCGTTTCGGGGGACTGTCTTATGTAATTTTGACGTTCGAAAAGTGCTGATTCTCAGCCTAGTTTGAATAAATGCCTTTTGATTTGATTTGAACCTAATGCTTTAGCAATAAAGTTCTTCTTCTTAGCGTGTCGATGGCAATCTAAATGTACTCGACCCAGAATTCGGCCACTTGTTTGGCGCCATCACTAGCGTCCATCAGTTCCTGTAACGTGCAGCTGACAGGACACGCAGGGCACGATATTATATCGTTTGTGGAACAGCACCACATTTACACTCCAAGGCGGAGTCGTCTACCTATAAATTTCCACCTGAACAGGTTTTCCTTGCTTCGGCCAACCTGGGTCCGGAGTCTGTTTAAAGACTTCCAGTTTACCCAAGGTAACTCATGCCCAGGTGGGAGGTCCTCAGTGGGTGGAGCAATAAAGTTGAAAATCTATTAAAGAAATTTGACATATTGTAGTAGCTTAATGTGCCTACATATGTGACTACAAATGACTACTTTGACGTAATTTAAACGATACTATTCTTTGCGCATCAGTTCACACAATCTAAGTACATGATCAAATTTATCAATGAAGCTTATCACGTCACTCGGAGTTCCCCTGTTGATAAAGCAGCGGCGCCTGCGACTTTGTTTGCATTCAAAGTTTAAACTTCCGCTTTGTCACGGTCAGCGGGTTTACGAAAAATCATACATTGTGAAGAATGAATCATTCAGACTTTTTGTATACAGGGTTGTATCGACGCGAAGACTGTATGAATTCAGTACATGATTCTAGAACACATAGACTGCCGTAAAAAAATCGTCGGTTATCAAAAAAATCTGGTGTTTCATAGAAAATCGCAATATCTACGCGGTTTAAATGCACTGAACAGCAAATATTTGAAGAGAAAATTTCTTTAGCGCGTTGCGCTTTTTTTGAGATGGGAAAAAACTATTGAACTCACGCCACTGTTACCGTAATCGACACCGTTTTGGATGTGTTCGGCTGTCCTCGGGATGTACTCGGTTTTTATTTATATCCGATATGTCAGTGAGTGATGGCAAAGTATTCTGTTTGTGTGTTGTTTTCACTTCTGTCGCACTCCCGGAGTGCCACTGTTTTTTTTTTTTGACATCTATGTATAGAAGCGTCTTGCAGACTTATGTAAGTATTTATGGTTATAGCTGTTGTGCATAATAAAAAATAAAAATCCTGGTTGGAAGTTTATTTCATAGTTAAAATTACTAGATTATGGAGAAAAAGTACAAAAAAAAACATTGATAGTACCTACATCTTAACAAACAATCTAGCGATTATTTTTACTATGAGACTTTAAACCAGAATTTAGTAATAATTTTAATTTAAGAGAGTGTTCTTGAACTTCATATAGATTTTGGAATAGGCAACTAGCTTCAACTTTCTGACTAGATCGACTCCTTGACAATTCAAAAGTGCCCGTATATGATTTTATTGCAATAATTAGGTTAAAAGTTAGGGTAGGATATTATATATATTACTTTAATAGCTTGTTAATTAATTTACAATAAGAAGTTTATCCAGTGTACATATATTATATTTATATCCTCTTTAATAAACATATCACAATAACATATGTATATAAAATGAAATATGTAAATGCTTTGAGTTTGAGCTTCAATCTGCTCGGGCGGTAAATGGTGAGCTCACCCTACTAACACATTAACTTCTTCTTTATCGCAATCTGCACGTGTTGCGACAGGAAGTAAAGATTGAAATAGTTACAGATAACTGAGGGTTACAATAACCGTCACCGAATTTGTGTTGGTATGTTAGGTAGGTACTTTAATTATTTCATCTCACTAATATTATAAAGGCGAAAGTTTGTGGGTGTTTGTGTGTGTTTATATGTTTGTTACTTCTTCACGCTCAAACGGCTGGACCAATTTTGATAAAATTTCGTATGGAGGTAGCTGACACCCTGGATTAACATATAGGCTACTTTTTATCCCGATATTCCTACGGGATTGACCTATACGCGGGTGAAAGCGCGCAGCTAGTCTTCAATAAAATTCTCTAAGTTCTTGTTATCCTATTGAATAACTATTTATTGAAATCATGACATTTGAGGCCAATTCTAACTCAAGGAGTGGTATTGCTTATTCTAATGATAACAATTCTTTAATTACGGAATTACGAATCCTCTAAAGCTAATCTTAGCTTAGGTACAATCAACAAAAGAGATAAGTATGCAGGATCGTCGGATATAGTTGAAGTTTAGTAAGAAACCGATGGATGTTCTCGAATGAAATTTTATTAATAGAAAACAAACAGCTCATTTATCAAATTAAATTGCAGTCGACAACATCCAATCCTGCATACTTATCTCTTTTGTTGACTGTACAATAAAATTAGGGCAATAATGTAAATTGTGATTTTTGAGTCATCTGGTGATGGAATGCCGTTAGCTCTCAGGTCACGTAGAACAGATAAATTGACGATGTGTTTAGAATTGTAATAGTTGTCCAATTACATCACATTATCACACTAATATTATAAAGGCGAAAGTTTGTGTGTGTGTTTATATGTTTGTTACTTCTTCACGCTCAAACGGCTGGACCAATTTTGATAAAATTTCGTATGGAGGTAGCTGACACCCTGGATTGACATATAGGCTACGTTTTTTTCCGATATTCTAACGGGGTCGACACTTATGCGGGTGAAACTGCGAGGCGCAGCTAGTAATTTATAATTTTGTGACAGATAAGTTGGTGAATCATTGGTGTGTCATTACTTTGTCATCGTCATTGACTTTACGTATCTTTATCTAGCGTGTTATGACCTGCAGCCTAATTGCGGAACGCCAAATCGTCAAATGATTCTGATCAGTTGGCTTCATTTCTATCACAATTGGCTTCATTTTACGATTTTCGAATTGCGAAACTCTTAGTTTATTATGAAACCAATTATGAACGTTAAGGCCCTTCGCAGAAACTAAAGTTTCGCAATTCGAAAATCGTAAAATGAAGCCAATTGTGATAGAAATGAAGCCAACTGATCAGAATCATTTGACGATTTGGCGTTCCGCAATTAGGCTGCTGCACCCTAATTGCGTAATACAGCATAGAGTAAGTAATGTTCATTATATGTAAGAAGAGACGGGGGCCCCATAGAAAAAGATGAAAAACGTCGCTTGTATGAAACTTGTACTAAAACTGAATACCAATTTAGCAAAAATGACACAGACTATGCACAGACTGCAGATGTTAAAGCGAGACAGCGATAGCCGCCATTATGTTTATTACACGTTTCACAGTTTTTATTAGACAGTTGCGTCAGACTGTCACTATCAATCACGATCTGAATTTTATTATTTTGAAGGATATTGCGAATCCATTGCTTCACATCTACGAAAAATTTTCTGCTCAACAACGTAAATTACGCAATGAATGTTGTTGGACTGTCAAAATGAAAGCCATTGCTATTGTTAGTGTGTTATGCAACCTGCTGTTCCTGTATTTTACGGATAAGTATATATACAGTAAGTCTTAAAAATATGTATACATCGATAAGAATTCTTTTGATTTTCTACAATTTGTGTACCATGATACTGTATGCATGCATAGTTATAATTAGAGATCGGATATTCGGATGCATATTTACCTAAAGTGAATTTTTACTCGAAAAGTATAGAAGCGGCTTCTTAAAATATTTTTTCTGTGAAAAAATTCCGGGATGCCAGGAACACCAGGAATGCATAACTAGTCGGGTGTAGGTATAGTATGGAAGGAAGGAACTACATTAAATAAAATTAGTTAAATATATGTAGTAGGTACGTTATCTTATCTTGATGTTGTTTGCTATTGCAGTTTGGTATCTATCTACCTAATTTACAATATTAGGTAGGTAGATATGCATCCGATTATACATAATAGTCAGAAAAAAAAACACAAAATTCCGGAATCGCGGGATTTTCACGATCGATACAAAAGTGCGTTCCATATAAGCCAAAATTTGGAAGTAAGTAAATATACATCCGATTCTATAATCAGAAACCTTTTGTCGATCCCGGAATCGCGGAATTTTTTTGATACAAAAGCGCATTCCATATGAGCCAACATCTCAACTTTAGGTGAATATGCATCCGAATATCCGATCTCTAGTTATAATTATGTACTTATTTAAAACAATATTATGGAACTAAAATTGACATGAATTAAATGCATTCATCTTTTCGAGGCTGACTGTACCAGGTTCATGTACAGTCAGCATCAAAAGTCGATTAACACTATCATTTTTACATGTTATTAAATTAACAACAACTTTTTTCAATAAACTGATTTTTAGCTTTTCACATAATAGACAAGAGTATATATTCTAAAAAAATCTTCCGCTGCAATTTTGAACAAATATTTTGCTCAATAACTAAGATTAAAAAAACTGAAGTGTTAAACAACTTTTGATGCTGACTGTACCTATCAGTATCCGATTAGTACCTGTAATATGTGCCATAAAATCACACATGTTAAGCCTCCCGCAGAAGGCACGAAGCGACAACGCGACTTAACACTAGTAGAAAACATTTCTATGAAAGCTTCATGAAGATTGTTCTTCTATCAGAATCGCGTCGTAACGTCACGTCGCGCCTGTCTGCGGGAGCCTTTAGCTGTTTGTGATTATAACAGCCCTTAGGGTTGGTTTTTCAATCGGCCGATAATTTTTATTCGTGGAATAAAATTGAATTGACGTCTAGCAGTTTTTATGTGGAAGAACTGTCAAAAATTCAAAATTATTCCTTCGATCTGGGGCGTTGGAAAATCAGCGCTAAATAACAAAACCAAACATATAGATAATAAGTGATTTCACAGGGTGAAACATTGATTTTCAACCGACTTCAAAAAAAGGAGGAGGTTCTCAATTCGTCGGAATCTTTTTTTTTTTTTTATGTATGTTCCCCGATTTCTCGAAGACGCCTGGACCGATTTGAAAAATTCTTTTTTTGTTGGAAAGGGTATACTTCCCAAATGGTTACATGAAAATTTTATCCAAATCGGACAAGCGGTTTTTGAAAAATCAACAAAAATCTAAAAATTTACCTACATTTTCTACATTAACGATCTTTTCGTTTACTTTTTGTGGGGTAGGTACAACTAAAAAGTGAAAAATAAAAACTTTTTTACAAAAAAAAAAACAACCGACTTAAAAAAAAACACTACAAAGTGATAAATAACTTTAATTTCAGAAGTCGGTGTCAAAAAAACGAAAATGCGGAACCAACGACACCGACTTCCGAAATTAAAGTTATTTATCACTTTGTAGTGTTTTTTTTTTAAGTCGGTTGTTTTTTTTTTTGTAAAAAAGTTTTGATTCAGAGAGTTTGAAATAGGTACAATGTATTTTTATCCCTGAAAACTTTAAACTTAGCAGGAATTGTGTATTAAGTAGTTATCTACATATTTTCAATAACAGAGTATATACCTACGTTTGAATAACTCGTCAAATGAAAAAACATCAGCTGTTCCCTACATTTTGACGAGTTACACGAACATAAATGTAGGGAACAGCTGATTTTTTTTCGCGATTTCAGGTTCGGTCCCATAGTAAAAGTTGTTCATAATTACGAGAGTATAATGACACCTTAAGAGGAAAAAGCTGATTAAAATTTCACCCTGTATTACATGGAGCGACTGCCTATCTGATTTCCATAACCCAGTTATTGGGTAATACGATAAGCCCCCTTGATAAGACTCTGGTTGTCAGTCTTTCGGGCTTCTGACAACTCGTAACGACGGTCAGTGATCACTGCTTACTAGTGACCCGCTCATGCGTCACACGGGTCCGATCTACTGATGTGGCGTCATGTCAAAACATCGAGAATTCTGTGCTATATTTGAGTTAAATATTAATATATTATATCCACTCACGCGACCAAGCCTCTCTACCGGTCGGGAGCGAAAACGGTGAATTGTTTTTTATTATCCTGCTACTTATATAATAATATAATACATAATTATATAATAACCAAAAATTCGAAGACTTGTGACATCTGCCAAACCGCACTGGGCCCGCGTGGTGGATTACGGCCCACTCCCTCTCACTGAGAGGAGGCCTGTGTTCCAGCAGTGGGAACATTATTGGCTGATTATGTTATGTTATATAATATAATCACACTAATATTATAAAGGCGAAAGTTTGTGAAGATGGATAGATGTATGTTTGTTACTCTTTCACTCAAAAACTACTGAACGGATTTTGATGAAACTTTACAGTAAAATAGTTTATACATCAGAATATTACACATAGGATACTTTTTATCCCGATATTCCCACGGGATCGACACTTATGCGGGTGAAACCGCGGGGCGCTGCTAGTAATATTATAAACGCGAAAGTTTGTGCGGATGGATGGATGTATGTTACTCTTTCACGCAAAAACTAATGAACGGATTTGGTTGAAATTAGGCACACAGATAGTTTATAACCAGGATTAACACATAGGATATTTTTATCACAATATTCACACGAGATTGAAACTTGTGCTGGTGAAACAGCGGGGCGCTGCTAGTCTAGAATAAACTTTTGAAATAGTGGTGAAAAACGCGTCACAATCCATTGTGTAGTCTAGATGAACCAAGCGGTCCCACATACAAACAAAAAGCGATTTCAATTTACCATCACGCGGGCCCAGTGCGAGTTGATAGATGTAACATGTCTTCCATTTTTTGGTTCTAGGACATGCCGGTTTCCTCACGATGTTCTCCTTCATCGTTTTGAGAGCAGTGGTGATGAAATAATTTACACAAACTTAAGTGCCTGCTTGGGTTCGAACCTCCGACCTACAACTCGTAAGTCGCGGCCGTCACCACTGAGCCACCACTGCGTACTAGCATATTTTTTTTCAATTTATATATTTATACTAGCTGAAGTTTGTATCGCCTCAGAATCAATAAATATTGTTCAATCCGTTCTCGAGATATTATCAAAAAATCCGTTCCATACAAAATGTATGAGGAAATTAATTATCTTCATTATGTTTTCGTGATTTTTCCCATGTTTTAATCTCTTTGCTATTCGGGGCAAATCCAATAAATCCAAGATCATAAAAATCGGCCCAATCGTTCTTGAGATATAAATATAGTAATTAAACACTATTTGACGATGATTTACGGCTTTTCGGTATTTATACAAAAGGCCTTAACTTCCGTCATTATTAAAAAAAAAAAAATATCTATGAGTAATAGATATTAAGTACTATGATAATTAATTTTAATCATCTGTGGCTTAAAAAAAAATCCCTGACAAGTTATTGTGTAAAAACTTAATTTAATTGTTCAATTTTCTAATGCAATAAGAATTTAAAATTTAAAAGTTATTGAAATTCCGTGATTATGAAGTTATGCTAAACTTTTGCGCACAAACACAATCATTTAAAATGTTCTTTAAAAACGATAGATGCTTCTCTAATATTTTCCCGTTACTTTCATGCAAATCAGACAAACACCGCACTATATTTTATGTCAAAATAAAATAAATAAAATACCTGTCAAAACTCCTGCCACGCGTATCCGTCAAAAACCTCACACAAAAAAAATATATTTAAAAAAAATTAAGTAAAAAAGCCACGATCACAGCCGAAATAAAAAACAAAAAAATACGTTCTAATTTAGAATTTGAATCACAATATCGCTCTGTTGCACGAGCCTAAACGTCTTTTCACATGAGACCATCGGTCGAAATGATCGGTGAATGAAAACTGTTATTAGTGAACAGAATCTTATATAGGCGTAGCGGCAACGCAGAACGGCGCCATGAAAATTTTAAATCGCACTCACATTGACTTTGTAATGAACAAAGAAAGTTCGATACGATGTATATTTACAGGATTTATATGCAGTTTCCTTTGCCCGCGATTTTTTTTTTTGCGAATTATATGGAATTATGCTGTTGCATAATTCGATATAAAAAGTGGGAAAGGGATCTTTCCCTTTCCCACTTTTTTGTCACAAATGTATGACCAGGAAAAAATATTTAAAAACCCTTTCGAGAAGTGCAACAAAAAACGGTAAGGAAGAAAAATTCGTTTATTGGCATTACAGCAAAAAAAAAGAAGAACCTAGGAAGGATGGAAGAGGAAGGAGGCGGAAGGAGGAGTGAGAGGAAGGAGGCTGGAAGTAATTTTTGTTTTTAACCGACTTCGAATCAGGAGGAGGTTCTAAATTCGGATGTTTTTAATCTAACCCCCTTACTAACAAACGTATTAAATCAGATGAATAGTGACACACTGATTTCTCTCTTTCAGTTGTCAGAAATTAGACTTTCGAAAGAAGAAGACAAAGCGTTGTGTAACTATACAGACACTATCGTGGACACTATACAATGTTTATTAGTAAGGGGGTTAATATTGATGTAATGATATTTTTGCACAAATCAATCAATTAAAAATTATTCAATAAAATTTATAATTTATTATTAATCAATTATCTATCCAAAATTACATCCAGTTGGTTATGGAATTAGCAGAAACTAAGTTAATAGGTAGACGTAAATAAATTCCGTCAGCTAAATATGAATTAGTCTTGCATAATTAAAAATTAAAATGTTATAGTCTTGCGCTAAAGGATGTGTCATCGGTAATTCTTTTTTAATCATAAATTCCTTACGTTTTTCTCTGATGTTTATTAATAGTAAATTCATGTTTCATAGTGTCTGGTACGATGCGCACTCTATCTAGGAGATAAGTTAAACAGAACTTTAACAGAGATGTGTTCCTTTATTCCTTTTAATAAAATTTGGAAAATACAAAAGTGCCCGACTCATAATGCTCATTTGATCGTATAAAAAACCATTGATACTTAGGTATAGATATTTAATTAGTTTTTTTAATTATAATTAGACTACTTTGAATAAAAGAGCCAATAGGGTTCCTTCTAAGGGTGAAAATAATCTATTAAAAAAAAAATACTCAATTAATTTATTTTTTCGCAAGCTACAGTGTTTTCAGGTATCACACTTGAATGACGGGATTTTTTTAAGAAATATATTTTTGATGTTTTTTTTCGTTTCTACAGCAATAAATTAATTTTTGAAAAGTACAGAATTAATCTCCATTAAATTGTCTATACAATGGTGTATAAATTAAGTAGGTTCTTTGTACTAGCAGGAGTATTACTATAGAAACAATTGCAGAACGGAGGCAAAAAAAAATTCGATCGTAAAGTACTCTCTAATGCTTCGCATTATTAGTCGTGCAAAATAAAGTTTAGTGTTTTTGCATATAGAATTTTTCGGTAGCAGCCTGGAGTCAGGATTTGTGCCCGGTTGATGGCAAAACCACGACTTAACTTGAGTTTCAGCGGGGCAATTGCGTAACGTTTTATTTGACAGTTCAACAACATTCATTGCGTTATTTACGTATTGAGCAGACAAATTTTTCGAACTTATGAAGCAATGGATTAGCAATTGGCTTCAAAATGATTCAGATTCCGATTGATAGTGTGATATGCAATTAGGGTGCTGGTCGTAGGTTCGAGCCCAGACACAGCGCTTTAATTCACGTAAATGATTTTATCATCGAGGAAAACATCGTGAGGAAACCGGCATGTTCTAGAACCAAAAATTCGAAGACATGTGACATCTACCAACCCGACCTGGGCCCACGTGGCGGATTGTGGTCCACTCCATTTCACCGAGAGGAGGCCTGAGTCCCAGCTGTGGGAACATTATAGGCAATAGGCTTGTCCCCTATTACTTACATGGAATTTCAACATCCCTAGCGAAATGGGAGTGTAGGTAGGTACATCTCTCTTGTGGGTATACTGTCGTGATTATACTTAACTAGGTGCGCCCTGCGGTTTCACCCGCGTAATGTCGATCCCGTGGGAATATCGGGATAAAAAGTAGCCTATATGTTAATCCAGGGTGTCAGCTACCTCCATACAAAATTTTATCAAAATTGGTCTAGTCGTTTGAGCGTGAAGAAGTAACAAACATATAAACACACACACACAAACATTCGCCTTTATAATATTAGTGTGATTAGTGTGATATATTATGTGCTAAAAAAAGGTAGTGTGATAGAGTTTGCACGACCGTGACCAGTCGCACCACAAACCATAGATTACCCGTTGGTTTTTTTTTGTTCTTTTTTTTTCTTGTGTTTTTCTGCAATCTGTCTCTGGACTATGAGCAGATTTCTAATTGGATCTCCAGCGAGATTTCCCTCATAATGTTTCATGGCAGCATGTCCTAGTTTACATTGGGCAAGGTCCACTACAGTTAACCTTTTCGGCCGCCTTTTATATAAGGAAGGATTTTTATAAATTCGTCCACTATAAGGGTTAAATAAGAGGGGCCGATCGATCAGGTTAAGCTACGCTTGCTGTGGTTGATATGACCATCTTTACATACCGAGACCCCTCCTTGCCTCGGAAAGCACGTTAAGCCGTTGGTCCCGGCTGTCATTCGTGGATCTTTGACAGTCGTTACGGGTCGTCAGAAGCCCGAAACTGACAACCAGTCTTACCAAGAGATATCGAATACCCAGTAACTGGTTGTGGAGGTCAGATAGGCAGTCGCTCCGTGTAAAATACTGGTATTCAGCTGCATCCGGTTAGACTGGAAGCAAACCCGGACATAGTCGGGAAAAGACTAGGCAGATGATGACTTTATATAGAAATTTGTCATGTTGTAAAGCGAAAACTGTATGTTTACTCCATATGAGTACCATGGAGGCTAGATTGAATATATGACTTTAACTGTCTGGCGGTTTGAGTATTTGGCCTACGCAAATGTCCTGCGAAACGAAAGTCTTTGACCAGTGCGTGTTGCCAGTGATGACATATGGCACTGAAACGTGGTCACTCACAATGGGCCTTATTAGAAGGCTGAAAGTTACCCAAAGGGCAATGGAGAGGGCTATGCTTGGAGTTTCTCTGCGTGATCGAATCAGAAATGATGAGATCCGTAGAAGAACCAAGGTAACCGACATAGCCCGAAGAATCGCCAAACTTAAGTGGCAGTGGGCAGGACACATTGCTCGCAGAACAGATGACCGATGGGGCCGAAAAATTCTGGAGTGGCGACCGCGTATCGGAAGACGTACCGTTGGAAGGCCTCCCACAAGGTGGACCGACGACCTTGTGAAGGCCGCAGGAACTCGTTGGATGCGAGAAGCTCAAAACCGGTCGAAGTGGAGGTGCTTGGGGGAGGCCTATGTCCAGCAGTGGACGTCTTTCGGCTGAAATGATGATGATGATGAATGTCCTGCAGATCTAATAGCGTCGTGTGACGGGTCGTTGAGCTCCCTGAAATAGTGTTGAGCGACACGATGTCTGATGCCTGCAAGCCGTCTGTAGGAACAGGTCAACTCAAAGCAACAACGGCTCTTTTTTTCTTAGTAATCAAAGAATCCCCAATTTAAAGAATGGAATGCATACATGTGCAATTTAAAATTGATTTCTTTCTCGTAACGAATGTGGTATGCGGCGATAAAGTATTCCAACTTAAACTATAGGTAATTTAGATTGTTGTCATGTGGAATTAGCGACCAATTTTTGAAGTGAAAACTCCTTCAGGCGCGTTGACATTTTTTGAGATGCGAAAAAACCATTGAATTTGCGCCACTGTTACCGTAACCGACACCGCTTCGGATGTGTTCGGCTGTCCTCGGGATGTACTCGGTTTTAATGTATATCCGATATGTCAGTAAGTGATGGCAAAGTATTCTGTTTGTGTTTTGTTTTCACTTCTGTCGGCACCCCCGGAGTGATACTGTTTTTTTTTTTAAATTACGTTATTATCATATATTTTAGTGATATTTATTGTAGAAGTATGTATGTCAATCAATCAACGCAGCCTATTGCAGTCCACTGCTGGGCCTCTCCCAGGCTGCGTCACAACATCCTGTCCTCGCCTTCCGCATTCAGTCCGCCCCAGCCACCTTCTTTAGGTCGTCCGTCCATCTAGCTGGGGGCTATCTAAGCATTTATGTACGTAAGTATATTCCCATATAGTATGTTTATATTGAAATTAGATAATTGTTTTGATTTTATGTATTTTGTTTTCCCTTCCACTCGAACATCTCTTTTTATGTACAGACGCCAGCCCATCAAGCTACCCGAAACTGTCAAATTTTCCCAATCAACTTTGAACCTTATTCTCTAGCGATAAAGTTGAAAATCTAATAAAGAAATTTGATAGTTTGCAGTAGCTTGATATGCTGGCGTCTGTAATTAAATAGTTAAACAAAATAAAACAGTGGCACTCCGGGAGTGCCTACAGAAGTGAAAACAAAACACAAACAGAACACTCTGCCATCACTCACTGACGTATCGGATATACATTAAAACCCAGTACATCCCGAGGACAGCCGAACACATCCGAAGCGGTGTAGGTTACGGTAACAGTGGCGTGAGTTCAATAGTTTTTCCCATCTCAAAAAATACAATTCTGAAATCACAAACCCGTCTTGAGCAAGCGTGGTGATCGATGCTCATGCCTTCTCTGTATGGGAAGAAATCTTTGCCCCAGCAGTGGGAAAATAATACGCTGGTATTTTTTTTCTGCCTAGCCCTTTTGCGAGCACAGTCGTGAACATACACAATTGATTGAACGCACACCATTGCATGTGTAGCTCGATGCACGCTAAATTGCCCCTGATGCAAATACGATTAAGGCAATAATCGTTCATTGGAGCCGTCAGTTGCAATGATGCAGATGAATCAGTTGTCTGTAGGTATATTCTGTTGGTAGGTATAGGACCTGTTGCTAGGGCCCTGTTGATAAGGAAGATGTATATGTCGCAGCCTGGCATTTGAAAGTAGTGCTCGCCTCGCTTTGCTCGCACGCGGTTGATCACAGTTCTAACCTAACCTAACCTATTTGGTCGGGGTGCCCTGGCTTAGTTACTGCGACCAATTCGGCTTTCGCGTGATTGGTTACAGTTCCAACCTAAACTATAATATTGAATTTCATTTAGGCCGTTAGTTGAACGGCCGCCGCTTAGTTAAAACGCTAGGCGGTTAACTAAACGGCTAATTAAACCAGATGGCTGCAACACATACATAACTATAATCAGCCTATAATGTTCCCACTGCTGGGACACAGGCCTCCTCTCTTCGAGGGAGAGTGGGCTGTAATCTACCACGCGGGCCCAGTGAGGGTTGTTAGATGTCACATGTTTTCAAACGTTCAAAATTTGTTGTTTTCGTTGTTTTATTGAAGTTCAAAAGTGCCTTTTATGTGCTAGTTCTAGGACTTGCTGGTTTCATCACAATATTTTCCTTCAAAGTCAAAGTCAAAGCATTTATTTCAAATGAAATGAATGAACGTCATTAATTACCTTAAAATAATATTGATTCTAGTCGCCTCTTCCAAAAGATAGTTTTCGTATGGAGAAGAATGGGCAAGAAACTCCAACGTTACTCTTTTAAAATGTTTTACAATATTTGCATGGGTACATTAACTATATGATAATATGTGAGGACGATGCACCTAAAATAAAATTACTTCACCGGTTTGAGAGCAGAGATGATGAAATTATTTACACAAAGTAAAGCCCTTGCCCGAGTTCGAACCTTTGACCTACAACTCGTAAGTCGCGGCCGTTACCACTGCGCCACCACTGCTCTGCAATGAGGGAGATGATGATGATGTATGCTAAGAGATTATCTGATTCTAGACGCGTATCTAGCACATTACTTCACAAGCCCATATTTTTGTAGATTCGAGGGTTCCAGAGGCGTTTATGGGTTCCAAAGGCTTATCCGATCATGCTCATCATCAGTGGCGTGCATTGGTTTTCAGAATAGGTAGGCACTAGGCTGGGTCTAGTCTAGGCAAACGCGGTCACTAATCAGAAAAAAAAATGAGGTCAAAAGTGTGGTTATTTGAGTAGGCATGCCTACTTAAGGGTGATAAATTGCGAAGGTCGAACGTCATGGTATTACGCGTGAGACGTACGTATTTTTAATTATGTCGTATTAACTTGACCCACCAGATTAGTTGCTTACCATGGTTTAGTGGCGTCAGTTCTGAGATTCGGAACAATATTTTGGGGAAATTGTAGTCTGAGAGAACAGGTATTCAAGGCTCAAAAACGATGCATAAGGGCAATGTGTAACATGAAAGTAACAGATAGTTGCGTGCCTGTATTCAAGTCCCTAAATTTGCTAACATTCCCATCACTTTACATTTTCGAAATAGCTGTTTTTGTAAAATCACATATGCATCTTTTTAGTAAATTGTCTGAAAATAGAACACGACCAATTAGAAGGCAGTATACAAATATGCTACGTGTTAGTGTTCATAACACTGCATTATTTGGGAAAAGTGTTTTAGGTATGTGCCCGATTATCTTTAACAAAATACCTGATGGAATAAAAAACGAGGCCATTCCATTGTTTAAAAAGAAATTGTCAGTCTTATTAATTGATAAATGTTATTACTCCATTAGTGAATTTTTAAATGATAAAACTTTTTAGTTACCTACCTAATTAATCTAATTAATCCTGACATCTTTAATTCTTTATTTTATTTTATTGACCATATTGTAAGAATTTTCACAGTATTTTAGACTATTAAGCACTTGTGCTAAATGTTTGCATGCCTAATTTAAGGTAGAATGTATAAGGATCTCTAATTATAAAAACATCTGCATTTTTTGTACCTACTTTCTATGCAAATAAATAATTATTTTATTCTATTCTATTCTATTCTTGAACGAGTAAAGAAAGACCAATGACAATGTGCGAATAGTACCGGAGCCGAGTAGGCCGTCCGGCGACTGCCTACTGTGTTTATGAAGATTTGATTTTTTGTTTATATGATAATTTAGTGAATTTCTTAATTGTGGGGAACACACACTAAAATGTAATTCACAGGCTTATGTCGACATATCGAGGTAGGCACTGCTTGCTTATATGCCTATATGCAATGCACGCCACTGCTCATCGTGCATGGCTTATTGGCTTGTGCGCATCGCTTCGCTGATGTTCCGCACGCGTGGGAGTGCCAACACCATCCTGAACGTGCTCAGCCAAAAGCTGGACCCCTGGCCCTTCTGGGGCACTGGGTTCAAGCACAAGTGCGTGTGCCCGGGGCCCCAGAGGGCGGCAAATACTTAAATTATTTTTTTAACGTACTAACATAGTTTGTAAGTTGTAATACTAACAATATTATGGGCAAAATATGTCTGAATTAAAAAGATTTTTTTTTATCTTGGTTCCAGAAGCACATTATTTTATTATGAGGTTGAGAAGGCCTATGTGTGTTCCTGAGGTTTAAGAGGCTTATGACGAAGGCCCAAATGGGTTCTAAGACACCAAATAGGTTCCAGAAGCACAAAGTATGGGTTTCAGAGGCCTATATGTGTTCTCAAATGCTGCTAATGTCCTTGGAGGCATCCCATCTGTGGAATCTTTGTTCTAGAACGTTCAGATTAACATATTTTTTCATGATAATGCGCAATATCGAGGTCGAAACTCACCAACGCTGGAAGTGTATTATTTGTCAATTTTTTTTTTATGTTGTGCGTTCTGGGTAATGGCGTAACCCACTAAATACGGCAATGCCTTTTTGACAATTCAACAACATTAATTGCGTGTTCGAGACAAAGAATTTTTCAAACATATGACGCAACTAGCTGCGCCCCGCGGTTTCACCCGCATAAGTCTCGATCCCGTGGGAATTTAGGGATAAAAAGTATCCTATGTCCTTTCCCGGGACTCAAGCTATCTCTATACCAAATGTCATCTAAATCGGTTCAGCGGTTTAGGCGTGAAAAGGAAACATACAGACAGACAAACAGAGTTACTTTCGAATTTATAATATTAGTATGGATGGATTAGCAAATTGTGATGGAGAATGTGTTACACAATTGGGGTTTTTATTTCTTTTGGCAAAAAACCCTATGGTTACTCATGAAGGTAGGAATTAATTAAGTCAAGAGGGTGGGCAGTACTTTTCTCTTTGTTACAACAAATTCTGCGAGATACCTACTAATTAAACTAAGTATACATGTATGTTACAGTCGGGGAAATTAGAATTAGAGGAGCTCGTGGCTAACTAGCAGCCACAAAGGTCGATCGATCAGGTTAAGCTACACTTGCCGCGGTTGGTCTATGGATGGGTCACCATCTTTACATACCGAGACTCGGAAAGCACGTTAAGCCGTTGGTCCCGGCTGTCATTCGTGGATCTTTGACAGTCGTTACGAGTCGTCAGAAGCCTGAACTCTGAGAACCAGTCTTACCAAGGGTATCGTATTACCCAGTAACTGGGTTGTGGAGGTCAGATAGGCAGTCGCTCTATGTAAAATACTGGTATTCAGCTGCTGCATCTGGTGAGACTGGAAGCCGATTAGCTGACTGCAACATAGTTGGGAAAAGGCTAGGCAGAAGATGATGAGACAACTTGCTTAAGGCGGTACTCCGACCAAAACCGCGTTTTTCTTCGTTATTCAAAGGCTATTAGCTCAATAATTATTATGAGAAATAAACTGCATCTGAAAGCACATTATTCATTTTCGATATTCTATCATCACATTGCTCGTTTTAATTTGTTTTTGTATGTTACTAATACATTTAAAATCTCCTTTTAAAAAAGTGACTAAAATTATTGATTGCATGCATCTTTTGCTAAAGTTGACGTTCTATTAATTTGAGGATTTCACCAATAGATAGATAATTTAAAAATCTAAATAATTAATGTTTTAATTTATTTAAAAAGATCGCTATTCTTTTTTACTAAAATAATTCCAAAAATTTTGCGAGTTTTATGATTAAGGGGGCGTGCGCAGGGTACGCTGCATCCCTTTCGTACGAGGAAGTCGTGTCGCTCTCTGTCTCTGTCGCGAATGCTCAAGGTTATTTGGTCGGGGTACCGCCTTAAGAGCTCAAGTGTCACTAATGTGATACAATTACTTTTTATATTATTACCAAATTTAATAAACTTGCCTTAATAGACGAGGGTTTAACAATTTATTTCCTGACTTCATCATATGTAATTATTACTTAAAAGTTACTAAGCAACATTCTAAATTGGATTCATATTACTAACAAGCCTTTAGTTTTAACTACATACACTATATTTCCTCTTATTTCCAATTTACTTAATTTTATAACAAAAGTTTCAAGTTGCTTTTTTAAGGTGAATTTCACCAACGAAACTGAACGCGATCAGAATATCTAAACCGAGTTCAAGAGACAGCTCTTGAACTCAGTTTAGATGTGCTTGTGCTAATTCATCGTCATCATTTCAGCCGAAAGACGTCCACTGCTGGACATAGGCGTGCTTCTCGCATCCAACGAGTTCCTGCGGTCTTTACAAGGTCGTCGGTCCACCTTGTGGGAGGCCTTCCAACGCTACGTCTTCCGGTACGCGGTCGCCACTCCAGAACCTTTCAGCCCAATCGGCCATCTGTTCTGCAAGCAATGTGCCCTGCCCACTGCCACTTAAGTTTGGCAATTCTTCGGGCTATGTCGGTTACCTTGACCTTGACCTTGACCAGGTTAAGCTAAGCTTGCCGCGGTTGGTCCTTGGATGGGTGACCATATTTACATACCAAGACCTCTCCGTGCCTCGGAAACCACTTTAAGCCGTTGGTCCCGGCTGTCATTTTTGGATCTTTGACAGTTGTTACGGGTCGTCAGAAGCCCGAAAGTCTGACAGCCAGTCTTACCAAGGGGTATCGTATTACCCAGTAACTGGGTTGTGGAGGTCAGATAGGCAGTCGCTCCATGTAAAATACTGGTATTCAGCTGCATCCAGTTAGACTGGAAGCCGACCCCAACATAGTTGAGACAAGGCTTGGCAGATGATGTATTAGAAAGAGCTGTGGAACGCATAGGTGGCCCAGTGGTATCGGAGGCGACTTACGAGTAGTAGATCGTGAGTTCGAAGCCAGGTAGTCGCTTTGCTTGGTGTAGATAATGAATTGCATCACCACTGCTCTCAAAACGGTGAAGGAAAACATCGTGAGGAAACCGGCATGTCCTAGAACCAACACTTTGAAGACTTGTGGCATCTGCCAACCCGCAATGGGCTCGCATGGTGGATTATGGCTTACAGAGAGGAGGCCTGTGTCCTAGCAGTGGGACCATTGTAAGCTGATTATGTGTAGGTATGTATTAATTACATTATCGGCAAGCGTAGTGTGGGACGGCCCCCAGCTAGATGGACGGACGACCTAAAGAAGGTGGCTGGGGTAGACTGGACGCGGAAGGCGGAGGACAGGGTGCTGTTGCGCAGTCTGGGAGAGGCCTATGTCCAGCAGTGGACTGCGATAGGCTGAGTTGATTGTTTGATTGATTAATCACATTATGGAACAATTTTGCCCATCATTCCAGGGTTAATACAAATTCGCTGAGGACCAAGAGACGTCGGGTGGGTCCAGTCGATTTCAAAATGTCAATTGACTTACAAAACGACTGCAGATGTTAATCGATTACCTATTTAAATCGCCGGCCGTGTGGACCGAGAGTTTTTTAAATAAATTTTAAATCGCGATATACCTATATCAAAATTTATTTAAATATAGAGGGTATTCAGCTCATATTTTTTACTGAAAATTAGAAAAGATTTGAAGAAATTCGGAAAATAAATAAAATATTACCTTTTTTGCAATCGTTTGAAATCTAACCTTTAAATAATACCTATTTTGATTTAATTTATTTTGTTTCCATTTAATTTGACTTTACATAATTTAATTTGATTGCGGCAATAGAAATCTATTGCTGCTATAATAAAAAAAAAGACGGGTTGCACTCCGGGAGTGCCGTCAGAAGTGAAAACTTGAATATTAACGTTGAAATAAATCAATTTTAAACACTTTATATACACGAATTTTACGAATACACAGCAGTGTGGCTACTACACAGACGGTCGAATCATCAGCTGTCCATCCACGTCCGCGTCCGCGTCCGCGTCCACCATCACCGTCACATCACATCACATCACCATCGCCATCGCATCACCATCGCCATCACCATCGCCATCACCATCGCCATCACCATCATCATTCCCATCACCATCCATCCATCCATCCATTATCGTGTCTCACTTGGCTCACTTCGGTTGGCGCCGCCGTAGAAAGAGATGGGGGGGGGGGGGAATCTCTCCTGACGGTCACGTGTCCTGACGCGATGCCCTGACGCGAGTTTAACATTTTTTACCCATTACAAAAAGTGTTCAACGCCGCTAAAGAAGTTTTCACTTCAAAAATATGACAAACATCTAGTCATCATACAAGAAAGGTTTTTTCTGCGTTTTTTGCCCTGTGGTATGTACCTACGTAACCCGTAACCCTTCGTGTGTGAATCCGACTCGCTTTTGGTCGGTTTTTTTATCATCATAATCAGCCTATAATGTTCCCACTGCTGGGACACGGGCCTCCTCACTGTGAGAGGGAGTGGGCCTTAATCCACCACAAGGGCCCAGTGCGGGTTGGTAGATGTCATATGTCTTCGAATTTTTGGTTCTAGGACATGCCGGTTTCCTCACGATGTTTTCCTTCACCGTTTTGAGAGCAGTGGTGATTAAATAATTTACACAAAGTAAAGCGCCTGTCTGGGTTCGAACCTACGACCTACAACACGTAAGTCGCAGCCGATATCACTGGGCCACCACTGCGCTCTCTCGTTTTTTTTTTATATAAGATAAAAAAAAAATCTGGCATTTTATACAAAAGTTCAATATCTACTTGACCAAAATGTATGAAACAGTTGATTTTTTTTCTTGATTTCAGAGTTGGTCCCATAGTGAAAGTTGTTCAGTTCGATGGTCTAAAGCACAACTACACACATCAAAAGTGTCTAGGGATCAACATATATTTTTGCAATAACTTTTCTCCTGATTGATATTAATTAAAATTTTCTTTAAGGATTCATCAAATAAAGTGTTTTCGTTTGTCACAGTAACGATAAACCAAGTCACCTTTGCATTAATAAAGAAATTTGCCATTTTCCTAATAAAGGGATTTTTGACATTTGAACCACTAACACAAAAGTTCGAAAAAAAGACTGAAATAACAGTTTTCTCTAAAATTTTATTGGGTAACATAAACAATTAATAATCCGTGTTTCTACCGCGAACACTAACAACACAAGAACATCGGTTTGGCATACTCAAAATGAGTTCATCCAAATCACGCTGTGGAATGGCCGCCCATGTTCGTTGCAACAACAAAAAAAGGTCTTCTTGCGACTGGATACCCTCCATATTCGGCAGAGCTCTTCTCTGTAGCATATCCCATGCATGCTCAATCGGGTTCAAGTCTGGCGACTGAGCACTTATAGGTCATACAAATATTTGTTCCGTGCGGGAATCGAACCCGCGACACGCAGCGCAGCAGTCACTCGCTTAACCACTGCGCGAACCGTGCCGTCCAGTTATGACTTTATTCATTTTTGTGAAAAAAACATACGTCTATCAAGATTCTGCATGATATAAATTCATTTACTTATATATGGCAAATAGAATTTACAACACGTTTTATAAGGAAATGCATAATATAAATGTAAGCCGGAAACTATGGGAATACATTTAAATAATCATATTATATGTAGGGAGAGCAGTCGTGGCCTATTGGAAACGGCCGCGGCTTACGAGTTGTAAGAGCCAAAGCACACACGCTACATTCGCATCGGCGATCGGCGATTTAGCCGCTTTTTAGAAGCTAAATGCAGCTACTACTAATGTACTTTTTTTTAATGCAGCTAATCACCGCGTTTGGCGTTTTTAAAAACGCCAAACGCGGCGATTCAGTCGACACAGCGGCTGAACGCTACACTCCGCACACATTCGAATGCCGGTTGCAGCGATTTGGCATTTGCGCCAGCGTCACCCCGATACCCCGTCCGAACGCAGAGAGTCGCCAAAACGCGATGCAGCATCGATACAGCCGCAAAATCGCCGATCGCCGATGCTAAAAGTAGCGTGTGTGCTTTGGCCCTAAGAGCTTGTCCAGAAAGGGCAAATTTGCCGCGATTCTCTTACGCACGACCGTTGCGTCCAGAAGGAGCCTACCAACACGCGAGCATTTGGGTTCGAATTTCATTTGTCAGTAGAAAACATGGAGTTGAACGCTCTGGAGCTCGCGCGTCAACTGGACGCAATGGCGTGCATTGCATATAGTCATATAAGCAGTGCCTACCTCGATATATTAACATAAGCCTGTCAATTACATTTTAATGTGTGCCCCACAATTAAGAAACTCACTAAATTATCATACCTAACAAAAAAAACAAAATCTTCATACAAACACGCGCGGCAGTAGGCAGTCGCCGGACGGCCTACTCGGCTCCCGTACTATTCGCCCATTGTCATTGGTCATTACTCGTTCAAGTTAATACGGCAAAATTAAAAATACGTACGTCTCACGCGTAATACCATGACGTTCGACCTTCGCAATTCATCACCCTTAAGTAGGCATGCCTACTCAAATAATCACACTTTTGACCACACTTTTTTTTCTGATTAGTGACCGCGTTTGTCTAGAGTAGACCCGGCCTAGTGCCTACCTGTTCTGAAAACCAATGCACGCCACTGACTGGACGCAACAAGGAGTCTCTACTTCTCTCGTATCTTGACTCGCGCGCAATACGCGCGAATCAAGCGCGAGTCGAGAGTCTGGCGAACTGCACGCGATTTACGCGCGTATTTTGCAATCGTGCGATGCTTGTGGACGCGATGTATTAGCACCTAGAGGCCGTCTCCACGAGCGAGAGAATCGCGGCGATATTATCGTCGTGTCAAAGTCAAAGTCAAAGTCAAAGCATTTATTTCAAATAGGCACATAAAAGGCACTTTTGAACGTCAAAAATTATCTTAAAATAGAATTGATTCTAGTCGCCCATTCCAAAAGGTAGTTTTCGTATGGAGAAGAACGGGCAAGAAACTCCACCGTTACTCTTTTAAAATGTTTAGGTACAATATTTTGCATGGGTACATTAATTATATAATAACATGTGAGGACGATGCACCTACAATAAAATTACTATACCACAATAGGTAAAAGAATTAAAAACGAAACCATGACATATAAATTAATTATCTGATAGATACATGGTGCTCACATATTTACAAACATGGTACAAGCAAAACGATTTTAATTAAAAAACAAAATACAAGTAATAAGTCAGGGTGTGAGTAATAAATGTAAAAAAAAGAATAAAAAAATTTACAATTAAATTAGCAACCAGTTTGATTTTGTCTAGACTCTAGATTGTCCTATGGAGCAGGACCAGCATGTTTCCAAGCGTTCTTATCTTGGATATAATCTTCTAATTTATAGTATGCTTGTTTACAAAGTGTACGTTTAATGTGAGTTTTAAATTTTCTTTCATTTAATTGCAATATATCACAAGGTATTTTATTGTAACATTTAACACAGTACCCCATAAAAGATGTATGTACTTTGGCTAATCTGAAAAATGGTTGATGTATTTTATCTTTATTTCTTGTATTAAAGTTATGTCTATCGCTTATTTTATTAAAAAGATGTAGATTTTTTCTTACATACATAATATTTTCATAAATGAATTGGCAAGGTACCGTCATAATATTAATCCTTTTAAATAGTTCCCTGAGAGATTCGCGGCGACGTAGATTATAAATGGCTCTGACAGCTCTCTTTTGCAAAATAAAGATGGATTCAATGTCAGCAGCTCGACCCCATAGTAAAATGCCGTACGACATAATGCTGTGAAAGTAGCTAAAATAGACTAAACGCGCGGTTTCTACATCTGTTAACTGTCTTATCTTCCTAACAGCATAAGCGGCCGAGCTAAGCCGCCCCGCAAGAGATGTTATGTGAGGTCCCCATTGTAATTTCTCGTCTAGCGTGATTCCCAGGAAAACCGTTTGATCAACAAATTCTAGTTTTTCTCCATTCAGTATGATGTCACATTCGCTACTTCTAACATTTGGTAATTTAAATCTAATGCATTTGGTTTTCTTTTCATTTAGTACCAAATTATTTACCGTAAACCAATCTTGGACCTGAAGAATAGAGTTATTCACGTCGTCAAGATTTTGTGCCCGTCTGTCTATCTTAAAGATCAATGATGTGTCATCTGCAAATAACACCATCTTCGGTTGATTTTGAAGTAATTGTGGTAAATCATTAATGTAAACTAGAAAGAGGAATGGACCCAATATCGAACCTTGAGGAACGCCCATTGCCATTTCAGACCCCAATGAGTTTACGCCGTTTACTTGAACTTTAAGCTTTCTATCTTTTAGATACGACTTTAGTAAATCAAGAGCTAAATTCCTAATCCCATAGTGCTCAAGTTTCAGCAGAAGTGTCTCATGGTTGACGCAATCGAACGCCTTTGAGAGGTCGCAAAAGATTCCAATGGCATCTTGTGCTTCTTCCCAGGCGTTAAAAATGTTCTTTATTAGGGTGACACCGGCGTCAGTGGTACAACGCCCTTTGGTGAAACCGTACTGTAGTTCATGAAAGATGGAATTTTTATTAAAGTGGCGTAACATTTGATTGAGCATCAACTTTTCAAACACCTTACTGAGAACTGGCAGAATTGACACAGGCCTATAATTGTTGGGTTCTTTACTATCACCGGCTTTGAATAAAGGAACTACTTTACTGTGTTTCATGAGATCCGGAAAGACTCCTTGGTCTATACTGATGTTAAATATGAAAGCTAAATAGGGCGCAATCGTTTCAATGATAGATCTACAA
The DNA here is from genome assembly GCA_945859645.1 of Amphipoea oculea. Taxonomy (NCBI): domain Eukaryota; kingdom Metazoa; phylum Arthropoda; class Insecta; order Lepidoptera; family Noctuidae; genus Amphipoea; species Amphipoea oculea. The sequence continues at coordinate 2,374,823 of OX243886.1, read as the reverse complement.
ACTTTTACAGACATTCCCCAGAGATCTTCTGTTGATTTAATTTTAAGATCTTTAAAAGCTTTTATAACAGCCTGGGGGTTCGTATGTTGAAAACTAAACTCCGAGGGGCATGCCTTAACATTCTTTCTAAGTAAATCAGCAGAACGCGCGGGTGAGGAATTTAAAGCTTCAGTAGTTTTAATGGGAATATTAGCAAAAAAGTTTTCAAATTCCTGAGCAATTTCTACATCTGAGTTTATGGGGCCATGTGCAGTTTCTAAATTAAATTCAGTATTACGCTTTTTTTTCCTACCTGTTTCATTATTTATTATTTGCCAGGTAGTTTTTATTTTATCATCGGCTGATTTTATTTTATTGCTAATATAAAGAGCTTTAGCTATTTTGCATACACTTTTAAAAGTCTTAGAATATGTAGCAACATACTGATGAAAGCTTGTGTTATTCATATGTTGCTTTAGGCCATAAAGTTCAAAAAGGTTTTCCCTGCTTTTACGAATACCTGGAGTCGCCCAATCACTAAATAAGAACTTTGTGTAAATACTTTTAGTCTTTAGTGGGAAAGTGTCATTAAATTGCGTGTTTAATAGTGAAAAGAACTCGGCGTAGAACTCATTCCACGTATTTCTATACACTCGCTTAGAACGTGTCTCCACACGGCGATATCATTGCGGCGAAAATTTGATGGCACGGCGAGACTATCACCGCGATTCTGTCGCTCGTGGAGATGACCCCCTTTTTTTATCGTGTGGAAATCCTCATGGATGTCCACCACCCTGGGGTGGGTGGAGGGGTCTGTCAGACTCTTACTGACTAAAACCACACGGTGTCCTGCTGCTACCTTTAGCCGCGGTGCTGGAGTGCTTGCGCATTTCATCACGCTCCCCCGGCCAGGTGTTGGCCCACATGAATCCATGCGGACCCCGTCACCCTCAGCGGCCGCAAACGGCCACCATTTCTCTACAGAGAGGCGCAGTATCTCGTTAACGCTTGAATGAATTCGCGCGGAACATTTCGCGGCGAATTCGCGACAAGGTCTAAGTCGTGGGTTCGAACCCAGGTAGGCGCTTTACTTTGTGTAAGTAAATAATTTCATCACCACTGCTCGCAAAACGTCATGTCCTAAGAACCAAAAATTCGAAGACATGTGACATCCACCAACCGCCACTAGGCCCGCGTGGTGGATTATGGCCCACTCCCTCTAACAGAGCTGGAGGTCTGTGTCCCAGTAGTGGGAACATTATAAGCTGATTATGCTCCATATTTATTTGACATCGATCCGTAACAAAGTGGACGTATTTTTTTCAGTCAACTCATGAATTTTTCAGTATCTGAAAATACGTTTTTCATTGTTCTATCCGTTCTAACTGAGGTCATATAGTTACATAACCCTGGTAAACGTGTCTTTTTTACATTTTTACATGAAATTACCTATTCAGAAAAGCGTTGTGCGCAATTTCGTATTATTTCAATATTGTAATTGGGCAGACTATTTTTTTTTTCAATGTCGTTGTTTTAAGTGACGCAGATTAAAAAAATCAGAAGAAAAAATCAAATAAAAAAAATGTGAACGGTAAAGGAAGGGCTACACTTCCTAAGAAATTAAGGTTTATAGACCCCTGGCTTAAAAAAGCAGTTCCATTGCAGGTTATTTGCTCATACAGCAGGCCAATCCATACTAATATTATAAATGCGAAAGTGTGTCTGTCCGTCTGTTACCTCTTCACGCTTAAACCGCTGAACCGATTTAGATGAAATTTGGTACAGAGATAGTTTCAGTCCCGGGAAAGGAAATAGAATAGTTTTTATCCGGATATTGCCCCGGGTTCGAAACTTATGCGGGTGAAACCGCGGGGCGATGCTAGTAATGCCAACAAATCATATTTAATGGTGTGGTACGGACCATCAAACTGAACAATTTTCGCCATGGGGCCAACATCGTAATCGCGAAAAAATATTCAGCTATTCCATACAAAACTTCAATATCTACTCGACCCAAATGTGTCATCATTTCAGCCGAAAGACGTCCACTGCTGGACATAGGCCTCCCCCAAGCACCTTCACTTCGACCGGTTCTGTGCTTCCCGCATCCAACGGGTTCCTGCGGCTAGGTCATCCGTCCACGCATGCAAGCATTAATTTATTTGTTTTAATCGCTCGTGGGTCGCAGGTCGCGTCGCGGCCTAATGTAGCCTCAGCCTTAAATCAGTACTCGACCGATGTCAGCGTTAACCGCCGGTCCAGCACTAAGTCCAGCCTAAAGGATGCAAAACCTTGTTGACAGTGAGTAGGTACTATTGGTTACCTTGACCGCGTACCCCATTTGAAAGTAATATAGATGTCGGTAGGAAAAAAATACATTCCAAAGTAGAGATGAGCCCGATATTTTAATAAAAAATCATTTCATCAGGCAATGACAACGACAAAATCATAGAATAGAATACCCAAAAAAAAATGAAAAAAAAAAAACCGAGTGTGCTTATGACCACACGACTGAAGTGAAACTTCAAACGTATTTGGCCATGAGAGGAAGAGAGAAAGAAAATGTGCGCGCGAACTGCTTTCTCTTGCTTATATCCCCCACTCAACTCCCGTTCGCCTCGCCCGATCACACTTTTCGTAACGCTTACGTCACGCGTTCGCCAGCTTACTCCCCAAGTCAAGCGTGCGTAAAGAAGTTTCACTTCAAAAATGAATGATGGATGAATGAATGATTTAAAATCATCAATGCTTTTAAATCATTGCTTGAATGAATCATAATATTGCAGCAAATATCACTAATGGAAACGTAGTGATGATTTTCATGAATCAATACTTAAATACCCTGTTATGAATGTCATAAACTAAGAAAAATTTAATTACGCGGGCTAACGGACAAACACGACCCAAGCCTACATAACTAATGATAATTTCACTAAGCCGTTCCGAGATCATTTCAGTAATCTACTCACAATTGAAAGTCAAAGCATTTATTTCAAATCACACTATTATAAAGGCGAAAGTTTGTGAGTGTGTGTGTGTGTGTTTGTGTGTGTGTTTATATGTTTGTTACTTCTTCACGCCTAAACCGCTGAACCGATTTAGATGAAATTTGGTATAGAGATAGTTTGAGTCCCGGGAAAGGACATAGGATACTTTTTATCCCGATATTCCCATGGGATCGAGACTTTTGCGGCTGAAACCACGGGGCGCAGCTAGTAATATTATAAATTCGAAAGTAACTCTGTCTGTAGGTATGTTACCTTTTCACGCCTAAACCGCTGAACCGATTTAGATGAAATTTGGTATAGAGATAGTTTGAGTCCCGGGAAAGGACATAGGATACTTTTTATCCCGATATTCCCATGGGATCGAGACTTTTGCGGCTGAAACCACTGGGCGTAGCTAGTATTAGAAAAGAGAAAGTAAGTTTGTTTGTTACCTTTTGACGCCTAAACCACTGAATCGATCATCCTGAAATTTTGCATATACGTTGTCAGGTGTACAGAAACGGATATAGGGTACCTTTCATCCCGAAAAATAGTGCTGTTTCCGAGGAAAACAACGATAAAGTTATTATGATAATAGATGGCGCCACGTGTCTATTTTCACATTTTTTTTTTTTTTTACATTATTTAATTCTGAGGCGGTACGAAGTTCGGCGGTCAGCTAGTATTTAACCTTCGGTATGCTTGGAGGCAGAAAGTTACACCGTATGCCTGGTGGGTTTGTCAGACCCGGATTTTTAACTTGTAATATCTCAAATATTTACTGATAAATACATTTTTAAATATTACATATATTTTACTAGAGGTGTATGTTAGGGAATTAAATAAAAATCTATTTCAAATCAACAATTTTTAATTATTCTTTTTTCAATTAATCATTGGCGGTGTTTTTAAAAGAGTTTTTATACTTAGTTATTATTATAACACACTTTACTTATGAAAAACGAAACAGATCTCAATCAGACTATCAAATATATAAGGCACTTTTATGTACTTATAAATAATTAAAGAATATTTAGTCTTCATCGCTTCTATCCTTATTTTCCAGAGCTCTGTTTCGAAAGCAAATTCCACATTGGAAAATTGCATGAAGTGACTCTTACAAGTCTCACAAATATATTGAGTTTTGCGATCTTTCTTGACTGGGCATACGTAGCATCTACGTTTTATACCAGGAGTCGATTTTTTCAATGGTGAGTCATCTTGGGTACCCAAATGGCTACCTATTCGCTTGCGGCAACCTTTGTACGCTCTCCCTGACGGCAATGAAGCTAGCGTAGACAGCGGCACGTTCATATCAGAATCTGACGAACTTTCTTCCGCAACAGCCTCTCCTAAATCATTATTTTCTGCCTCTGAATCAGATGCCTCGCTTCCCTGACTCACGTGATCGGACTCTTCTCCACTTGAGTTGAAAATTACGTCATCTTCTTCAGCCGCATCGAGTAATAAATTACTAATATCATCATCGCAAAGATGGCTCCCCATTTTGAACCTTAAATAATTTAAAAAATATTGCATTTAATCACGAAAATAACTTTAATTTTCAAAAATACAGACAACAAATACTTACATAGAAACGTCACGTCGTATGCCTGATCGGGTCCGTGAGACCCGCGCGAACTATACGCACGTCCTACTACCACAGGATCGCGCTCCAGACTGAGGAAAGAGGTGGCGGGCGTCTAGCGATTCATAACGGCCAGCTACTAAGTGCGGATAGACGCGAAATTCGAATTTGAAGGAAATACAACGGTTTATGTGCACAGGTGGGTCTGACGGACCCTACCAGGCACACCGAAGGTTAAATAAAAATCATTGACGATTTTGTCATTGTCCTCGTCATCGATATTTTTTTGTCATTGTCATGCAGTCATTGATACAGAAAAATCATCACGCAGCCCATCTCTATCGAAAGAGGTAGATAAATTTGAATATCAAATGATCGATCGATTCTCGAAAGCTCTGTATATTTCAGTCCGTGGACGGGCCGACGAGGGAGCTTCACTTCCTGCCTTGTATGTGTCTGCTCAACTAGTTGAGCAATCTAGTTGAGCAGTGGGGAAGAAGTGGTATCCCTGTCATGCCCCGGGCACAGCCCAGAAGGCCAATTCTCTTAAAAAAAAATCTAAAAAGACGGGTTGCACTCCGGGAGTGCCGGCAGAAGTGAAAACTTGAATATTAACGTTGAAATAAATTGAATTAATATAACTCATTTTTTTTTCAATATTTCTGCGTCACTTTTTTCATTAATAGATGCACTTTGTTCAATTTCCATATTTTAAACAATACACGAATTTTACGAATACACAGCAGTGTGGCTACTACACAGACGGTCGAGCCATCAGCTGTCCATCCATCCATCCATCCACTTCCACTTCGACTTCCACTTCGACTTCCACTTCGACTTCCACTTCGACTTCCACTTGCACTTCGACTTCCACTTCGACTTCCACTTCGACTTCCACTTCGACTTCCACTTCCACATCGACTTCGACTTCCACTTCGACTTCCACTTCGACTTCGACTTCGACTTTGACTTTGACTTCGACTTCGACTTCGACTTCGACTTCGACTTCGACTTCGACTTCCACTTCCATTTCCACTTCAACTTCCACTTCGACTTCGACTTCCACTTCGACTTCCACTTCGACTTCCACTTCGATTCCACTTCGACTTCCACTTCGACTTCCACTTCGACTTCCACTTCCACTTCGACTTCGACTTCGACTTTGACTTTGACTTCGACTTCGACTTCCACTTCCATTTCCAGTTCCACTACCACTTCCACTTCCATCCATCCATCCATCCATCCATCCATCCATCCATCCATCCATCCATCCATCCATCCATCCATCCATCCATTGTGTCCGTGTGTCACTTCACTTCGGTTGGCGCCGCCGTAGAAAGAGAGGGGGGGGAAATCTCTCCTGACGGTCACGTGTCCTGACGCGATGTCCTGACGCGAGTTTAAAACTAAAGAAGTTTACACTTCAAAAAAAGTAATTTAAAAAAATTAAATCGACTTCAAAAATAACTCTAAATTATGAAATAACTTTAATTTCGGAAGTCGGTGTCTTGGGATCTGTATTTTAGTTTAAGTTTTTTGCCTCCGACAGCCGAACACATCCGAAGCGGTGTCGGTTACGGTAACAGTGGCGCGAGTTCAATAGTTTTTTCCCATTTAAAAAAAATGCCCAGCGCGCCTAAAGAAGTTTTCACTTAAATATTTATAGGAAACTAGGCAGCATTGATTAATTTCTGCATAATAATTAATATGACGAGGGCACAAAATAATTGCTGCACTTATTTCTAGAACGATTAATAGGAAGTCCTAACGGCAAAAACGCTTGGTATGCAGGAAATAAATAACACTGGAAAGATACTGGAAGCCAGGGCCGTCTTAACCATATTGGGCCCCGGGGTGCGAAAAAGTGTCTGGGGGCCCGTAGGCACTTTGTCTTTTGGCAAAAAAAAAAAAGACGGGTTGCACTCCGGGAGTGCCGGCAGAAGTGAATACTTGAATATTAACGTTGAAATAAATCAATTATTAATTTAAGTAATATTACTAATTTTTTTTCAATATTTCTGCGTCACTTTTTTCATTAATAGATGCACTTTGTTCAATTTCCATATTTTAAACACTTTCGGTCTTATTCATAAAAAAAGCCTATTGAAGGTTTAAACCATTCATTAGTTAAAATGCTCAATAGGCCTTTAAAACATTCGATAAAATTTTGTATTCATAAACGCTTCATAAACGTTCTATAACTAGAATGTCCTACAACTTCTAAATGTTGCCATTATAATGAAGTCATCCAACAAATTGGCCAACACATTAAATCGGCATACGAGAATATCTGTCTATGAACCGAATATTTGTGTCCATAGACATTATTACGTATGAAAAAGTAATTTATTGTCTACAGTTTCAACAGTTTTGACGCGACAACGTCATGGTCGTCATGGAAACCAAAAAGTACTCTGTGAAACTGACTTTTCAAACATTTGTACGTCAAATGTCATTTTCTTCGGCCATCTTTGTCGTGTCTCACTTGGTTCAATTCGGTTGGCGCCGCCGTAGAAAGAGATGGGGGGGGGGAAATCTCTCCTGACGGTCACGTGTCCTGACGCGATGCCCTGACGCGAGTTTAACATTTTTTACCCATTACAAAAAGTGTTCAACGCCGCTAAAGAAGTTTTCACTTCAAAAACTTGATTTTGGAGTCCAATATTTATTTATTTGTGCTTATAATTATATGTAATTAGGTATATATTCATTGTGCGGGACAATAGACAATAACAGTGTATACAGGGTGTTACAGAAAGGGTATATCAATACAAACAGGTTGAAGAGTGTATCTGGTCTAGAACCTCTGTACAAAATTTCAGCTCAAAAGCAGTAACTTTGAAAATGCTTAATATTTTTTTATACACGCACATCACGCCGCGGCGTGATGTGCGTGTACTAGGCGCACAGACACACTACAGATAATGGATAATGACCCTCGTAGTGCGGTGACACGTTTTTTATGATTTCAATTTAATAAACTATCGAAATAAAAAAATATTAAGCATTTTCAAAGTTAATGCTTTTGAGCTAAAATTTTGTACAGAGATTCTAGACCAGATAGACTCTTCAACCCGTTTGTATTGATATACCCTTTCTGTAACACCCTGTATAATAGTGATAGTTGTACTAGGAAAAATATAAAACAGTAGTAAACGTACTTATATCTATAAAAACAAATCAAACAAACTAGGTTCTAACGACGTATTACAAGTTGTAATACGTCGTTAGAACCTAGTTTGTTTGATTTGTTTTTATAGATATAAGTACGTTTACTACTGTTTTATATTTTTCCTAGATAGTTTATAGTATGTAGAATTCGAAAACATATAGTTTGTCATAGTTGTCATTAAGAATTATAGCGAAAAACGCGAAAATTGTCACGCGGCTCTCTATAAGGTAAAGTTTCGCTGTACCTAAGCTAACTGTGCCGATTCCGACTTGACTCTCATTGGCTAAAATTCCGATGTTATGATTGGCTGACATTTTAAATCGTTCCCATTGGATGAAATTCCGGCACTCTGATTGGCTGACCAATCACAGGGCCTACTTTTTCTTAGCCAAAATAGTATAAATTACGCGTCGGATTTCGGGATTTCGGGTTCGACACAGTCGGCGGGCAACAATACTAGAAGAAACTCTGAAGAAGAAAATAAAGAAGCAACTGGAAGAATCAAGAAGACTTTCATTCCCCACCAACCCCAGCAAACAAATGTGCACCCTGCACATTCATAGTTTTAATAGGTTTATGCGTAACTTTATATCACACTAATATTATAAAGGCGAAAGTTTGTGAGTGTGTGTGTGTGTGTGTGTTTATATGTTTGTTACCTCTTCACGCTTAAACCGCTGAACCGATTTAGATGAAATTTGGTATAAATATAGTTTGAGTCCCCGGAAAGGACATAGGATAGTTTTTATCCCGATATTCCCACGGGATCGATATTTAAGCGGGTGAAACCGCGGGGCGCAGCTAGTTTAAAATATTTATTACTCAATTTTCAATATTGCACCTACCACTGTTTGTCTCTGCATTACCCAAAGGTTGACTGGTAGAAAATGCTTATGGCATTAATTCAGCCTATGTACATTTATGTGCTAGAAGTATTAAATAAATAAATATTTTAGGGAGAAGCACCAAGGTAGCCCGCGAAATTCAATGTTAAGTGTTATTTCCTACGTTTTTTGCAATTTGCAGGTCAGTATCAGGTTGTATATTTTGTCTCCCAATTGACTTAAAGATTTCCTTCATAAAACCCTATTGATACTGTTATTTCCTACGTTTTTTGCAATTTGCAGGTCAGTGTCAGGTTGTATATTTTGTCTCCCAATTGATTTAAAGATTTCCTTCATAAAACCCTATTGATACTAATTGAGAGATATTTCATTAAATAGTAATTTTGAATGTCACGGGCTACCCTTTCGCTTCCCTCCGGCTTGCGCGTCTAAGACCCCACGCCCGGGTGCCACGCACCCCTTGCACCTTCGGGTAAAGACGGCCCTGCTGGAAAAATAATCAATAGCAAGGAGTTTCATTTAGACAGTTCGACAACATTCATTGCGTTGATTTACGTTGTTGAACAGATACATTTTTCGAACATATGTAGCAATGGATTAGCAATATCCTTCAAAATGATTCAGATTGAGATTGATAATGTTTTACGCAATTAGGGTGCTGCTCTTTGTGAGAGGGGCCGTAATCTACCACGCGGGCCCAGTGCGGGTTGGTAGATGTCACATGCCTTCGTTTTTTTGGTTCTTGGACATGCCGGTTTCCTCACGATGTTTTCCTTCACCGTTTTGAGAGCAGTGGTGATGAAATAATTTACACAAAGTAAAGCGCCCGTCAGGGTTTTTTATTTTTTTTTTTTTTTTTTTTTATTTTTATTGCTAAATGGGCGCACTCTTGACCCCGATCACGCCTGATGGAAAGCGATAGATGAGGTCTAAAATGGATCGTTTGAACCTACGACCTACATTTCGTAAGTCGCAACCCTCAACTTTTTATTTGCACCTTCCTATTCACAATCAATTATTGTCCAATTGATATTGTATTTATATTTTTACCCCCTTACTAAAAACGTATTATATCAGATGAATAGTTACACACCGATTTCTCTCTTTCAGTCGTCAGTAATTTGACTTTCGAAAGAAGAAGACAAAGCGTTGTGTAACTATACAGACGCTATACAACGTTTAATAGTAAGGGGGTTAGAATGTATATTTGGGTCATAGAGCTGCGTAGATATTCACCACGGACCTCAAATTAAAGAAAGCTTGACCACTTATCTCTTTTGTTGGCATTACCATAGATTAACATGACAAGGTACAAGGAAAACGGTAGGACCTACGCAAGTGCGTACGTGATGACATACGCGTAGGACCATAGACTACGCTCTACAGCAGGGGTGGCGAACCTATGACGTGAGCCACACGGAAGGGACTCGAGACGAGTATGGAACGCTGATTGGTTACAGATATCCAATCTAAACTATAATTGAATATCATTCAGGCAATGTGTGGCGTGCATTACATATAGGCATATAAGCAGTGCCTACCTCGATATATCAACATAAGCCTGTCAATTAAATTTTAGTGTGCGTGTGCCCCACAATTATGAAACTGTTTAGTCTCTACTAAACAGTTCAAAGTTTGTTTTGGCGATAAAAAAATATATAAGACTTTAGAAGGATTTTGGAAAGATTGGAAGGATATTCAAATTTGCACTGATTGTTTTATATACTATGTACTGCCGCAGACAAAATATAGAATTGCCAAAACAAACTTTGAACTGCTCTACTGAACAGTAGTCTTTAAGGAACTGACATTGTTAATAGGGACCATCGATATATACACCTAGATAACGCAAGAGCAACTACTTCGCGTGCCAAAAATCGCACCAGCTTACGTACAAAAATCGTAAGCCGCCACTTTCGCGCTCAGTCCTGAGTACTGCTGGCTGAGTGAGCGTGAGCGCTGGCGCTAGGCCCCGGGGGTGGGGCGAGACGGGTGCCGCACGCGGCGGCGGCGTCTTTGACTCGATTTGATTTTCCCATCACTAAATAGTGCTTGTGACGTCATAGTAGGTAGTCAAAAAATGGCACGCTTGGTTTTCATACAGATCGTGATACTTGCGTTATCTAGGTCTATCTATAACTGTGATTCACATAGTCCATCCATCGTTTCTTTGGTCTTCCCCTAGGAAGACCAAAGAAACGATGGCTATAAGAGAGCCATCGAAATTCATACACAAAACTTATTATTAGTGAAATGTGAATGAAAACTTATTATTAGTGAAAAAATTAGGTGAAATTAAATTCATGGGCATCCTTTTAAGGGGTCATTGTACTCATCGTTATGAACAACTTTTACTATGGGACTAAGCCTAAAATCGCGAAAAAAAAAAATAAGCTGTTCCTTGCATTTATGTTCACATAACTCGTCAAAATGTATGGAAGAGCTGATTTTTTTTTCGCGATTTCAGTCTTGGTCCCATAGTAAAAGTTGTTCATAATGATGATTACAATGAGCCCTTAAAAGGATGCCCATGAATTCAATTTCACCCTGTAGATTTCTTAAGAAGTGTCACTTCTGTCACTTGTACGGTAGCGCACGCGTAGTTTTTTATCATTTTAGATTTTTAAACGTTCTGGTGAAAAGGTTCTCCATTCCTGCTAGTCTGTGATGGCTGTTAATTTGTAGGCACGAGGCGAGCGACACGTAGACCCAGTTAAAGTGTCGTTGTTAATTATATGTTGTAAACTTGTAGCACTAGGGGTACTAAATTATCACAGAAGGTTTTAATACACCTATCTGGTAGAGCTTTTAGTAGATGATACGTTTAGCTTTAAGGTGATATATTGAAAAAAATGTGGTTTTTCTATTTTGTGCAACTTGTTAAGGCGGTACCCCGACCAAAACCGCGTTTTTCTTCGTTATTCAGAGGCTATTAACTCAATAATTATGAGAAATAAACTAGCTACATCTGAAAGCACATTATTAATGTTCGATACCCTATTAACACATTGCACGTTATTATTTGTTTTTATAAGTTACTAATACATTTAAAATCTCCTTTTAAAAAAGTGACTAAAATTACTGATTGCATGCATCTTTTGCTAAATTTGACGTTCTATTAATTTGAGGATTTCACCAAGGGATTTGAATTTTGAAATCTAATAATAATAATATTCCACAACTATCACACAACGCCATCTAGTTCCAAGCTAAGCAGAGCTTGTGTTATGGGTACTAGACAACTGATAAACATACTTATATATTTCTAAATACATACATATTATAGATAAATTACATCCAGACACAGAACAAATGATCGCGCTCATCACACAAACATTTGTTCTGGGTGGGAATCGAACCCACGACCTCCGGCATAGCAGTCAGGGTCACTAACCACTAGACCATCAGGCCTGCCAAATCTAAATAATCCAAGTTTCTAAATTACTGTATCGGGACAACCTTTTGGAATCTGCTGTTGGCTGTCAACAAGGTGACCCCCTCGGGCCAGTGATTTTTAGTTTAGCCATCCACCCAATTATTCGACAGCTAAATTCCAAATTTAACGTTTGGTATCTCGATGATGGAACCTTGGGAGGCGATGCAGAAACTGTACTACACGACCTTCAATTTTTAAACGAACTTCATTCCATTGGCCTTGATCTCAATCTTTCGAAATGTGGACTATACCTAGCGGACAGTACTGACAGACACTTGACACTTCCCAAATTTAACGCAATAGCTCCAGAAATCAAAATTATTGAAAAAAGCTCTCTTCGTCTTCTTGGGTCTCCAATCTTTGACAATTCCTTTCCCGTTTTTATTCAGGAAAAAATTCAAAATTTCAATGACGTTTCAGAAAGATTGTTAGAAATTAATATGCATTCGGCCATAACTTTAATCCGCTACTGCTGTTTTGGCCCTAAATTAACATATTTTCTTCGCGCTTCACATTTATGGAAGCACACTCACCTTTTATACCAAATGGACCAAATTATCAGGCATACATTAACATCTATTTTAAATGTGGCCATGGACGACCGAGCTTGGGCACAAGCTACTCTTCCCATTCGTATGGGGGGCCTCGGCGTCCGCAAAATTTCTAGTATTAGTTTACCGGCTTTCATATCCTCGGTCCACGGCACTGATAAATTAATCAGGAAAATCTTAGCCTCCATACTGATTAATTCTGATGTGCCGTGTTTCACCGAGGCTATGGATGCCTGGAGACTCGCTTGCCCGAATACAGATCCACCCGACAATCCATCTTCCCAGGGACGGTGGGATGAGCCGCTCTGCAGAGTAGTACAGAACAATTTACTTGACTCGTCTGCTACTCCTGCGGAACGTGCGCGCCTGCTGGCTGTGGGTAGATGGGAGTCGGGACTTTGGCTTCATGCACTACCTTCGTCGAACATAGGCACTTTGTTCGACGACACTACTTTTCGCCTCGCTGCTTCCCTGCGACTAGGCACTCCTTGCTGTTCCCCTCATCGCTGTCACTGTGGCGAAGATGTCAACAGCCTCGGACACCACGGCCTGTCTTGCAGCCGAAGTGCGGGTCGCTTAGCGCGCCACGCGAACATTAATGACATCATCCGACGAGCTCTTGTTACCGTCGGCGTTCCAGCTGTATTAGAACCCAATGGCTTGGTACGCGACGATGGCAAGAGACCGGACGGTATGTCTCTATTTCCTTGGAAGGTGGGTAGGCCTTTAGTGTGGGACGCAACTTGTGTCGATACTCTTGCGCCATCCCACCTTCCTGGATCGGCATGCTGTGCTGGCGCTGCTGCTGCGGCTGCGGAAAACCTCAAGCGGCGAAAATATAATAACCTTATCGGAAATTATATGTTCGAGCCGTTTGGGGTTGAAACCCTCGGGCCGTGGGGTCCGAGTGCTCATGGTCTTTTTACAGAAATTTCAAAACGGCTGGTTGACACTTCCCGTGACCCAAGGGCTGGCTTTTACCTTGGCCAAAGGCTAAGCATTGCCATACAACGTGACAATGCCGCCAGTCTCTTGGGTACATTACCAGTCGACAGCGATGCGGATGAATTTTTCGACGCTATATTTTAGTTTTTATATAGTTTTAGTTAAGTTAGTTTTTAATTTTGTTATTTTTGGTAATGTAATTCAATATAAACTAGCGTTCTAGTTTTAATTTATTTAAAAAGATCGCAATTCTTTTTTTATTAAAATAATTCCAAAAATTGTGCGAGTTTTATGATAAAGGGGCGTGCGCAGGGTGCGCTGCATCCCTTTCGTACGAGGAAGTCGTGTCGCTCTCTGTCTCTGTCGCAATGCTCAAGGTTATTTGGTCGGGGTACCGCCTTAAGTATGCGGAATAGGGATTTAACATTTTAGTAAATGTTTTTTGACTCTTTGATAAATAAATGATAAATGATTTATTTTCTGTAAGTAGGTTACAAACATTTTTACACGTCAATCATATTTTGGTCTAGTATCATGTAAAAGGAAATACAATGTTATCCTTAACCGTTTTGAGAGCAGTGACGTAATAATTTCACAAAGTAAAGTGTTCGTTTCGTAGCTACGACCATAAGTCGCGGTCGATTCTAAAGCTCGATTTATCATAATTTCGAACAAATACTACAGTTTTACCAGAGGTTCGTCGTGGGAGCGGTGAATGCTTATGCGAATCCCGCACCCCCGGCCATAGGTAGAGGTGGAACACCGCGGTGGTTTTAGCCGGTAAGAGTCCGGCATGCCCCTCTGTCACCCCCACGATAGAGGAAGTTCATGAGGATTTCCATCGCGAAAAAATAAATAAAAAAAGAGGTTCGTCGTGAAGAGTTCATTTGGTTCAGTCATGTAAAATTAAGTAATCTCAAAACGGTGATGGAAAACATCGTGAGGAAACCGGCATGTCCTAGAACCAATAATTCGAAGACATGTGACATCTGCCAACCCGCACTGGGCCCGCGTGGTGGATTACGGCTTACTCCCTCTCACCGAGAGGAGGCCTGTGTCCCAGCAGTGGGAACATTATAGGCTGATGATTATGATGATGTAAAATTAAGGTAAGGATTCGATCGCATTGATTGGTAAGAAAGTTGACTAAACGTACCTGAGAAAAAGTAAAGGTGATCATGATAATAAAGTGCAAAGAATACTATCAGAAAATTCCCTGGAAAACTTCACATGAACATTTTCTATGCCTAAAGTCTGAGGGTATGCATAAGCTATAGAGCGCGTTTTATTACTTACTTATTAGCTGCGCCCCGTCGTTTCACCCGCATAAGTTTCGATCCAGTGGGAATATCGGGATGAAAAGTATCCTACGTGTTAATTCTGGTTATAAACTATCTGTGTGCCAAATTTCATCCAAACCCGTTTAGTAGTTGAAGAAGTAAACAAACATACAAACACACTCACAAACTTTCGCCTTTATAATATTAGTGTGATTATGGTTATTTACCTATCAGAGAATCTAAATTTTATTGGCATAATTTTACAATAATATGCCGATTCAACAATGACACTTAATTTTAAAAAAAGTTAATTTAAAGTCATGTGGACTTTACTTATAACAGGACTTAAAATGATAGAGCGAGCAGAGCGAGCTTGGTAATTTTGGGTGCACACCGATTCGAATAGGTTAGGTCCGAAGAAGTCAGTGAGCGAAGCAAATGAACAAAGGGCGGGCGTTTTGGGGGACTGTCTTATGTAATTTTGATGTTCGCAAAGTGCTTATTCTCAGCCTGATTTGAATAAATGACTAGTAATTTTGAAAGCTTTGTTACCATCTACACCTTCCGACCTTTTCGGTAAAAACCTCACCGTAAAAATTTTGGTGAAATGAGCTTTTTTGATGGATGGTAAATAATTAAATGACTCCTCCCGCTCTGGGTGGAGCGGAAGGGAGTGTCAGACTCTTACTGACTAAAACCCATCCGTGTTCCTTCCTTAGCCCTTTATGTTCCGGGGTAGCGGTAACCCTTTCAGACAATCCCGCACCCCCGGCAGGCTTCGGCCCTGGCAGGCCCCTTCCTTTTTGCTGACATCTCTTTGAGGCGCGCGTGGAACACGTAGGTACGCGCCGTCCGGCACGGGCCTGGTCCTGATCGGACGGTGAGCTACTCTCCGTGGTGAAATATGAGCTTGAAGTGAGCTTTCCAATAGTGTCAATCCCTAGCATCAGGTGGAATAAAGAAAGAAGGAAAGAAAAATGTTTATTCGGACACAGTTCGTGAAACAAAAATATAAAATTAAAGAAATAAAAATAATGTTTAAAACAACAATAGTGTGTGCCTCACGGCTGCGCCAAAAAGGTTTATTTCAGCCTGTCTGACGCTGGTTTTCTAAGAGCCAAAGCACATACGCTACTTTTTGCATCGGCGATCGGCGTTTTTGCGGCTGTATCGATGCTGCATCGCGTTTTGCCGACTCTTTGCGTTCGGACGCTGTATCGGAATCGCGAGTTTTAGCGACTGCTCCGATGCTGGCGCAAATGCCAAATCGCTGCGACCGGCATCCGAATGTGTGCGGAGTGTAGCGTTCAGTCGCTGTATCGAGCTTCCGAAAAGCGACTGAATCGCCGCGTTTGGCGTTTTTAAGTGTGCGGTGTGGAATGCTTGGTCGCTGCATTTAGCTTCTAAAAAGCAGCTGAATCGCCGATCGCCGATGCAACAAGTAGCGTGTGTGCTTTGGCCCTAATGTATGCAAAATATTGTAAAACATTTTAAAAGAGTAACGGTGGAGTTTCTTGCCCATTCTTCTCCATACGAAAACTACCTATTGAAAGGGGCGACTAGAATAAATTCTATTTTATTGTAATTTATGACGTTCAAAAGTGCCTTTTATGTGCCTATTTGAAATAAATGCTTTGACTTTGACTTTAACCTTGAAACACAGCCAGCGCAGCCTTTGAATGACAGCTTAATTCCATTTTTTACAGATCGATCAGAGCTTGTCTTATCCATACTTCAAAGTCACCACTAACACAAATTACCAAAAATCAATCACTCCAATTTTAAAACAAGATGGCGGGTATGTTTACATGAATCTTTCAACGCCGCTTGCGCATTTACCAGACATAAAACAATTAATTTGTTAAACATTTACATTAAAAAATGTTTGTTTTGCTAAGTCTAGATAGGTGTTAGGCGTTGAAAGCTCACTGTATCTGGCTCGTATCTCGTCAGTATTTGTTTGTATTTCAGCAATCTATTCGCAGTTGTAGTGCGGTGAACCTGTCTAATAGGATGGAGTGTTCCTTATGGTCTAGAATGAGCCAACAGTCATTTTTATATGTCAGATTGTCCGTACACTGAAAAAAGTGACTTTTTAGCTTGATTGACGATATCTTGTTTAGATTAATCAAAATCTTAGTTTTATCAAATTTCAAAACGGCTGGTTGACACTTCCCGTGATCCAAGGGCTGGCTTTTACCTTGGTCAAAGGCTAAGCATTGCCATACAACGTGGCAATGCCGCCAGTCTCTTGAGTACATTACCAGTCGACAGCGATGCGGATGAATTTTTCGACGCTATATTTTAGTTTTTGTATAGTTTTAGTTAAGTTAATTAAGGTAAATGGTTAAACAATAAATAAATCCACGAAAATAAAAAAAAATTAAAAACTAATGCTTGACGCTGGTTTTCAACTGGACCCTATGTTACAAGGACGTCTTACGAATGTACCTGAATCAGCTTTATGATGTGTGTAAATCTTAGTTAAGTTGATCATCACGACATGATTGCAGCAATACTAGTTCAAATGATTGAACGCTCAAACAACTTTCTTGATTGCCCTTAACATGACATCATTGTAGAAGAGTTAAAACAACAAAGTCAGTTAGTTGTGTCAATCAAGCAACTTGATCAACTTGATTGCTGCAAATAGGTTTTGTGATAATCAAGATCCCGTTTCAAATCTCAATGAAATAAAAGTAGTAGCTGTGATCATTCTGCTTGATAGGCTCAGATGCAAACAAGTTACTTAGTCAATCTAAACAAAATCTTGATTGTGGCAACTACTTTTTTTTTTCAGTGTATTTTTGATTGGTGTTGGTAGGAACTGACTGTTGCATCTTTAGTAATTTAGATGTAGCTAGACTCCTCTCGCGTCCGGCCCTGGTTCAAGCCATGGTCCAGAGCCGACGATACCCCTTGGTAAGACTGGTCATCAGATTTTTGAGCTTCTCACTACTCGTAACGACTGTCAAACATCTACGAATGACAGCCGGGACCAACGGCAAACGTGTTTTCCTTGTAACAACAAATTTTTATTTTGATAACCGACGTAAAATTTCAACCCTGAGGTGTTCAGAAACATGTACTCTCAATCCATGATGGCAGGTTGCGTCGATGTACAGACGCCAGCACATCAACCTACCGAAACTGTCACATTTTCCCAATCCACTTTGAACCTTATGTTTTAGTAATAAAGTTGAAAATCTATTAAAGAAATTTGACAGATTGTAGTAGGTTGATGTGCTGGCGTCTGTACCTAGGCCACGCTGAATGAAAATTTTGGTCTTTTGATGTAAAAACTTTTTAGGCGCGTTGGGCATTTCTTGATATGGGAAAAAACTATTAAACTCGCTGGGCATTTCTGGATATGGGAAAAAACTATTAAACTCGCGAAACTGCGACACCGCGCTACATTCGGATGTGTTCGGCTGTCCTCGGGATGTACTCGGTTTTAATATAAATCCGATATGTCAGTGAGTGATGGCAAAGTGTTCTGTTTGTGTTTTGTTTATATGACGATTCAAAAAATACACACGTAATTATTCTAGTTTTCACTTCTGTCGGCACTCCCGGAGTGCCGCTGTTTTTTCCTGACTAGGAGCAACATACCACGCGGTCGGGTCGTCATCCTCCCACTGCACTCTCATAATAAACCATTCGCAGAATCAAAACGATTCCGAAATAGCGGAATACCTGATCTCGCATTCTGGTGTAAAATTAGCCAATGTTTTCAAAATACGTCCTTAAATTGAGATTCTGAATTCTAGCCGCCATTTTTAGTACCATGAATGATTTGTGCGTTACTAAACGTCTAAATATAGGGTCAATTATTGGGTGAGCTGCATAGTGGGTATGCCCATTTCTGGGAGTTCAGCTTTTAGGAATGTCTTTAGTTGACTTGTTTGTCGATTCGCACGAATCTAGGTACTCGCCCGAAACGGGCGAGTTGTCACTTTTAAATAATATTAATTTTTCTATAGGCGACTCGCACGAAGGACTTTTGGCTAAGCAATGACAGCCGCACGGGTCGATCGATCAGGTTAAGCTACGCTTGCCGCGGTTGGTCCGTGGATGGGTGACCATCTTTACTAACCAAGACCCCTCCGTGCCTCGGAAAGCACGTTAAGCCGTTGGTTCTTTGACAGTCGTTACGGGTCGTCAGAAGCCCGAAAATCTGATAGCTAGTCTTACCAAGGGGTATCGTATTACCCAGTAACTGGGTTGTGGAAGTCAGATATGCAGTCACTCCATGTAAAATACTGGTATTCAGCTGCATCCGGTTAGACTGGAAGCCGACTCCAACAAAGTTGGGAAAAGGCTAGGCAGATGATGACTCGCATGAAGATACCTAATAAAGTATAGAAACTTTTTTCTTAACTTAGCATACAATTCAAAATGTGCCAATATTACCTAATACATATGTATTTCTAGAGTTGTCGACTCGCCCACAAATATATTAACTACGTGCGAGTCCCGATAGAACACTGCTCGCTGAACAAACTCTTTCACACTATAGGCATAACGGACGGTTTCATCAGGAAAGCTGATGAAGCCGTTGCGCATGTGCTCTCTGAGTGCACAGGCGTCACCCAGATTAGATCAGAGACCGTCGGGACACCCAAATCATACACAGATATTCTCAACAGACCAGGAGACCTAGTCAGCTTCTGGAGGGAGGTGGGCTGGTTGGAATAACCACTGACGGCCGCCATGGCTCACGCACAATGGTCCATTTGAAGGACTAAGTGCGGAAACCAAACCCATAACATAGAACATAGTCCTTATAGAAATAATAATATTGTGAAAACATAGCGAATTGAGCCGTCAATGATTTCAATCCCCCGCGTCCAGTGGAATGACAGCTCCCTTCAAGCACACTTCACCTAAATTTTCATAGTCATAGATTAGGTCGGTTGGGGCGAATCCCGCGCGGGATGCGGGACGAAAATCACTCGTGTCAATTCGTTTGTGTTAAGGCAATACCCCGACCAAAACCGCGTTTTTCTTCGTTATTCAGAGGCTATTAACTCAATAATTATGAGAAATAAACTACTTCTAAAAGCACATTATTCATGTTCGATATCCTATCATCACATTGCACGTTAAATTTTGTTTTTATATGCTACTAATACATTTAAAATCTCCTTTTAAAAAATTGACTAAAATTATTGATTGCATGCATCTTTTGCTGACGTTCTATTAATTTGAGGATTTCACCAATGGATAGATAATTTTTAAAACCTAAATAATCCATGTTTTAATTTATTCAAAAAGATCGCTATTCTTTTTTTATTAAAATTATTTCAAAAATTGTGCGATATCTATGATAAAGGGGCGTGCGCAGGGTGCGCTGCATCCCTTTCGTACGAGGAAGTCGTGTCGCTCTCTGTCTCTGTCGCAATGCTCAAGGTTATTTGGTCGGGGTACCGCCTTAATTTGTATTATTACAGTGGTGTTCAAACACCGTAATTTATACAAAATTGAGGAAAAATTCTAAAAATTACGAAGAAATGTTGAAGGTTACATGGAAAAATGCAAAATACATGCGCATGACCTTAGTGGGTAGTTAATTATACATGAGAATTCGGTGAAGGAACAGTGCAATGTACAAAAATACAGGAAAAATACTAAAATATTTTTTTTTAAGTTACCTATAAGTAATTTTATTTGTCCTGTAAGCTTTGTACTTTGTGAGCAGTGGTGGCCCAGTGGTATCAGCCGCGACTTACAAGTTGTAGGTCGTAGGTTCGAACCCCGACAGGCGCTTTACTTTGTGTAAATTATTTCATCACCACTGCTCTCAAAACGGTGAAGGAAAACATCGTGAGGAAACCGGCATGTCCTAGAACCAAAAATTCAAAGACATGTGACATCTACCAACCCGCACTGGGCCCGCGTGGTGGATTACGGCCCACTCCCTCTCACAGAGAGGAGGCCTGTGTCCCAGCAGTGGGAACGTTATAGGCTAATTATGTAAGCTTTGTACTTTGGTAATGATAACGAAATATTACATAACATAATCAGCCTATAATGTTCCCACTGCTGGGACACAGGCCTCCTCTCTGTGAGAGGGAGTGGGCCGTAATCCACCACGCGGGCCCAGTGCGAGCTGGTAGATGTCACATGTCTTCGAATTTTTGGTTCTAGGACACGCCGGTTCCCTCACAATGTTGTCCTTCCCCGTTTTGAGAGCAGTGGTGATGAAATCAGACTTGTCAATTGTAAAAGCTCAACCGAAAAGCAACCATATCGCAATCGTTATAAAGGTCACTGTGATTTGTGTGTGTGGGGGTAAACAAGGGATGAAAGTAAGGCAGTTCGTTATTTTTGTCGATGGGATTTCCCATGGGCAAGAGGTTTGTTGGTAGATAATCCTACTATATAATAAATATCACACTAATATTATAAAGGCGAAAGTTTGTGAGTGTGTTTGTATGTTTGTTACTTATGTACAGTCAACAAAAGAGATACCTATGCAGGATCGTCGGATATAGTTGAAGTTTAGTAAGAAACCGATGGATGTTGCCGACTGAAAAATTTGATAATTGAGGTGGTTGCTTTCTATTTATTTTATTTATTTATTTTACCATTTACTTATGTACACACATATATAAACAGACAAGAAAAAATTGAACAAATTTTTTTTTTTACCTTATTTGGAAGTTTATTGAAAGCGATCTAATGGCCTTTTCTATTAATTAAATTAATTAATTAAATATTTGTTTATTATGGCAACTAGGCCCAATTGTTAGTAACATAGTTCTTAAAAACTATTGTTAGTAAACACACACAGAAACAGAAACAAAAATTAAATTTCAAGATTAGCTTTTAATTAACAAAAATAACAAAATTAAAAATATAGGTAAACAGAAAAATAGGTACAAATGTGATGCTTATCTTATATACATAAGAAATCTCTTCCAGCATACCTGCTCTCCATTAATAAAATTTTTTTTTTATTCGAGAGCATTCATCGATTTCTTACTAAACTTCAACTATATCCTGCATACTTATCTCTTTTGTTGACTGTACGAGGTTGTGGGTTCAAATCCGAGCAAGTAGCAATATGACTTTTTCAATTCATATCTACTTTCTAAGTTTATCTTGGATATTATCGACATCGGTTAAGGAAAAACATCGTGAGGAAACCTGGACTTATAGTTAACTAGCAGCGCCCCGCGGTTTCACCCGCATAAGTTTTCCGCGGGAATATCAGGATAAAAACTTTCCTATGTCCTTTCCCGGGACTCAAACTATCTCTATCGGTTCAGTGGTTTAAGCGTGAAGAGGTAACAGACATACAGAAAGACACACTTTCGCATTTATGTTTAAATGGTGAAACCATTGATGTACAGTTCATGAAATGCTCGAGAATTTCATGAAATGGTCGCATTTCATGAAATGTTTCACTGTCTATTGGCCACATCATGATGTGGTCTGGCCAGATCAATGATTACTCAACGTTTGTCCATGTCACTCCATGTAAAATACTGGTATTCAGCTGTATCCGGTTAGATTGGAAGCCGACCCCAACATAGTTGGGAGAAGATTAAGCAGGTGATCATGAGTTAAGATTCTGTATGTTACATACTCTGTGAACGTGTGACGTCACTGCGTATAGTAAACGTGACGTCGGCCACGTGTGTCCGGTATTGTGTGTATTAGTTCTCAAATATCCGGATAGTCCCGACTTATGCCATTATGGGGAAATCTTTTGTGAGCCATAAATAGGTGGAGTGGCTCAAAGAGAGGCTATCGAGCGTGAAGGTTGGATTCCCATGTTAGGTTAATAAATGTTTTTGGAATTTTTCCGTCAACAGAAATTTGCGGCCGTTTTCAGTGGGCCACTAGTTATTTAGATTAAACTAGCTTTTGAAAGAGGCTTATAAGAGACGATGAAAGTTTGGAAAAACTGATTGTGGTTGGGAACACCGAAGGCAAACGATCGCGCGGTCGTTCACCAACACGATGGACCGATCAGGTGAAGGAATCATCGTCCTCTAAATTCTACACGGTGGTAAGAGATGCGCTGGACAGAAACCGGTGGAGGCGGATCATCCGCTCCAGATGCAACTCCGAAGCTGACCACAATCCTCAGATATGAGGGACCGACTACAGAGAGAGAGAGCTTTTGTCCGCGGCTTCGCCCGCGTGGAGGTCGAAAATTATTCACAGAAAATTCATCCCCCCATTTCACCCTTTTAGGGGTGGAATTTCAAAAAAACCCTTTCTTAGTGGACTCTTCATGAAGAACACACCCTCCGAATTTCATGTCTCTAGGACCAGCGGTTTGGGCTGTGCGTTGATAGGTATATCAGTCAGTCAGGACTTTGAATTTTATATACAGGTTGGGCAAAAATCGTGGATCAAACGAAAGTTGGGGTTATTTGCAGTAAAAGTATCTTTATGGCAGAGCTTTAAATAGATCTTCTTAAACGTTATGACAATTTGAGTGTTTACAGTAAGATTCTAAAGTTATTAATTAATAATTTTTCGTGAGACGTAAAAGATATTGAAAAAAATGCCACTACTGATAAATCATGGTACCCAGTTACCGTTTTAGTGAAGATACTTTTTATTTTTTTTGCGTTTTTTTTTTACTGCAAATAACCCCAACTATTGCCCTCTTTCGTTTGATCCACGATTTTTTGCCCACCCTGTATATAAGTAGATAGATTAAGTAAAGGTGAAGTGCATCCTCTAATTTTTCTGTGAGCCTAATTGTATTACACACTATCAATCTAGCAATGACATTCTACATCATTTTGAAGGATATTGCTAATCCATTGCTTCATATGTTCGAAGAATTTGTCAGCTCAACAACGTAAATAACGCAATGAATGTTGTTGAACTGTCAAAATGGAAGATACTTATTACTACTGATAGTGTGTTACACAATTACCTCGCAGGGTAGTTTATAATCATCTGGTCTTCATGCATTGTCAAGGTTTAGTTCTATAAAAGGCATAAAACCGACTGTGAATTTGTTGATTTTATATTTAGATAATTATTACCTCCTAGCGCCTACGTACCCGCGTCTTCTTCCGCGTGGATTGTTTTTTCGTGGGACCCTATTTTTTTTTCTAAAATAAAAGTAGCCTAAGTTACTTCTTATTATATCAGCTATCTGCCAGTGAAGTCCCGTCAAAATCGGTCCAGCCGTTTTAGAGATTAGACGGAACAAACAGACAGACAGAAAAAAATTGTAAAAAATGTTA
This sequence comes from Amphipoea oculea, assembly GCA_945859645.1. Taxonomy (NCBI): domain Eukaryota; kingdom Metazoa; phylum Arthropoda; class Insecta; order Lepidoptera; family Noctuidae; genus Amphipoea; species Amphipoea oculea. The sequence goes on along the minus strand of OX243886.1, from coordinate 2,350,819 downwards.
TTTTGGTATATGTACCATGTCCATATGCATTTAGTAAAAAGCGGTTATTTTAATATTACAAACAGACACTCCAATTTTATTAATTTGTATGTATGTACATACATATGTATAGATACAATGTGCAAAAAAGTTATTCAAGGTTATAGTAACCATCAGTATTTTTTTACAATGCTTATAATATGATCCTAGTTTGATATTAATATCTTCAAATCTACGGGGCATTAGCCCAGTGGTAACGGCCGCGACTTACGAGTGAGTTGTAGGTCGTAGGTTCGAACCCAGTCAGGCACTTTACTTTGAGTAAATTATTTCATCACCACTGCTCTCAAAACGGTAAAGGAATACATCGTCAGCAAGATTCGTACAGGAAGAATGAAGATCACAACCTAAACCAAACCACAGTCAAAAATAAAAACCCAAATTATTAAAAAAAAAGTAACAAAAAAAAAACCGACTTCCAAAAAAACACTAGAAAGTGAAAAATAACTTTAATTTCGGAAGTCGGTGTCTTTGGATCTGTATTTTAGTTTTTTGCCACCGACTTCCGAAATTAAAGTTATTTTTCACTTTCTAGTGTTTTTTTGGAAGTCGGTTTTTTTTTTTGTTAAAAAGTTTTTATTTTACGCTTTTTAGTGGGTCTGCTTATAATTTATCTCAGTTACAATAGCCTAGTGTCAACTTTCTCATCGCCATTTACAAAATATTGCTTTTACCGATGCAGGGAAGTTAATTGTTGAAGAGTTCTCCTGGTCCACCATCAGCTCCATATCACCATTCACATTGTGACGAGCATAAATTGCTTAGCAACCATGTTAAAGTATCGAATCGCAACCCGTGAAATAGTACGGAGATATTATTGAGTAGTTCCGGTGGCCATCTGTGGGCTTCATCATCAGTTCCACTTCACCAAATGGTGCTTTCCGAGAGCAAATGCACGAGTGTTACTATAAATAATTTTGAAAGAATTTTCTTTTAACTCCAAGCCGTTGAGGAGTTGTACCTTTCATCATCAGCTCATCCACCTGAGATGATGATTATCAGATGCAAATACTTAAACAGCTTTAGAAAATATATGAAATGGTACTATGTGCCTATAAAATTTGAAGGTTGCCCTCGATTTCCCTGAGATCCCATCATCAGATCCTGACCTGATGATCATGCAACCACTTGGGAAGTATACCCTTTCAAACAAAAGAAACATTTTCCAGGCGTCTTCAAGAAATCGGGGAACATACATAAAAAAAAAAAAAAAAAAGATTCCGACGAATTGAGAACCTCCTCCTTTTTTTGAAGTCGGTTAATAAAAAAGAAAAATGAAACAGAAAGTTCTATAGAAGGCCAAAAGGCTCCTATCTCAGCATGATACTGCGACATTTAAAAAAAAATCGAATTTCAAACTTTATAGGTACAGACGCCAGCACATCAACCTACCCGAAACTGTCAAATTTTCCCAATCAACTTTGAACCTTATACTTTAGTGATAAAGTTGAAAATCTATTAAAGAAATTTGACAGATTATAGTAGGTTGATGTGCTGGCGTCTGTACTATATCTCAAACGGTTCAAATATCAACACCTTGAGGTTCAATGGGAGGTACATTGTATATTTTTTGCCATTTGTAATTAGTTATTTGTGCAAAGATACTCATGTTTTTATGAAGGAACTGATATCATTGAGAATTTGTTGTATGAGCTCATTGACGGTGCTTTGGACTTTGGACTTGGCGTGAAGTTTGATTGCCAAAGAGTTAACCGACTTCAAAAAAAAGGAGGAGGTTATTTTGATAATAACCATGAGGGTTACGTATCGATGTCCTTGCCTGTGTGTTTAGAAATCGATACCTATCTCATCTGCAAAGTTTCGCTAGGTAATTCCTGTATATCCATTGTCCCAAAAACTAGTGATGCTCCACAAAAAACCGAGTGTGCTTATGACCACACGACTGAAGTGAAACTTCGCTATGAGAGGAAGAGGGAAAGAAAATGTGCGCGCGCACTGCTTTCTCTTGCTTATTATCCCCCACTCAACTCCCGTTCGCCTTGCCCGATCACGCTTTTCGTAACGCTTACGTCACGCGTTCGCCAGCTTACTCCCCAAGTCAAGCGTGCGTAAAGAAGTTTCACTTCAAAAATTGAGTTTAGGCATCAAACTGTGATATTTATTAATTGATAACTGAGCACGCGCGTATTTATCTCTTAGCAGACAGTTCAGGGTTCCTCTGATTTATCTTAGGTCAAATTATGATTGAAAACTATTCACATAATTTCAAAAAGCTAACCGTCTTAAAATAATAACATGTACGGCTTGGTACGTGATGATTGGAAGAGACCAGACGGCATGACGTTGTTGCCTTGGAAGGTGGGTAGGCCTATGGTGTGGGACGCAACATGTGTCGATACCCTTACGCCATCTCATGTTCCTAACACGGCGGGCTGTGCTGGCGCCGCTGCTGCAGCTGCTGAGACCCTCAAGCGGTGCAAATACTGTAACCTCATGGGTAACTACAGCTTTGAGCCGTTTGGGGTCGAAACGCTCGGGTCATGGGGCCCGAGCGCGCGTCTCCTTTTTACGGAAATTTCTCGCCGGCTGGTCGATACTTCACGTGACCAGAGGGCTGGGTCGTTCTTTGGCCAAAGAATTAGCATTGCCATTCAACGGGGCAATGCTGCCAGTCTTCTGGGCACGTTTCCGGATGACAGCGATGCGGACGAATACTTCGACGCCTAAGTGTCCTTTGTTTTTTTTTATTTTTATTTATTTGTATTGTAAGTTAGTCTTTTATTTTAGTATCTAGTGTATATAGTTAGTTACTTATTATGAAGCAATAAATAATATGTACAAAGTGCAGATTCAAACTAGACCAATAACATCGGGTAATTTGAATAAGTTTAATGCTACTTTAATTAGCAAGTTGAGTGCTCAGGGCCTATGTGTGACTAATGGTAATATTTTGTATGAAGAATTCTTTTCACTAGTGCAAACAGAGTTCAATAATTCCTTTAAGAAGAAATCAAAAACTATTTGCCCTAAGTTTTTATTCAGTGACTGGGCAACTAAAGGAATCAGGAAAAGTAGGGATAGATTATTTGAACTGTATGGCCTTAAGCCGTATATTAACACGGATACGTTTAATAAGTATGTTACTACATATTCTAAAACTTTTAAAAATGTCTGCAAAGTAGCTAAAGCTTCTTTCATTAGTAACAAGGTTAAATCAGCAGACAATAAAATAAAGACAGTTTGGAAAATTATTAACAATGAAACGAACAGGAACAAAAAACATAATACTGATTACACACTGGACACTTCCCTCGGTCTCATTAGCGATAACATCGATGTCGCTCAGGAATTTGCAACTTTCTTTACCAATATCCCAATTAAAACTACAGAAACTTTAAATTCCTCGCCTGCACTAGCTATTGAATTATTCAGAGCGAATGTCTCAGCCTGTCCTGTGGAATTTAAATTCAAACATATAAACCCTACAGTCATTATAAAGGCATTTAAGCAACTTAAGATCAAAATTACCGAGGATCTGTGGGGCATGTCTACTAAAGTTTGTCAATCCATTATTGAGACAATTGCACCCTATTTAGCTTTAATATTTAATTTGTGTGTAGATCAAGGGGTTTTCCCGGATTTAATGAAGTTCAGTAAAGTTATTCCACTTTTCAAATCTGGGGACAGTAAAGACACTAATAATTATAGACCCGTATCGGTTTTGCCGGTTTTAAGTAAAGTTTTTGAAAAAGTAATGTTAAATCAAATGCTCAATCATTTTAATCGTAATAACATCCTACACGATCAACAGTATGGTTTCACCAAAGGACGTTGTACAACCGACGCCGGTGTCACCTTATTAAAACATATCTTTGACGCATGGGAAGAGGCACAAGATGCAATAGGCATTTTTTGCGACTTATCCAAAGCATTTGATTGCGTGAATTACGATACACTGCTCTTGAAACTTGAGCATTACGGACTCGGTAAACTTGCTCTTAGCATAATGAAATCATATTTAAATGACAGATTTCAGCAAGTTCAAATTAACGGTGTGAATTCATCGGGTTTGAAAGTCAAAATGGGTGTACCGCAGGGCTCAATATTGGGGCCATTCCTATTTTTAGTATACATAAATGATTTACCTCATTTACTGATAAACCGATCACAAATGGTGTTATTTGCTGATGACACATCTCTGATTTTTAAAGTAAGCAGACGTGCACAGGAGCTTGACGACGTAAATAACGCTATGCTTTTGGTCCATAATTGGTTTACTGTAAATAATTTGGTATTAAATGAAAAAAAAACTAAATGCATTAGATTCACTTTACCAAATGTTAGAAGTAGTAAATGTCACGTTGTATTGAATAAGGAAATACTTGAATTCGTCGAAAATACGGTTTTCCTGGGGATTACGCTTGACTCAAAGCTGCAGTGGGGTCCGCACTTAACATCTCTTGCAGGGCGGCTAAGTTCAGCCGCTTACGCTGTTTGGAAAATCCGCCAATTAACAGACGTGGATACCGCGAGACTGGTCTATTTTAGTTACTTTCATAGCATCATGTCTTACGGTATTTTGTTGTGGGGACGGGCTGCAGATATTGATTCTATCTTCATCCTGCAGAAGAGGGCTGTCAGAGCCATATACAAGCTCAGCAGGCGTGATTCTCTAAGGGAACTGTTTAAAAAAATTAACATCATGACGGTTCCTTGTCAATATATATATGAAAACATTATGTACGTTCGAAAAAATCTACATCTTTTTAGTAAGATAAGTGACAGGCATAATTTTAACACAAGAAATAGGAACAAATTAGATCAACCGCGTTTCAGATTGTCTAAAGTAAAAACTTCTTTTATGGGTTACTGTGTAAAATGTTATAATAAAATACCACACGATATTCTTCAACTAAATGAGAAGAAATTTAAAACATGCATTAAACGCACACTATGTAGACAAGCATATTATAAGTTGGATGATTATATTGCAGATAAAAATGCTTGGCTAAATGCTGGTCCTGCTCCACAGGCACTTGAGCTTACTAGTTAAAATTTCAATATTTGGAAGAGGTGCTTCCCTTTTTCTTTTTTAGTGTTTCTGACATGACGATCTTAATATTTATTTTTATTTTATTCAATCATGTTTTAATTGCTAATGCTGCAATACTAAACACCTTTTCCTGTTTGGTATTAAAAATTTTATTCATCTCTTAAATAAATTGCAATCTATAGTTTTGTATAATTTAGAAGCATTTTTTCAATTTTGTAAATGTAAGAACCATGGATCCGTTTATTATGATTTTTTGATGTTGACTTGAAAGAGCATGGCAGTTGAGAATGTGTCATGCTCACTTAAATGTCTCACTGATGGTGGCGCGTGTGTTGGATCATTCGGTTCCCTACAAAATGGTTGAGCTGGATGGTGCTGATCCATGCGTCATGTTCGTGAACGGACGCCGTCGGTTGAGACTGGTCATCTCTTAACTGCCAAGGCTTATTTTTAATCTTATTTCTTGTATTGTTTCTTCATTTGTGTTTTTTTACATTGTTCTCACATATAGAAGCAACAAGAATAATGTACCCAGGATTTTGTAATATCTTGATTTAAAAAGAGTGTCCACGGAGTTTCTTGCCCGTTCTTCTCCATAGAGATCTACGCTTTGGAATGGGCACCTAGCTTCAACTTTCTGACCAACTGACCGACTACTTAATTTTGACAATTCAAAAGTGCCTGTAATGGTTTAATTGAAATAAATGCTTTGAGTTTGAGTTTGAGTTTGAGTTTGAGACACGTATATAAAAAGGGAGGGGAAATAATTAAAGGGCATCAGAAAATTCGTCCGCATTGCTGTCAACAGGAACAGTGCCCAAAAGGCTGGCAGCATTGCCACTATGTATGGCGATGCTGATTCTTTGGTCAAAAAATAGGCCAGCCCTCTGGTCACGTGTAGAGTCGACCAACCGCTTGGCGATGTCTCGAAATACTAAAAGTGTTTGAATATGTTGATGAAAATATTGACTTGCAAAATTAATTCTGTAATTAAGTGCTTAGTGTTGGTATGGGCTCACCCAGGTAATAAATGCTTTATCGATACTATTTATCTATACTTGTTAAGCCCAAGTAAAGCGCGCGTAGCTTCGTGAGATAAAAATATTGTATGTACAGACGCCAGCACATCAACCCACCCGAAACTGTCACATTTTCCCAATCAACTTTGAACCTTAGGCTTTAGTGATAAAGTTGAAAATCGATTAAAAAAATTTGACAGATTGTAGTAGCTATCTTGATTTGTCAATACGATTTCTGTGAAAATTTGACAAAATGTTTACCAAAAACGCCCCCATGTTAATGTAATTCAGGCGCCTAAAGATCCTTGTAGCACTTCAAAATTTAGACCACAGACCAAAAAAAAATACAGGGCCAAATTAAATTACTTAACGAAACTCCGCGTACGTTATGGATATCGATATGTAGGTATCTAAGTAATTGCGATAAAATAAAAAATAAAATTAATTGCTGTTTTAGGGTTCCGTAGCCAAATGGAAAAAAACGGAACCCTTATGGATTCGTCATGTCTGTCTGTCTGTCTGTCTGTCCGTCCGTCCGTATGTCACATCCACTTTTTTCTGAAACTATAAGAACTATACTGTTGAAACTTGGTAAGTAGATGTATTCTGTGAACCGCAGTAAGATTTTCACACAAAAATAGAAAAAAAAACAATAAATTTTGGGGTTCCCCATACTTACAACTGAAACTACAAAAAATTTTTTTCATCAAACCTGTAGGTACGTGTGGGGTATCTATGGATAGGTCTTCAAAAATGATATTGAGGTTTCTAGTATCATTTTTTTCTGAACTGAATAGTTTGCGCGAGAGACACTTCCAAAGTGGTAAAATGTGTGTCCCCCCCCCATCTAACTTCTAAAATAAGAGAATGATAAAATTAAAAAAATATATATAATGTACATTACCATGTAAACTTCCACCGAAAATTGGTTTGAACGAGATCTAGTAAGTAGTTTTTTTTTAATACGTCATAAATCGAAAACCGCAATTTACCTTTCACAAAGTTACAACGAACTACAAGAACTTTTATATTATGTTACTTGCTGCTACGGAACCCTTCATGGGCGAGTCCGACTCGCACTTGGCCGGTTTTTTTTTTGGGGGGGTCAACGACCGCTCTAGTAGTTTTGTTACTTGAAGTTTGAGTTGACTTCAGCAACTGCGGTTGATAACCCCACAAAAAAACTATAACATTATTTTTTTGTTTTATATCATACTAGCGGCCCGTCCCAGCTTCGCAGGAGTGCAATTTTTTTTCGAATTTCCAAAATTTTCGTTGACTAAAACCTTGTCTTGACAAACACCGAACACAACAAAAAAAGAATTATCCAATTTGATGAATTCTGAAGCTATGCGCTTAGCAACACATTCGGCGATTCGTTTTTATATTATAGACTAGCTGCGCCCCGCAGTTTCACCCGCATACGTCTCAATCCTATGTCCTTAGGATAAAAAGTATCCTATGTCCTTTCCCGGGATTCAAACTATCTCTACATCTAAATCGGTTCAGCTGTTTAGGCGTGAAAAGGTAACATACAGACAGACAGACAGAGTTACTTTCGAATTTGTAATATTAGCATGGATATTGAATTGAACCCCAAAAAAAAATAGCAAATAATTTTTTTTTTTTTGGTCGTGATACGATATCGATATCCATAACGTCTGTGAAGTTTCGTTAGGTAATTTAACTTGACTCTGTAAAAGCAGTTGAATAACAGTCAGAATGTCAGAAGCGTGTAGTGTGAATGAATTGTACAATCTTATTTATTTAGTTTATCTGCAACGGAGCTAAAATGATTTATAGTATTTAGATAAGAATACGTACCTATACTCATGACGGGACTGGTTCGTTTAATTGTTACTTTAAACAGTCAGTGAACTTATGTAGCGATGTAATATGAAGTTAATTTTAATTGAAAGTTTTTATAAAAAAAAAAACTTAAAAAAAACAACCGACTTCAAAAAAAAAACTAAAAAGTGACAAATAACTTTAATTTCGGAAATCGGTGTCGTTGGTTCCGCATTTTCGTTTTTTGACACCGACTTCCGAAATTAAAGTTATTTATCATTTTTATGTAGTTTTTTTTTAAGTCGGTTGTTTTTTTTTGTACAAAAGTTTTTATTTTTCACTTTTTAGTTGTACCTACCCCACAGAAATTCAATTACTTAACACATTGAAGAATTGAAGGCACTGACTAGAAGAATCATCAAAATTCGCATAGAAATGCCGGAGATGCAGCACATTTATGCATATAACCACATGATTAGACAAACGGAATATAACTTCGTACATAAGAATAATTACCTAATGTATTATACAGGGTGTTACAGAAAGGGTATATCATTACAAACGGGTTGAAGAGTGTATCTGGTCTAGAATCTCTATACAAAATTTCAGCTCAAAAGCAGTCACTTTGAAAATGCTTAATATTTTTTTATTTCGATAGTTTATTAAATTGAAATCATAACAAACGTGTCACCGCACTACGAGGGTCATTATCCATTATCTGTAGTGTGTCTGTGCGCCTAGTACACGCACATCACGCCGCCGCGCGCCAGTGCAGCGCCGTGATGTCGAAATAAAAAAATATTACTATATACCCTTTCCGTAACATCCTGTATACTAAAACCTTCCTGAAAGTATGTAGAACACAATAATAAAAGAACTATCAAAATTGGATCATTAGATTTTGAGAAAATAGCGGACATACAAACATACATACATACGGGTCGAATACAGAACCTCCTTTTTTGAAGTCTGTAAAAAATCGTAAGAAAATTTGAATTTCGCGAACTACGGTGCGCATCCCCCCTTCACGGCTACACACGCCAATAGCGAGAGTACCTATTATGCACCTTTTACTCTCTGAATAACATAATAATAATCTATACTTAGTCCAAAACGATACATAAATCCAAATCGATAATAAAAATCGATCCTATTCCTTCTAGAAGTTTCTAACTTTTTACATAATCATAGAATTTTTATTGTATGTACTTGTAGATAACGAATTATTTACACTAGATACAAAATTAATTTACTATCTAACTTTCTTATACAAATAAATACTTTAGGCGTTAAAGTACTCGTCCGCATCGCTGTCATCCGCAAACGTGCCCAGAAGACTGGCAGCATTGCCACGTTGAATGGCAATGGTAATTCTTGGGCCAAAAAACGACCCAGCCCTGATCATGTGAAGTGTTGACCAGCCTTAGTTTCTTAACTAACATAATATATCTTACATACATACTAATAAGTAAGTATTATAAATTCGAAAGTAACTCTGTCTGTCTGTATGTTACCTTTTCACGCCTAAACCAATGAACGGATTTCGATAAAATTTGGCAGAGAGATTTATTACATCCCCGGAAAGGACATAGGATAGTCTTTAACCCGATATTCCCACGGGATCGACACTTATGCGGGTGAAACTGCGGGGCGCAGCTAGTATAAATATAATCTTATTCTCAACAAAATAGAAAAAATAGAAAAAAAAAAAATAGAAAAATATTTATTGTCCAGGTAATACACATTAAGCAGGATTCACTTGTTAACATTAAGTTCGGACGACATGAGTAGCTTAAATATGATATATTATTATTAACTAGTGAGCCCCAAACTAGACAGTTAGTCTGTATCTTGGGGCTCGGAGTACGAATTCCAGAGTGGAGACTAGAAAGGTGAATTCAGGTGTGGTATGGTTCTTACGTGTGTATGTATGTGTGATGTTTGTGTGGTGTGTGTGTGTGATGTGTGAGTGTTGTGTGAGCGTCTGGTTCGTTTGTGTAAGTGTGTGTGTTTGTTCCATTGTGCTTCATTTGATTTGGTGTCAGGTCAGGGTCTTTATACTAATAGTTCAGAGTCATCATAACCAGTGTTATGCAGAGTTTCTTTTACAATTTTTTTTGCAGCCGAATGAGGTAGTATTTTTAATTTCGCAGAGTTTGCAGACTTTGTTGTATGTATTAATGAGAGAGTAGGCCGGGGAGCGTCTTGCTAGCAATGAGGTGCTGTCAGGTGTTGGGATTCTGTAGTTTCTTTTGTTTAAGATAGTTGCGTAGTCGGGTCTCCTTTTAATATTTTTGTGCGTTTTTGTGCAAGCAGAAAGAATGAAAAGCTGGCGGACTCTGAGGACTTTCGTTTCGCGGTAAAGTAAATCTGTAGAGAACCGGTAGGGTTTCTTAAAAGTTACTTTAAGAAGCGCCCTCTGTGCTCTTTCAGCTTCGATTAGGTAGGTTTTTCCAGCACTACCCCACACAGTGATGCAATACTGAATTATCGATTGACATAGCGCTAGATAAACTTGTTGTAGTGTGTCTGTGGGCAGACAGTCTCGTAGTCTACGCATGGTGTGAATGAGTTTTCTTATTCTGCCAGAAAGGTTGGATATATGTTGCTTAAATGTTAGGTGGTCGTCGATAAGAATACCAAGATATTTAATGTAAGAAGTACGTTCAAGAGGAGGACAGTCGCAAGAGGAAGTAGAAATGTTAGAAGAGCAATGATGTAGTTTGAGTTTAAGGTGTTCCGGTGGGTTTGAAGCGGCGGTTTTGGAGAAAACAATATATTTTGTTTTACTGCCATTTAGCGTGAGCAGGTTTCTGTCCAGGTTGTTTGCGATTAGTGATAATCCCTCATCTGCTAGAGAGTGTACATGTTCCCACGACTCTCCGTGAAATATTACGGCAGTGTCATCTGCATAAGTTATAATTTCAGCATTATTTACGGAAAGGTTTAGTATGTCGTTAATATAAACAATGAAAAGCGTGGGACCAAGTACACTACCCTGTGGAACTCCGAAATCAATAGGGAGTTGATCACTAGTGAAAGAGCTTACTTTCGTGTACTGCTTTCGGTTTGTTAGGTAGCTTTTAAACCATTCAAGGCAAATTCCTCGTATTCCTATGCATTCCAGTTTCTTAAGGAGAAGGCCAGTTGAAACCGTGTCGAAGGCCTTCGCAAGATCAAGGAAAATGGCTAGGCATTTTTCATTTTTCTCAATATGAGAGGAGACACAATCAACAAGAAGAGTAGCAGCATCCTCGGTTGACCTATTCTTTCGGAATCCAAATTGGTTATCAGAGATGAGATGGTTTTTATCAATGAAAGAAATAAGACGGGTGTTAACTATCCTCTCTAATATTTTAGAGACACAGCTTAGCAGTGCTATAGGTCTATAGTTATCTGGTACATGTTTGGGACCGCTTTTGTAGATGGGGGAAACCGCAGCTATTTTCCAGCATTCTGGGAAGGTACCGGTCTCTAGGCTCAGGTTGAAGATATGCATCATTGGTACTAGTAAGGATTTTAAAGCTCTTTTGATAAGAATAACCGAAATTTTATCGGGTCCTGGAGCACTGTCGACTTTGAGGTCAGATATAATTTTAATAATTTCGTAAGCATCTGTCGGTTCAAGGAAAAGAGAGTGTGGGTTGGATACGTCGGACGTGTAAGTGTTTATTAAAGATTCATGAGATAGGTTAAGTTTTTCTAGTATTTTGTCTGCCAGACGGGTTCCTACTGAGGTGAAGTGTGAGTTACAGGAGTTAAGTGTTTCTTTTTCTCTATTAAGGCTCAGTAGTTGGGAGGTTTCATTACTTTTAGGAGATATGTGACCTATAGATTTTATTGCTTTCCAGAGATTTTTTGGATTGTCTTTGTTATCAGTAATCTGTTGGTTATTGTAGTCAGACCTGATTCTTGAAAGAAGTTTGGAAAAAAAGTTTCTGTATCGAGTGTATATTTTATTTCGGACAGGATCATCGGGGTTAGATTTACAATCATTATGCAACTTGTCCCGATGGATCATGCATCTTATTAATCCCGGGGTGATCCATGGTTTTATGCATGCCAGTTTCCTACCAATTTTTACATTTCGTGTGTGTTTGTCTACAGTGGAAGTAACAATTTTCGTAAATTCAGTGGTTGCTGTGTTTACATTTGTGTCATTTGTGATGATAGACCAGTCAACACTGTTTAGGTCAGCAATAACTGCTTCGGTATCAGTTTTACTTATGCATCGCTTTCCAGTACTAGTTGGAGGTTTACGTGAGGAAATATTGGCAATAACTATATCATGATCAGTGATTGAGGACTTGCAAACAACTCCAAAGCATTTGTTCTGACACTTTATAAATATGTGGTCTAGGCACGCTTTGTCCCTTGTTGGGTTGGTTATGGCAGGTAGTAGCCCATGGCAAGACATTCGCGATCGGGAATATTATTTTGGCAATTTTTTTTAAATTAATTTCGCGCACTTGTTCACTCAAATTGTGTCACTATTTGTTAGAGCTTTAGGATTGTTTTGTATTGTTTTATTTAATGTATTTTCGTAAGAGATTTTATTTCACCAAAAACACGTCCACTCTTTGACAACTCAGGTTTGACGATGTTCTAAACAGTTCTAATATTAGCCCTATTGTTAATCTGTTATTATCGTGACAAAGATGAACACTCACGGTATATACAATAAGATAAATAATACCTCTAATATCAGGCGTGGGAGTGATGTGAATGTCACGCGTAAGTCAGATTAGGGGTTTAGTAATATATTTACACGTAATATAATCTAAAACTGTCAGTTTGTTACGTTTTATGGGTAAAAGAAATATGTTGGGGTTAACTCCCAGTCCAACTGGTCGCAGTTGAATTGTCGCAGGTGACTACCCTACGAGGTAATTGCATAACACACTGTCACTAGCAAAGTCTTTCATTTTGACAGTTCAACAACATCCATTGCGTTATTTACGTTGTTGAGCAGACAAATTTTTCGAACATATGAAGCAATGGATTAGCAATATCCTTCAAAATGATTCGGGTTTAGATAGATAGTCTGTGTGTTATACGATTAGGATACAGACTTACAAAGGGTATCGTATTACCCAGAAACTGGGTTGTGGAAGTCAGATAGACAGTTCCTCCAGCTGCATCTGGATAGACTGGAAGCTGACCCCAACATAGTTGGGAAATGGCTAGGCAGATGCAGATGATTGTACCTACTTATTTTTGTCAACCCTTATTGCTTACTGGTGGGTTTTATACCCATCACATTTGTTGAATGTAGATACATCTTGTATAAATGTTTATGAAAACAAAATATGTAATCTATAAAAATATGTTACTGTACTTAAGTCGTAACGAAAATAGTCAAGACCCAACGACTAACATGCATTTATTTCAGGAGGTCAGATAGACAGTCGCGCCATTATAAAATTCAACTGCATCCAGGTATCTGACCTCAACATATTGCTCATTTGGAGAAACATCGACGCAAATGTATTTTTTTCCCAAAAATTATTTAAATATGCCAAAGTACTTAGAGAGCAGTGGTGGCCAAGTGGTAACGGCCGCGACTTACGAGTTGTAGGTCGTAGGTTCGAATCCAGACAGGCGCTTTACTTTGTGTAAATTATTTCATCATCACTGCTCTCAAAACGGTAAAGGAAAACATCGTGAGGAAACCGGCATGTCCTAGAACCAAAATTTCGAAGACATGTGACATCAGCCAACCCGCACTGGGCCCGCGTGGTGGATTACGGCCCACTCTCTCTCACTGAGAGGAGGCCTGTGTCCCAGCAGTGGGAACATTATAGGCTGATTATGATGACTTAGAAAGCGTATTCAAGTTAGGAAAGCAAAAACTTCGATGTTTCTCCAAATAAGCGATACTTATTTAGTTGTGAAAAATCCATGCCGATGATTCTTTAGAACAAGGGTATGTCATGATTCCGTTTTGATTATTTCAATTGGCAACACAGTGAATTTTATTTATTTCGATTGGCAAGACAGCCAACGGCGTTGGCGCGAAAAAAACAGAAAAGAAAATTGAGTGGGCTCACGCTGGGAACCGCTCAAAAAAGTCCTAGTTAGACGTATAGACGACTAGCAGTTGGTTATATTTTAAGTTATATTATAGATACCTACTACATTGATATTGGTAATAACGAAAATATATTCTGACTAGGTTCAGCCCGCGACTTCGTTCGCGTGAAACTTCTCGTTTCCCCCGAGCCACCCCGTGCGTCGTATCGCATCACCCGCCCGCGCTATCACTTAACGTTCTTTTTGACTTTTTTTCTTTTTGCTCGGCTCCTAAGGGTCATAGCGTGATGTTAAATAGCCTATAGCCTTCCTCAAGAATTGGGCTATCAAATGCAAGAAGAATTTTTCAAATCCGACTGGTAGTTCCAGAGATTACCCCCTACATACAAACTTACAAACTTTTACCTCTTTATAATATTAGTATAGATACAGCATAAAAAGTGGTTTCTTTATAGGTACTTGTAACAAATAAATCAAATCATAAAGAAGTAAAATGAAGTGTTAGAATATGAAAATTAGGGATATATTTATATGCGGACGAAGTCGCGGGTAACAAGTAGTGTCTCATTAAGTAGGTATTAGTGCGACAGAATTTTCCTTAGAGATAAGTAATCCTGAGCTATCTTCATACTATACAAGGCAGTAATTATAAGAGAACTGAGTGATAAAGGTGCCGATTCTCTTGTCACAATTTTTGAAGTGAAACTTCTTTACGCACGCTTGACTTGGGAAGTAAGCTGGCGAACGCGTGACGTAAGCGTTACAAAAAGTGTGATCGGGCGAGGCGAACGGGAGTTGAGTGGGGGATATAAGCAAGAGAAAGCAGTGCGCGCACAAATTTTCTTTCTCTCTTCCTCTCATAGCAAAATACGTTTGAAGTTTCACTTCAGTCGTGCGGTCATAAGCACACTCGGTTTTTTTAAAATTGCTGAATGGGTCCGCTCTTGACCTCGATCATGCCTGATGGAAAGCGATGGATGGGGTCTATGATGGAACGAGCGTGCCCAGAAGATGCCTAAGGCACTGGAACTCCCACGCATCGACGAAATACAGCAGGCTGCTTGACGCCGAACTCCGGTGGGGGGGTGGTCGCAAACCAGGCGGGCTTTAGCCCTACCACCGCAAGGGAAGAATTGGCCAGTCAAATAAGGTGTTGGGTGTGACTGTCTAGGATGCGCCGAGCGCGAGCGTTCAGTTAACTGGCGGAACAAACTGCGCTACACGAGGATGCCTCTCAACTAGACCAAAGATCACCAAAATTTAATTTATTCCTGTCAAACGACGATTTCCCCTTCTGTAACTATACCTATTTTAGTTTGACAGCACTAAGATGGCACTGAGTTATAAATAATAATAATAATTATTTTAATAATAATAATTTATTTTGGTCCTTTTACAAAGTAATACATTTATAAACTTAAAAATACTTAGTGGTACCAAGTTCTTAACAGATGGTCTTAAATACTTATATAAAAGCTAGTTTAATTTACATGTTTTTTAATTACCTATGAAAAGTGCGCTGGTACTGACATAATAACTTGTGGCGACCTGCCTGAGCTAGGTTAATAAAAACCTGTGTTTCAGGCCATCCCCATACTAAGCGATTAGCGGATAATTCGTCCATGGTTAGTTAATTTTTTTTTTTAATAATACTATCCTATTTATAGTAGGTAGGTACTAAATACAATAAAAATAAAATACCAATTTAATAACTACATCATTATTGAAGTACCTACTTCTAGAAGTCTTTCTGTGTCTGTGTAATCAAGTGTACCGTACCCAAATATTCGCGTATCTTCAGACTACAATGTTTGTAACTGGCGCTATAAATATTAAGTATTCTATTGAGCTTATTATATAAATCGGGTCCTAAATAGACATAGAATCGTTTTACAAAGGCATGTCTAGTTTGAGACTTTATGCAGACCAAGTCCTTCCTTCGCTTGTCAGAAGGTACTGGCTTGTAAGCGAGTTCAACGTGCTGCTGTAATATGATGTGCAGTATAAATAATTGGCGTACTGTTAGCACCTCACATGCAATGTAAAGCTGGTGTGTAGGAAATCTGAAAGGCCTAAAGGTGGCTACCTTTAATCTATTGATAATGATGGTATTTTTTCTATTCTGAATTTGACGTTTTTCACCTAAAATTTTGATTGTCTCATTAAATTTGACTATTTTTAAACGCGATTAAAAAAGGTGTGGGGTTAAATTAGTTGTCATGAAAAATGAAGTGATAGCGCGGGCAGGTGATGCGATGCGACCGGCTGGGTCCGAACAAGCAATTTCACGCGGACGAAGTCTTGGGCAGAAGCTAGTATTATTAGTATTTATATAATGTATATGCATACAGGGTGAAAATTTAATCACCGTTTTCCTCTTAAGAGGTCATTGTACTCATCATTATGAACAACTTTTACTATGGGACCAAAACGTGAAATAACGAAAAAAAATCAGCTGTTCCCTACACTTATGTTCGCATAACTCGTCAAAATGTAGGGAACAGCTGTTTCTATAAAAAAAAAAATAAAAAAAAAAAGACGGGTTGCACTCCGGGAGTGCCGGCAGAAGTGAAAACTTGAATATTAACGTTGAAATAAATCAATTATTAATTTAATTAATATTACTCATTTTTTTTTTCAATATTTCTGCGTCACTTTTTTCATTAATAGATGCACTTTGTTCAATTTCCATATTTTAAACACTTTCGGTCTTATTCATAAAAAAAGCCTATTGAAGGTTTAAACCATTCATTAGTTAAAATGCTCAATAGGCCTTTAAAACATTCGATAAAATTTTGTATTCATAAACGCTTCATAAACGTTCTATAACTAGAATGTCCTACAACTTCTAAATGTTGCCATTATAATGAAGTCATCCAACAAATTGGCCAACACATTAAATCGGCATACGAGAATATCTGTCTATGAACCAGTGCTATGAACCGAATATTTGTGTCCATAGACATTATTAGATACGTATGAAAAACTAATTTATTGTCTACAGTTTCAACAGTTTTGACGCGACAACGTCATGGTCGTCATGGAAACCAAAAAGTACTCTGTGAAACTGACTTTTCAAACATTTGTACGTCAAATGTCATTTTCTTCGGCCATCTTTGTCGTGTCTCACTTGGTTCAATTCGGTTGGCGCCGCCGTAGAAAGAGATGGGGGGGGGGAAATCTCTCCTGACGGTCACGTGTCCTGACGCGATGCCCTGACGCGAGTTTAACATTTTTTACCCATTACAAAAAGTGTTCAACGCCGCTAAAGAAGTTTTCACTTCAAAAAGACATGTGACATCTTCCAACTCACACTGGGCCCGCGTGGTGGATTACGGCCCACAGAGAGGAGGCCTGTTTCCCAGCAGTGTGAACTTTATAAGCTGATTATGTATGTAGTAGATATGTTTCAGGCTCTTGTATCAATAGAATGATGATTATTATCCTTAGTGATAACGGGCGCCGGCGTAGACACTTAATTACATATTAGCCCAAGATTATCTATACTAATATTAGGTCCTTACATATGAAATTGGCGTTTTTCGTACTGGCCACTTTAATCACGAATTTCTCCTCTTTGGTAAGGAATTCCAAATTCAAATTTGTACAGCTATTTACTCATGTATTTGTGCTTCGATGACCGTCATTCATTTGTTTTTTTTCTTCTGTTTTTTCTGTTTGCGTCACTCATTTTACAAAATGGAAAATTTAAAATATCGCATTATTTACGAGTACGAGTTCCGCCGTGGCACTAGTGCTGCGGAAACGACTCGAAGGGTGAATGATGTGTATGGCGGTCATGTTGCAAAAGAAAACACAGTTCGTTTTTGGTTCCAACGTTTTCGTTCTGGAAATTTCGACCTGCAGAACAAGCCCCGTGGACGGCCTGAGACCCAAGTTGATAATGGAGAATTGAAGGCTATTGTGGAAGCGGACCCATCGCAAACCACGTCCGAGTTAGCTGCAGGCTTCGATGTTAGTGATAAAACTGTTTTAATTCACTTGAAGCAAATTGGGAAGATTAAAAAGCTTGAAAGGTGGGTACCTCACGAATTGACTGAAGCAAACCGGCAAACGCGCGTCGACTGCCAAATTAGAAGAGCTTGAATTGGAATGTCTTAGACATCCTCCGTACTCCCCGGACCTTGCTCCAACAGATTACCATTTTTTTCGTAATTTGGATAACTTTTTGCAAGGGAAAAAATTCAACTCCGATGGGGCAGTCCAAATCGCCTTCAAAGACTTTATTGATTCCCGTCCGACTGGTTTTTTTAGTAAAGGGATCAATGAACTACCTATAAGATGGCAAAAGTGCATTGAAAACAATGGTTCATACTTTGATTAATTAAATATATTATATTAAAAAATATTCGACTTTTTGTTCCTTCCATACAAAACGCCAATTTCATATGTAAGGACCTAATATTATAAAGAGGTAAAGTTTGTAAGTTTGTATGTAGGGGGTAATCTCTGGAAGTACCAGTCGGATTTGAAAAATTCTTCTTGCATTTGATAGCGCAATTCTTGAGAAAGGCTATAGGCTATTTAACATCACGCTATGACCCTTAGGAGCCGAGCAAAAAGAAAAAAAAGTCAAAAAGAACGTTAAGTGAGTAGCGCGGGCGGGTGATGCGACACGACGGGGTGGCTCGGGGGAAACAAGAAGTTTCACGCGAACGAAGTCGCGGGCTGAAGCTAGTCGTAATATAATTAAACACACCTTATCGTTATCTTATTACAATAATTTAGTTCAACAATGACTTGATGTTATTTCATACATAAAAGTTTTCATTGCGACTCGTACAGACTATATTAAACACAGTTATAAATAAAAATAAAAAACAAAATTATATTTTTTTAAAGTAACAAAAAAAAGAAAGTCCTACACGAGGCCAAAAGGCTCCTGTCAGAGCATGATAGGTACTGCTATTTTTAACCGACTTCATAAAAGGAGGTTCTGTATGCGATCCGTATGTATCTATGTCCACCATTTTCTCAAAAACTAATAAACCGATTTTGATAAGTCAACATAGGGCCTAGCGAGTCCCATCATAGAACCATTTAACTTCTCTCCGGTGACCTTGGACGAAATTAATAAGATCATCCTGTCCATAAAATCCAAGGCTGTGGGCCATGACGGCATTAGTCGTAGTATGGTCGTTTGGATCCTTGATAGCCTACTCCCTCCGATTACCCATATCATTAACTTTTCTCTTGAATCCGGACAATTCCCATCCCTGTGGCGTATGGCCTATGTCCGCCCACTTCCTAAAATTTCAAATCCCTCCCTGCCCAGTCACTTTCGACCCATTTCCATTCTCCCTTTCCTGTCTAAAGTGCTTGAGGCCTGCGTACACAAGCAGCTTGCGGGGTTTGTTCATCGGAACAACCTCGTTAGCTCCTTTCAGTCTGGGTTCAGGCCTGGGCACAGTACAGCCTCCGCTCTCCTTAAAGTGACTGGTGACATTAGAGAAGCGATGGAGGATACCAAAGTTACCGTTTTGGTTTTAATTGATTTCTCTAATGCCTTTAACGCCGTCAGCCACGATATTCTCCTTTCTATCCTCTCTCACCTTATGGTTTCGTCCGAGGCTCTGGAATGGTTCTCTTCTTATCTTCGGGGACGTCAGCAGTCGGTTCGCGTTGATGAGAGTTCGTCGAGTTGGCGTGACCTGGATGCTGGTGTTCCACAAGGCGGTATTATTTCTCCATTGTTATTTTCCATCTTCATTAATTTTATAACTCACTGTCTTCGATGTTCGTATCATCTATATGCTGATGATCTTCAATTGTACACTGCTGAGCGGGTGGAAGGTTTGTCGGGCGCTATAGCAGATGTAAACCGAGACTTAGATGCTATCAAAAAGTGGTCTGATAGTTTCGGGGTGTCAGTAAACCCCTCGAAGTGTCAGGCCATTATAATTGGAAGCTCACGCATGATGGGTAGGGTGACGCTAAGCTCTCTTCCTCCTCTTATTTTCAATGGTACCGTCATACCTATTACCCCCACTGTGAAAGATCTCGGTTTGCATCTTGACTCTACACTTAGCTGGCAACGCCAGGTCTCTAGTGTTAGTCAAAGGGTCAATGGTACTCTGCGATCCCTGTATCGTCTGAGAAACTTTTTGCCAGCTAAGACGAAAACTATGCTTGTGCAGACTTTGATTTTCCCTATAATCGACTATGGTGACGTGTGCTACTTTGACTTGAATGCGGTTTTGCTGGATAAGCTCGACAGATTGCTCAACTATGGTATCCGGTTCATATTCAACCTTAGGAAATATGACCATGTATCGAGCTATAGGTCTGAGCTCAAATGGATGTCCATTCGCCAAAGAAGAAGATTGCGCGCTTTGACCACGCTTTTCTCCCTTCTCAACTCTCCCACTCCTCCTTCTTATCTCGTGTCTCACTTCCAATATCTATGTTCTTCTCACACTAAGAATCTGCGTTCCTCTAACAATCTTCTCCTACTCTGTCCTTCTCATACTTCTGACTTTGTTCATTCTTCCTTTCATATTCAGTCCATTCTTCTTTGGAATGCACTTCCTCTTGATATCAGGACGGCCACCAGTCGGTATGCATTTAAGCGGAAATTGCAGAGTTATTTTCAAAACAAATAGTGTAGAGTCATCTCAACATCTCTCTCCCTTGAATTTGTATGTATAATTGTATATATATATATATATTGTATATATATATATATATTACAAGTATTTATTTTAGTAAATAGTATGTGTGTGTATATAACTTATTTATGTATTTGTGTACCTAATTTTAAGTTTTTTTATTTTTTATCATTGTTCCTCTCAACCAAAGCACCTGCCATCTAATCTCTTCACCACCCTTGGTTGACTGGTAGAGAATGCCTAAGGCATTAAGTCCGCCTTTGTACCTTTTTGTGCGAAAAGTTTAAATAAATAAATAAACATACTTTCAGGAAGGTTTTAGTATATAATACTTAAGATAATTATTATTCTTATGTACGAAGTTATATGCATAAATATACTGCATCTCCGGCATTTCTATGCGAATTTTGATGATTCTTCTAGTCGGTGTCTTCAATCCTTCAATGCACTAGTGTTTATTGAATTTGTGTGGGGAAGATACAACTAGAAAGAGAAAAATAAAATTTTGTTTACAAAAAAAAAAAAACAACCGACTTCAAAAATACACTACAAAGTGATAAATAACTTTAATTTCGGAAGTCGGTGTCAATAAACGAAAATGCGGATCCAACGACACTGACTTCTGAAATTAAAGTTATTTATCACTTTGTAGTGTTTTTTTTTTGAAGTCGGTTGTTTTTTTTTGTAATTTTTTATTTTTATTTTTCAATACCACGTTTAATAGTGTTTCCAATATCCCATTATCAGAATAAACAATTTAATTTCATTCCAAAAAGGGACTGCCAATTTCGTCACTTTCATACTTTAAAATTCCCTTCAGCCCTTAGTGATAATTTAGTTAAATTACTTTAATTTCTTAAGGGTCTTAAGTTTTTTAGAGAAGTGATTTTTGCAGTAGTTAATTAGAGTACCTTCGCTATAGTTAATACTGGTTTTCTACCCGAGTTATTTGTTATACTTAAAACGTCAATTTGTCATAGACTACTATTTTTAGTCTCTACTAAAGAGTGATTAGGAAAATTAATTTCGGACGAATTTGATGAAAATGGTCCTGAAAATGGTTCAAGAAATTATTTTAATGAAACACTTCGTAAATTAAAATGACTCACTAAGGGTGTCCCCACATTTATCGACGCGGAATCGGCTTAAGCCGAGTGCGTATCACCACACTACTCGACTTATCACCAAGCTAATCGACAAACGGCTCGTTTCGCCGTCGGCCGGCGTCGCGACGCGCGACCTGTCGTCCAAGCCGAGGCGATGCGAATGGTATTAAGTAACACCCTTACTACGTAGGAATAAAGGCTTTTTTGACCGGTGTTAGCCGATTCCGCGTCGATAAATGTGGGGAGACCCTAAGTGAAAAATGGAAATACTGGGAGGTTTTATTTTTAGCTTTACAGGTGATTAAGATTTTTAGTGTTCTGTGGTTTTATATTCTTGTTAATTGCTGTTTAATTTAAATGTTGGTCTTTATTCAGTTGTGCCTAAGTAAAAACAGTAGCCCCACAGATATAGATACACCTAGATAACGCAAGAGCAACTACTTCGCGTGGCAACTTACGTACAAAAATCGTAAGCTGCAACTTACGTACAAAAATCGTAAGCTGCCACTTTCGCGCTCAGTCAGTATTAGTATCAGTTCTACTGCTGGCTGGGTGAGCGTGAGCGCTGGCTGGCGGGTGGATCGAGACGGGTGCCGCACGCGGCGGCGTCTTTGAATCGATTTGATTTTCCCATCACTAAATAATGCTTGTGACGTCATAGTAGGCAGTCGAAAAATGGCACGCGTGGTTTTCATAGATCTAATCTTATCTGTGAGTCGCGCGGATCGATCGATCAGGTTAAGCTACGTTTGCCGCGGTAATATTATATCCATATCCATACTAATATAATACTTATTATAAATTCGAAAGTAACTCTGTCTGTCTGTCTGTCTGTTACCTTTTCACGCCTCAGCCGTTGAATCGATTTAGATGAAATTTGGTATAGAGATAGGTTGAGTCCCAGGAAAGGACATAGGATACTTTTTACCCCGATATTCCCACGGGATCGAGAGATATGCGGGTGAAACCGCGGGGCGCAGCTAGTCTTCTTTATCTTTTCAGTATCTGTTCTATT
The DNA here is from genome assembly GCA_945859645.1 of Amphipoea oculea. NCBI lineage: Eukaryota > Metazoa > Arthropoda > Insecta > Lepidoptera > Noctuidae > Amphipoea > Amphipoea oculea. The sequence continues at coordinate 2,328,176 of OX243886.1, read as the reverse complement.
GTATTCCATAGCTCTTCATCATCTGCCTAGCCTTTCCGAACTATGTTGGCGTCGGCTTCCAGTCTAACCGGATGCAGCTAAATACCAGTATTTTACTTGGAGCGACTGCCCATCTGACTTCCACAACCCAGTTACTGGGTAACACGGTAGAATAGAACAGAATACTCTTTATTATGTACCCCTTGGTAAGACTGGTTGTCAGACTTTCGGGCTTCTGACGACTTGTAACGACTGTCAAAGATCCACGAATGACAGCCGGGACCAACGGCTTAGCGTGCTTTCCGAGGCACGGAGGGTTCTTGGTAATTATGTAAAGATGGTCACCCATCCACGGACCAACCGCGGCTAGCGTAGCTTAACCTGATCGATCGATCCGTGCGGCTGTTATTACTTAGCCACATGTGTTTTTCTTGATCCGAAATTCCTAATATATTTTTTTTTTTAGGTTTACTCCATTTTTTACAATCTGTAAGTGGAAGATACACGATTGTAAAAAATAGATAAATAACAAAAAAATCTTTGCAAAGTGCACTTAACCAAATCTGAAGGTTGACAATGACATAACTTGAATGAAGTACCCTTTCAAAGTGTCGGAGGACTTCCCAGAAGTATGTTGATGATGTCATCGTATGCTGATAAGATTAGATGGAGTTCCTGGTTCCTGCATCATACGTGATAACCAGTCGTTGTAGATGAATGAAAGTGTACAGTCAACAAAAGAAATAAGTTTGCAGGATCTCAAATCGTTTATTGCACTCTATAATGTACAATTACAGGTGGTAAATAAAAAAAACCGAGTGTGCTTATGACCATACGACTGAAGTGAAACTTCAAACGTATTTGGCTATGAGAGGAAGAGAGAAAGAAAATGTGCGCGCGCACTGCTTTCTCTTGCTTATATCCCCCCCATTCAACTCCCGTTCGCCTCGCCCGATCACACTTTTCGTAACGCGTACGTCACGCATTCGCTACCTTACTCCCCAAGTCAAGCGTGCGTAAAGAAGTTTCCCTTCAATAATAGAAACAATTATGGACCCTGTCGGGCACAGCAAATTTTAAATAAGTAAGAGAGAGGAAGAGCGCTTTTATTAATTTTCCTTGTTATAAAGTCAGAAATATTTTCTATCCTATTAACTATTTATTTATATTTCCATTGATTTACTTATTCTATTAATATTTTATATGCAGGTCCATCTATTTATTTATTTAATTATATTTAATATTGCTCATTTCTTTACTCGCTTATAATTTGTTCATTATTATTAATGTAGTATAATTTATTAGTATTATGTTATATTCTATTATCTATGTATTTATATTTCCATTCATTTACTTATTCTATTAATATTTTATATGCAGGTGAAGTTTAGTAAGAAACCATTGGATGTTGTCGAATTTAATTAATAGAAAACAAACAGCTCATTTATCAAATTAAATTTTTTCCGTGATTTCAGAGTTGGTCCCATAGTGAAAGTTGTTCAGTTCGATGGTCTAAAGCACCTCTTAAAGTTTGTTGGGTTAATTTTTTAACACCTTATATTATAAGATGACAGGTTAGTGAGAAGGGAACAGTGACCCTGAGTTAAGATAATAAGATGTAAAAAAATTAACCTTAAAAACTTTAAGAGGTGCTTTAGACCATCGAACTTAACAACTTTCACTATGGGACCAACTCCGAAATCACGAAAAAAAATCAGCTGTTTCATACAAAAGTTCAATACCTACTCGGCCAAAATGTATGAAACAGCTCATTTTTTTTTCCTGATTTCAGAGTTGGTCCCATAGTGAAAGTTGTTCAGTTCGATGGTCTAAAGCATGCACCTCTTAAAGTTTTTAAGGTAAATTTTTTTACACCTTACATTATAAGATGTCAGGTTGAGAAGGGAACAGTGACCCTGAGTTAAGATAATACCAATTACATACTTATATGAGTTATGACTTGTAAAATGAAATACCACCTTGACATTTCTTTGGAGATTCTAGATAGTTCTCTCGAATTAATATAAATACATATAAATATTTATGTGAGAATGATTATGTTATTTATGTTGCAGCTAAGTAACTAATCTTTTGATGGGAATTATCTATTTATTCGAAAATATTTTTTTTACATATAAGTATATTGCTAATCCATTGCTTCATAAGTTCACAAAATGTGTCTTCTTAACAATGTAAACAACGCAATGAATGCTGTTGATCTGTCAAAATGAAACCCATTGCTACATCCCGAGGACAGCCGAACACATCCGAAGCGGTTTCGGTTACGGTAACAGTAGCGCGAATTCAATGGTTTTTTCCCATCTCAAAAAATTGCCCAACGAGCCTAAAGAAGTTTTCACTTTAAAAAAATTATTTGGAAGTCAGTAAGTAGTTTTTTTTTTTTTTTGTAAATAAAAATGCAAGGCCATTTTCTATAACAATACGTTTTTTGCAACTAACCTTGAAAAAAAAAACCAAGTGTGCTTATGACCACACGACTGAAGTGAAACTTCAAACGTATTTGGCTATGAGAGGAAGAGAGAAAGAAAATGTGCGCGCGCACTGCTTTCTCTTGCTTATATCCCCCACTCAACTCCCGTTTGCCTCGCCCGATCACACTTTTCGTAACGCTTACGTCACGCGTTCGCCAGCTTACTCCCCAAGTCAAGCGTGCGTAAAGAAGTTTCACTTCAAAAATATCTCGTATGTACTTTACCTAGCCGTCAAACAAAACATCTAGCTGCGACACAAAACGCTGATCCATGCACCTTTTACATTGCATCAGCTATGAATGACGGATGTTACGACAGACGGTCGAGGAATGTGTCTGTATGTGGGGAGACTCGTACGATGTCACGTGTCTGATAGATAACGAAGTGTTAGTTTATTGTAGAGCGAGTGTGTTACAGGTACTTATGTATACAGGGTGTCCCTGGAAGTATGGATCAAATCGAATAGGGGCGTGGGCAAGGTCGTTTAAAAACGTTTAAAAAAAAAAAGAGAAGAGAAACCGAATCGTTTAAAAAAATCGTAACAAATAACTATCGGGGCTATCAATTTATTTTTTTAGATAGCCCTGATAGTATTTTTTTATGATTATTTTCTTTGAGCACTATGCGAAGTGATTGAAAATAAAATAAAAATTGGTCAAAACGTTTGAACCGTAAAGAAATTCACTGACATTCTCAGGGTTGAAAAGTTTGGAAATGACCTTGCCTACGCCCCTATTCGATTTGATCCATACTTCCAGGGACAACTTGTATATTAGTAGGATGGCGCGTGATTCTTTTGATAAAGGCTACCTAATTGTGACGATTTATTTTCGTTAGATGCCACTTTTGAATCCCATTTTTTAGGTACTAACGATGTGTCCCATTAGCTATTTCTATTGATTCCCATGTTATAACAACATGTGTACTTTTCAGAAGAACAGGAATGTGAAGACTGTGTCGATCACTGTTGTGTTTTAGGGTTCCGTACCTCAAAAGGGAAAACGGAACCCTTATAAGATCACTTCGTTGTCCGTCTGTCAAGACCCTTTTTCTCAGGAATGCGTGGAGTTATCAAGTTGAAATTAATATCAAATACTCAGGGCTACAGTCCCTTAAAGCTGTGAAAAAATCAAGTTTCTAAGTCAACGCAATCAAATGATACGGGCTTTGAATTGTCAAAATGAAAGCCATTGCGACTATTTATGTGTGATTATTTTCTAGTTTAACGCTGACCAATGCACTTCGCCTATTACATCAGCTGTGAATGGGGGACATTACGACAGACAGCCGACTGCTAAGGTACGGTCGAACAAGCTTTTTGGTATACAGGCAGCTAACTTGCAACTACTTTTAAACAATGGTGTGCTGAGTTAATCAATTCTTTTATACCACTCTATTTAATGGCTTATGGTTAACTTATCACCAGATAAAGTAAAATATAACATCAAAAAAACACTTTTTACTGCCAAAAATAGTAAATGATCACCAAAATTAAAACTCCATTTTATTGTAAAATACCTAGGTAAAGGTATTTGTATTCTCATTTGCTGCTCGCTCTTGCATCCTATGTCGACGGAGCCCCGCTTCGTGGGGCTCCTATTTCTGTGTACAGGGTTTAAAGTAACCTAACCAAACCTAACCTCAACCCACCAGCTCTAACCCAGCTAGAACTATTGTAATTTTAGACTTAATTTTTTGGTGTTCAATATATTTTTTTGGTGATCATTATATTTTATCCCCTATTTAATTAAGGATGCCACAACCTGAAAAAGTTCTAACGCACAAAATAAAACTAGTTAAATATTGGCTGTGTATGTGGAAAGATGAATATTTTTGCCTGTATACCAAATAGCTTGTTCGACCGTACGTGTGTGTATGAGGAGATTCTCCGACCATATCGTATGACTGACATATTAATAACGAAGCGTCTTGATTGGCGGCGAGTTGGCCTATTTAACAAAAATTGTAGATCGTGATTAAGACGCATGATTTTGATGATGTGATCATTTTTAGGCGAAATGGAAACGACTGGAATAAGTTCAGCGTCTTAAGGTGCCACTATTCGATATTTTTTCCATACAAATTTCGGGAGAGTATTACTCCACTGTTTGACATTGTACATCCAAAGTTAAACATTGTATCGTTTTGTCTAATTATTAATTGTGTCTGTACGGAAGCAGAATTGTAAAATAACAAGCCATTAAAAGGTTATGAGCCAACAAAGATTCGTTTTTCTTGCTATTTTTAACGTAACTTTGGGTGTAAATAAGTAATAAAAGAACTGAAAAATATTAAAAATTAAATCCGTACCGACAAAGCTCAGTTATCGAAGAGTTCAAAAAACTTTATTTGTGATTGATTTATGTAGTGGATTTTTCATAGAACTCGATTTTCCAAAGCACTTTTCAAATATTTTTATGCGCCTATCAGTTCGGAACGGTGTTTCTGTGCGTGAGAACTAGATGTTGTGCGTGTAGATTAGCGTCTAACTGCTTATCACTGATACTAGCTCCGTCAGACACGAAGCCAAGTTAGACAGCGTGATTTTGGCCATGACCACCAGTGAGTTCGAGCTCGCGACTAGTTTACTCTTAATTGCGTAATACACTATTGAGCTCTGGATACGACTGCATGCAGTCAAGTGAACAGGTTGACTGGTGTTGGATTGTCCGAAAAATTGTTTTTTAGGGTTCCATACCTCGAAAGGAAAAAACGGAACCCTTATAGGATCACTTCGTTGTCCGTCCATCTGTCCGTCTGTCTGTCAATACCCTTTTTCTCAGGAACGCGTGGAGGTATCAAACTGAAATTTATATCAAATACTCAGGTCTATTGTCCTTTGGAGCTGTGAAAAAATCAAACTTCTAAGCCAACGCAATCAAAAGATACAGCCGCTTATGCCGCAAATTTTCGACACTCGCAACGGAATCAAAACCTACAGGGTACTTCCCGTAAACTCAGAATCTTGAAATTTGGAAGCAACGTCTTATAGCACAGAAAAATTGCAAATAACGCAATGAATGTTATTGAATTGTCCAAATGAAAGCTATTGCTTCTAATAACTTGTTTTACGCAATCACCTCGTAGGTCTCAAGCTAATTACCCAAAAAGGAGGGTTATGATTTTGACCGGTATGTATGTATATATGTACCTATGTATGTTCATCTGTTCCCTCATACCTTCTAAACTACTTGTCATAATTGGACAAGTGAGGTATTGTTGGAATCGTCTTGACCGTCTGCTGGTTATAGGCTATGTGACTTCACATTAAAATGAATATGGCGCCCTCTAGCGGACATAAAGTTATGATATTAATTTTATATTCGTAGGTGTTACGGAGTTAGAAACTCATGTAACACTTGACCGGTTTTTTTCATTTGCTTGGACCAAAATTCAGCAACGCGGATACCGTTCGCGGAACCCTAGAAAGTGACATTGGCAAAACTTAATACTAAGTTTTGAATTAATCCAAATGACCTACCTTTTGGGGCCAAATAAATCAGATTAGACTGTCAACATGAGGCGCACGCGCACCACGTTATTTTTACTACAGATACCTACTACAGAATGTTGTTAGCAGGACGCTTGCTGATCCACACAAAACATTCAAAATCTAGTCGCAATTTTATCTCAGCGACAACCAATGTCAAAATATTGTCAAAAATGTAGGGAATTTAGAGGTATTATTGACAGATTGACACTGAGATCAGACTGTGAACGTTCTTAAAATTACGAGAATTGCCCCTCAGATAAGTTTGTCAACATGAGACGCACGAGCACCACGTTATTTTTACTACAAACACGACAAAATATTGTTAGTACGACGCTGATCCATACACCTGGCCTATTGCATCAGCTATGAATGAAGGACGTTACGACAGACAGACAAGCTATTTTTGTGTAAAGGAAACGACGGAATATAATAGAAGAAAAAAAAAACTGATGTTTAGTATAAAGAAATGATGCTCGCATATTGACTTATTGCATCAGCAGCAATATGGAGGACAATACCTTATGATTTATGACAGAGGGTATAAAATAAATTATTTGTTTAGGGCGAAAGTGCTTTGAGTTTACTTATGGCAACCGAGATGCATTTAATTACAAAATAAGTAAAAAAGACTTTTTTTTTAAAACAAGCTTTATCGCTGTCATCCGGAAAAGTGCCCAGAAGACTGGCAGCATTGCCACGTTAAATGGCAATGCTAATTCTTTGGCCAAAGAACGACCCAGCCCTCTGGTCACGTGAAGTATCGACCAGCTAAGCTCCTTAAAAAGGACACGGGCACTCGGGCCCCATGACCCGAGCGTACCGACCCCAAGCGGCTCAAAGCTGTAGTTACCCATAAGGTTAATTTGAGGGTTTCAGCAGCCGCAGCAGCCGCAGCAGCCGCAGCAGCGGCGCCAGCACAGCCCGCCGTGCTAGGACCATGAATACCTAGTAATGAGTTGAGATTTTTTACTGAGTTTTCTTGGGATTCCCTTGTGTGTTAACGGTTATGGTTTTTAACGAATAAAACAGGTACCGAATACACTCATTAGCATATTAATTATTGTATAAAAACGTGGGTAATTGAGTCAAAAGTGGGAAAGACCACAGGTGACTGGTGGCTAGAGATAATTAATAGCTGTTTTTAATAAGATAACTTCGTAGGTACTTATAACTTTTGTTCCGTTATACGACAGTTTCATTGCCGTGGATACGCTAGCGGCAGGACGTTTAACTGTCGTGATTTCCTTAGCTCCGCGTGAAATGTCTTGTTTTAAGAGGAAATGCGGTCGGAGAGACTTTATAAAGCCTAAAAAAAAAGTCATACCTAATTCGAGGTTTGGCTCTCGCCTATTTTTACCCGACTACGGCGAAGCAAAAAGGAGGGTTATGAATTTGACCGGTATGTATGTATGTATAATATGTATGTATGTTCATCTGTTCCCTCATAACTTCTAAACTGCTTGTCATAGTAGGACAAATGAGGTATTGTTGGAAGCGTCTTGATCGTCCGCTGGTTATAGGCTATGTGACGTCACACTAAATTGAATATGGCGCCCTCTAGCGGACATAAAGTCATGACTAAAAATATATATTTTTTTAATCATGCCGTGGGTATCAAATGAAAAGGCTTAATTAGCACATTTCAAAAATATAAATAAAACTGATATAAGCCCCAAAATAATTAAATAAAAAATAAGTTTAAAAACTAAAACCCGACTACTGAAAAGGATGAAACACGTACCTTCCCGTGGTCGCATGCCGCTGTACTAACATACAAAGCTATGGTAGCATGCGACCACGAGAAGGTACTTGTTTCATTCTTTTCAGTAGTCGGGTTTTAGTTTTTAAACTTATTTTTTCTCCTCCAATATTGGACCAATTTAAAAGATATTTCATAAACTGAATAAGAATGATATACATATACGTGTCCTTTGTTTTCCTTTTTTAACCGACTTCAAAAAAAGGAGGAGGTTCTCAATTCGACGGTATGTTTTTTTTTTTTTTTTATATTTGTTACGCGATTACTCCGTCAATTGTGGACCGATTTTCAAAATTATTTTTTTGTTCGAAAGAAGATACTTCTGAAGTGGTCCCATAGTCACCAAGTCAGGATCTGATGATTGGATCCTGGAGAAATCGAAGGAACTCTTCAAATATTATAGGCACACCTATAGCGATTTGGGTATTTTTATAGTAATTCGTGCATTTGCTCTCGGAAAGTACCATTTGGTGAAGTGGAACTGATGATGAAGACCACGGATGGACACCGGAACTACTCAATAATATTTAAGTATTTCACGGGTTGCGATTCGATTACTTTAATATGATTGCTAAGCAATTTATGCTCGCCACGATGTGAATGGGTAATATGGAGCTGATGGTGGACCAGGAGAACTCCTCTACAATTAACTTCCCTGCATCGGGAAAAGCAATATTTTGTAAAAGGCGATGAGCATGTTGACACTGGCTACTGTAACTTAGATAAATTATAAGCAGACCCACTAAAAATCGTGAAATAAAAACTTTTTAACAAAAATACAACCGACTTCCAAAAGAAACACTACAAAGTGAAAAATAACTTTAATTTCGGAAGTCGGTGGCAAAAAACGTAAATACAAAACCAAAGACACCGACTTCCGAAATTAAAGTTATTTTTCACTTTGTAGTGTTTCTTTTGGAAGTCGGTTGTATTTTTGTTAAAAAGTTTTTTCAGTAATAGATGCCATTTTGTACACTACATTGACAGCGGTTTAAATCGGCATTTTTTGAGTGTTCTAGTGCTTATAAAAACAATGTGTCATCAAAAAGGAAAACATAGGGACATACAAGTAGTTAATATTTATTATTATTATTATTTCGTTTATTTATTTATGTACATATTATTTTACATTTTTAAATATTTCTTAAAATATAAAAAATAAGTATAAAAAACATTTAAAAATATAAAAAATAGTATTCCGCCGGTGTCGGGAGCAGAGTCCAAGCTACCGGTGGTTAGGGCTCCAGAGATAGGAACCTCCTCACAATACGAGCCGTATCAAGGAGTACTGCCTTCTGAATCAGGCCCTTGATCCAACCGCCTAACGAGAGCCTCGACAGATGTTGATCGAGGCTTTCGGCCATAAGGCCATTGGCCGATACGACAATCGGCACAATGATAGCCGAGCTCACATTCCACATGTCAACAACCTCGTGTGCTAAGTCGAGATATTTAACTTGTTTCTCTTTCTCAGCTTTCACGAGGTTCCCGTCATGTGGAATGGTAACATCGACAATCATTGTGCGGCGCGCTAATCGATCTATCACCACTATATCAGGCTTATTGGCGACAATAGTCCTGTCAGTAATGATAGACCGATCCCAGTACAGCGTGGCATGGTCATTTTCAAGAACTGGGTCGGGCACATACTTGTAATACGGTACCTCAGAATCCACAAGTTTATATTTCAAAGCAAGTTGCTGGTGAATAATCCTGGCTACTTGGTTATGCCTGTGCAAGTACTCGCCGTTAGCTAGACGAGAACAACCAGAGATAATATGTCTGATAGACTCACCCGGACGGTGGCATGCCCGACACACGTCAACCGTCCCGTCCTTCATAATATGTCTCCGGTAGTTATTCGTCAAGATAACTTCGTCCATAATTGCACAGACGAAACCTTCGGTTTCCCCGAAAAGATCACCAAAACGTAACCAGGATACGGACGCTAAGAAATCTACACCGGGCTCATGCAGAGCCCGATAGAAGCGCCCGTGAAGCTCCTTGCTTTGCCATACCTTCTTGCGGTCATCGGTAGTAAGTATTACAGGTTTGCGCCAGTTCTCTTTAGCCATGGAGAGCGGGGTGAGCCCCTTGTCCACTGCGACCACATCACGGTGCATACCCACTTCAGCTTTTAAAAAATATTCCCTGAGACTGCACACTTCGCGGTTGTGGAGGGTCTTTGCATTTAAAAAGCCTCGACCCCCACACTTCCGCGGAATATACAGTCTCATCACCGATGATCGTGGGTGATGCATCCGATTTGCAGTCAGCAGTGTGCGGACCCTTCTATCCAGGACGTCGAGTTCGGTTTGAGTCCATTTGAGTATGCCGAAAGAGTACATCAAAACCGGCATGACCCAACCGTTGAAGGCGCGCACCTTATTTCCGCCCGAAAGAAGACTGATTAATACCTTCCTCAGGCGACAAAAGAAACGCTCCTTTAACGATTGCTTCATGTCAGCATCGTTGATGCCTAACGCTTCCGACATACCTAAATACTTATAGCTTTCAGATGAGGCGAGGGATCTAAGGTTTATGGAATCCGAGAGTTGAATTCCCTCAGAATCCATAATCTCCCCTCGCTTTACATGCATGACTGCACATTTGTCCACACCAAATTCCATCCTGATGGCGCTACTGAAAGTTTCAGTTACCTTCAGTAGCTCCATCAGACGCAATTTGTTGGGGGCAAAGAGTTTCAAATCGTCCATGTAGAGGAGGTGAGATATGACTTGACCACCTCTCCTCAACCGATAGCCTAGACCTGAATCCTCCAGTAGTGTGCTTAGAGGATTCAGGGCTAAGCAGAACCAAAGTGGACTCAAACTGTCGCCCTGAAATATTCCCCGCTTAATCCATACAGGTTCATCATTCCCCTGGATCTGCCGACATCCTGGATAGCGAAGGACCGTCTTCCATTGCCCCATACACGACTCAAGGAAGGTGCGTAGAGTTGCATCTATCTTGTACAACTCCAGCACCCTCATGAGCCATGTATGTGGCACCGAGTCGTAGGCCTTCTTATAGTCTATCCAACATGTCGACATATCCTTGCGGGATCGACGAACCTGTTGGCTAATGGCCATGTCTATGAGGAGTAGCTCCTTAGTACCGCGGGACCCATTCCTACATCCATTTTGAGAGGCAGACATAATCGAGTTACTCTCAATGTGCGTATTAATTTTCGCTCTCAACCTGGATGTAAGAAGTTTATAAACCGTCGACAAACACGTGATCGGTCTATAATTCTTGGGTTCCGCGGGACTACCTGATTTATGGAGCAGGTGGGTAACGCCTGTTGTTAGAAACTGCGGTAGCGACCCAGACTCTAAAGATGACTGGAACTGAGATGCCAGGCAAGTGTGTGAACTAATTAGCCATTTCAACCAAAAGTTGTGCAGTCCGTCTGGTCCCGGCGATTTCCAATTCGGTAACGGACGGACCGCTTTGGCAACGTCTAATGGCGTAATTAGTACTGTTTCCATCTCTGGTACAGTCTCACACACTCGCTCGACATCCCGTATCCAGCCAGCTTCAGTGTGACAGACGGGCACCGACCAGATGTTGCGCCAGAATGCACTCGTGGCGGCATCATCCGGGCGGCATACATCTGTCACATTTTGTTCAGGTCGCTCCCAAGCTCTATACACCCATTATTATTATTATTATTATCAGCCATTTCTGTCCCACTGCAGGGCAAAGGCCTCCCTTCCCTCCTTCCACTTATCCCTATCCAGTGCTGTTACACGCCAATCCTTGTGGAAAGAGTCGAGTTCGTCCCGCCATCTCATTCTGGGCCTGCCGCGTTGCCGTTTGCTGCTGTTTGGGACCCATTGTGTGGTTACTTTAGCCCACAGCTCCTCCGGCATGCGACAGATGTGACCAGCCCAGTTCCATTTTAGCTTGGCAGCCGTGTGACCTACATCGGCAATTTGAGTTTTAGAACGCAGTATCGAGTTCCTTATACGATCAGTAAGTTTAACTCCAAGGATACTGCGCTCCATTGCTCGCTGACAGACCCCGAGTGCGGACTTTTGACGATTAGTAAGTGACCATGTCTGCGCTCCATAGGTGAGGGTAGGAAGGATGCACATGTCCATGATATTTCTCTTTAGTGAGAGAGGGAGAGTTCCCTTCATTATTTGTTTCGAAACAAATATTTATTATTCTGTGAAAAATCATTGCTTTATGGTCATTAACCAGAAAGAAAACTGGCGAGAGCGTTTCTATAGAGAAAAGACCACCCGCATTTCCTCTTAAGACAAAATATATTGTCCTACTAGCTTGTTCCCGCGACATCGTCTGCGATCTAGGATGTAAAGTATGGAGAAGTGTTGGATTACGGCCCACTCCCTCTCACAGAGAGGAGGCCTGTGTGTGTGTCCCAGCAGTGGGAAAATTATAGGCTGATTATGCTAATGGATAGCAGAGATCCTAAAAAGATCGGCTGCCATTCGTGGGTCTTTGACAGTCGTTACGGGTAGTCAGAAGCCCGAAAGTCTAACAACCAGTCTTACTAAGAGGTATCGTTTTACCCAGCAACTAGGTTGTGGGGGTCAGATAGGCAGTCGCTCCACGTAAAATACCGGCTATTTCGCTACATCCGGTAAACAAAGGAGGAAAAAGGTTGGATTGACTGACCTAAAGATATTTTTATAAAAGATAATTACTTAATTAGAATACTATATAGAAATCCTTATAATATTTTGCCTTGGTATACCTATACAAATTAGTAAGGAACAGTTAGGTATTAAAATTACCTTATATTAAAATCACCTCTCTCACTTGAATATAATGATATAATAAAAAAAAAAACTAAGTATTAATGTATGACCATCATAAAATATCATAATCATAATAATTATTATCATTAAGTATGTAAACCGTTGTTGATAAATGTATCTTTCTTTTTTTTTATAAACACGAGGCTGAAAACCAGCGCTTAGGAACCCGCTGGGGGACCAGCCCCCTTATTCACAAACACTCGATATGCTTCCGTATCGTATCGAACATTAATCATTGTTATCGTAGGAGTCTTCTCAACGCTGTTCACAAGTCCAAAACCCGAAAATTTTGTCAGTTTAAATCAAATAGACGCCCGCTATTCTTCCAACAGCTATTTGCTGTTGAGGGCAAGTCAAATCAGGTTATCAAAATGTCAAGTTATCGATACGATAGCCTGTCGTGTGGTTGTGAATCAGGGCTCTGAAGGCCAATTCCCGTAATTAACCCATCGGTAGTCGCGTATCTAAAAGTGACGTGTATGGTCGCATGGTCTACATGGGTATACCATATTTAAAATAAGAAAAAGTACCCAAATAAATCAAATAGTCTGTTTATTTATTTTTAAATCTTTATTACTATGTATTTTCTATATAAAATAATAAAACTACTACTACTAACTATAAAACTGGCACTATTAGGTTTTTAGAACATTGCAATTTTGTATCAATGGATTACATATGTAGACCACGCGACTACCGATGGGTTAAGAACGTTCAAAACCTAGTCGCAAACTCATGTCAGCGACAATCAATGTCAAAAGCTTGTCGAAAATGTAGAGAAATTAGAGGTATTTTTGACAGATTGAGACTGAGATCAGACTGTGAACGTTCTTAAAATTACGAGAATTGTTCCTCAGAGCATAATACCTTTTGCTTCCGGTATTATAGATTTGTGTACGTACTTACTTAGCTGTAATAATGGAGACAAAAAAACGTTATTCTATTCTATGCTAATTCTAATGAATTAATTTCACTTACCCACTATCCAAAAATGAGCACACAGGTCCAAAATCCACTCACAAAACAATTTCGAATTATTATTATTTTATCTCTAACTCTAAAACCGCTAAAGCCACGACCACACTGCACGATAAGGCTGCGTACACACTCATAGCAATCGTGTAAATCGTACTGGAATCGCGATTAGTACAAATCATTTCTTTTATATGACTGAGCGAAACGTGTGAGTCATTGGGCAGCGAATGTCAAAGATTTTATGTATCATTTTATTTATAATGGGTTTTATATTAAGTGATTTTCTTTTATACTATACCTGCTCGGAAAGAACTTTATCACTTTTTAAAAAATGAGGCAGAAGGTACGCTATTATTGTTGTGTAATTTAGCGGGTCAAAAAAGTGTATGAAAATGCATTGTCAACGTGCTTATCGGGCAGAAAAGGTGTATGAAAATCCGTTGGTAACGTGCTGTTTTTCTTTTAATATAGCGGCGGCGGCGGCGCGGCGGTTAGACTGAAAGCTGACCCCAACATAGTTGAGAGAAGAGGGTAGATAATGATTAATTTATCATTCAAAGAATGGGAGTATTTAATTATTCAATCTTTGAATGATAAACCATTACATTTAATGAGAATTAAGATAGTGATTTGAGTTCAAATAGTGAATAGAATACAATACTTAGATAAAAATGTTATCCAAGGACGTGACATGTGAACACCCCTTTATCAATAATTCTAGATAGGCATAAAAGATAATATTAATTTCATTGTCATTATTTTAATACAATAAATAGTATCAATGAATTGCACCGATCCCAGCGTGGTTAAACCAGACTCGAATAATCGAATGAACCCCAAGATTCGCACTAGCTCCTGTAGCCCCATGTTCATGGTGCTACAGCGACCATTGCATATCAAGGAATAGACCGGGGGGCGCGGTAATGGTAGAGAAGACGTGCCCGAAGGATAGGTAAGGATTTCAGAGCCTAAGTAATTAATTTATTTGCAGAAACGTTTAAAATATTAAATTTGTAGTAGTCACAAGCACGGCTTTGAACGTGGGTTCGATTCCAAGTCAGGCAAAAGAGTGTGTACGGGTGGATCGTTTTTTTTTTAGATTTTTGAAATGGCGGATAGCGTAAAAGTTGCCTCTTGGTATAAGGTTCAAAACTTATTATTGGGACATTTAAATTAAGTAAGTGGAAGTACTGCACCAATAACTCAATTTAAAAATATGGGTCAATAGAAAAAAAAAAAATACGCGTCGAATTGATAACCTCCTCCGTTTTGTCGTCGGTTAAAAATTACACGGAGTTTTTTTTTAATAAAAATAGTACAGTTTGCTGTTTAACAAGATGTGAGGAAACTAAAATATATAAGTTCTTACAACATAGAAGTGACAAAATAACCAGTTTTGTACTCCTTTTTTGTATTGAACGCTCAACACGACTCCAACTTATTCCTAATCCAGCCTTCCCTTCTTACCAGTCCACAGACTGATGAGCAAGATTATGTAACTATTTTATGCATCTTTCGGTTGCTTCAGTGTGACATGGGATCCCGCGAAAAACTAATAAAATTTCGGAATTCACTTTATTTTAATCTGCCAAGCAGGAGAACCAAGGTAACCGACATAGCCCGAAGAAATGCCAAACTTAAGTGGCAGTGGACAGGGAAGATTGCTCGCAGAACAGATGGCCGATGGGGCCGAAAGGTTCTGGAGTGGCGACTGCGTACCGGAATACGTAGCGCTGGAAGGCCTTCCACAAGGTGGACCGACGGCCTTGTGAAGGCCGCAGGAACTCGTTGGATGCGAGAAGCACAAAACCAGTCGAAGTGGAGGTGCTTGGGGGAGGCCTAGGTCCAGCAAAGGACGTCTTTCGGCTGAAATGATGATGATGAATCTGCCAATTCGTATGCTTAAGTACCCACGTAGGCCACTTTTGATAACTCCGCAAAAAAGGAATTCAAAAAAAAAATGTTTGCATACTTTGATGGTGGATCCCTACTACAATTTGTCAAATTTTTTGTATAGATTTTCAATTTTATCGCTAAAGCATTTAGGTTCAAAGTTGGTTGGGAAAGTTTGACAGTTTCGGGTAACTTGATGTACATGAAGGATATTACTCGTATTGATCATTCTCCTGACCATAACCCAACATATTCAATAAAAAAATAATTTTGCTTCCATACTTCTCTATTAGTCGTAATCTCGGTAGTAACCTCCTTTCCAAGCCAAAGAAACATGAAATCATAAAAGGAACATTAAAATTAGTGTCTTACGTAACTGACAGGATATTGCCCATATCCCTTGCCGCCATCTTGGATTGACCCAATGAGTGATGACGCGAACTGTCAACAGTAACCTTGACCCCCACGGGGTTCAAGATCAGCGGCGATTGGTTGATTGGCTGGATGGAATGCAGGATTAGGGTTAATGAAACTTGGTTTCCTTTGGTCTTCTGTTAATTTGTTAATAAGGATGTGGTGTTTCTTTCTTTGTGAGATTGGGAGTTGATTGGACGGAGTTAAGAAATGCATTTGATTGTTTCTGGTTTAATTTGGTTATGATGGATGAATGGCGGCGCCCAATTGATTGGAAAAGTTACAATTTATTAACAATAGTTTTTTTTACTTTATATTAAAAATAGCTGCGTCCCACGATTTCACCCGTATAAGTTTCGATCCCGTGGGAATATCGGGATAAAAAGTAGCTTATATGTTAATCCAGGGTGTCAGCTACCTCCATACAAAATTTTAAATTGGTCCAGCCGTTTGAGCGTGAAGAAGTAACAAACATATAAACACACACACACACACACTCACAAACTTTCACCTTTATAATATTAGTGTGATTGTTTTTTTTACTTTATATTAAAATAAAATAATAAATATATTTGTCCCTTTTATACATTATGTGTACATATGTATATGATGTGATGTATAATAAAGTGTTTAATAAATAATTAAAATTATTTCTCGTTCTTGAAAGCGCAACTTGTACTTGGACTATCGCATCGCTGATAATAGAATAGGTATTAGGTCCTTACATATGAAATTGGCGTTTTTCGTACTGGCCACTTTAATCACGAATTTCTCCTCTTTGGTAAGGAATTCCAAATTCAAATTTGTACAGCTATTTACTCATGTATTTGTGCTTCGATGACCGTCATTCATTTGTTTTTTTCTTCTGTTTTTTCTGTTTGCGTCACTCATTTTACAAAATGGAAAATTTAAAATATCGCATTATTTACGAGTACGAGTTCCGCCGTGGCACTAGTGCTGCGGAAACGACTCGAAGGGTGAATGATGTGTATGGCGGTCATGTTGCAAAAGAAAACACAGTTCGTTTTTGGTTCCAACGTTTTCGTTCTGGAAATTTCGACCTGCAGAACAAGCCCCGTGGACGGCCTGAGACCCAAGTTGATAATGGAGAATTGAAGGCTATTGTGGAAGCGGACCCATCGCAAACCACGTCCGAGTTAGCTGCAGGCTTCGATGTTAGTGATAAAACTGTTTTAATTCACTTGAAGCAAATTGGGAAGATTAAAAAGCTTGAAAGCACGACAACGCCAGACCACACACTGCGCAACAGACGGCTACCAAATTAGAAGAGCTTGAATTGGAATGTCTTAGACATCCTCCGTACTCCCCGGACCTTGCTCCAACAGATTACCATTTTTTTCGCAATTTGGATAACTTTTTGCAAGGGAAAAAATTCAACTCCGATGGGGCAGTCCAAATCGCCTTCAAAGATTTTATTGATTCCCGTCCGACTGGTTTTTTTAGTAAAGGGATCAATGAACTACCTATAAGATGGCAAAAGTGCATTGAAAACAATGGTTCATACTTTGATTAATTAAATATATTATATTAAAAAATATTCGACTTTTTGTTCCTTCCATACAAAACGCCAATTTCATATGTAAGGACCTAATATTTATTTTGAAAATATAAGTTTCACCATTCCGCATGCAAACATTTATATTATCTTAAGTTTAATCAAAACTAAAACCCGACTACTGAAAAGGGTGAAATAAGAAAGTACCTTCCCGTGGTCGCATGCCGCTGTACTAACATATTATAAGCTATGGTAGCATGCAACCACGGGAAGGTACTTTCTTGTTTCATCTTTTTCAGTAGTCGGGTTTTAGTTTTTAAACTTATTTTTTATTTTATTATTTTGGGGCTTCTGTCAGTAATATTTATATTTTTGAAATGTGCTAATTAAGCCCTTTCATTTGATACCCAACAAGGTGTGAATAAAAATTTTTTTTTTCAGGTCTTACTATTTTGTCCGCTAGAAGGCGCCATATTCAATTTAATGTGACGTCACATAGCCTATAACTAGCGGACGATCAAGAAGCTTCCAACGATACCTCATTTGTCCAATTATTACAAGTAGTTTAGAAGTTATGAGGGAACAGATGAACATACATACCGATCAAAATCAAAACCCTCCTTTTTGCTTCGCCGTAGTCGGGTAAGAAGCCAGATCCATCAATCTAGACCAATTCAGTAAATTTTTTGTCTCTGACTAAAACTCAGTCACACTGTAGTAGAGATAAACCATTTTAAAAATGAACGCATTTTAAAACTAAACATCAGTTTCAATTTATAATTTTTTATTTATTTATTTGCCAACTTTTTTATTTTGAAATGGGTTTGCTCTTGACTCTAGTCTAGCTCAGAGGTGACAAAGACAAAGTTGAAGATGGAGTGAGCTTACCCAGAAGAAGCCTGTTCACTCTCACTTTGAAGAGATTCGGGTTGTATGCGCTCGGAAACACAGACGCACAACTTACGAGTACATCTATCTTATATAACCTATTGTGATAGTGTACATTTATCTAAACTATTATCCTAACTCTTTACATTATTTTGTTAGTACTAGAATTTCGAAACATAGTCCAACAAGTAATATCGTAATACTTAGCATAATCAGCCTATAATGTTCCCACTGCTGGGACACAGGCCTCCTCTCTGTGAGAGGGAGTGGACCGAAATCCACCACGCGGGCCCGGTGCGGGTTGGTGGATGTCACATGTCTTCGATTTTTTTGGTTGTCGGACAAGCATCCCAATACTTAATTAAATTAAAATAATTCCGCAAACTTTGACAACCGCAGTCCGAAAATTAAATTTAAGAGCACGTGTTTCTCCGATCACCTTCGGACAGATCCAGTACAAAAACTCATGTCTTAAATCATTCGAAAACTTGAGGACCCGTCATTAAAGTAATAAAATTATCTTTTATACAAAGATATTGTAATTTACGACCTCCGCCCACAAGGGATTTTGAACCTTGTCTTTCAATACAGAAGGTTTAAGTTGCGGTGTTAGTTTTGAGTCAATAACTCATCTCTTAAAGTAATGGCGATTAGAATTACGTATTAAAACTGAAATATAATGTTCTTGTAATTTCATTTTAAATTGTGGTTTAGTGTTGTAGACGTAACGGTTTTTGTATCGTAATATCTAGGTAGCAACAACCAGTACAGTCAGTGGCGTTCATTGGTTTTCAGAATAGGTAGGCACTAGGCCGGGACTAGTCTAGGCAAACGCGGTCACTAATCAGAAAAAAAGTGAGGTCAAAAGTGTGGTTATTTGAGTAGGCATGCCTACTTAATGGTAATAAATTGCGAAGGTCGAACGTCATGGTATTACGCGTGAGACGTACGTATTTTTAATTTTGTCGTATTCCTATTTTGATTTTGACATAAACACGAAAATTAGAGATGATCTGGAATTCTTGATTGCTCTGTAACCCATTCATAATTAGATAGTTCTATAGTACAGCGGGGGTAGGTAATTACGTAATACACTGCCAATAGCAACGGCTTTAATTTTGACAGTTCAATAACATTCATTGCGTTATTTAGGTTATTGAACAGACAATTTTATAGAAAATATGAAGCAATGGATTAACAAAATGATTCTGATTGTGAGAAAACCTACATGTCTTAGAACCAAAAACTCGAAGACATGTGACATCTATCAACCAGCAATGGACCCGAGTGGTGTATTACAGCTCACTTAAAGAGAGGAGGCCTATGTCCCAGCACCCCGTACATTAAAGGCTGATTATGTATGTTATGTATGTATGATTATAGGTTGATTATGTAAGAGTATATATGTAAAGTAAAAGTTTCCAAAAGCTTGATTACCTTTTTTTATCGATAAAATTATTAGGCGGCAAACATCCCTAGCTATGTATTTCGTTAGTTGCTCAGCAATTATCAAAGTGCTTATTTTAATGCCCCATTCATAATTTAAAGTTTGGTTGTATTACAAATTATGTTAATTCTTTTAATAGTATCTACTATGAATCTTATTATCCTGTGGTTAATAAATTTTGGGACCATACAGTCGTCTCAAGTCCGTCAAATAGAAAATATAGGCCAATTGATCATCTTTCGGAAAAAATTAAATATAAGAGATAAATCATCATCATCATCATCATTTCAGTCGAAAGACGTCCACTACTGAACATAGGCCTCCCCCAAGCACCGCCACTTCGACCGGTTCTGTGCTTCTCGTATCCAGCGGATTCCTGCAGCCTTCACAAGGTCATCGGTCTACTTTGTGGGAGGCCTTCTATCTCTACGTCTTCCGGTACGCGGTGGCCACTCCAGAACCTTTCGGCCCTATCGGCCATCTGTCCGGCTATCAATATGCCCTGCCCACTGCCACTTAAGTTCGGCAATTCTTTGGGCTACGTCGGAAGAGATAAATAAGGGTCGAATAACGATGGAAGTAACCCCGGGTAGAAACACAATGTTTTGTGAACATTTCTACAAAACAATGTAGTAATTTAATGGCAACCCAAAGGACTTTTAATCCTATCTTTGATCCAAGTTTCCATTAGCAAAAACCTGAATACTAATTTCTCGTAATTTAAAACATTCAAAATCTAATCGCAGTCTCATCTCGGTGACAAACAAATGTCAAAAACTTGTAAAAATGTAGAGGAATTAGACGTATTTTTGACAGATTGAAACAGACTAGACTGAACGTTCTTAATTGCCCCTTTGAACTAAAAGCAAAAGCTAAATATGACATAAGTCATCCTCTAAAAAACGTGCCATAAAAAACGAAGGATATCGCAAACACTTACAGAAATAAGAAAAAAAAGAACACTCACCAATAAAAAAAAAGAAACGGAACAAAAACTCCTCACTAATTGTCAATTATATTTACGAAATAAAAACTTTTATGATTGCGTAACATCACTGTCAAGAAAGCTTGGCATTATACGAATGAGTCAGAGCGGCGACGTTGAAAAAAGAAGAAAAAAACATGGCCGACACAAAAAAGAGCGCGAAAAAACTTGCAACTGGCAGGTGTGAAGGAAGCGACGAAGGACGTGAAAGTACGTATTTAAAGTATATTAGAGATCATAAATTTTGTTTTTTTAATACCATTTTTTCGGGGTGAACTTCTTTTTGGGAAATATTTTGTAAGGTTTCATGAAATGCAATATGGATTAGGCGAAATGTTGTAATCATCCATCATTAAAACCATTGAAGCAACAATGAAGGTTTTCTGAGGGAATATTGCCAAATTTTCATAGGATTAATAAGTGAAAGTTCATTATTATAGGAGCTAGAGATTATGCAGCTTCAGCTCCATAGATTGGTATATTATATGGGTGTTTAGTCGTCATTAACCGGACCCAAATCCAGACTCCAATGTTTTTACTAGAAATTCTTGGAAGAAAATCTGATAAAACTGCCTGACCTGTACGCATAGCACAAAGACTTCTATCTCTATTCTAAGATTAACGTAGAAAAGACATATTATACCTTATTTAAACAGGCAAATAAGGGCAAGAGAATGTTGATCTAATAAACAAAGTGACATTCCCTCTCTTAATTTTTCACATCGCGTCGTAGAAATCTTTCTACAATTTGACATTTTATTTTTCTCTTTTTTTTTTTTTTTCTTATGTTTCTACTGTGGTTGTGCTACACCAGTTAGGGATCAAAGCAAGGGCTTAGCAAGACAGTCAATAAGTACATAATCAGCCTATATCGTACCCACTGCTGGGACACAGGCCTCCTCTCTGTGAGAGGGAGTGGGCTATAATCTACCACGCAGCCCCAGTGCGGGTTGGTAGATGTCACATGTATTTTGTTTCTAGGACATGCCGGTTTCCTCACGATGTTTTCCTTCACCATTTTGAGAGCAGTAGTGATGAAATAATTTACACAAATTAAAGCGCCTGTCTGGGTTCGAACCTACGACCGACAACTCGTAAGTCGCGGCTGCTACCACTGTGTCACCACTGCTCACAATAAGTAAAAATTGAAAACTATCGACGGAACCACAGCCAACTATATTCTTAACGTTACTACACAAAGCATTTCTCCACTGCGCAGTAAAGTTTTTTTCCGAAAAAAAAAAAGTGAAATAAAAAAGCTCTCGGAGGTGTAATATGACGTAAGCTTCAAGAACTGGTTTCTTGCTGACCTTAGTATACGCAAGGCTGCATGACTGTCCGTTTGTTCGTCACTTGAACAAATCGCAATAAAAGTAATTAAATCCAACTGATTCAATGAAATTTTTACTGATCAGAGGTTCTGAGAAACGTATGTGTACATACATAATTACATACATGTATTTGGTTTTGAATGCCTGCATGATATTTGTAGTACTTCTCGTATAATACGAATAAATTAGAATAGGGGTAACCGTTTGTAAATACCTACAAAGTCTTGCAAAAATTATTTATTTCTGGGTTAGTTATAGAAATAAATAATCCAAATGAATGTGCACATATACAATTATATTATTGTTTAAATTTTAACATAATTATGTAGTGAGCAGTGGTGGCCCAGTGGTAATGGCCGCGACTTACGAGTTGTAGGTCGTAGGTTCGAACCCAGACAGGCGCTTTACTTTGTGTAAATTATTTCATCACCACTGCTCTCAAAACGGAAACCGGCATGTCCCAGAACCAAAAATTCGAAGACATGTGACATCTACCAACCCGCACTGGGCCCGCGTGGTGGATTACGGCCCACTCCCTCTCACAGAGAGGAGGCCTGTGTCCCAGCAGTGGGAACATTATAGTTGATACATACCTACGTTTCGACACAGACGATTCTTTGAAAATGTCCAGCCCGTCTTGACAAAACTTTTTGGTATACACTATGTTTGCAAGACGATTGCGGTTATACCATAAACACCAAATTTTTTCGAAAAAAGAAATGCGTCATAAAATATGACGCATTTCCAAGCAAACTCAGACACGTAAGCTAGTGGCATTACCTTGATCTTGACCTGTTTTATTTTTTGTCAGCAACTTGAAACTCGTCAAAGAAAAAATAAAGCTCTAGAAAGCCAGACACGCCTCAAGTTATTATGCAAAAACTTTCTTAAAGGTTTTTTGTCCGTATATTCATATGTATGTTGATGTATCGTTTTTATTGAGCGATAACCTTGAAGGATAAGGTTTCTGAGAAATAGGTGGTAAATTTTGTATCGGTAGGCTACATTCATGAGGTCATAATGTATTCTCGCATGTATTCTTTTATATTTTTACTCGATACTATGTTTACATCGCAATATAATAATAAAAAATGTTCATTTCTAAACAAGAAAATATTATCAAAAATATTCATGGAGGCATAATTCCGATGTAATACATTTTATTAAAAAAATATTTGGTCCTTATTTGTATCACATGCATATTCCGTATTTATAAAGATTCTTGACCTATGAAAGGTGGAGCTTGAGCAGGGCTTTTACCAAATATATCTGATTTATAAAATTTGACAGTAACACTTTAGATGGTGTTTTTTCAATCTTTTATCTATGGGATAGGCAGTTTTGGAGATTTAAAAGTCGGCTGTAATCACTATTACGTCAAGGCAATGGGCATCGTTCTGAAGTTTAACATGAAGTTTCGACTGCTGGGACACAGGCCTCCTCTCTGTAAGAGGGAGTAGGCCGTAATCCACCACGCGAGCCCAGTTGGTAGCAGTCATCACAACAAATCTTGCTTTACAGCAAAAACTGTTGGTAGCAAATTATCCCAGACTAGTCATTTATTCAAACTAGGATGACAATAAGCCCTTTTTGAACGTCAAAATTACCATTTTTTTTTATTTATCATTTATACAAAAGAATACAGGATTATTCATATTAAATAGCAACCAAAAACCACTAAGTTTTAAACTTGTCTTGTGCTATCATGAGTCTATCTCAATATCAAACTATTCAATGAAGCATTTTATATGTATGTATGCGTTAAAGTCGATACAATTACTAACATCTTAAGGTCTTTAAATGGTTACAATCATTCCTAGATAATACTTAAGTAATATTGCTTAAGTTTATATTTGATTTGACCTAAGACAGTCCCCAAAACCCTCGCCCTTCACAACTTCTTAGTACTTTAGTTGGGAAGAAGAAGTGGCGCAACGAAACTCCCCAGCAGCACAGCTGTCTGTTCAGTTGGAGGACGAGGAATGTCTACATTTATATCTGTACTTTTTGTGGCGTACGTAATAAAGTGTTCTAGTAGGGGGGGCTCGTCGCTAAATGATAACAGCCACGTGGATCGATCTAAGGTTAAGCTACGCTTGCCGCGGTCGGTTCGTGGATGGGTGACCATCCATTTCATATCGAGACTCCTCAGTTTCTCAGAAAGCACGTTAAGCCGTTGGTCCCGGCTGTCATTCTTGAATCTTTCACAGTCAATACGGGTCGTCAGATGCCCGAAAGTCTGACATCCAGTCTTACCAAGGGGTATTGTGTTATCCAGTAACTGGGTTGTGGAGGGCAGATAGGCAGTTACTCAATGTAACTGGTATTCAGCTGCATTCGGTTAAACTGGAAGCCGACCCCAAAATTGTTGGGAAAAGGCTAGATATAATACCTAAATTGATGACATAATAAAGAGTACTCGAGTGTTTTTGGAAATGTTCTTGTTTTATGTTTTTTTTTGTGGTGTACAGTATAATAAGTAAACTAGCTGTGCCCCGCGGTTTCACCCGCGATAAAAGTTTTATAGCCTTTTTACTGATTCCCTTTACAAATCTCCACCCCCCTTTTTAAACCCTTAAGGGTTAATTTCGGGGATAAAAACTATCCTATGTCCTTCCCCGGGATGCAATCTATCTCTCTGCAAAATTTCATCTAAATCCGTTCAGTGGTTTAGGCGTGAAAAGGCAAAATACAGACAGACAGACAGACAGAGTTACTTTCGAATTTATAATAATAAGTATGGATAAAAGTCCTTCAGTAAGGACTTGCAAATTCTATATTATTTTCTCTAAACAACAGTGCCACAGAGTACAATGCACAGTGTCCTTTTAATACCCAAAAGGAAAGCAAAGTAAAATATGTAGATTAAATACTGACGTACAACAGATGTAGGTCAGATAGTTGCATATGATGTACTCCGCTTTGCATTTACGTCAACGAAGGAATACGCTAAAGGATTGGTGCGACTTTTAAGGATTTGGACTTGATTTATTTATTACTAGCTGCGCCCCGCGGTTTCACTCGCATAAGTGTCGATCTCGTGGGAATATCGGCATAAAACGTAGCCTATATGCTAGTCCAGGGTGTCAGCTACCTCCATACAAAATTTTATCAATATTGGTCCAGCCGTTTGAGCGTGAAGAAGTAACAAAGATATAAACACACGCACAAGCACCCTCATACTCACAAACTTTCGCCTTTATAATATTAGTGTGATGTGACTAGGTTTTGCCCGTGACTTCGTCTGCGTATTCTATGTGTCCTGCGCGTTAATCCAGCCTAACAACTATAGCTACAGCGTGGCATGGACATCGCCTCGCAAACTGAAACCATGAATTCAATACACATGATTTTGAACCCCCTGAATTAAAACTTATTGACGGTTATTAAAAAAAAAGCTGCTCCATATATTTTGACAGCGTCGCACTTTTCTATGAAACAGCTGACTTTTTTTGTTGTTAAATATAGGTGTTTTTTTTTTGTTAAATATAGGTGTTTTTTTTTTTTTGTTAAATATAGGTTTTTTTTTTGTTAAACATAGGTGTTTTTTTTTTTTGTTAAATATATGTGTTTTTGCTAACGGTAACACTTGTAACGGGTTGCGCGTCAATCCATACTAATATTATAAATGCGAAAGTGTGTCTGTCTGTCTGTCTGTTACCTCTACACGCTTAAACCGCTGAACCCATGGTATGGAGATAGTTTGAGTCCCGAGAAAGGACACAGGATACCTTTTAAACCGATATTTCCACGATCGAGACTTATGCAAGTGTGAAACCGCGGGGCGCTGCTAGTGTCCCTATAAATTATGGTTTTCCTACGTTTAAGTTTGGCAATCACAAATATGTTCCTATTCATTGCATTCACATAAAAACTAGAGTTTTTTAAAGGTTCATGGTAAGGCACGGAGGTTTTGTGTGTTTAAAGTACTGTCAGCCTTCCTGAAAGAGGTGGCCCAGTGGTAACGGCCGCGAGACGAGTTGTAGGTCATGAGTTCGAACCCAAGCAGGCACTTTGTGACTGCACTCAAAACCTTTGACTTTCAGGGACACGACAATCATTAATGAAATACGCGACTAAGGGCGCATTCCACCAAACCTTTCTATCTAGAATAAGTCTTATCCTGCGAATAAATTTTGAATTTTTGACTGTTTTACTATACTAGAACTATCAGACGTCAATTTTATTCCACGAATAAAAGATATCTGACTTTAGTAAAATCAACCCTAAGAAGAGAGAGTTAGAGGCATTTCTTTTTCTTGAAATAAAACTTTTTTACAAAAAAAAAAACAATCGACAAAAAACACTACAAAGTGATACTGATAAATAACTTTAATTTCGGAAGTCGGTGTCGTTGGCTCCGCATTTTTTGTTTTTTGACACCGACTTCCGAAATTAAAGTTATTTTTCACTTTTTAGTATTTTTTTGAAGTCGGTTGTTTTTTTTTATAAAAAAGTTTTTATTTTTCACTTTTAAGTTGTACCTACCCCACACAAATTCAATTAACACTAGTGCACTGAAGAATTGAAGACATCGACTAGAAGAATCATCAAAATTCGCATAGAAATGCCGGAGATGTAGTACATTTATGCATATAAATTCGTATATAGGAATAATTACCTAAAGTATTATATACTAAAACCTTCCTGAAAGTATGTAGATCACATTAGTGAAAGAATTATCAAATTTGGTTCATAAATTTTTGAGAAAATCGCCGACATATAAACATACATACATACATACGGGTCGAATACAGAACCTCCTTTTTTGAAGTAGGTTAATGAAGTCGGTTAAAAAAGGTCCAAAGTCCGCACTCACAGTGCACATATCGTTCAACTATGGTCAATGAATGAATCAGCATAATTTCGATAAGGCTACATTACAATTCTAAACTTATTCACTAAACAGTTAGCAGATTCACATACCAACATTATACTTACTGTTATAATAATCTAATATTCCTATTTATCGTCCTTGCAGCTAGTATAGTATATATCATCATCAGCTTATAGCCGTCCATTAGCATAGGCCTCTCCTATTGCACGCCATTCAAATCGATTTTCGGCAACTCTCATCCGGCTGCTACCAGCCATCCTGCGAAGATCGTCGCTCCACCTAGCCTGAGGGCGTCCCACCTTACGTTTACCGATTCGCCGTCTCCACTCAAGAACACGTCTACCCCAACAGTCATCGGTTTTACGGCTAATATGGCCGGCCCATTGCCACGACAGCTTGCTTATTCTGCCAGCCATATCGATAACTTTGGTTCTCTGCCGGATCACTTCGTTGCGGATTTGATCCCTCACAGAGACTCCAAGCATAGCCCTTTCCATATGTGTATAGTATAGATGACACGCATCAACGACAGAGGCAATTGCAATGCGTGTCGCTAGTGTGTATAAGCATAGCATATGCATAATGTTCCCACTGCTGGGACACAGGCCTCCTCTCGGTGAGAGGGGGCGGGCCGCAACCCACCACGCGAGCCCAGTGCGGGTTGGTGGGTGTCACATGTCTTCGAATTTTTTGGTTCTAGGACATGCCGGTTTCCTTACGATGTTTTCCTTCACCGTTTTGAAAGCACTTGACTGTGTTTGAACCTACGACCTACAACTCGTAAGTCGCGGCCGTTACCACTGGGCCACTACTGCTCTTTGAAATTTAACGCGATCAGCACAATATCTAGATCATGTTCAAGAGCTGTCATGTCATAATTGTTGTGGAGAATTAACACTGACAGAACACTGCTTAGATGTGCTTATGCATTAGTGAAATTCGCCCTTAGTCCTTTACTTAAAATTCTTTATATTCATGAGTACTTTCAACCCGTAAAAAATAACAAATGAACTCAGAATCAACCTGCATAAACACTTCCAATTGTTTGCTTGATCCCACGTGCGCATTAAAAAAGATCCTACAAACGTCACTATGTACATTCTTTATCAAAAACCTTTAGATTTCCTATAACAAACTACCTATCTATGCCATCACTACCCACTTAGCGATACCTCCATCATTCATACACGTGGACTATTATAGACCAATTGATCCAACACGAGCACAGAAATAATGAATGACAATTATAAGCCACGTAATACGGACATATGGCCGTATCTGTCAGAGTTACTACGCGTGCATTGGGTCATCACCTTTATTTTATAGTTTAATTGACGTTTGAAAATTGCGCTGTCATGTCGAATGAAACGAATGATTCACGAATGACAGTAAACGTGCTTTCTGAGGTACGAAGGGGTCTTGGTATGATGGTCACCCATCCACGGACCAACCGCGGCAAGCGTAGCTTAACCTGATCGATCGAACCGTGCGGCTGTTATTACTTGGCCACAAGCTCATCTATGTAAATAACAACTTAAACTTAATTAATTTAAAAAAAAAAAACAAAATGATACCCTAACTTAACAAAATCTAAAATATGGCGTCTAAAAATTCCTCCGCATCGCAGTCGACTGGTAATGTACCCAAGAGACTGGCTTGGCTTGACTTCGGGCACGTCAACCAGCCGTTTGGCAGCCTACAGACAATGGCCCACCTTCCATCCTCAGTGGCGTCAGTGTGCGGAGTACGCACAGTTGAATTTTGGGCCCAAGATGTTTGAACTTTTTGCCATCAATACTCAGACGAAGATTAAACAAGCCATGAGCACGTGGAGCCGTGGAGCCGTTTGGGGATGAAACCCTCGGGCCGTGGAATCCACGGCCCGAGGGTTTCATCCCCAAACGGCTACAAAATATAATTCCCGATAAGGTTATTATACTTTCGCCACTTGAGGATTTTTACCCGACTGCGGTAAAGCCCAAAAGGAGGGTTATTATTTAAATACAAATGAAAAACCTTAATTACAGTATTTAATAAGATAACACTAGAATACAGGTTAAAATTGAAAACATGCGACAAATCGAAATGAAAATCAGCTGTTCTGTTAAAAAAAAATCAGCTGTTCCCTACATTTTGACGAGTTTTGCAAACATAAACGTAGAGAACTGCTGATTTTTTTTTCGCGATTTCAGGTTTGGTCCCATAGTAAAAGTTGTTCATAATGATGAGTACAATCGCCTATTTCAATTTGTCGCAAGTTTTCAATTTCACCCTGTATGTATTAGTGCTCATCGATTATTTCGATACATCGTCAAGCGATTATTGGTCGACTCTTCACGTGACCAGAGGGCTGACCCATTTTTAGCCCAAAGAATCAGCATCGCCATCTATAGTGGTAATTATGCTGCCAGCCTTTTGGGCACTTATCCCATTGACAGCGATGCGGACGAATTTTTTGATGCCCAGTGAGCTGTTCCCTTTTGCTTTTACTTTTTATTATATACTTGTAACATCTGTATAAGATTAAATATTTGAATTTAAACAATGGTCCCAATTAAATAAATATGGTGACAATTAATTGATTTGCATAACAATAACTGTTTTAAGTATGACGTCGGAAGACACCTTGTAAAATTAATCATTAAAAATCGTGACGAACTTAGTATTGTTCTTATATAATATGGATGTGTTTAAATATTTTAATCAACGACATAAAGCTATTGTTGTTTGTTAATAATTGCAGATATTAATACAAAAATGATACATCTATGCCGCGAGATATTTTGGCCCCCGACCCACCAAGGCGCATCGCATCGCATCGTACGCCCGCGCTTCTACTTCGTTTTCGCTAGAGTTCTTGCTGACATTTTTTTTTGCTTGGCTCACATGGGTCGTAGCGTTATGTGTAAATAGCATATGCTTATATGCTTTTTCTTCCTTAATTTAGTGAGTTTCTTAATTGTTTGGTACACACACTAAAATTTAATTGACAGGCTTATGTTGATATATCGAGGTAGGCACTGCTTATATGCCTATATGCAATGCACGCCACTGAGTGTGGGACGCCCCTCAGCTATGGCTGGGACAGACTGGATATGGAAGGCTCATATAGCTCCCTTCAAAATGGTTGAGATGAATGGTGCTGATCTATGTGTCATGTTCGTGAACGGGCGCCGTCAGTTGGGGGAGTCTTTGGTCAACTGGACCCAATCGAACTGGACCCACGGGTCCAGTCGACCAAAGCAAAAATTTTCTATATTTTTATTGGTCAACTGGACCCACTGTCAAAATTAGACAAGGTTGGTCATCACTTAGCTGCCTCGGCTTATTTTTAATTATTTTATTTTTGGGTTGTTGTTTTTTTTTTACTATTTACGCTTACGACGCTTTTAACGCGTACGTCTTTTTATTTTTACATCGTTCTCACATATAAATTTAACATTAATGATGCAACTAATATTTTTGTAAAAATATAATTTAAAAGAGTGTCCATGGAGTTTCTTGCCCGTTCTTCTCCATAGGTACCTACGCTTTGGAATGGGCAACTAGCTTCATATTTTCTGACTGACTGTCTTCTTGACAGTTCAAAAGTGCCTGTAAATGGAATGCCTGTGGATGGAAATAAATGCTTTGAGTTTGAGGTGGAGGACAAAATCAAAAGTCATTTATTCAGACTAGGCTGAGAATCAGCACTTTTCGAACGTCAAAATTACAAAAGACAGTCCCCCAAAACGCCCGCCCTTCACCACTTCCTAGTGCTTTCGCTGGGGAGAAGAAGTGGCGGAACAAACTCCCCAGCAGCACATCTGTCTGTTCAGTTAGAAAATAATTGATTTTATACAATACTAAGTAGACTAAAACTCAAAAATAAAAAAATAAAATAAGAAAAAAAAACAATTATATGAACTCATATAACTTGTCAGTAAGCTAATTCTGGAGAAAGAACATAAAAATTGTCTTGAGTTAATCAGAGCGACCAACTATTCTTTATTATTCGTTGATGGAATAGTATGCTTTTGAACAAAGGTTGGATTTATACTTGAGCTTTAAACGTATTAAAAGGCAAATCTAGCAAGGAAGAAGGTAGCTTGTTATAAAAGGTTATACCAAGCCCAACAAATGAGTTATGAACCTTATGATGCCGGTGAAAGGGAGCACGTAGTTAGTCCTTATTTCTAGTGTTAACATTGTGAGTATCACTGTTTTTAGTGTACAAGTGTATATTTTGCCTAAATTATTATAAGATGTTGGCAAAGATGAACTGTGATGCAACCGTGAGAATACCAATACCTATCTTTAAAAAATCTCTTAGAGAAAATCTGGCGCCTAGCTGGTAAATTGCTCGAACAGAGACAGTGTTGTGGCGCAGTCTTGTAGAGACTGGATTGATTGATACCTCTAAAGTTCCAAACCAGTCACACGCAACATATCGACGAGTTTCGTCAGACACGTAGCGAGCGTCACACGACTAGCTAACTAATCAACTTTGCCGGTGTCAGAAGTCAATTGTGACTGCATTTGAGACAGCTTGGCGACTGCAACTGAACTGAGTTGCGTATGCAATCAACTCGTGGACTTTGTATTGCGCGGTAGGCTGGTGGCGGGACTGCGTCTGGAAGTGCGATTTTTTTGTGGTTAGGAGATTATGTATTCTGTGAACCGCATTAAGATTTTCACAAAAAAATTGAAAAAAAAAACAATACATTTTGGGGGTTCCCCATACTTAGAACTGAAACTCAAAAATTTTTGAAGTGAAACTTCTTTATGCACGCTTGACTTGGGGAGTAAGCTGGCGAACGCGTGACGTAAGCGTTACGAAAAGTATGATCGGGCGAGGCGAACGGGAGTTGAGTGGGGGATATAAGCAAGAGCGAAGTTTCACTTCAGTCGTGTGGTTATAAGCACACTCGGTTTTTTTTTTTCTCATCAAACCCATACGTGTGGGGTATCTATGGATAGGTCTTCAAAAATGATATTGAAGTTTCTAATATCATTTTTTTCTAAACTGAATAGTTTGCATGAGAGACACTTCCAAAGTGGTAAAATGTGTGTAACTTCCCCCCTGTAACTTCTAAAATAAGAGAATGATAAAACTAAAAAAAAATATATGATGTACATTACCATGTAAACTTCCACCGAAAATTGGTTTGAACGAGATCTAGTAAGTAGTTTTTTTTAATACGTCATTAATCTAATCGTTTTTTTTTCCTTGCGGTACGGAACCCTTCGTGTGCGAGTCCGACTCGCACTTGGCCGGTTTTTTTATTTGGAGGTAAAGTTGCTTTTGCGGGCAGCATAGCATAATCAGCTTATAATGTTCCCACTGCTGGGACACAGGCCTCCTCTCTATGAGAGGGAGTGGGTCGTAATCCTCCACACGTGACTATGCGACTTGGTAGATGTCTTCGATTTTTTGGTTCTAGGACATGCCGGTTTCCTCACGATGTGTTTCTTTACCGTTTCGAGAGCAGTTTGTATAAAAACTTTTTTTATGAAAAAAAAAAGACGGGTTGCACTCCGGGAGTGCCGGCAGAAGTGAAAACTTGAATATTAACGTTGAAATAAATCAATTATTAATTTAATTAATATTACTCATTTTTTTTTCAATATTTCTGCGTCACTTTTTTCATTAATAGATGCACTTTGTTCAATTTCCATATTTTAAACACTTTCGGTCTTATTCATAAAAAAAGCCTATTGAAGGTTTAAACCATTCATTAGTTAAAATGCTCAATAGGCCTTTAAAACATTCGATAAAATTTTGTATTCATAAACGCTTCATAAACGTTCTATAACTAGAATGTCCTACAACTTCTAAATGTTGCCATTATAATGAAGTCATCCAACAAATTGGCCAACACATTAAATCGGCATAAGTACGAGAATATCTGTCTATGAACCAGTGCTATGAACCGAATATTTGTGTCCATAGACATTATTACGTATGAAAAACTAATTTATTGTCTACAGTTTCAACAGTTTTGACGCGACAACGTCATGGTCGTCATGGAAACCAAAAAGTACTCTGTGAAACTGACTTTTCAAACATTTGTACGTCAAATGTCATTTTCTTCGGCCATCTTTGTCGTGTCTCACTTGGTTCAATTCGGTTGGCGCCGCCGTAGAAAGAGATGGGGGGGGGGGGGAAATCTCTCCTGACGGTCACGTGTCCTGACGCGATGCCCTGACGCGAGTTTAACATTTTTTACCCATTACAAAAAGTGTTCAACGCCGCTAAAGAAGTTTTCACTTCAAAAAAATAAAATAATAACCAGCTTCCAAAAATAAACAAAATGCAACACAAAACACAAAAACAAACAAACAAAGCACACAAACAAACAAAGTGAAACATAAATTTAATTTCGACATTCGTTGGGAAAAAAATAAAATACAGTTCCATAGACAAGGTCAGGACTGGTTTTTTTTTAAAGGTCTATTTTCTTCTCCTTTTTGAAGTCGGTGAAAAATAGCAATGCGAAAAAGATATCCCTTCCTAATCTACTCACCTATACATTTTAAACAATATAGATAAATAATTAGCTCATTCACTATCCCACGCACAATATAATTTGCATACCGATGAAACTGATAACAGGAATGATAACATTCCCACTGATAATGATGTACAGACGCCAGCACATCAACCTACTACAATCTGTCAAACTTTAATCGATTTTCAACTTTATCACTAAAGCATAAGGTTCAAAGTTGATTGGGAAAATGTGACAGTTTGGTGTAGGTTGATGTGCTAGTCTGTACATATTTGCTAGGTCTATTAAAAGTACCTATAATTTAGATAAGTTATAAACCTTGCCATTTACTCTGTATTTTGTAGATTATGAGAAAATTTGTTTTTTTTTAACATAGGTATGTTTAACTTTTCCGACACAAAAATACCATATATGTACATATATACCTACATACTCCTACATAATTTTTTTTTTCTTGCTGATCGGGCCCGCTCTTGATCTCGATCACGCCTGAAGGAAAGCGACGGATGAGGTCTATGATGGAACGAGCGTGCCCAGAAGATGTCTACGGCACTGGAACTCCCACGCATCGACGAAACACAGCAGGCTGCTTGACGCGGGACTCCGGTGGTCGCAAACCAGGCGGGCGTTAGGGCCAGCCAGGCCACACGGTGCGGCACCGCATCGCACCGCATTACTCCGCACCGCACTGGCGGCCACACGAGCAGTGCGGCGTCGCAATGTTCTTACGGCGCCGCTTCGGCACCGCAACAGACTTGGCTTGGCTTGCCCAGTTGAAGACAGTCTACAATAAACAACTGAGCGGCGCCGCTGCGGCACCACACTGCTTGCACCTCTCCCCGCCTCGTCTGCCTCGCGCCGTTGTCCGGTGCGTCTGCGGTGCGGCGCCGGAGCGGTGCCGGACGTACCGTATGGCATACCATACATTTTTACATGTAGAAAACCGTTGCGACACCGCTCAGGCACCGCGCCGGAGCCGCACCGCACCGTGTGGCCTGGCTCTTAGCCCTACCACCGCAAATGAAGAATTGGCCAGTCAAATAAGGTGTTGGGGTGTGACTGTCCAGGATGCGACGAGCGCTTGGTTCAGTTGAGTAACTGGCGGAACAAACTGCGCTACACGAGGAGGCTTCTTCGTGTATCCCAAAATGTACCTCATGCCTGCGCCACATGCTATGATACTTACTTACAAACTCCTTCAGCTTCGTTTTATTCAATCACAATCCGAATGATTTTGAAGGATATTGCTCATCCATTGCGTCATTGTTCGAAAAAAGTATCTGCTCAACAACGTAAATGACGCAATGAATGTTGTTGAACCGTCAAAATGAACGCCATTAAAAAAATAAATTTAATAACTAAAACCCGACTTCTGAAAAGGATGAAACACGAAAGTACCTTCCCGTGGTCGCATGCTAGCTTTGTATGTTAGTACAGCGGCATGCGACCACGGGAAGGCAGTTACTTTCTTGTTTCATCCTTTTCAGTAGTCGGGTTTTAGTTTTTTGAAGTGTAAACTTCTTTAGCGGCGTTGCACACTTTTTGTAATGGGTAAAAAATTTCCCCCCCCCCCCCCCCCTCGCTTTCTACGGCGGCGCCAACCGAAGTGAACCAAGTGAGACACGATAATGGATGGATGGTGATGGTGATGTGGATGGGGATGGTGATGGTGATGGGGATGTGGATGGGGATGGGAATGGGGATGGGATGGGGATGGTGATGGTGGTGGTGGTGGTGGTGGTGGTGGTTGTGGTGGTGGTGGTGGTGGTGGTTGTGGTGGTGGTTGCGGTGGTGGGGGTGGTGGTGGTGGTGGTGGTGGTGGTGGTGATGGCGGTGGTGGTGGTGGTGGTGGTGGTGGAGATGGTGGTGGTGGTGGTGGTGGTGGTGGTGGTGATGGTGGTGATGGTGGTGATGGTGGTGGTGGTGGTGGTGGTGGTGCTCGTGCTGGTGGTGGTGGTGGTGTTGGTGGTGGTGGTGGATTTTCCCTTTTTATATACTTGTACATATTATTATTTTAAGATTGTTAGCTTCTTAAATTAATAATTGATTTATTTCAACGTTAATATTCAAGTTTTCACTTCTGCCGGCACTCCCGGAGTGCAACCCGTCTTTTTTTTTAAACTTATTTTTTCAGTACATACAGATGTAGAAGATAGATAGATTCCAGGCTTAATATAAATTTTCTTCATCTGTATCTATACTAATATTATAAAGAAGTAAAAGTTTGTAAGTTTGTACCTACATATGTAGGGGGCAATCTCTGGAACTACCAGTCGGATTTGAAAAATTCTTCTTGCATTTGATAGCCCAATTCTTGAGGAAGGCTATAGGCTATTTAACATCACGCTATGACCCATAGAGCCGAGCAAAAAGAAAAAAAGTCAAAAAGAACGTTAAGTGATAACGCGGGCGGGTGATGCGATACGACGGGGTGGCTCGGGGGAAACAAGAAGTTTCACGCCAACGAAGTCGCGGGCTAAAGCTAGTCTTTGATAAACCTACGTCAAAAAGTCACAGGTTCATCGCGATTTACATAGCCTTTATTCGCTAAAATCGCAGGTGCGTCGCCCGCCTAACAAGCTCTCATGGCAACAGAGGAGCCGGACAATATTCCCGAGACAAATGAGAGGACACGGCTTATGTAACTCCTCCGTTTTATACAAGTAGTTTATAATATGTGTGATGCACTTGATTTTATATGAAGACATAGATAGAGGATCGAGTCACTTTGTCTAATGTTTCTATTTTTTACCCGACTACGGCGAAGCAAAAAGGAGGGTTATGATTTTGACCGGTATTGTATGTATGTATGTATGTTCACCTGTTCCCTCATAACTTCTAAACTATTTGTCATAATTAGACAAATGATATATCGTTGTAAGCGTCTTAATCGTCCGCTGGTTATAGGCTATGTGACGTCAAGCACAAGATTTCTGGGAATTGATATCGACCACAGACTGTCATGGACAACCCATTTAGACCCCAACTAGCAAAAAGTGGTTTTTATACTATCCTAGAACCATCATTTATCGAGGACTATATGAGACTTATATCCACATATAAGTCGCGAAAAGGGCCCACTTTATAAGTCTACTTTTACTTATAACGTATTTATATTAGACCGCTGAAATGCCATATACTCCTATATTGCTCCTGTAATTGAATTACGTCAATGCAAATACTCCTGTTAATCTCAATATAAGTAAGTTATAGTAAAAAAATAGATTAATACGCGCCTAGAAATGCTTCCATAAGCTCATATATTGTGAACAGTTGAAGTGTGTATCGGACATTGTTGTGCTCCGTAAAAAAAAAAAATTTAACATCTTGAGAGTCGTATTTATATGAAACAGAATTTATTAATGTCAACCATAGTAGATAAACAAAGTGTTATTGTTGTCAAATTGTTAGTCTTATAGCTTATTCGTATGGGAACATGAATTTTCTGTGAAATCTATCATGGTTTTGATAACAGTTTTAAAGCGCCTCTTGAAATTTGCTTATTTACATTTTAGTATTAATTAATATTAAATTAATATTATGAAGGCAGCTGGCATTTTCTTAGTAAGCATTTCCAAGTGTGACATAGTGCTAAAATAAGTATTTTTAGCATTTCCAAGTGTGACATAGTACCAATATAAGTATATTGGTTCTATATTGGGTTATCTCAAAACCTAGGAAGATTCGCCATTGTTACCGATTAGGGTTCCGCAATGCCCAGATGAAAATCGATTGATATTTATAGATAAGTTAAAAAAACATTTTAAGGTTTGTTCTACGTGCTAGGTTAAACATTGACATTTATTTGACTTAATTTTATAACAGGTTGCCGACGATTTAAACAAGACTATGCCTATGTTCCTGGATATCGATCAATTTTTAACCAAAAAAGATTTCCGATCTTTAAAGAACTTAAAATGGCCTTGGAATGTTACGACATTTCTTGTTATCTGAGATCCCGGTTGTCACAGCGTGGTGTCTATTAACACTAGAGATTTACATTTCACGAAGAATCAAGAACACATTAGATCATTGCTATACCAAGATTGATTTTGGTGTGAGAATTGTTCTACTTACGCAATTTATGATCACTTCCCAAGAGACGAATGTGAAATGTGTAACTAGTACCTAACTGAATATGTACCTAACTACGTAACAGAATATTTATTATTAGCTACTTCTATGCGAGTAAAAGCGAAAATCCCTATAGTTACCTATATTTAAACTAACTTACTTAGATATCAGTTGGAAAAGATTTAAGTATCTGATGTCTGCGCAATACTACACAAATGTTTATGGATCTCCTACAATAACACAATAGGTACGGGCACAGCCTTCTCTATTTTCTTTCAAGCCATGCTGTTAAATCAGGCAACGTTGTCGGTGAACAGATTGGGCAGTCCTGTGAGTAATGTGCTGTCGATTTGAGATGGTCCAAAAAGTACCATAAACTCCTAGTAAAAGACTTTAATTTGTCGTAGTTGTTACCATAGACGTATAGCTAGCATAGACATATAGCCATCTAAGGTAGTACTACAATTATCTTGTCCAGAACCCTCGCTAGAATTCGCGATACGGTCTTCACCAGTTAAATTAAAAAAATCGGTGCTCACTGCGGTTAACATTTCTTTATATGTTTTTTTAACTTTTCTTTTATAAGATCCACTTTTTTTAAACCGCTTCCACTTATTTAAATCTATTTTTCAATATTTGTAGACAAAAACTATTGTAAGCAAAATGGCTGATGTCAAATCCTACAATAGAATTTGCAAAACTATATAAAGCGTGTTTTCGCCTGTACTGGTCGTTACAAGCAAAAGTGGCTTATTAAGAGTTTTAACCAGGATTGTTTGAGATTACTTAGACAATAACACTACTGTGGAATGCCTATATAAATATATCTAGGTTTAAAACAGCATACAATAAATCTAAAAAAATATTTATTAGAAAACATTTTATCCTGCCGAGTGCTGTTATAATCTTAATGATTTATTATTTTTAAAACGTGGATATGAAATTCATTTAACCAGTTACTTCTAAGCTTATGTTAAACCAAACCAGATACATAAATGACTAACAATAATTTAACTTTAATTTACACAAAATATTAGCTTATATGAGGCTATAAGTAAAAATAGCAAGAGTAATTGCTCCTCAGTGCATATCTTCCTGATACATGCTCCTACAGGAGTATTAAGATTTAAATGGCCCGCAGATGTTATCTTATAGGCGCATTTAAGTCTGACTTAACGGAGTAATTACTCTTGAGTGTAATTACTCTTATTTCATGCTTTTATAGGAGTCTTGATCCTATATTTGTCAGGAAATATGATCCTATATACGGATATAAGTACAAATTATAGGATACAACGTACTTGAGTAAAAACAGCATGTATTTATGCTGTTAAAAGCGTAGTAGCAACCACCAAAACCTTCATCGGAGCTTTATAAGTCCACGTAGCATTATAAAATCGCATTCCAGGACTATTTTGCTAGTTGGGACAGCCTCTGTAAAAGAATTAACAAATCCTCATTCGCTCTATACAAACTCTCTAAAGTAGTTAGTAAAGAAGCTGTCTTAACGGCCTATCACGGACTTGTTGCACCATTACTCAGATATGGCTTAATATTCTGGGGAAATTCGGTAGACAAGGAAATTATATTTAAAGCTCAAAAGAAATGCATCAGAGCAATGTGCCAAATAGATAGTACAACAAGCTGTCAACCTTACTTTAAAAATCTAAAAATTCTTACATTACCCTCCCTGTACATCTATGAAGCTAATATTTTTGTAAAATCGAATCCAGAGTACTATAATACTGCATTTAAAAGCAATTATCGAAAATTAAGAGATAAAAAAAGGTTAGAGGTAGAAATACCCTATGGTAAAACGGCACTATTAAATAAAAGTATTTTATGCATGACATCGTTGATTTATAATAAATTGCCTGATGACATAAAACAATTACCTATTCTACAATTTAAAAAAAAACTACAAACATTCCTAATAAATAAATGTTATTATGATGTCAAAGATTACTTAGGTGACAAAAATATTGTATTTTAATGACAGCAAAAGTCCGGATAGTAAATAATGTAATATATAGTAAATAATGTGTTGGACATAATTAATTATAAATTTGACATAATTTTTTTGATTTGACATAATTTCTGGACCCTATTTTTTCATTTTAATTTTATTTTTCATGTTTAATTTTCATGACATTATCATTTTTAATTCCTTAGTTTGTTGACTGATCTGTATTTACGATAACTATTTATTTTCAATGACATTGTACTTTATTGAAATTGTGAAATTAACAGTTAAAATTCTTGTTTTATATTTGCACACCTTATATGGTTATTAACAGTGTACCATTTGACCTTTGTTACATCCACTGAACCTGTTTTTATGCAAATAAATGATTTGATTTGATTTGATTTGTCACATTAAATTGAATATGGCGCCCTCTAGCGGACATAAGGTCATGATCTAAAAAAAAAAGATTTTTTAATCATGCCGTGTGACGTATCAAATGAAAGGGCTTAATTAGCACATTTCAAAAATATAAATGTTATTAAAATAAGCCCCAAAATAATTAAATAAAAAATAAGTTTAAAAACTAAAACCCGACTACTGAAAAGGATGAAACAAGAAAGTACCTTCCCGTGGTCGCATGCTACCATAGCTTATATGTATGCTAGTACAGTTTATATGTGTGATGCACTTGATTTTATATGAAGACATAGATAGAGGATCGAGTCACTTTGTCTAATGTTTCTACTTTTATCAACTAAGTACTGGCTGGCTCGGCGAACTTCGTACCGCATCATAACCAAAGAGCTAGCGTTGTGTATAGTTAGCGCCAGGAAAGATGAGACTTGACCCCGCCTCCCACGTTCCTTCCGCTGCCCCTATGACGTCCGGTCACATCCCGCGCTCAAACCTCATACCGCTAAAGAGACCTAAAATCTATCGTGTACTGCCACAGAGTAATCTATGGTACCGGTAAACTGGGGTTACTTTGATCAATTTTGAACTTTAATTGACTGTAATTTTTGAAGGTGTGGTTCTAAAAAAATTATAAAAAAATGTAAGTATCGGTTTTTATAGTTCTCTCTGTAAAAGCAAAAAAAAAATCAAAAAAATCGATTAGTTTTTCATAACAAAAAATAAAACAAAGTGATAAAAGTTAAAATGATTCTGGGGTTACTTTGGAACCCCCCGTTTTTAACATAGAATCTGAAAGTAGCCCCAATAAATCATTTTATCTGGTAAAAATCGGTATTGATAAAAAACTTACCTTTTTTTGCATGAAACAACGTGTCATCACCAGCGCACCCGCAAAAAGGATTGTGACAGTTTACCAGTGTAGTCATCCGAAAAAAAAAATCTACCAAAAGTTGTTCCGTTTTACGCAATTTGCAATTTTATGTCGATAAGAAGTTTCTATCAAATTAACCCCGTGATTCAAAGTAACCCCGGTTTACGGTACTGCGCAAGTCAAACCACGTGGTGTGGCAAGTCTCATCTTTCGCTTGGCGCTAACTGTACACAACGCTAGCTCTTTGTTTCTGAGGCGGTACCTGGTCCGGCGTCAAGCAGCCAGCTGTGTTTCGTCGTTGCGTGTGAGTTCCAGTGCCTTAGGCATCTTCTGGGCACGCTCGTTCCATCATAGACCTCATCCATCGCTTTCCTTCAGGCGTGATCGAGGTCAAGAGTGGGCCCATTCAGCAAGAAAAAAAAAATGTACTTACGGTTTTTTTTTTTTATTTTGTTAGTTTTCTAATGTGCGAGGAAACTTCTAGACGAATCATTTTTTTTTTATCGAAATCAGTCAATCTGTTCTCGAGATATCGATCGAGCCGTTTGGGGTTGAAACACTAGGACCATGGGGTCCGAGTGCCCACTTGGTTTTTCGAGATATCGCCAAGCGGTTAGTCGACTCTTCACGTGACCAGAGGGCTGGCCTATTTCTTGGTCAAAGAATTAGCATTGCCATACAACGTGGCAATGCTTCCAGCCTTTTGGGCACTGTTCCTGTTGACAGCGATGCGGACGAATTCTTTGATGCCCTATGATTATTTACTTTATTTTTTCATATAATTGTACATATTATTATAGTTTGTATGTTAGCTTATATTATGTAAATATCTATACAAATTAATAGATCATTCACTGTAAATACAATTATAAATATTTTCATAAAGAAAGATGGTGTTTTTAGACGTACCTACCCAAGATTTACAAGAAACTCTAGTCCTCGCATTCGATTCTAAGATTTTCTCCTTCATAGTAAACAATTCTCGAATACCGTGGGTGTTTGGTAAAGTTTTAATCGCTTATCTGAATTTTCCTTTCAGTATTTTCCTCAAAGAAAATGCATTTAGTCGGTGCACAACAAAGTCATGGCCGACCTCGGTACCAGGAACTCAGCGTAGCTATTCACAAACACTAGATACGCTTCCGTATCGTATCGAACATTAATCATTGTTATCGTAGGAGTCTTCTAAACGCTGTTCACAAGTCCAAAACCCGAAAATTTTGTCAGTTTAAATCAAATAGACGCCCGCTATTCTTCCAACAGCTATTTGCTGTTGAGGGGAAGTCAAATCAGGTTATCGAAATGGGGTGTACGTATCGGTTGATATAATAACAAAATATCTAACGTTCACTTGACCTAATATTAGTTAATATACTTTTGTTTAATATAACGATCAGTTGAGCTAACGAATTGTTGATATAATTTCATTTTACCTAATTTCTTATGATATAATGAATTTTTCCTATAATGCTCATTTGACATAATAATTATTTAGTATATTATTCATTTACTATAATATTCATAATCTCTAAGTAACTTTTAATATAATTTAAGTTTTCTTTCTTTTTTTTACACCCTATACACCTGCCACCCTCAACTATTGTTACCAGAAGAAACTGGATGCAATCTGGTCTTTAGGGCACCCCGACTCGGACAGGTTAGGTTAGAGGGGGATGGCGGGGTCGTGTGAGCGAGCGAAGCGAGCGAATAGACCCCGCCATCCCCTTCGTGGTTATTTTTTTATAAACCACCCAGAAGTAGGAGCCCACCCTCGACCATGCATAGAATATTTTAAGGTTTGGTTTTGGTGCCATTTGAGTCAGGTTAGAACTGTAACCATTAAACATGAAAATTAGGTCAAAAGAACATTAGGTCAAATGAACGTTATATAAAAAGAATATTATATATATTGAAAATTATATAAAATGAACGTTATACTAAATGTTATTATATTAAAGGAAAATTATATGATATAAAACATTAGGTCATATTAGTTTGGGTTATTTGATATTATAGCATATGAAAATTATATTATATGAACGTTATTTCAAGTGAAATTAGTGCATTTGTTATTATACCAAACATTACACACCCATCGAAATGTCAGGTTTTCGATACGATAGCCTGTCGTATGGTTATGAATCAGGGCTCTGATCCCTTAAGAACGCAAAATTATGGCAAGTTTATTTGCATCACTGGTTCCAAGAAATGCCTGTTATTTTCTTAGCTTCTTACGGTGCTATTTTTATTTTCCAAGTATTTACCAAGGTCAAAAACCCTTGATAGAAAGCTACAAAACAACAGAGTTTCATGGATTATACTAGCGAGCTGTCCCTGCTTCGCTTGCTTTAGAAGACTTGACCAAAGATCTAGATTTTTAGGGTTCCGTAGCCAAATGGCAAAAAACGGAACCCTTATGGATTCGTCATGTCTGTCTGTCTGTCCGTCCGTCAGTATGTCACAGCCACTTTTTTCCGAAACTATAAGAACTATACTGTTGAAACTTGGTAAGTAGATGTATTCTGTGAACCGCAGTAAGATTTTCACACAAAAATAGAAAAAAAACAATAAATTTTGGGGTACCCCATACTTACAACTGAAACTCCAAAAATTTTTTTTCATCAAACCTGTACGTGTGGGGTATCTATGGATAGGTCTTCAAAAATGATATTGAGGTTTCTAATATCATTTTTTTCTGAACTGAATAGTTTGCGCGAGAGACACTTCCAAAGTGGTAAAATGTGTGTCCCCCCCCCTCTAACTTCTAAAATAAGAGAATGATAAAATTAAAAAAAATATATATAATGTACATTACCATGTAAACTTCCACCGAAAATAGGTTTGAATGAGATCTAGTAAGTAGTTTTTTTTAATACGTCATAAATCGAAAACCGCAATTTACCTTTCACAAAGTTACAACGAACTACAAGAACTTTTGTATTATGTTACTTGCTGCTACGGAACCCTTCATGGGCGAGTCCGACTCGCACTTGGCCGGTTTTTTTAATATACATAAGTAAGTTTAGTTGAATGCTGTGATTACAGAATTAATTAAATGCCATTGTGTCTCGTATGGACCCACGTTCGATACCAAGGGTTAATGTATTAATCCATACTATCCATACTAATATTATAAATTCGAAAGTAACTCTGTCTGTATGTTACCTTTTTACGCCTAAACCACTGAACCGATTTAGATGAAATTTAGTATAGAGATAGTTTGAGTCCCGGAAAAGGACATAGGGTACTTGTTATCCCGATATTCCCACGGG
The DNA here is from genome assembly GCA_945859645.1 of Amphipoea oculea. Lineage (NCBI taxonomy): Eukaryota > Metazoa > Arthropoda > Insecta > Lepidoptera > Noctuidae > Amphipoea > Amphipoea oculea. The sequence continues at coordinate 2,284,289 of OX243886.1, read as the reverse complement.
ATCGACACTTATGCGAGTGAAACCGCGGGGCGCAGCTAGTATACACATAAACCTTTCGGAATAAGTTCTCTAAACTATGTGAAAACACACACATATGGCCGATGGAGCTGAAAGACTTTGGAGCGGCGACCGCGTACCTGAAGACGTAGTGTTGGAAGGCCTCCTACAAGGTGGACCGACGACCTTGTGAAGGCCGCAGGAACCCGCTGAATGCGAGAACCACAGAACAGGTCGAAGTGGTGGTGTTTGGGGGAGGCCTATGTCCAGCAGTGGACGTCTTTTGGCTGAGATGATGAAGATGATGATGGTGCAAATCATATCAAAATCCATTACGAAGTTTAGAAGAACAACGACAATAGTCGCTTTTCTTGTCCGAAATTCCGAATATGTGATCGACACGAAAAGCTACTTTAATTTATAATTTACTAGCAGCGCCCCGCGGTTTCACCTGCATAAGTGTCGATCCCGTGGGAATATCGGGATATAAACTATCCTATGTCCTTCCACGGGATGCAATCTATCTCTCTGCCAAATTTTATCGAAATCCGTTCAGTGGTTTAGGCGTGATAAGGTAACATACAGGCAGACAGACATACAGACAGACAGAGTTACTTTCGAATTTATAATATTAGTATGGACTAGCAGCGCCCCGCGGTTTCACCCGCATAAGTTTCGAAAGACACGTGGCGCCATCTATTATCATAATAACGTTATTTTTGTTTTCCTTGGGAACAGTACTTTTTTTCGGGATGGATGTTTACCCTATGTCCGTTTCTGTACACCTGACAACATATTATATGAAAAATTTCAGGATGATTGGTTCAGTGGTTTAGGCGTTTCAAGGTAACAAACTTACTTTCGCATTTATAATATTAAGTTAGATTAAGTTATGTTCGAGCCGTTTGGGGTTGAAACACTAGGGCCATGGGGTCCGAGTGCCCACTTGGTTTTTCGAGATATCGCCAAGCGGTTAGTCGACTCTTCATGTGACCAGAGGGCTGGCCTATTTCTTGGCCAAAGAATTAGCATTGCCATACAACGTGGCAATGCTGCCAGCCTTTTGGGCACTGTTCCTGTTGACAGCGATGCGGACGTATTCTTTTATGCCCTATGATTATTTTGTTAATTTTTTCATATAATTGTACATATTATTATAGTTTATATGTTAGCTTATATTATGTAAATATCTATACAAATAAATAAAGTTACCTACTTAAGTAAAAAAAAAAAAAGTCGGGATGTAAAGATATAGATAGCTGCATTTAGCTGGTACTCGGAGAAAATGTACCACCTCCGCTTTTTCTAGCATCGCAAAAGAAGACTTTTCTTAGGAACGGTCTTTATGCCAATCTAATAATATGAAATCCGGAGAAAAATCTATTTATAAATTTGTTATTGGATGGCAAACAAGCTTGAACAAAGAGGGGCTTGTAGCTAAGTAATAACAGCCACACGGGTCGATCGATCCGGTTAAGCTACGCTTGCCGCGGTTGGTCCGTGGATGGGTGACCATCTTTACATACCAAGACCCTCCGTGCCTCGGTAAGCACGTTCAGCCGTTGGTCCCGGCTGTCATTCGTAGATCTTTGACAGTCGTTACGGGTCGTCAGAAGCCCGAGGCCTTCTAACGCTACGTCTTCTGGTACGCGGTCGCTACTCCAGAACCTTTCGGTTCTGTCGGCCTCCTGTTCTGTGAGCAATGTGCCTTGCCCACTGCCTCAACCGACCATCGACCCGTGCGGCTGTTGGCTTGTGGCTACGTGAGCCATAAGCCCCACATCACGTTCATGTATTTACTCCTCAACATCTTAGGTAATACGGTCTGGTGTCCACAACTCCACGTCAATGCGCGTATATTGCGTACGGGAAGGAAAATCGATTATTCGATCCACCCCAGCTCCTCAAGGAAGGCCAGCAACGCCTTGATGTTACTGACCGTCTCACGTAGGGTACAGTCACGTCTAAAAGTATGTATACATTTGGCAATTTTCAATTGCGATTTTTTCGTGAAATAACGAATGCAACGTTGAAATACGACACTTAACATAAACCTATGGGTTCGAAAATACTATTTTCGTAATAACATAAAATTTCTTTCAAAAATAAAGGAGAAAATCGCCTTTGAATAAAGCCAAGTGTATACATACTTTTAGACGTGACTGTACCTGGGTTACCGAAGTACTTTGCCCTTAGTCCTTAGTCTTCCACATCTTAAAGAAAACCTCACATAAACCAAACGAGAGTTAAACAATTACAAATTCAAAACACGCCGTCAAAAGTCGATAAACTCTAGCGCATCGATTGAATCGACTCTCGCGCATAGATTCGATTACGATTACGCTCGCCTGCGTCACGGTGACGTATGTGACGTCCTCGACACACATTAAAAACGTGAGCTGGATCAAATTGTGTTCCGATACACGTAAATGGTTTATTGTTACTTGGAAAGGGTAGATGGTAAAGAATCTTACAGCATACCTACATAAACTAACTAGCTTCTGCCCGCGACTTCGTTTGCGTGGAATTTCACCCAGGATTCACCCTCTTAGGGGTGGAATTTCGAAAAACCCTTTCTTAGTGAATACCTACTCTTCACAAAGAACACAACCTCCAAATTTCATGTCTCTAGGACCAGCGGTTTAGGCTGTGCGTTGATATATCAGTCAGTCAGGACTGAATTTTATATGTCGCTCATTTTGAGAAATAAACTCAAACTCAAAGCATTTATTTCAATTAAACCAATTACCTACAGGCACATTTGAATTGTCAAGGGGTCGGTCAGTCAGAAAGATGAAGCTAGTTGCCCATTCCAAAGCGTAGGTACCTATGGAGAAGAACGGGCAAGAAACTCCATGGACACTTTTTTAAATCTAAATAATATGGTTACAAAGTCTTGGTTACATCATTCATGTTAACAATTATACATGTGAGAACCATGCAGAACGTTAAAAGCGTCCATAATGAAAAGAGTAGAAAAAACAATAATTCAAAAATTAAATAAAATAAAATAAGCCATGGCAGCAAAGAGATGACCAGTCCCCACTGACGGCGCCCGTTCACAACCAAATAATTAAATAAAGTTGATATTTGTTTAAATTGAAATAGGGTGGGGTGTGCATTACTGCCCAGTTTTACTATAGTTTGTTTTGATGCTCTGGTAGATGTAAGTATAACTAGGTAACACTAGTTTGCAAGTTTTAGCTACACAATCATTAATAGATAATCTTTCAAAATACACCACTATTTTCCGCGTATCAAAAAGATTATGCATAGATAAAGGTAAGTACAAGATATTGGTGGCATTACCACAATTGGTTAAAAGATTACGATAATGTTCTTTGTCTGTCGCCGTGGTTATAAAAGATAAGTTCGAATTGCTGTGCGATTCTCACGCCACGCCCTCGAAGTCGAAAGATGTTTTATTATACAGGTACATGTAAAAGGCGATAACTGGATTCCATAAAGAATAATAATCATTTGCCTAGCCTTTTCCCAACTATGTTGGGGTCGACTTCCAGTCTAACCAGATGCAGCTGAGTGCCAGTACTTTACATGGAGCGACTGCCCATCTGACCTCCATAACCCAGTTACTGGGTAATACGATACCTCTTGGTAAGACTGGTTGTTAAAACTTTCGGGTTTCTGACGACCCGTAACGACTGTCAAAGATCCGCGAATGACAGCCGGGACCAACGGCTTAACGTGCTTTCCGAAGCACGGATGGGTCTCGGTATGTAACGATGGTCACCCATCCACAGACCAACCGCGGCAAGCGAAGCTTAACCTAATCGATCGACCCTTGCGGCTGTTATTGCTTAGCCACAAGCCCCTCCATAGAGAATAATATATAATATATAAGCATATACATATTTCGAACCCCTAAATACTAAAAATTTGAATGGACACGAATACAGGGTGGCAGGGAGATCGTCGCGTAACTTATTTTTATTATGGATTAGATTCAGTAGGTCCAGACGCCAGCACATCAAGGTACGCGAAACTGTCAAATTTTCCCAATCAACTTTGAACCTTAGGGTTTAGCGATAAAGTTGAAAATCTACTAAAGAAATTTGACAGATTGTAGTAGCTTGATGTGCTGGCGTCTGTACGTCGACGCGCAAACTGTAAAGACGAATTCAGCACGTGATTTTAGATAGTTTTAATAACCGACCAAAACTTTAAAAAATCAAAACAAAATCTGCTTTTTCATAGAAAATTGCAGTACCTGCGCGGTCAAAATGTATGAAACAGCGAAATTTTTTTAAAGATTTCATTGCAGGAGCGTTCAGAATCATGTACAGACGCCAGCACATCAAGTTACTACAATCTGTCAAATTTCTTTAGTAGATTTTCAACTTTATCGCTAAATTATAAGGTTCAAAGTTGATTGGGAAAATTTGACAGTTTAGGGTAGCTTGATGTGCTTGCGTCTGTACCACTCTGTATAAAATAAATGTGCCTCTTTTTGTGAACCTCAAGCGTTATACAGGGTGAAATTTTAATCACCGTTTTCCTCTTAAGGGGTCATTGTATTCATCATTATGAGCAACTTTTACTATGGGACCAAACCCGAAATCGTGAAAAAGAAATCAGCTGTTCCTGACATTCATGTTCGCATAACTCGTCAAAATGTAGGGAACAGCCTAATTTTTTTTTCGCAATTTCATTTTTGGTCCCATAGTAAAAGTTGCTCATAATGATGATTACAATGACCCCTTAAGAGGAAAACGGTGATTAAAATTTCACCATGTATAAGTCAGAAGGTATGGAAACTCGATCAATAGTGGTCTGCTGATTGAAAGGCTAATAGGTCACCTTGGTCAAACCTTCACTGTGTGAACTTATACCACTTTCTCTGGACGAAGGTCGCTTCCGCAGACGCTGGCATTAGTACCGACTGTTACTAGGTATAAGGCAGGAAACAATCGACTGCTCGGTAGGAAATAGACATGAGACATATTATATTAACATGACGGAAGATATAAGGGGAAATGGACTGAACAGATTTTATTTCTTTAGCGGTAATAACAGCCGCACAGGTCGAACGATCAGCACCCTAATTGCGTAACACATTATCAATCGGAATCAGAATCATTTCGAAGCCAATTGCTAATCCATTGCTTCATAAGTTCGAAAAATTTGTCTGCTCAACACGTAAATAACGCAATGAATGTTATTGAACTGTCAAAATGAAACCGATTCCGATTGATAAAGTGTTACGCAATTGCCCCGCTGGTTAGGCTACGCTTGCCGCGGTTGGTCTGTGGATGGGTGACCATCTTTACATACCAAGACCCCTCCGTGCCTCGGAAAGCACGTTAAGCCGTTGGTCCAGGCTGTCACTCGTGGATCTTTGACAGTCGTTACGGGTCGTCAGAAGCCCGAAAGTCTGACAACCAGTCTTACCAAGGGGTATCGTATTATCCAGTAACTGGGTTGTGGAGATCAGATAGGCAATCGCTCCATGTAAAATACTGGTATTCTGCTGCACCTGGTTAGACTGGAAGCCGACCCCAACATAGTTGGGAAAAGGCTAGGCAGACGATGATGAGTGAGAACAGTGGTGGCCCATGGTAACGACCCCGACTTACGAGTTGGTCATGGGTTCGAATCCAATCAGGCGCCTTACTCTGGAATTAATTTAATCACAAAAAAAAAAGACGGGTTGCACTCCGGGAGTGCCGGCAGAAGTGAAAACTTGAATATTAACGTTGAAATAAATCAATTATTAATTGAATTAATATAACTAAATTTTTTTCACTATTTCTGCGTCAGTTTTTTCATTAATCGATGCACTTTATTCAATTTCCATATTTTAAACACTTTATATACACGAATTTTACGAATACATAGCAGTGTGGCTACTACACAGACGGTCGAGCCATCAGCTGTCCATCCATCCATCCATCCACATCCACGTCCACGTCCACCATCACCATCACCATCCATCCATCCATCCATCCATCCATCCATCATGTGTCTCACTTGGTTCACTTCGGTTGGCGCCGCCGTAGAAAGAGAGGGGGGGGGGTAATCTCTCCTGACGGTCACGTGTCCTGACGCGAGTTTCACATTTTTTACCCATTACAAAAAGTGTGCAACGCCGCTAAAGAAGTTTTCACTTAAAAAAAAAAGACGGGTTGCACTCCGGGAGTGCCGGCAGAAGTGAAAACTTGAATATTAACGTTGAAATAAATCAATTATGAATTGAATTAATATACTTAACTAATTTTTTTTCACTATTTCTGCGTCACTTTTTTCATTAATCGATGCACTTTGTTCAATTTCCATATTTTAAACACTTTATATACACGAATTTTACGAATACACAGCAGTGTGGCTACTACACAGACGGTCGAGCCATCAGCTGTCCGTCCATCCATCCACATCCACGTCTACCATCACCGTCACCGTCACCGTCCCCGTCACCGTCCCCGTCCCCGTCACCGTCACCGTCACCGTCACCGACACCGCCACCGCCACCGTCACCGTCACCGTCACCGTCACCGTCACCGTCACCGTCACCGTCACCGTCACCGTCACAGTCACCGTCACCGTCACCGTCACCGTCACCGTCACAGTCACCGTCACCGTCACCGTCACCGTCACCGTCACTGTCACCGTCACCGTCACCGTCACCGTCACCGCCACCGTCACCGTCATCGTCACCGTCACAGACACCGTCACCGTGACCGTCACCGTCACCGTCACCGTCACGTCACCGTCACCGTCACCGTCACCGACACCGTCACCGTCATCGACACCGTCACCGTCACCGACACCGTCACCGTCACCGACACCGTCACCGTCACCGTCACCGACACCGTCACCGTCACCGTCACCGTCACCGTCACCGTCACCGTCACCGTCACCGTCACCGTCACCGTCACCGTCACCGTCACCGCCACCGTCACCGTCATCGTCACCGTCACCGACACCGTCACCGTGACCGTCACCGTCACCGTCACCGTCACGTCACCGTCACCGTCACCGTCACCGACACCGTCACCGTCACCGACACCGTCACCGTCACCGACACCGTCACCATCACCGTCACCGTGCCCGTCACCGTCCCCGTCCCCGTCACCGTCACCTTCACCGTCACCGACACCGTCACCGTCACCGTCACCGACACCGTCACCGTCACCGTCACCGTCACCGTCACCGTCACAGTCACCGACACCGTCACCGACACCGTCACCGACACCGTCACCGTCACCGTCACCGTCACCGTCCGTCTGTCCGTCCGTCCGTCCGTCCGTCCGTCCGTCCGTCCGTCCGGCCATCCATCCATCCATCCATTATCGTGTCTCACTTGGTTCACTTCGGTTGGCGCCGCCGCCGCCGTAGAAAGAGGGGGGGGGGGGGGGGAATCTCTCCTGACGGTCACGTGTCCTGACGCGATGTCCTGACGCGAGTTTAACATTTTTTCCCCATACAAAAAGTGTACAACGCCGCTAAAGAGGTTTTCACTTCAAAAAAAAAAAACATCAAAAGTACAAACATATCTACCAACCCGCACTGGGCCCGCGTGGTGGATTACGGCCCACCACCTCTCGCCGAGAAGGGACCTGTGTCCCAGCAGTGGAAACATTATGGGCTGATTATCCTTATACTAGTTGACTGGTTATAAGTATTTGGGATTCAAGAATGTGTGTGGAATTTTTGGGGCAAATGAAGAATGCTTTCCTGCGTATAGTCAGGCCATTGTTGTTTACATCTTTGGCAAATTTAGAAACGACGGACCTTAGTTAAAAAAAAACCGAGTGTGCTTATGACCACACGACTGAAGTGAAACTTCAAACGTATTTGGCTATGAGAGGAAGAGAGAAAGAAAATGTGCGCGCGCACTGCTTTCTCTTGCTTATATCCCCCACTCAACTCCCGTTCGCCTCGCCCGTAGCCCTTAGACATGGGTCGTACTTGCAAAATCGAGTACCAGGGCTTCCAAGTACGTCCACCTTAAGAAACCAGGGCCTAAAACCAGGGCACGAGATACTTTCAAGTATTTTCTATCTGCATCGAAAACTGATCCATAACTTCATACAAATAAGAAGTACAATCGCGTAATCAAACAAAAGCCCTGTTGGAAGTAAAAAGTACTTGCATAGGAAATTGATCCGTGAATTCCTATAAATAAGGAGCACAATCGCGTTTACAAATAAATACTTTTACAAACCATTAAAGTAAAAATACTTGCATACGAAATTGTTCCGTAGACTCTTACCACACCTCGGACACTCCATACAACGCTCGCAAAATAATTACCTATTACTACTACATAAACAAATGACGTTTGTATACGTGCAAATGTGTGCGTGAAATCTAGTAGCGTAAAAAAAATGGCGCGGAAAGCAATTTGTGTCGGGGAACCGAACGACGTCGGCGGCGGCGCTGCCCGAACGTGTGCATTATTATGAAGTGACCATGTAGTTCAATTGTTTATTTATACAGGGTGAAATTGAACACATGCGACAAATCGAAATGGGAGATTGTACTCGTCATTATGAACAACTTTCACTATGAGACCAAACCTGAAATCGCGAAAAAAATATCTGCTGTTCCCTACATTTTGGCGAGTTATGCGAACATAAATGTAGGGAACAGCTGATTTTTTTTTCGCGATTTCAGGTTTGGTCCCATAGTAAAAGTTGTTCATAATGATGAGTATAATCTCCCATTTCGATTTGTCGCATGTGTTCAATTTCACCCTGTATAGTCGGGTTCGTAATGAAATAAAAACACTAAAATAGTTTAGTTTAAATGACTTATCTGTAAATAATGGGTTATTAAATCGCATGTTATTAAAAATGCGAAATCATACAAACAGTATATGTAAATACGAATTCGGAAAAGCATCACAATATCCAACCATCGTGATTAAAACTCAAATAAAACTTTTAAGGTGAATGGGCAGTTGTAGAATAGAATAGAATAGAATACTCTTTATTATGTACACCATATAAATTACAGACATAAATATAGAAAACTTTACAATGGGTGACACAATGGGCGGTCTTACATGTCTATTATAGTCGCAAATCATATTTTGTTCAAGATACAACCTGACACTGACCTGAAAATTGCAAAAAACGTAAGAAAAATTGAATTTCGCGGGCTACAACTACCCATTCACCTTAAATCGCATAATTGTGTGTCAGCAATACAGCGCTGCGGTTCGCGAGCGCCCTTGCTAAAGAGTCGGCGACGAATACCTCGAAGTGCGGGGTGAGGTGCGGTATCTGATATGAGGGCGAGGAAGGGAGTGTCCTTTCTGTACGTAGTACTATTAAGTATTCTGTGCTATTAAGAATTCTGTGCTCTTACTGATAAGGAGTATGATCGCATTTGCAAAAACAAACGCGGTTGTTGAACTATTTGAGTACCTACGTACTCGAGCGTCGAGGCACGCCGGAGCGAGATACTTTCAAGTATTTTCTATCTGCATAGAAAACTGATCCATAACTTCATACAGATAAGAAATACAAACGCGTATTCAAAAGCCCCGTTGGAAGTAAAACTACTTGCATAGGAAATTGATCAATGACTTCGAATAAATAAGGAGCAAAATCGCGTTTACAAATAAATACTTGCAAACCATTAAAGTAAAAAAAACTTTTTAAGAAAAAAAAAACCGACTTCCAAAAGAAACTTTACAAAGTGAAAAATAACTTTAATTTCGGAAGTCGGTGTCTTTGGATATTTATTTTAGTTTTTTGCCACCGACTTCCGAAATTAAAGATATTTTTCACTTTGTAGTGTTTTTTTGAAAGTCGGTTTTTTTTTCTTAAAAAGTTTTTATTTCACGCTTTTTAGTGGGTCTGCTTATAATTTATCTAAGTTACAATAGCCTAGTGATCATCGCCTTTTACAAACAAAATATTGCTTTTCCCGATACAGGGAAGTTAATTGTTGAGGAGTTCTCCAGATCCACCATCAGCTCCGTATCACCATTCACATTGTGACGAGCATAAATTGCTTAGCAACCATATTAAAGTAATCGAATCGCAACCCGTGAAATACTTAGATATTATTGAGTAGTTCCGGTGGCCATCTGTGGTCTTCATCATCAGTTCCACATCACCAAATAGTGCTTTCCGAGAGCAAATGCACGAGTTACTATAAAAAATACCCAAATCGCTATAGGTGTGCCTATAATATTTGAAGAGTTCCTTCGATTTCTCCAGGATCCCATCATCAAATCCTGCCCTGATGTTTTTAGACTAGATGCTGATAATCCTGGCTGCAGCATCAGGCCAGACTTGTCAACATTGCATTGAACTTAAAATTTAGTCCTGTTTAAAATGAGCCCAAACACGACTACGGTGCTGTAATTTCAAGGTTGGTACTTTTTCTAATGCTCCTGGCTTCAGCATCAGGTCTCTATGTACTTCGGTGTTCCTCATTAACAGTACGTTTATCCACACATCGAGCCCTTTTCAATGAGCCTTAACACGATATATCTGCTGTTAGTTGTCGAGGAGTTAGGTACTCTGCAGACTATCCTGACTGCAGCATCAGGTCATGACTTGATGATCATGAGACCAAATGTGGCAAATGCCCTATCAAACATCAAAACAATTGACTAAAACAGTCCTTGCCTGTTCGAGGAACTTCTTACTGTTAAGGAGTTGTAACTTCCATCATCAGACCAGCTACCTGAGATGGTGACAACCATACGCAAATACACAAGATACTTCGTAAAATATGCGAAAAACAATAAGTGAGCCTATAAAATTTAAAGGTTGCCCTCGATCATCAGATCCTAACTTGGTGACAGTGGGACCACCTCAAAACTATCTACTTTGGAACAAAAAAAGAATTTTGAAAATCCGTCGACAATTGGCGGAGTATTCGATGAACAAACATACAAAAAAAAAACATACAAACAGCCGAACATAGTACCTCCTCCTTTTTGTGAAGGTCGGTAAAAAATACTTGCATACGAAATTATTCCAAAAGGAGCGTGATCGCATTTGCGAAAACTAACGCGGTTGAGTACCTACGTATTTGAGCGAGTAGCCGTATAAGATACTTAATAGTCTTGCAAGTATTTTGAGTCGGTACCCGGTGTGCGTACTTGGAAGCAAATACCTGGTGTAAAAACCCGGTCGCATATTTATGCGACCGGGACCGGGTTTTTACACCAGAGGTATTTCCAGCTATTTTTTACGTACCTTCCCTACTCGCGATCACACGTTTTCGTAACGCATTCGCCAGTTTACTCCCCAAGTCAAGCGCGCCTAAAGAAGTTTCACTTCAAAAAGAAAAAAAAACCGAGTGTGCTTATGACCACACGACTGAAGTGAAACTTCGCTATGAGAGAAAGAGAGAAAGAAAATGTGCGCGCGCAATGCTTTCTCTTGCTTATATCCCCCACTCAACTCCCGTTCGCCTCGCCCGATCACACTTTTCGTAACGCTTACGTCACGCGTTCGTCAGCTTACTCCCCATGTCAAGCGTGCGTAAAGAAGTTTCACTTCAAAAGTATCTACTTATTGGGACTGAACAAGTAAATCGAGTGAGACACCCACAAAACACTTCTTATATGACTTACCACTTAACTTAAAACCTAAAAAATAATACCTTATTACGTAAAACACTATCAGTCAAAATCTGAATAATTTTAAAGGATATTGCTAATCCATTGCTTCATTCATTCATTCATTCGTTCATTTTATTGTGCATGCTGTGGTCTTCTGCAATTGAAAGAGTACACCTACCAAATACTGTGTCGTCAATTAACCACATAATGTTTTGTGTATATCTTTTGTTGGAGATCCTAAAATAAATCCAAACTAATATTATAAATGCGAAAGTAACTCTGTCTGTCTGTCTGTCTGTCTTTTCTTCACGCCTAAACTACTGAACCGATTTGTGTGAAATTTGGTACAGACATAGATTACATTCCGAGGAAGGACATAGGATAGTTTTTATCCCGATATTCCCACGGGATCGACACTTATGCGGGTGAAACCGCGGGGCGCAGCTAGTAAATAATATGTTCGAAAAAGTCAGCTCAACAACGTAAATAACGCAATGAATGTTGTTGAACTGTCAAAATGAAACCCATTGCTACTGCTAGGGTGGTTTCGCACTACGTCCGATCCGAATCCGAGAAATGCCGGTCCGAAGTGACCGTAGTCCTATTTGTATAAGGAGTTGCGCACTAGATCCGAACTCTATCCGACCGAATTTAGAACATTTGCAATTCGGATTGAAGTCGGATCTTTAATTCGGATTCGGATCGGATGTAGTGCGAAACCCCTCTTAGTGTGTTACGCAATTAGCCCGCAGGTTCCAACAAAACCCGTTAACAAAAAGCTTTAAGGCGGTACCCCGACCAAATAACCTTGAGCATTGCGACAGAGACAGAGAGCGACACGACTTCCTCGTACGAAAGGGATGCAGCGCACCCTGCGCACGCCCCTTTATCATAGAACTCGCACAAGTTTTGGAATTATTTTAATAAAAAAAGAATAGCGATCTTTTTAAATAAATTAAAGCATTGGTGAATTCCTAAAATTAAAGGTGCATGCAATCAATAATTTTAATCACTTTTTTAAAAGGAGATTTTAAATGTAGTTATTAGTAACATATAAAAACAAATATTAACGTGCAATGTGATGATAGTAGGTATATCGAACATTAATAATGTGCTTTCAGATGTTATTTCTCATAATTATTGAGTTAATAGCCTCTGAATTACGAAGAAAAACGCGGTTTTGGTCGGGGTACCGCCTTAATAAAACATCAGCCAGCAATACCAGTGGAACTGCTATTGCCAATATAATACACATAATAGCGACAATTGTAAAGGTATGCAGACATTGAAATTTCTTCCCCATCCGGTGACTAGCCTCGGGTGTGGCCACACAGTCAGCGGTTGCTAAAATAACGGTATTCTTAAGGAATGGCTACAATCTTTGTGAGATGAAATTGAGGGCTACTTTTAGGGCCCAACCTTTATAGAATTTCTTGGAATATTTTGGATTACTTATACATGGAGCAGTGGTGGCCCAGTGGTAACGGCCTCGACTTACGAGTTGTAGGTCGAAGGTTCAAACCCAGGCAGGTGCTTTACTTTGTGTAAATAATTCCATCACCACTGCTCTCAAAACGGTGAAGGAAAACATCGTGAGGAAACCGGCATGTCCTAGAACCAAAAATTTGAAGACATGACTGTGACTTCTACCAACCCGCACTGGGCCCGTGTCGTAGATTATAGCCCACTCCCTCTCGAAGAGAGGAGGCATGTGTCCCAGCAGTGGGGATATTATAGGCTGATTATGCTTATACTTATTTAATCAGTTGGTCATGGTCGAGTGTTCTCGGCAGTGGCGTGCATTGGTTTTCAGAATAGGTAGGCACTAGGCCGGGTCTACTCTAGACAAACGCGGTCACTAATCAGAAAAAAAAGTGAGGTCTAAAGTGTGGTTATTTGAGTTGGCATGCCTACTTAAGGGCGATAAATTGCGAAGGTCGAAAGTCATGGTATTACGCGTGAGACGTACGTATTTTTAATTTTGTCGTATCTTGAACGAGTAAACCAATGACAATGTGCGAATAGTACGGGAGCCAAATAGGCCGTCTGGCGACTGCCTACTGCCGCGCGTTTGTATGAAGATTTTGTTTTTTGTTAGGTATAATAATTTAGTGAGTTTCTTAATTGTGGGGCACACACTAAAATGTAATTGACAGGCTTATGTTGATATATAAGGTGTAAAAAAATTAACCTTAAAAACTTTAAGAGGTGCTTTAGACCATCGAACTGAACAACTTTCACTATGGGACCAACTCTGAAATCACGAAAAAAAAAATGAGCTGTTTCATACATTTTGGCCGAGTAGGTATTGAACTTTTGTAATCAATTCAATTGATCAAAATGATTGAAACGATAGTATTTCATATGTAATTGGTACACTAGCCAGTTAGAAAAATCCGTTTAGTATTAGTTAGTGTGTAGACCTCGTAAGTGCTTTACCACTTTTGACAAAAACTAAGTGTTTATGCAGTGGTTGCCTCTGTCGTTAGCCCGGAGTCTGAATGTAGCCCCTTCCACGATATTTGGGCAAGAACCTAACTTGACTTCAAGCACGTCTTCCCTACCATTGCCGCGCCCCCGGTCTATTCCTTGATATGCAATGGTCGCTGTAGCACCATGAACATGAGGCTACAGGAGCTAGTGCGAGTCTTGGGGTTCATTCGATTAATCGAATCTGGTTAAACCACGTTAGGATCGGTGCAATGCATTCATTCATTCATTCAAGAACCTAACTTGACGTTGGTTCGTTCGAAATATCTGCCAATAATTGCTGGCAACTTTCGGTATATTGATTGATGAAATCCGGCGCAAGCCCGCTGGCTCCATGGCCCCACCAAATAGCGGCTGTATGACAGTTTTATTGCAGACTCAATTGTGTTCATACTATAGCTATGTGTGTCAAGTGTTGCGATTCCTTATCAGCTACCACGTGCTTTTAAAATTGCTTTAAGATCACGAGACACAAATCCGTAGCCATGTTCTAGGCTACGGATTTGTGTCTCGTGATCTTAGATAGTGGAAAGATTACTGTTAATTAGCTGCGCCCCGCGGTTTCACCCGCAGGAGTGTCGATCCCGTGGGATAAAAACTATCCTATGTCCTTCCTCGGGATGCAATCTATCTCTCTGCCCAATTTTATCGAAATTCCCTCAAAGGTTTAGGCGTGAAAAGGTAACATACAGACAGACAGACAGACAGAGTTACTTTCGAATTTATAATATTAATAGTAGGTATAATAGTATATATAGGGGTGAATTTTTCAACTGGGCGTGGATGGCCAAATCCAAAACTATGAGGAATAGCGAAAAGTACTCAAAGGAGTCACGGGCTCGATTTTGATGAAAACTAGAACTGCATCACTGGATTAAAAAAAAATCAATACTTCTAGCCAGGAAACGAACCCATTGATTTTGAAAAAAAAAAAAAAAAAAACACTGTATTATTACACCATTCGATAGTGTCGCTAATAATGTGTTGTATATTCATACTTATTAAGATGTGTTACAAAAAGTTATGGTTTGTACTCTTTTCTCTATTCTTGTCACTTCATTACTTCTTCTTTTATAAAAGCTTTGGTTCAAATAAAAATTCAATACTTTTCTTTTATTAAGCTTATTCTTTAAACATTTTAAGCTTATTATTTCAACATAATGACATACGGGAAACTCAAAGGGCTCATTTTTAAGAAAATACTTTTTTTTATTTTAAAAATAGACATTTCAATTTAGTTTATTTGTATTTTTCCGTAAGCGTTTTCACAGTTTTAAGTGAGCAACAGTTCAGCCCATGTGTTGATCTACCGCGGAAGGTAAACGCGCCATACCAAATAACCCCTCTTCCCACGGTCATTCTGACCCAAACGGTCCATTGTCCAGCTTCCGTATGACGCATCGCTGTCCATCGGAATGCTAGAACGTAGTAGTCTGAACTAAATTATTTAACCCATTGAATGCTTCGAATCGGATGCGAGCCAGATGAGAGCGTGTGTTCCCGTTCGTACCCCAGACTTTGTCCACCTAGTGGGACGAACGCGAATGCGTTACTTTTTTTTTCCGATCGTCCCAATGATTTTTTTGGTGGGACGAACGGGAATAATTCATTGCTTATTCCCGTTCGTCCCACCAACAAAATCAGTGGGACGATCGGGACAATCAATACGCTCCCAACGATACGATTCAATTATGACAAATATTTTAGAAGTTATGAGGGAACAGATGAACATACATACATATTACACACATATCGGTCAAAATCATAACCCTCCTTTTTGCTTCGCCGTAGTCGGGTAAAAACATCTCTAATTTCCCTACATTTTTGACAAGTTTTTCATATTGACTGACGCTGAGATGAGAATGCGACTTGATTTGCCTTCAGGTCTAAAGGACCAAGGACCACGCGTTCAAAGTGTTACATACTAAGATTGGGGCTTCCTTCCGCGACTGCGCAATACATAGTAGGTATCGATAAATTCATCACGATAACAGGATGCTGATTAGACGATAACAATTGTACGCACTTATAATGTGCGTTTTAGTTGTTGGCGAAGTTTCTTTTAGATTCTAGAATAATGTAACTAAAGGTCACTCTAACTAAAGCATCGATCCATATTAATCATCATCTGTCTAGCCTTTTCCCAAGTATGTTGTAGTCGGCTTCCAGTCTAACTGGATGCAGCTGAGTACCAGTATTTTACATGGAGCGACTGCCTACCTGACCTCCAGAACCCAGTTACTGGATAATACGAAACCCCTTGGTAAGACTGGCTGTCAGACTTTCGGAGCTTCTTCAAACCCGTAACGACTGTCAAAGATCCACGAATGACGGCCGGGACCAACGGCTGAACGTGCTTTCTGAGACCTTGGTATGTTAGATGGTCATCCATCCACGGACCAACCGCGGCAAGTGTAGTTTAACCTGATCGATCGACCCGTCTGGCTGTTACTACTTAGCCTGAACCCCCCATACCGTCCAACCCATTCATTTTAAAATTATGTAAGTATAAATGTAAAATGTAAAGTAAAGTCTGGGTGATGAAGGGCAATGGGCCACCATTGCTCCCAGCAAATCACCAGCAACCGTATCATTAGTCAAGAATATATCACTGCGATTTTGACAAACATGTCAGTGGCAGCAACCCAACAGAAACTTTATTATAATGAGAATAAAGATCAATGTGGATCAAGAAAGGTATTTAAAAATGAATAGGGGTTTACTAAAATCATTTTTTGATAATGTCAATAATTTCGGAAATAATCACTCCAAAAGTAAAAAACAATGGGTGTCCCCCCCCCCCTCTAACTTTTGAACCATTAGTTTAGAAAATATGAAAAAAATCTGAAAAGTAGAACTTAATAAGGACTTTCTAGGAAAATCATTTTGAACTTGATGGAAACAACAGTTTTTGTACAAAAAAGACAAAAAGTTGTACAAAATAATTTCTGGACTAAGTTTGTAGTATAATCAATCGTATATGCAAGCATTTTTTTTTAACTTCGTTTACATATTTTATTATCCTGAACGTATCTTTTTTCAAACAAAAAAAGAATTATTAAAATCGGTTCTCGCAATCCAAAGGAGAATGGCAGAAGTTCATAGAACGCTGGCATTAAACTTTTTTAGTTTCCACAGAAATAAAAGTGGCATGGTTCGATAGGGAATATTATGAGCTTTTGTTAAAAAAATAAATAAAAAATAATAACAATGGGGTTAAAGAGAAATCTTAGTTTTTGTGTGGTGAAAAAAGTGAGGTTAAGTGCATTAATGTTTGTACTTTAAAAGGTTATTTTACCTCTATTATTATTTTAACGCATAAATATTTATTGTATGCATAACATATTGCTAATTATGCGTTGTAATGACTGCAAAAATGATAAATAACTACTTGTTGAAGTTTGTTTAGTTCAATGATTTACCCACTGATCATAGACCTAATAATTACAGTTTCAAGTGTAGGTACTCGGTCAGTTTTAATTAAACTCAGTAATCACAGAAAACTCAGGAGACTCTAGAGACTCACTTATCGGAATCTAAGCATATAATAGGAATAATAATAATCAATAATAATAAAATAATAATCTAAGCATATAGGAAACGTCGAGGTCCAAGTCTAGCAACAGTCGTTCAGAAAGGTAGGAGTCTTCGAAATCCAAAAGCAAGCCAGGTCGTTGTAAAAATCCACGTAAAACTTTGGGCGCACAAAACATTCACACCAGCACAAAATAGTAGCGAGCGAGCGAATGTGACTTGTGAAGTTTTGTGTGTCATCTTAGTCTATCAAAAAGTACTCTGTGGTCATCTTCTAAAGAGTCATGATTGTTTGTTTGCCATGACAACACTGTCATATAGTATAACAAGTCCAAAAAGCCTTGTTTCCGGCTGCTCAACTTACTCATATTTAACGAGATTTAATCCCAATTCTCAATAATAAAGTTAATCTGGCTATCAATACATAAAAACAAGCGCTTTTTTTTAAATAGCTTTGAATTCTGTACCTTTCCAAAATTAGCAATGCCAAAAACTGCCATCTCCTTTACCACGGAAAACTTCTGGCACGTCTATGTATTAATTAGTAACCCAATTCCCCGAGAGATGGCGCTGTAGGTACTTATTACATTGGGTCAGGTATTATCGAATTGTACGTGGGAACACTTATTGTGACGGACGGGAAACTACGGAACCCTACACTGAGCGTGGCCCGACACGCTCTTGGCCGGTTTTTTTTATTGCTTAATGGGCACGCTCTTGACCTCGATCACGCTTGATGGAAAGCGATAGATGAGGTCTATGATGGAACGAGCGTGCCCAGAAGATGCCTAAGGCACTGGAACTCCCACGCATCGACGTAACACAACAGGCTGCTTGACGCTGGATTCCGGTGGAAGGGTGGTCGCGAATCAGGCGGGCGTTAGCCCTACCAACGCAATGGAAGAATTGGCCAGTCAAATAAGGTGTTCGGTGTGACTGTCCAGGATGCGCCGAGCGCGAGCGTTCAGTTGAGTAACTGGCGGAACAAACTGGGCTACACGAGGAGGCTTCTTCATGCATCCCAAAATGATACTGCTCGACCATCATCTGCAACCTAGCAACAAAGTAAAACCAAATAATAAACTTTCACGCCAAATCAGCTTCCATCTGTCCGCATTCCGATTTTACATAAATCGATTTAACACCGATTAAGATTCCCGGTACATCGATATAATTGCCGTTCACGATTAAAAATAATCGTTTCATCAACGCGTCACTAACGGTTTTTTTTTCTTCCATTTTTAAAAACGATTATAAAATTCCAATGCTTGGTTTGGAGAAAAATGGTTGATTTTTTTTGTACAGACGCCAGCACATCAACCTACCCGAAACTATCAAATTTTCCTAATCAACTTTGAATCTTGTTTTCAAACAATAAAGTTGAAAATCTATTAAAGAAATTTGATACATCCGTAAACTTGATGATTTTATTTGATTATTAGATGCATTATGGGTCATGGATGTGGTTTCTTCTACAGGGTGTTACGGAAAGGGTATATCAATACAAACGGGTTGAAGAGTGTATCTGGTCTAGAATCTCTGTACAAAATTTCAGCTCAAAAGCAGTAACTTTGAAAATGCTTAATATTTTTTTTATTTCGATAGTTTATTAAATTGAAATCATAACAAACGTGTCACCGCACTACGAGGGTCATTATCCATTATCTGTAGTGTGTCTGTGCGCCTAGTACACGCACATCACGCCGCCGCGCGCCAGTGCAGCGCCGTGATGTCGAAATAAAAAAATATTAAGCATTTTCGAAGTTAATGCTTTTGAGCTGAAATTTTGTACAGAGATTCTAGACCAGATACACTCTTCAACCCGTTTGTATTGATATACCCTTTCCGTAACACCCTGTATACGGATGTTGGTGATCCGTGTACCATCGTATTTACATCATATCTTGTGAGTTTAATGTGCTCATCTCTATGAACAGGCGACCTATTCCGTAAAA
Source organism: Amphipoea oculea (assembly GCA_945859645.1). Lineage (NCBI taxonomy): Eukaryota > Metazoa > Arthropoda > Insecta > Lepidoptera > Noctuidae > Amphipoea > Amphipoea oculea. Next base: position 2,264,765 of record OX243886.1, on the reverse strand, counting down.
ATCTCACAGACAGCTCACTGCTAGCTCAATTCACTTAAGGCGGTACCCCGACCAAAACCGCGTTTTTCTTCGTTGTTCAGAGGCTATTAACTCAATAATTATGAGAAATAAACTACATCTGAAAGCACATTATTAATGTTCGATATCCTATCATCACATTGCCCGTTATTATTTGTTTTTATATGTTACTAATACATTTAAAATCTCCTTTTAAAAAAGTGACTAAAATTATCGATTGCATTCATCTTTTGCTAAAGTTGACGTTCTATTAATTTGAGGATTTCACCAATGGATAGATAATTTAAAAATCTAAATAATCCTTGTTTTAATTTATTTCAAAAGATCGCTCTTCTTTTTTATTAAAATAATTCAAAAAATTTTGCGAGTTTTATGATAAAGGGGCGTGCGCAGGGTACGCTGCATCCCTTTCGTACGAGGAAGTCGTGTCGCTCTCTGTCTCTGTCGCGAATGACCAAGGTTATTTGGTCGGGGTACCGCCTTAAGTTTATAAGGTAACACTAAGACCCCACCGTGCCTCGGAAAAGCCGTTGGTCCCGGCTGTTATTCATGGATATTTGACAGTCGTTACGGGTCGTCAGAAGCCCGAAATTGACAACCACTTACCTAGGGGTATCGTATTACCCAGTAACTTGGTTTTGGAGGTCAGATAGGCAGTCGCTCCATGTAGAATACTGGTATTCAGCTGCATCCGGTTAGACTGGAAGCCGACCTTAACATAGTTGTGTAAAGGCTAGGCAGAATTGCCTCAAAATCTAATTTAAAGTTTGCTGACTAAACGTCTTAATTTTCTAGATTGCAAAGAAACGCTAACATTACGTACATTTCAGAGTCAGCGATCAAATACCAGGTATTAATGAATGAATTATAAATTTTCTGATGAATAAACAAATGCTTTGGTCGCATTTCGTAATGTTATATGTATTGTATTGTGCGTATGTAGTACTATTACTAGTAAAATATCGAGGTCGTTGCAGATCACGCGATGTCGTAGAATTAAATCTGCATATTGGAGAGAAGTGCTGAATAAAGGCTTCGCCTAATGACCTAACTAGGTCTACTTCAGCATTCTTCTTAGGGTTATTATGGGGAACAGGGTGTAAAGTTCACTCATTCTTTAAGGGAAGATCCTCTGACCAGAAGCTGTCGTGTCCGGTAAGCAACTGCCTCACGATTTATCTCGGGATGTTATGCTAGTTGCGCGGTAAACTATGCTTGCGCGATGCAGAATTTTGTGTGACGCCAGTATGACGCGTATTTCGCATGTGGCGTTGTCGATGCCGCCAAAGGGTCATCATCTGCCTAGCCTTTAATAAACTATGTTGGGGTCTTCTAGTCTAACCATATCAGCTTATAATGTTTCCACAACTGGGACACAGGCCTACTCACTGTGAAAGGGAGTGGGTCGTAATCCACCATGCTGGGGCAGTGCGGGTTGGTAGATGTTACATGTCTTAGAATTTTTGAAGTGAAACTTCTTTACGCACGCTTGACTTGGGGAGTAAGCTGGCGAACGCGTGACGTAAGCATTACGAAAAGTGTGATCGGGCGAGGCGAACGGGAGTTGAGTGGGGGATATAAGCAAGAGAAAGCAGTGCAAGCGCACATTTTCTTTCTCTCTTCCTCTCATAGCCAAATGCGTTTGAAGTTTTACTTCAGTCGTGTGGTCATAAGCACACTCGGTTTTTTTCGTTCTAAGACATGACGGTTTCGTTACGATGTTTTCCTTTATCGTTTTGAGAGCAGTGGTGATTAAGTTATTTACACAAAGTAAAGCGCCTGTCTAGGTTTGAACCTAAGACCTACAACTACATAGTAAGTCGCGGACGTAACCACTTGGCCACTCAACCACGCTTACCCACCCATCACGTTTGCCGAGTTTAGCTTACTAATTTAATTCGACCTTGCATAACCTGACCTATTTGAAGGGCATTAAAAGTAAAACAATTGTCATTTGATACAGAACCAATTATCATGTTACAGTGAACTGCTAACACAGTATAAAAAAGGTTGTGAAAACACAAAATACAAATTAAAATAACTTCGCGCCTCGATTGACGCAACCTTGAAATAATCAGGCTTTATCGAATGTTCCTAGAAGAGGTAAACTAGACCATGCTAATTAGTCGGTTTAATGTTTAATTTTTTAACTAATCTAGCGTGTGGAGCGTTGGAAATTGGGGGCGATAAAAAGGTATGGTTGGTATAACATTCAGTCGCCATTTGACGAGCGAGAAAGTTTTTCTTATTTTTTTTTTCTTTTGGTAAATATTGGTAGAATATGCTGTTGATTCCCTAAGTAAGTTGAATATATCACTACACGTCTCTTTACGTCTTTTTACATCTTTCTCACATCCTACCACACCCCGGACACTCCATACAACGGTCGCAAAATAATTACCTACTACTACTACATTAAAAAATGACATTTGTATACGTATGAATGTGTGCGTGAGGTACTTGTGTTTGCGAGCGCTCTTGTTAAGGCTATTCAATACATGATCTCCCAGCCACTTTATCGCTAGATGGCGGCACATTCGCACTTCGAACATTTTCAATTTTTACGCCTAACTCAGAAAGCTTTGCGAAACAACTTTATTATATGCGTCAACTAACGCATTAACATAATCTTTTTAGATATTCACTTTGCTTGTTAACTCGTCACATACAAAGATTTGTACCCCTAAACATTTAGCCGTTTCACTTTATATCTTTACTATGTCTTTACACACACATGTACAGTTACACACTACGTGTATAGTTTTACTTGCGATATAACTAGATGGCGTTGTATTCATAAACTTGGTTTGTGAACTTGTTTTCCAGAGGTGGCGTTAATTAAAATAAAATATTTTTACGAAAATATTTTTATGACTGTCCTTCATTCTCTAAAGAAAAGCGTACTTTTTATAGTAAAAACCGAAGAAAAGAATACTTGATTGCTACAAGGGTTGTCAGTTGCTTATTCAATTATTCTAAGGGTGCTTTTGTAGTGTGTTAGGGTAGGTTTAGGTTTAAAAATAATAAAATAATAATAAATCCCCTGACCGATTTCGGTCACGGTGGCCAATTTCAAAGAAGATTAGCCAGGTTTGCAGGAGATATTATAGTGCACAAGTGTGTGCGCAAATACAGGAGAGAGAACAGGCGCAGGACCAACGGCTTTACGTGCTTTCCGAGGCACGGGGGTATTACGCCACCAATTTCCAAACTCCGGGCAAAAAAAAAAGAAAAAGAGTAAAGAAACTCCTAACGGGAAAAACCCATTTTTAATAACACTGTCCGACCTGAGAATCGAACCCAGGACCCCGAGAACGGCAGATGCACTTGTGACCACGAAACCAACGGGACAGTTAAGATTCTTTGTATAATTAAACGCTACTATAAAACAAAATATATAAAATGTTTATTTGAGTCGTGCGCGAGAGATGCAGAGCGGCGCGACGGAATTCCGCGAATTTCGGTCACTCGTAGGTATAATAATAATGTATCATTCAACCGCAGCCCAGCGTGCCCGCCGTCGCAGGCAGTAAGGCAGTGTACAGACGCGTGAAATTATTAGGCCGTGTACACACGGTTGTGGGTATTTAATTATTAGTGTAATTTTATTACTGTTGTGTGTATGTGTATGTATATGTATATAAGTGTTATGTGTAATATGTATTATGTGTTTACTATTTACGTGTGTTTGTATGTTTAGCCTAAAAACCAACAAATTCACATACACCAGCGTCCACTCAAACCAACAATTCCAATTTCAAATGAGAAAATGAAAAAAAATCAGCTGTTCCCTACATTTTGACGAGTTACCTATACGAACATAAATGTAGGGAACAGCTGATTTTTTTTCGCGATTTCAGGTTTGGTCCCATAGTAAAAAAAATTGTTCATAATGATGAGTACAATGACCATGTTAGTGTTGTTCCAATAACCCTGTATATACTTATACTATATTATATCCATACTAATATTATAAATTCGAAAGTAACTCTGCCTGTCTGTCTGTATGTTACCTATTCACGCCTAAACCACTGAACCGATTTAGAAGAAATTTGGTAGGTATGGGGAAGGACATAGGATAGTTTTTATCCCGATATTCCCACGGGATCGAAACTTATGCGGGTGAAACCGCTGGGCGCAGCTAGTTGCAAATAAAGTTTATTGAACTCTTCTCTCTCTTCGATATTGAGCTTTGTTGGTACCGACTTTGTTTTGAAGATTCTATACATCTTTTATTAGGTACTTATTTACACCCTAAGTTACATTAAAATTAGCAAGGAAAAACCGGCCAAGTCCATGTCGGACCACAATGAAGAGTTCCGTAGTCGAAATGAATTTATCCCAAGAACAAGCTTAACATTGTAGTTGAAAATCATGTCCTCCCATACATTGCAACTAAAAGTTGGTCGACTATTACTCGTAAAGTCTACTCAGCTGTGATTTTGATTTCGTGACATATAAGTACTACTGCCGTGAATTTTAGTATTTCTTCTAGTATTTCACAAACAATTTAGGGGATATGACATCCCCCTGTATCACCCCCCTGAGCAGTTGGATGGGGCTGGTTTTCTGATCCTGGATCTGGAAAGTCATCGTTGCAGCATCATACAAACATCTCAACACTTCGATGTAGCACCAGTCAATTCGACATCATTGCAGAGAGGCCAGAACTGCCCATACTTCGATGGAATCGAAGGCTTTCTCGTAGTCCACAAATGCCATACACAGTGGCTGACTGTACTCCTCGGTCTTCTGTACAATTTGTCAAACAGTAGGTATGTACCTATATGGTCTACGCTCGTAACTGCGTACAAAACCATCACATCGTCCGGCGTCCGTTCGTCACTGTGGAGCATTCGAGACTGTTTGTTTACCGAGTGTAAACCGAACTCGCGGCGCGTAGGTATGACTCGCATAATAGGTAATATTACCGCGGTAGTAGATTGATGTACTTGCGTCTGTACGTATTGAATTTCATTTATTTTCACCTATTTTTTTTCGCGGAACTTATAACATCAGCTATCTGCCAGTGGAAGTCTCGTCAAAATCAGTCTAGCTGTTTCGGAGATTAGCCGGAATAAACAGACAGAGACAAAAATTAACAACAAATGTTTTTTGTTCAAAGTAGGTACCGTAAATATAAATGACTGTATTCAGATTACTTTATTTGATCAACCGCACAAAACAGAAAGGTAATTTGGTACTTGCACTTTTCATACCTACGCTCGGCGGTCGCGCTGGGGTTGTCAACTTTGGCAAAAAACACACAAAACAAAAAACACAAAAAACTAGTGTAGTAGTGGTACTCGTATCTAGTTATTTGATTCATTGTTGAGAATGAAACAGCAAGAAAGGAAATGATCGTATTTTTTAGCTTATAGGTACTACAATAAGTCCGTCCGTATGTCACAGCCACTTTTTTCCGAAACTATAAGAACTATACTGTTGAAACTTGGTAAGTAGATGTATTCTGTGAACCGCAGTAAGATTTTCACACAAAAATAGAAAAAAAACAATAAATTTTGGGGTTCCCCATACTTACAACTGAAACTCCAAAAATTTTTTTTCATCAAACCTGTACGTGTGGGGTATCTATGGATAGGTCTTCAAAAATGATATTGAGGTTTCTAATATCATTTTTTTCTGAACTGAATAGTTTGCGCGAGAGACACTTCCAAAGTGGTAAAATGTGTGTCCCCCCCCCCCCCTCTAACTTCTAAAATAAGAGAATGATAAAATTAAAAAAATATAGATAATGTACATTACCATGTAAACTTCCACCGAAAATTGGTTTGAACGAGATCTAGTAAGTAGTTTTTTTTTAATACGTCATAAATCAAAAACCGCAATTTACCTTTCACAAAGTTACAACGAACTACAAGAACTTTTATATTATGTTACTTGCTGCTACGGAACCCTTCATGGGCGAGTCCGACTCGCACTTGGCCGGTTTTTTGTTACTCCATTTTTGCACTTCACAGCTACGCGTGTCTCGCGCGGATGGCAGTCTGTAGGTACTCTCTATATTTTGTGCCTGTAGGTACTGCGCGGTACAAGTAGGTACTAGGTATTACATTTATATACGGTACGTACCTACATTTTATACAAGTCCGTTGCCTAATTTCAACTTCTTCAATACGTCTATTGAAGAAGTTGAGATTAGGTAACGGAACGCGGAATTAAGAATTTATTTAGGTAGGTACTGCTACTCTACTCCATAGGTAGAATAAAATTATTTACTTTTACTTTTTCGTACTTTATGGAGGTACTAGATTTTTCCCGCAGCTTCGCCCGCGTGGATGTCGGAGATTATCCCACGAAATCGTACTACCGGAATAAAAAGTATCCTATGTCGTAATCCTAACCCAGCATTCTAATTACCTACGTAACACAATCATTATCAATCTCAATCTGAATCATTTTGAAGAATATTGCTAATCCATTGCTTTGCATTACCTATGTTCGAAACATAATGTATATCATTTCTATGGTTCGAAAAATGTTTTTGCTCAAAAACGTAAATGATGCAATGAATGTTGTTGAACTGTCAAAATGAAAGCCATTGCTACTGATAGTGTGTTACGCAATTACCCCGCAGGTCATGGTCTACCCATGTGCCAAATTTCATCTAAGTAAATCCGTTCAGCTCAGCCGTTTTAGCGTGAAAGTGGAACAAACAAAGTCAATTGCGCATTTATAATATTAGTTAGGAACAAACATAATATGAAAAAGCTAAAGTATTTGTGTATATTATAAATAATTTCCATATAGTCAAAAATAACGCTAGTTCGGTAGGTACCTAGATTGATAAAAATTCAAACACACATCTCCCCGGCGCGGGGCCAAGCGCTTCGTCCGTACTATAGGTATGTAGTTATATGTACCTGCATGCAGAGCAATTTACAAAACTAGTGCATTTATGCGCGCGGCCAAGTAGCGAGGCGCATGCGAGGTGCGATGCGACATCATGAATGAATGGCTAACCCACCCAAGCGCTCCAATCACAGAATAGATATCAATAGTGCCGGCCGGGCCTGCCGCCCAAAGTCCATGCTGCCGCCTGCGAGTGAGCGGCGGAAGTTACCGAACCCGAACCGAACGCCAACCGAGCGTTCAGGCGCTATCTCTCTCTTTTTGCTTTGCCTCTTTTTCAAACAATGCGCTGGATTGAACAACAAAAACAAGCTTAGCTCCGCTAGGGAAAGGTAATAGTGTTCTGTGAACAAGCTTTTGACTATGCCCGCGTTGACGATAGGATAGACGGTCTGGGAACAGTGGGAACTGGGAAGGGCTCTCTCAATAGGTACTTACCAGCCTAATGCAGAAAGATTTTTAATTCAGAAAATTTCTCGAAGACAGTTCAAGTGTAAGTTAGTACTTACATTTATGTAGGTACTTAGGTACATAAACTTAGTATGTAGGTACATACATTCAATACAGTAATATCGAACCCAGGGTAGATCGCAAATACTATCAATAAGTAGGTAAAGCATTTTTTCGCACTTCATGATTCAATTGATAAATTGATTTAATATATAACTGCGCGGGCAGAGCCACCGCGCCAGCCTTGTAAGAAATATTGCATACCTCCTACCAACGATTCGCAACTTGTCAAAAAAAACACGCATAATTCAACGATTTATTATAAAATTGGCCAACCTGTTTGACATTGACAAACAACGCCATCTAACGAGCAAGATCAATTGTTGTTGATAACCTTAGCAAAAATTTGTGTTCTGCTTCTCGATAGTTCTTTGAAATATCCTGCAGAGGGCGTGTTCCGGCCGCGCACACATAGAAAAATTTATCGATTTTGTCAGGCCTAGATATCCTGGAAATAGTGTTTTTTTTATAGGTTTTTGTCGATATGCGTCAATAATAAGTCATAACAACTTAATATACGTGCTTTTATTCTGCAAAAATCGTTTATTTTTCGAGATTTGTACCCCGAAAGAATGTATGAAAAAGTGTCAGTATCCAATCACCTTAAAGAACTGCGACGAATACGCCGAAGTGCGGGGTGAGGTGCGGCAACTGATGTTAGTGCGGGGAAGGGAGTGTCCTTTCTGTACGTAGTACTCGTAGTATTCTGTGATCCTACTTAATTCTACTTTTATATTTCTACTAGGTATTTCTACTATTTTCTACTATAATCCATACTAATATTATAAATTCGAAAGTAACACTGTCTGTCTGTATCATAGAAATCTTTCATATATCTCTATGGTCCGTATGTTACCTTTTCACGCCTAAACCGCTGAACCGATTTAGATGAAATTTGGTATAGAGATAGTTTGAGTCCCCTTTTTTTTCTCTTTTTTTTATTGTTTCTGACATTACGATCTTAATATTTATTTTTATTTTATTCAATCATGTTTTAATTGTTTAATGCTGCAATACTAAACACCTTTTCCTGTTTGGTACCTATTCAAAATTTTATTCATCTATTAAATAAATTGCAATCTATAGTTTTGTATAATTTAGAAGCATTTTTTCAATTTTGTAAATGTAAGAACCATGGATCCGTTTATTATGATTTTTTGATGTTGTCTTGAAAGAGCATGGCAGTTGAGAATGTGTCATGCTCACTTAAATGTCTCACTGATGGTGGCGCGTGTGTTGGATCATTCGGTTCCCTACAAAATGGTTGAGCTGGATGGTGCTGATCCATGCGTCATGTTCGTGAACGGGCGCCGTCGGTTGAGACTGGTCATCTCTTAACTGCCAAGGCTTATTTTTAATCTTATTTCTTGTATTGTTTCTTCATCTATGTGTTTTTTTACATTGTTCTCACATATAGAAGCAACAAGAATTAATGTACCCAGGATTTTGTAATATCTTGATTTAAAAAGAGTGTCCATGGAGTGTCTTGCCCGTTCTTCTCCATAGAGATTTACGCTTTGGAATGGGCAACTAGCTTCAACTTTCTGACTAACTGACCGACTACTTAATTTTGACAATTCAAAAGTGCCTGTAATGGTTTAATTGAAATAAATGCTTTGAGTTTGAGTTTCAGTCCCGGGAAAGGACATAGGATACTTTTTGTCCCGATATTCCCACGGGATCGAGACTTATGCGGGTGAAACCGCGGGGCGCAGCTACACTATTTTTTATGTCAACCCTACGCAATCAGTAACGAAACTGACGTTTCATTTGCCAGACTTATCGCATCATTAGTCAATTCTCGATACAGCTAGTGGCCTTGCTATATACCTAGGTCCGGGTTTTCAGATTCAGAAAAAGGAAGTGAACGATTGAATTGTAAAATCCATTCTATCCATACTAATATTATAAATTCGAAAGTAACTCTGTCTGTATATTACCTTTTCACGCCTAAACCGCTGAACCGATTTATATTGGAGTAGCTGCGCCCCGCGGTTTGACCCGCATAAGTTTCGATACCGTGGGAATATCGGGATAAAAAGTAGCCTATATGTTAATCCAGGGTGTCAGCTACCTCCATACAAAATTTTATCAAAATTGGTCCAGCCGTTTGAGCGTGAAGAAGTAACAAACATATAAACACACACACTCACAAACTTTCGCCTTTATAATATTAGTGTGATTTGGTATAGAGTTAGTTTGAGTCCCGGGAAAGGACATAGGACACTTTTTATCCCGATATTGCCACGGGATCGAAACTTATGCGGGTGAAACCGCGGGGCGCAGCTAGTGTTACCTATATAAATATTATAAAGAGGTAAAATTAGTCAGTTTGTATGTAGATTGTAATCTTCAGAACTACTGATCTGATTCCAAAAATTCTTTCAACAATGAGAAGCTACAGTATTGCACAAATTTTACGTTAAAACAAGAAATTTCAAGGACCGGACAAAGCCACGGGTAGAACGTTATGTAACTCAATATAGAAGTACCTACATATAGCCTTGATCCGGTTACTGTGCGGTCATTGACCCGGCTACCGAATGCAACCGACCTTGTTATCCGAACTCAATAGAGCACTTAACTGATTGCTCCGTGTGAATGACCGAAAATGCTTACCTACATACGGATAGTGCAATTTTTGTGAGTAGTGAGAACGATGGTGTTGAACACGAAATTGTTTGGCCTTTGTTGTTAGGAGCATTTTTGGCCTCGCACAACAGAATAATTGCGCAAAACACAGAGCGGTTTCGCACTACATCCGATTCGAGTCCGAGAAATCGGAGAAAACTACAAACCCAACGTCTTCGGGTTCGTCGCTCAGCTCCGCCTCGCATGTGCCGGAACCTGCTCCAGACGTGAGTCCTGTGACACCAGCCGCTGCAGTTGCGTCGAGCTCGAGCGACGAATACTTTTCGCCGCCGACGACACCACCACCAGTACGTCGGCGCGGAACAGGCCGACCACCGGCCAGCTTAGGGCCCCGAGGCCCAGTGGCCTCTGATAGGGTCCCCGCTCCCGGTGGAAGTGTGCAGCGCATGAGATGGACACAAACTGTCAATGAAAATGTCATGCGCGCATACTTTGGGGCTACAGAGGGGGGAAGTAACTTGACTGCGTACCGTGGTCGGATGCTCTCTCTGTTTCAGGTGTTTGAGCCGGCTCGTCGGTCCGAAGTGACCATAGTCCTATTTGCATGAGGGGTTGCATACTAGATCCGAACTCTATCCGTCAGAATTTAGAACATTCCCAATTCATTAGGTATATGTAGTTCGGATGACAAAACTACTTATAATTTGGTATCTTGGAGCTGATCTAATGATGGAGACAGGAGGTGGATAGTGGAACTCTTCAATGGCTACTAGTTGACCCCTCGAAAGAACGCTGAGCGAAAACGAAGTAAAGCTCGGGAAGGCGATGCGATGCGATGCAACGGGGTAGGTCGAGGGAACAAGAAATTTAACGCAGACAAAGTCGCGGGCAAATTATAGTTTTTAGGGTTCCGTTCCCAAAGGGTGAAAACGGAACCCTATTACTAAGACTTGAAGACGCTGTCTGTCCGTCCGTCCGTCTGTCTGTCACCAGGCTGTATCTCAAGAACCGCGATAGCTAGACAGTTGAAATTTTCACAAATTATGTATTTCTGTTGCCGCTATAACAACAAATACTAAAAACAAAATAATATAAATATTTAAGGGGGGCTCCCATACAACAGACGTTATTTTTTATATGATATTAATGACGGCAACCGGTATACGATTGAAATATTTACAGAATAGCTACTTAGTTGTATATTTACTTTAAAAATAAGTAATGAAATTAAAATAAAATAAATTAAGGGGGGCTCCCATACAACAAACGTGACTATTTTTCTATTATGTAGTGTTAAACATTGTACGGTGGTACGGAACCCTTCGTGTGCGAGTCCGATTCACACTTGGCCGGTTTTTAATAAAGTCACCTCGGACAGACCTCGTATTTCAATTAAATCTTTCAGTTTTTCAGTAACCTTTTTACATACCTAGGTGTAAAAAGTCACTTAACGAAGCCGAAAATCACTTGTACTCCCCGTCATTGAGATCATTTTCTTGTACTGGACTTGCACAGACGCCAGCACATCAACCTACTACAATCTGTCAAATTTCTTCAATAGATTTTCAACTTTATCACTAAAGCATAAGGTTCAAAGTTGATTGGGAAAATTTGACAGTTTCGGGTAGGTTGATGTGCTGGCGTCTGTACCTGGGAACCTTCTGGTTACGGAGATATTGGAGGTCAAAATTCCAACTTTTACTGACGTTTTTTTACGAAAAGTGGTTTTTAACCATGTATCTATCAGATAATTAATTTATATGTCATGGTTTCGTTTTTAATTCTTTTACCTATTGTGGTATAGTAATTTATTTTAGGTGCATCGTCCTCACATATTATTTTATAATGAATGTACCTATGCCAAATATTGTAAAACATTTTAAAAAACCGGCCAAGTGCGAGTCGGACTCGCCCATGAAGGGTTTCGTAGCAGCAAGTAACATAATAAAAAAAAGAAAAGTTCTTGTAGTTCGTTGTAACTTTTTGAAAGGTAAATTGCGGTTTTCGATTTATGACGTATTAAAAAAAAACTACTTACTAGATCTCGTTCAAACCAATTTTCGGTGGAAGTTTACATGGTAATGTACATTATATATATTTTTTTAATTTTATCATTCTCTTATTTTAGAAGTTAGAGGGGGGGGACACACATTTTACCACTTTGGAAGTGACAGGTTTGATGAAAAAAAATTTTTGGAGTTTCAGTTGTAAGTATGGGGAACCCCAAAATTTATTGTTTTTTTTTCTATTTTTGTGTGAAAATCTTACTGCGGTTCACAGAATACATCTACTTACCAAGTTTCAACAGTATAGTTCTTATAGTTTCGGAAAAAAGTGGCTGTGACATACGGACGGACAGACAGACAGACAGACAGACATGACGAATCCATAAGGGTTCCGTTTTTTGCCATTTGGCTACGGAACCCTAAAAAGTAACGGTGGAGTTTCTTGCCCATTCTTCTCTATACGAAAACTACCTTTTGGAAGGGGCGACTAGAATCAATTCTATTTTAATGTAATTTTTGACGTTCAAAAGTGCCTTTTATGTGCCTATTTGAAATAAATGCTTTGACTTTGACTTTAATGTTATAATAATACAACTTTAAATATCCCTACGACCACTACGACCCCTGCACCGTTGTATGCATCCCACGAATATCTATGATGCACAATGTTTTGTGTGCGTTACATTGTGCGCTACCGCAAACAGCAAAATGTTCACACCAATAATAAAAGTCGTTTTCCAGCAAATATTTTTAATGATTAAACGAACTTACCTGAGTGAAGTTCTATCATAATTATACGAAGCGCTTCGTCCGAAGAGATTAGTATTTTACATTATAGACAACATGTAGTTACGCCGTTAGTGTTTACCGCTTTGCACTGTGGTTGAGAGTATTTTTTTTTTTTTTTTTTTTTTTTTTTGTGGGTACTTTACAAACCCTAGACTGTCGTAGCTCGACTTCCTCTGGTCATTTAGTTTAGAGTTTTCATATATTGACATCAAAAACCTTTCTTTTGTAACATACGGGTATGATGGGTGGGTTGGGAGAGCATACTAATCTCTTCGGACGAAGCGCTTCGTATAATTATGATAGAACTTCACTCAGGTAAGTTCGTTTAATCATTAATTATACTTCGCGCTTCGTCCTCGAGATTAGTATTTTACATTATAGACAACATGTAGACTTTGAGAGTCAGAACAAAAGAAAGTGTTTTAATAAGACCCTTTTAATTATTCAGTTTACTTTATTCAATCAACTACACTTTATGTGACAAAACCAAATTTAATAATAATTTTACTCTTAGTAACTGAATACAATTATTACTTAATAATAATAAACATCATTACTATATTTTTATAAGAAGAACTAAATAAAATACTTGTTTATTTAACATTCTGATTGATTAATTATGGCCCTTGCAAATGACAAATTATCCTCGTTGACAATATGTCTTTTATAATATTTGGCAAAAGTATTGGAGTTGCCACTCCAACCTGCGGTGTTACGAATTAAATCAACACTGACCCCAAGAGATTGTGCACGGGACGTGGCGGCATGGCGGGTACTGTGCGCTGAGAATATGTTGGTGTCTAACCCGCACTCGCCAAGCGTGCATTTTACCCAGCGGCTGAGTGTTTGTGAGCCAACTGCTTTGTGTGGTTTACTCATACCTATAAACAGGCTCACAGATTTCCGTAACGATGAAGTTTTCTCTAAGTAGCATTCTACTGCTTTGGCAGGACAGATGGAGGGCTTATCGTTAAAGTAAGGTAGGAAAAGAATTGGTTGTTTAGCGCCAGGGCGAGAAGTTTTTATAAAGTCTGGGATTTTTATAATGATTTTATTGTTAAGAAGTTCGATGTTAACAATTTTAATTTTTGAAAGAGTTTGCATTCTGTGAGCTGTTGTAAGGGCAAGTAAGGTAATAGTCTTTTTGGTCAGTTGGTTTAGAGGTAAGTCTTCGTTAGGGAACCAAGAACTTAGATGATCTAGGACGCCGTTAGTGTCCCAAGTAAAATTATATTTTGGAAGTGGTGGTCTAATTCGGAATACACCCTTTAGAAATCTCTGAAGCCTATCGTCTTTTGCTAAGGCTGGGCCTAGTGTCAATGAAAGGGCAGATCTATATGAATTCAATGTCCCGTATTGACATCCCTCGTTAAACATTTGTGTAAGAAAGGATATTATAATAGGAACCGATGCTTTGTAAAAATCAACAGAGTTATGTTGACAAAAGAGCCACCACTTACGGAGACATACATCATATTGTCTTATTGAACTATCCGACAATGAGGATACCATGATATCTAAGGAGGCCTTTGGTAGACTTCTTCTTGTTAACGCCTCCCGGATAGCACTCCTGCAACCAGGGTAAGGGAGAAGTGTATTCGGCGGGAGCTGGAATGAAATGACAAGGCGTTATCTTCGGGTGAGAACGTAACAGTCTTGGATACAAGGAGGCTCTTGAATAACGGGTACCAAGCCTGTGTGGGCCATAATGGAACAATTAAGATGCCACGCGCTTTGTCCGCTATAATTTTCCTAAGTGTTTTGAGTATCATTGAGAAAGGTGGGAAGGCGTAAAAATAGTAGCTGGACCAACATATCGTAAATGCATTAATAGCCATAGCGTCTGGGTCCCTGTGCCACGAGATATAATTTGGACATTTATTGTTCAATCGACTTGCAAAAAGATCAATTTCCGGTAAATCAAATTCAATCGTTAAACGTTGAAACGCCCAGTCAGCTAATTCCCACTCAATGTCTGGATGTGTTTTACGAGACTCTGCATCTGCTACTATATTATCGCAAGACCTTATATATGATGCGAAGATGTAAAGCTTTCGGGATTCGCACCACTGCCAGATATCTCTGGTTATTTGAGTGAGACGAGGAAATTGAATACCACCCATCCGGTTGATGTAAGATATCGCGGTAGTGTTATCTATTCGCAAGAGTATCTGGCAATCATGCAAATCCCTGGCAAAGATTTTGAGAGCTATAAAAGCGGCAAGCAGCTCAAGATAATTTATATGCTGTACTTGTTCACTTTGTGACCATTGACCACTTGCCGTGTTACTATTACTACAGGCACCCCACCCCGTTGTTGAGGCGTCAGAGTATATTTCAAACTTATAATCATCATCTCTGATACGGCGAGAGGAGTGATTTATGGAACCGAGCCACCACTGAATGTCTGGTAAAACAGAATTAGGGATATTCATGAATGTATCGTAGTCATTATGGTCACGTAGATTAAGGAATTTGCAGCGTTCTAATTCTTTGGTGTATAACCACCCGTATTCAATAGCGGGGCAGGCCGATACAAGTAAACCTACAAGTTGGGCATATTTTCTGATCTTACAGCGTTTTACTTTAACAAAGTGTTCTAATTCAGAATGAATGCGCAATCGTTTTTCAAAAGGCAAACTAAGAGTCATACTTGGTGAATTTATAATCATTCCTAAAAATTTACATGTTTGTGAGGGTACGAGGACACTTTTTTCTTCATTAACAATGAAACCCAAGGAAATAAGCAGCTCTTTAGTGGTATCAATATTTGTGCGACATTGCTGGTACGATTGACCAAATAATAACCAGTCGTCTAAATACAGGGTGGATAATAATCCAATAGACCGTAAACGTTTCGCAACGGGTTTCATAATTTTGGTGAAAATGAAAGGTGCCGTGCTCAATCCAAAAGGTAGGACGTTAAATTGATAAATTTTGTTATTAAAAGCAAAACGAAGGTACTTTTTTGATTCGTTATGAAGTTTGATTAAAAAGTAAGCGTCCTTTAGATCTAGAGTGGCCATATAACAGTCTTTAGATGTTAATTTTAGAGCAGTACGTAAATCTTCAAGTTTAAAGTGGTCAGGAGTAATAAATTGATTTAATTTTTTAAGATTTAAAATGAACCTCATTTTCCCATTAGATTTAGGTGTAAGGAAAAAGCTTGACAAGTATTGGCCACTACATGGTTTACACTCTGAGACGGCACCTATTTGTAAAAGATTGTTTATTGCTTCCATAAGCTGTGTACGTTCAGAATCAGTATAATCACGTGGAATGGGGAACGTGTCTTGGACTACTGGAGATGAAAAAAGTATTTTGTATCCTTTGATCCACGACAAGATGGTTTGATCGTCTGTGATTTGTGTCCATTGAGGGTAGAACAATGATAAACGGCCAGCGTACTTAACTGCATTTAGTATCGGCGGCGAGTCGCAGGAGGTGCTGGCGGCGGCGGCGGCGGCGGAGGCGGCGGCGGGGGAGGCGGCGGCGGTGCCGGCCACGCTGTCCTGTAGGGGCCGTACGCTGGCGGCGGCGGCGGCGCAGTGGCTCGCGGCGCTGCAGGCCCGCGGCTCCTCGTAGCACCCGGATGCCTGCGCGTCGGGGCAGGAGCTCGCCGGTTTTTTGGAAACGACGTGATAGATTTCTTGGGCTGGGTTTTATCGTCTGCTTTTAATTCGACGCCGGATTTGTTCACGGCCCTCGCAGATTTAATTGTGTCAGCCAAATTCTCCCCGAACAAGAAGGAATCAATTTTTGTGCTCGTAAGATGTTCTTTCATATCTTTTTTAAGAGACGATAGAACGAAATGTTTTCTAGTGGCAGAATCATTGTGCTGGATGTCGCAAAGAAGGCGAGCGACGTCCATGAGTTTTTGAAGCAACTCGTTATCCCTGTCTTTCGAGTTAAGATGTGATGTAATAATTTCGCCTAAGCAAGATACAGCTGACGCCATTTGCACTTGCTTAGCCTCAATACCCTTGTCTCGCTTAATAGCGATATCAGCGAGCGCTGCTTTAATTTCAGGGTTAATCTTAGGTGCTCCTATGTAAAGACAGTTCGCGGGCAAGGGATATTTTGCTATAAGGGTCTTTTTTACTTCTTTGCTAAGACCTTCTTGGGCAAGATGTTGTAAACGCGATGCGAGTTCCGGACGTATATCTTTGTTATACTTAATTTGTGATAATGGGTCATCACCTAAAATTTCTAGTGTGTCAGTATCTAACACCTGAGGTTCTTCCTGGCTAGGATTTTCAGGAGCCAAGACCGAGGCGGTTTTGTCGGAATCATTGGTTGGAAATGACGCTGGGATCTCTTGGCAGACATCGTTTATAATTTGCTCGGTAATCTGACAATCATTATGTGCGACATGGGCAGGGGAGTCTGGTAACCAGATATCTGGGTCCAGAGGTGAGCAAGGTGACTCTGTAAAGAGTACTGCAATTATTGTAATTGTCTTTAATTAATAAAGCAATGTATCGAGTTCGTCCCGATGACGGCTCTGAGAATACTGCTATTTTAGCATATTGTTATGCTTATTTTTCCAGACTTAATTATATAAAAACACAGCGCCCATTATCATCAATGAATTTATAGAATTTTTCAAATAGTAAGTGGGTAGTTAGCAAAATATGGCAATTTTAATTTCAAATTATTGCTTATCATTACATAGACATAGACTTTACTAAGTTACATTTTATCATGTTTCGTAATGGGGCACTGATTGCGATAACTACTGTTATCAGTTTTCGGTTTTGTACAATTCCCGCTGAATTGTACGGTTACCGTTACGTTTTTGAATGCGGTGAAATAGTCCCGCAGACTATTTCGGTTGCATTCGTCTGGGTAAGTATTATGGTAATTGTGTAAAAAACACATAAGAAAATAATATGTAGGTAGGTACCTGGTAGATGAATTTCGCTTCGCATTCTTGTAGCACTATCACGAGTTGGTGAATCTTCTTCTCGGGAATCACTATCCGAGTCACTGTACTTTGTCCTACGGATCTTGCGTTTTAACTTTTTCACTTTACGCATCAAATGGAACATTTCGTCTTCTACCGACCGTTTTCTTTTTGGCATTTT
This sequence comes from Amphipoea oculea, assembly GCA_945859645.1. Taxonomy (NCBI): domain Eukaryota; kingdom Metazoa; phylum Arthropoda; class Insecta; order Lepidoptera; family Noctuidae; genus Amphipoea; species Amphipoea oculea. Next base: position 2,246,890 of record OX243886.1, on the reverse strand, counting down.
AGTACGTGAGGAGCGCGAATCAGAAATACGTGTTGAGCGGTCGAGCACTAAACTGCGAATGACCAGAGGAAGTCGAGCTACGACAGTCTAGGGTTTGTAAAGTACCCACAAAAAAAAAAAAAAAAAAAAAAAAAAATACTCTCAACCACAGTGCAAAGCGGTAAACACTAACGGCGTAACTACATGTTGTCTATAATGTAAAATACTAATCTCGAGGACGAAGCGCGAAGTATAATTGAGCAATGTTACGTAGTTCACAGCCACGCCAGCACATCAAGTTACTACAATCTGTCAAATTTCTTTAATAGATTTTCAACTTTATTGCTAAAAAATAAGGTTCAAAGTTGGTTGGGAAAATTTGACAGTTTCGGGTAGGTTGGTGTGCTGGCGTCTGTACAGTCACGAGCAATAACATGTCAACACTTGGCTTTTGACTTTTCAATTGCGATATTTTCGTGAAATAACGAATGCAACGTTGAAATACGACACTTTACATAAACCTATGGGTTCGAAAATACTATGTTCGTAATAACATAAAATTTCATTCAAAAATAAAGGAGAAAATCGCCTTTGAATAAAGCCAAGTGTATACATACTTATAGACGTGACTGTACGTGGGTACTCGGTTTTAAAAATGATGTCATTGGCGGCAAAATGAACACGATAATCAACGAATACAAATTGCTAAATTAACTTAAAAATAAACCAATTAAACTTGCGCATTTAATCGAATCCTTGAATGAATCATGTGATTTCGGACGGTTAGATAGTTTTTAGTTAGATAATAAGTCTAGTCTAGACTAGATACAAAGAATGAAGGTAAGGTTGGGGGGGGGCGTCCATTAGTTACGTGAGGTGATTTTGGCCATTTTTGGACCCTTCCCCCTTCCTCCTTAGTGAGATATCGTGAGTTTTGGCTCGACCCCCTTCCCGCCTCCCCCCTCCCTCTAATCTCACGTGAGATTGTTCAAAATGCGTATTTGCAGTGTAAATACGTTAATTCATGCTTCAACCGGTCGAAGTGGAGGTGCTTGGGGGAGGCCTATGTCCAGCAGTGGACGTCTTTCGGCTGAAATGATGATGATGATGCTTCATTGCTATGGATATATAAAAAACTAGCTTCTGCCCGCGACTTCGTTGGCGTGAAATTTCTTATTCCCTCGACCCATCTCGTCGTATTGCATCACTTGCCCGCGTCTGCTCTATCACTTCGTTTCCCGATAGCGCTTTTGCTCGGCTCCTAAGGGTCATAGCGTGACGTTAAATAGCCTATAGCCTTCCTCCAGAATTGAGCTATCAAATGCAAGAAGAATTTTTCAAATCCGACTGGTAGTTCCAGAGATTACCCCCTACATACAAACTTACAAATAAATTTTCCCTCTTTATAATATTAGTATAGAAGTATAGAAAAAACAATTTGTTAAATTATTTTTATTTAAGACTAGTTAAGACTCAATTAAACCCAGTTTTCTCGCAATTTTACACTGTTTCTTGCGGAAAAAAAAATTACGTGATACGTGCCAGGATCCCCCCTCTTCCCTACGTGAGAATGGATGGAAGAAAGAAAGAAAATACGTTTATTTGCGGTGAACATGATGCAAAAAAGAACATAAACACAAAAAAAACCGGCCAAGAGCGTGTCGGGCCACGCTCAGTGTAGGGTTCCGTAGTTTCCCGTCCGTCACAATAAGTGTTCCCACGTACAATTCGATAAAACCCGACCCAATGTAATAAGTACCTACAGCGCCATCTCTCGGGGAATTGGGTTACTAATTAATACATAGACGTGCCAGAAGTTTTCGGTGGTAATTTTGGATTGCGAGAACCGATTTTAATAATTCTTTTTTTGTTTTAAAAAAGATACTTTCAGGATAATAAAATATGTAAACGAAGTTAAAAAAAAATGCTTGCATATACGATTATACTACGAAGTTAGTCCAGAAATGATTTTGTACAACTTTTTGTCTTTTTTGTACAAAAACTGTTGTTTCTATCAAGTTCAAAATAATTTTCCTAGAAAGTCCTTATAAAGTTCTACTTTTCAGATTTTTTTCATATTTTCTAAACTTATGGTTCAAAAGTTAGAGAGGGGGGGACACATTGTTTTTTACTTTTGGAGCGATTATTTCCGAAATTATTGACATTATCAAAAAATGATTTTTGTAAACCCCTATTCATTTTTAAATACCTTTCCAACAATATATCACACGTTAGGGTTGAAATTAAAAAAATAATCACTTCCCACTTTACATATAGGGGGGCTACCCTAATAAAACATTTTTTTCCAATTTTTATTTTACCACTTTGTCGGCGTGATTGATATACATATTGGTACCAAATTTCAGCTTTCTAGTGCTAACGGTCACAGAGATTAAGCGAGGACGGACAGACGGACGGACGGACGGACGGACGGACAGACAGACATGGCGAAACTATAAGGGTTCCTAGTTGACTACGGAACCCTAAAAAAGGAAGGTAAGGGAAACATGCGTCACATCCACGCAAAACGGCTATCGCAAGCAAAGGCAAGACAGAGCCCCACCGCACAGTGTTTTATGAAGACCATTTTTCGGACATTGCTTTTTTATGTAAAAATCTGATAGTTTAATTTATTTAAAAGCAATATTTTGAATCCCCATTTCACTAGCATGTTTAGTTTTTGAGATTGAATTTTTTGAAAATCGTCTTTTTTTCATCCGGGTATTTAGAAAAAAAATCGTTTCTCTGAAACTAAATATGATACGCAATTGGACGTAGTTATGCAAAAATGTTCCATTCCACAGTAAACTGAATTTGAGATAAAAGCATTTACGCGTTTCAATGGTATTCTTTTTTATTCTAACTAGTAAAGGTCAATACTAAAGGTTTTATTGTTGAATTATATTGTGTTTAGATAATCATATATTTAATTTTAGACTATTCACTTTACAATAAGAAAAAAAAATATTATTGGTATTGGAACATTTTAACATAATTAATATTTACATGAACATAGCATCAAATTAATTTTGCACAAACGTTCCAGGTACTTTTTATCCATCTGTACCTTTTATGATCTAAATTTTACATCATCATTTTACATCTTATTTTTTAATAAATATGTAAAACCTGAACAACAAATAAAAGAACAATAATTGCTTATGATTTTTTTATTACTAGGTCACAATTTAAAAAACAGTATAAAATCTTGTGCTATTGGGGTGGCCTACGTCCAGCAGTAGACTGCTATGCTGCTGATGATGATAAAATCTTCATACGTCATACTCATCATCCTCTTGCATTTCGAAATCTGGTTCCCCACCAAACCCATCGAGATCATCTATGATTCCCTCCGTACTCTTTAGGTTTTTATGTCAACAACCTCGTGTGCTAAGTCAAGACATTTAATTTGTTTCTCAGCTTTCACGAGGTTCCCGTCATGTGGAATGGTAACATCGACAATCATTGTGCGGCGCGCTAATCGATCTATCACCACTATATCAGGCTTATTGGCGACAATAGTCCTGTCAGTAATGATAGACCGATCCCAGTACAACGTGACATGGTCATTTTCAAGAACTGGGTCGGGCACATACTTGTAATACGGTACCTCAGAATCCACAAGTTTATATTTCAAAGCAAGTTGCTGGTGAATAATCCTGGCTACTTGGTTATGCCTGTGCAAGTACTCGCCTTTAGCCAGACGTGAACAACCAGAGATAATATGTCTGACAGACTCACCCGGACGATGGCATGCCCGACACACGTCAACTGTCCCGTCCTTCATAATATGTCTCCGGTAGTTATTCGTCAAGATAACTTCGTCCATAATTGCACAGACGAAACCTTCGGTTTTCCCCGAAAAGATCACCAAAACGTAACCAGGATACGGACGCTAAGAAATCTAGACCGGGCTCATGGAGAGCCCGATAGAAGCGCCCGTGAAGCTCCTTGCTTTGCCATACCTTCTTGCGGTCATCGGTAGTAAGTACTACAGGTTCAGGTTTGCGCCAGTTCTCTTTAGCCATGGAGAGCGGGGTGAACCCCATGTCCACTGCGACCACATCACGGTGCATACCCACTTAAGCTTTTAAAAAATATTTCCTGAGACTGCTCACCTCGCGGTTGTGGAGGGTCTTTGCATTTAAAAAGCCTCGACCCCCACACTTCCGCGGGATATACAGTCTCATCACCGATGATCGTCGGTGATGCATCCGATTTGCAGTCAGCAGTGTGTGGACCCTTCTATCCAGGGCGTCGAGTTCGGTTTGAGTCCATTTGAGTATGCCGAAAGAGTACATCAAAACCGGCATGACCCAACCATTGAAGGCGCGCACCTTATTTCCAAAGAAAAAAGAAGCATTCCTTCAACGATTGCTTCATGTCAGCATCGTTGATGCCTAACGCTTCCGACATACCCAAATACTTATAGCTTTCGGATGAGGAGAGGGATCTAAGGTTTATGGAATCCGAGAGTTGAATTCCCTCGGAATCCATAATCTCCCCTCGCTTTACATGCATGACTGCACATTTGTCCTTACCAAATGCCATCCTGATGGCGCTACTGAAAGTTTCAGTTACCTTCAGTAGCTCCATCAGATGCGATTTGTTGGAGGCAAAAAGTTTCAAATCGTCCATGTAGAGGAGGTGAGATATGACCTGACCACCTCTCCTCAACCGATAGCCTAGACCTGAATCCTCCAGTAGTGTGCTTAGAGGATTCAGGGCTAAGCAGAACCAAAGTAGACTCAAGCTGTCGCCCTGAAATATTCCCCGTTTAATCCATACAGGTTCATCATTCCCCTGGATCTGCCGACATCCTGGATAGCGAAGGACCGTCTTCCATTGCTCCATACACGACTCAAGGAAGGTGCGTAGAGTTGCATCTATCTTGTACAACTCCAGCACCCTCATAAGCCATGTATGTGGCACCGAGTCGTAGGCTTTCTTATAATCTATCCAACATGTCGACATATCCTTGCGGGATCGACGAACCTTTTGGCTAATGGCCATGTCTACGAGGAGTAGCTCCTTAGTGCTGCGGGAACCATTCCTACATCCATTTTGAGAGGCAGACATAATCGAGTTACTCTCAATGTGCGTAATAATTTGCGTTCTCAAAATGGATGTAAGAAGTTTATAAACCGTCGACAAACACGTGATCGGTCTATAATTCTTGGGTTCCGCGGGACTACCTAATTTATGGAGCAGGTGGGTAACGCTTGTTGTTAGAAACTGCGGTAGCTACCCAGACTCTAAAGATGACTGGAACTGAGATGCCAGGCAAGTGTGTGAACTAATTAGCCATTTCAACCAAAAGTTGTGCAGTCCGTCCGGTCCTGGCGATTTCCAATTCGATAACGGACGGACCGCTCTGGCAACGTCTAATGGCGTAATTAGTACCGTTTCCATCTCTGGTACAGTCTCACACACTCGCTCGACATCCCGTATCCAGCCAGCCTCAGTGTGACAGACGGGCACCGACCAGATGTTGCGCCAAAATGCACTCGTGGCGGCATCATCCGGGCGGCACACATCTGTCACAATTTTTTCAGGTCGCTGCCAAGCTCTATACACCCACCTTTCATCGCTCTGGAACATGCGATTCTGCGTGTATCGATCAATATGCCGCTTATACCGCCGAATTCGGCTCGCCCATGCACAAATTTTCTGCTTCAGGAAGTCGATGCGCTCTGTGACACGGGATATGTATTCTCGAGGGCTGATTCCAGTCCCCGAGAATGCCCGTCTCACAAAGTGCATCGCTCGTGGTCGTGTATTGCCCTCCCTGAAGCAGTATAGTTTGCCGATGAATACCCTGGTCCCATCGATACGACGCTCGATCCTGTGCTGCCAGGCTGGTACGGCTGGTTTTGGTCGAGTAGCTCCGTCACAACTTGGAAACTTGACGTTAGCTACATGGTTTTGCTAAAACGCTACAAGGTTGTTGTGGCGTTTTAACAAAATAAATATACTGTTTCGTAAAACATTAAATGTTCCTGTCCTCATAGTACGTTCTAGTTAATTTACACAAGTTATTATTTGATAAAGGTTGTGGGTTGGAACGTAAGTGAAAAAAATATTTTCTGATATAAGACTTAAAACTTGAAACCTTTTTGCTAATCTGACGCTAAGTGTCATAAAAGGTAGTTTGATCACATTATCTCGATTTCGAGTGACTTGTGGGTTGGAACGTTTCTGCATAACTACGTCCAATTATGACCTTAGAAACATCGACGGCGTTTTTTATGCTGCATACATAAAAAAGCAATGTCCGAAAAATGGTCTTCATAAAACACTGTGCAGCGCTAAGAATCGGCTTGACCCCCTCCCCCCCTAAAAGCCTTACGTAATTAGTGGATGCCCCTTGTCTGTGACGCCATAGACGGACTAGGAACTAGGCATGCATAGAAACTTAGTTCTGACGAAGTTAGGTAGATTTCTGTTAATTTACTATATTAGAGCCAGGAATTTGAGATATTTTTCAAGTTATGGAACAACAAACCGAATGTTATACCACAGAATACTTAAAGTACTACGTACAGAAAGGCCACTCCCTTCCCCGCACTAACATCAGTTACCGCACCTCACCCCGCACTTCGGCGTATTCGTCGCAGTTTTTTAACAAGAGTGCTCGCAAACACAAGTACCTCACGCACACATTCATACGTATACAAACGTCATTTTTTAATGTAGTAGTAGTAGGTAATTATTTTGCGAGCGTTCTATGGAGTGTCCGGGGTGTGGTTATACTTAACAACGTTCAAATTCCATTGCAACCAAAAACTTTTTAGGACCTTTTTGTTACAAATGGTCACTCAAAAATCAACTTAGAATACATTGCAATAAAGTAGATAACTGATTAATTAGCGATGGAATGTAATTATCTGAGATTATGAACACTGCTTTACTTATCTCACCATCTGCCTAACCTTTTATCAACTATTTTGGGGTCGGCTTCCAGTCTAACCGGATGCAGCTGAATACCAGTATTTTACATGGAGCGACTGCCTATCTGACCTGCACAACCCAGTTAATGGGTAATACGATACCCTTTGGTAAGACTGGCTGTCAGACTTTCGGGCTTCTGACGACCGGTAACGACTGTCAAAGATCCACGAATGATAGCCGGGATCCATGGCTTAACGTGCTTTCCGAGACACGGAGGGGTCTTGGTATGTCAAGATGGTCACCCATCCACAGACCAACCGCGGTAAACGTAGCTTAACCTGATCGATCGATCTGTGCGGCTGTTATTACTTGGCCACAAGATCTTTCAAGTAATTAAGGTATGTATCGGTAGATATTTATCCAATTATCAAAGTTGTAAAAAATATGTATCAGTCAGTCGCATCCATTAAATCTCAATTTACAACCAGTTTCATGTATGTATCATTAAACAGTTTATTTTTAGTTCAAGTACTGTCAACAAAAGAGATATGTATGCAGGGTCGTCGGATATACACCGTGAAATTTTAATCACCGTTTTCCTCTTAAGGAGTCATTGTATTCATCATTATGAACAACTTTTACTATGGGACCAAACCAGAAATCATGAAAAAAAATCAGCTGTTCCCTACATTCATGTTCGCATAACTCGTCAAAATGTAGAGAACAGCTGATTTTTTTTTTCGCGATCTCAGGTTTGGTGCCATAGTAAAAGTTGTTCATAATGATGAGTACAATGACCCCTTATGAGGAAAACGGTGATTAAAATTTCACGGTGTAGTTGAAGTTTAGTAAGAAACCGATGGATGTTCTCGAATAAAGGGGTTTGAAGATTTTTGTATGGAGGGTGGCCCTGAGGTCGGCCGCCATTTTGATTTTTTTTCAGAATCGCGGTGCACAACAAAAGTTATATATTTAGATAGAGGACGTATACAAACAAAAAATGTTATATAACATAATATCCTAAAGCGTCAGGTTTCGGAGTTATTCACCGAAATATAAGTCGAAAACAACAAGGATTTTTTTGTTTTTTTCCCCTACAGGTAACCATATTGAACTATTGAGGTAATAGAAACGTTATAAAACCTTTATGGAGAAGAAACAAATGAAGAATACATATTTTTTTAATAAATAATTAAACACGGCAATTTATTGATCCTTTTTTTAATCCCAGAGACTAATCTGACATTTTAGTCTTTTATGTTTTCGTTTTTTTTTTAGTATAGAAGTTTGATATTACACTTGTCAGATTAGTCTCTGGTATTAAAAAAACGGACTATAAATTGCCGTGTTTAATTATTTATTTAATAAATGTCTATTCTTCATTTGTTTCTTCTCCATAAAGGTTTCATAACGTTTCTATTACCTCAATAGTTCAATATGCTTACCTGGAATGAAAAAAAACAAAAAAATCTTAGTAGTTTTTGACTTATATTTCGGTGAATAACTCCGAAACCTGACGCTTTAGGATATTATGTTAATTACATTTTTTGTTTGTATAAGTGTCCTCTATCTAAATATATAACTTTTGTTGTGCACCGCGATTCTGAAAAAAAATCAAAATGGCGGCTGATTTTAGGGCCAAAACCTTCAAACCCCTTTAATTTAATTAATAGAAAACAAACTGCTCATTTATCAAATTAAATTTCAGTCTGCAACTTCCATCGGTTTCTTAATAAACTTCAACTATATCCGACGATCCTGCATACTTATCTCTTTTGTTGACTGTACCTACACAATAAAATGTACTTTTCATTTCTCATACTCGGAAAGTAGTGTTTGTTTGATCCAAATAGTGGGTGGAAGATGCTGCTTCCCACCACAGGGCGGGAAAGACTCATAGTAATTACTTCCCTCTTTAGGGTGGGAATGAATTTTAAAAATAGAACTGTAGTTAGCTACGAAATTTTTTACATAAATTAAGAAAAATGCTGCAGTCTTGTGAGTGTATAAACAGCCAGTGTGAATTTAAAAAAAAAACCTGTTAAGCGGGACAGCCCGCGGCGATGACGCGGTGTGTTCCATATTTAAAATAAAAAAAGACAATAGTATTATTTGGCGGGATACTAACCCTGTAAGCTGTACCGAAATTCAAAAACTTTGCATGTTATTGTTATCAATAAATATTTTAGAAAAACTACTACTTTTTACTTTCCTTATATTCAAAATGAAAAGTAGAGTGTTTAACACGGGTGAAAGTCATCAATTCCTACTCGGGCTATAGCCGCCCTCGCTGCGCTCGGGCGTCTAAATGCCTCGTATAGGAATTGATTCCTTTCGACCCTTGCATAACAATCTACTATTCCAGCCCATAATGTCTTAACCGGGATTCTTTAATCTGAGCTTTACTTAAGTGAAAGTAATATCTAAAGTGGGGCATAAAGTAAGAATAAAGTTTTAAAATAAAGTCGGATTTAAGTTCATCTGAGGTGATTCTACAGCAATGGTGGCCAGTGGACACCGCCACACGCGGACTTCTTGCATCATCATTCCAATACCTAGGCACATAAAAGACACTTTTGAACGTCAAAATTTACAATAAAATAGAATTGATTAAAGTCGCCCCTTCCAAAAGATAGTTTTCGTATGGAGAAGAATGGGCAAGAAACTCCACCGTTATTATTCGATTTTTTAACTGCATTAGTGAGCGGAGTTCGCGCGCAGCTGAATTTTGGGACAAAGATGTTTGAACTTTTTGCCATCGATACGCTGACTGTGACTTACGCCACGTATTTGTAGGTACGTCAAACCCACAGATATAATTATATGTATACACCTAGATAACGCAAGAGCACCTACTTCGCGTGCCAAAAATCGCAGCAGTTTACGATCGAAAATCATAAGCCGCCACATTCGCGCTCAGTCCTGCGAACTGCTGGCTGAGTGAGCGTGAGCGAGAGAGCGCGAGCTTGTGACGTCATAGTAGGTAGTCAAAAAGTGGCACGCTTAGTTTTTATACAGTTCGTGATACTTGCGTTTTCTAGGTATATCTATATCTGTGGTCAAACCCATATGGGCATGATGTCTTATGAACGATAATGTGCTAGGCACACATCCGTATTTATTGAGGAATACAGCTGTTATATATGTATACTGTGATCGATGTAAAGTAGTAGATACCTGTGGTACCCACATAGTCAATAACATAGGTCAATGGTTTAATGCAAACATAAATGCGACATAATATAGCTATACATTTATTAAGTTGAATGCGCAGTGGTAGACCGCGAAATTCAAATTTTCTTAATTTTTTTTGCAATTTGCAGGTCAGTGTCAGGTTGTAGGTATCTTGATCAAAATATGTTTCGCGACTATAACAGGTACGTATTTATAGAATTATAATCATTACAATCATTAATACATCTTTCTAAGTTAGATTTGTACCATAAGAACTTTTCCATAAGAGATTTGTTGTTATAGTACAAATGTACATGTGTGTGATTATAAATTCTGTAAATACGTACCTGTAGGGAGCATTGGTGGCCCAGTGGTATCGGCCGCGACTTACGAGTTGTAGGTCGTAGGTTCGAACCCAGACAGGCGCTTTACTTTGTGTAAATTATTTCATCACCACTGCTCTCAAAACGGTGAAGGAAAACATCGTGAGGAAACCGGCATGTCCTAGAACCAAAAATTCAAAGACATGTGACATCTACCAACCCGCACTGGGCCCGCGTGGTGGATTACGGCCCACTCCCTCTCACAGAGAGGCCTGTGTCCCAGCAGTGGGAACATTATAGGCTGATGATGATGAAATACGTACCTGTTATAGTCGCGAATCAAAGATCAAGATAACACTGACCTGAAAATTGAAAAAAACGTAAGAAACTTTGAATTTCGCGGGCTACCACGCTAACATCTCATTGTACGAAAAACCCAATGCGAGTTCAGCTAAAACTCGAATTGTATAGCTTGAAACGATGCCGTGGGGACTTAATAGTCAAAACTAAAAACTGCTTTTGACCTGTGCTGAAAAAAAACTGATATTTTTCTTATCTTTTCTTTCTGTTATTGCACCTACTGTGTATTGTCTCTGCATCACCCTAAGGTAGACTGGTAGAAAATGCCCAAGGCATTAAGTCCGCCTATGTACAGTTTTTACTTGTGCATAAAGTTTTAATAAATAAATAAATATTTTATCTTAGTAGGGTAGGTATTTCGGAGTGCCTCGTCATTATCAGGGCATTGACCCCGGAAGTCAGATGATGTAATTAATTACGTCACATTCTAGGCGTCTTCCTGATTATCAACTCAAGGTCGGACGTAATCAACGCTTACTCTCAGTTCCCATACATTTTTGAGCCAGATTTGTGTGGAAATCGGCCGAGAATGTGGAATCGTTGGAGTGTGAGGGGCCCGTGGCTAAATAATAACAGCCACACAGATACGCTTGCCGCTGTTGGTCTGTGGATGGGTGACCATCTTTACATACCGAGACCTCTCCCTGCCTCGGAAAGCACGTTTAACCGTTGGTCCCGGCTGTCATTAGTGGATTTTTAACAGTCGTTTAGGGATCGTCAGAAGCTCGAAAGTCTAACAACCAGTCTTACTAAGGGGTATCGTATTGCTCAGTCTGTGTTGTGGAGGTCAGATAGGCAGTCGCTCCATGTAAAATACTGGTATTCAGCTGAATCCGGTTAGACTGGAAGCCGACCCCAACATAGTTGGGAAAAGGCAGATTGATTTGAGAGGAAATCGGTTGTTTATGGGCATGTAAGTAATCATATTTTTAATAAAAGACTTAGCCTAGCTAACATCCATCAGTGTTTTTTCAATAAGGTATGGTATGGTTAAAATAAAAGTCCTCCAGACCGTATGTCGGCCACGCACATTGGGGACAGAATGTTCAAAACCACCTAGAGACCTCAAATATTAACCAAATTAAACCATTTTTGCACAGAAATGTTTGAAAATAAATTCCAAAGACACTCACGAAGCCCGATTTGCGAAATTACAGATGACTGATTTTTTTTTTTCAGCTACGAAAATTACATCAGAAGTGTATATTTGCACTTCCATACAAGTGCTAGTTGAAATGCGTGACTGAAAGGGTTAAAGAACAGGGTAAAACTCGCTTTACCTTGGCTTTAGTGGATTATGAAGTTTTAGATTTAAGGAATATTAGAAATTCGGCTTCGTCAGTCTCTTTAGAATTTAATTACAAACATTTCTGTCCAAAAATTGTTTCATTTGGTTTATTTTTGCGATCTCTAGGTGGTTTTGAACAAAAAATTGGTTCTATCCCCAATGTGCCATGGCGGCCAATCTCAAGGAGATACGAGTATTAGCCATCGGCGCGGGAGATATTAAGTATAATGCACGCGCGCAGACACAGGTGCACTCTCTCTTCCCTCACTCTCATAGTCCGATGGGACGGCAATCCGACACGACCGGACAGAGATCAGGCGCAGGACCAACGGCGACACGTGCTTTCCGAAGCACGGGGGTATCACACCGCAAACTTCCGAACTCCGGGCTGTTATTAGAAAAGAGCGTTGTTGATTTTTTTAAAGTGAAAACTTCTTTAGGCGCGTTGCACATTTTTTGAGATGGGAAAAAGCCATTAAATTCGCGCCATTGTTACCGTAACCGACACCGCTTCGGATGTGTTCGGCTGTCTTTGGGATGTTCTCGGTTTTAATGTATATCCGATATGTCAGTGAGTGATGGCAAAGTAATCTGTTTGTGTTTTGTTTTCACAATTCTGTCGGCACTCCCGGAGTGCCACTGTTTTCCATTTGGGCATGGTTATTACAGATGAGAAGACCCATCTTACTCATTTATCAACTTATTGATGTTCAAACTAGGAAATCCTGTATCTTGAAGGACACCGTGATTTCTTCTTCTTAGCGTGCCCCGCTTGGGCGGAGCGCCGCCGTGCCCTCGTACAGGCAATCGGCAGCGGCGACGACCTCTCGCGTCCCGCCTTGGTTCAAGCCATGGTCCGGGGCGAGAGGGAGTGGGAGGCAGTCACCTCCTTCTGCGAAGCAGTCATGCTAGCGAAGGAGGTGGCGGGATGGCTGAGGGAGAGAGCCTCACGTCCCAGCAGCCGCCGCGGGAGACGCTCCGGGCGTCGGGAGCCGCGTGACGACTCCCGGCCACCGTAGGCGCGGGCCTGCGGACGGAGAGTAATGGGTAGCTCACCGTCCGATCAGGACCAGGCCCTTGCCGGACGGCGCGTACGTGTTCCACGCGCGCCTCAAAGAGATGTCAGCAAAAAGGAAGGGGCCTTCCAGGGCCGAAGCCTGCCGGGGGTGCGGGATTGTCTGAAAGGGTTACCGCTACCCCGGAACATAAAGGGTTAAGGAAGGAACACGGATGGGTTTTAGTCAGTAAGAGTCTGACACTCCCTTCCGCTCCACCCAGAGCGGGAGGGGTCATTTGATGATTTCCCATCCATAAAAAAAGCGTTTCGATAGCAATCTAAATATACTTGGTCCAGAATTCGGCTACTTGTTTGGCGCCATCACTAGCGTCCATCAACGTGATTTGATGCTGAAGAATGAGGCAAATGTCGTTAGGAAAGTTTTGAGCATGAATTTCGATGGCAATAAGAGTAGGGGAAGACCAAAGAAACGATGGAGGGACTGTGTGACAGATGATACGGCTAGAAAAGGGGTGACTACCGAGATGACAACTCATAGAAAAGTATGGAAGAAAAAGACCACGTCAAATAAATTGGTGTAACCCAGTGATGAATGTAGGTTGGTATTCCCAGTTTGAAAATGGAACCCGGAGCTAAACCGACGTCGTTGTTCCTGGCATAATGCAAATTTTAACTGACTTAAAAAAAGAGGAGATTCTCAATTCGACTGTGTTTTTTTTTGGTCTGTTTTTTACGCGATATCTCCAGCAATTGTGTGGAAAATGTAAAACTTTTTTACAAAAAAAAAAAAAAAACAACCGACTTCCAAAAAGACACTATAAAGTGAATGAAAATAACTTTAATTTCGGAAGTCGGTGGCAAAAAAAGAAAATGCGAACTCAACGACACCGACTTCCGAAATTAAAGTTATTTATCACTTTGAAGTTTTTTTTTGAAGTCGGTTGTTTTTTAATTTAGAAAAAAGTTTTTTTTTATATAAGTACCTACTGTATACCTTACCAATTCCACACGAACAAAGCCGCGGGCAGAAGCTAGTAGTAATATAAAACCAGTCGTTTCTAGAAATGCTTTCGTGTAGATTAAATTTATTTTATCTGAGTACACTTCCCCTGTTGAATAACTATTTATCTTCTATCTTCAACTTATAAAATTATATCAAAGTAGTAATAACTTTATTATCTGTGTCAATATTTTAACTGTAGGTGCCACAATCTTGAAGATTAATACAATGTAAGTAAGTGTTAGCTCAAAAGAGCTCTGCAGATAAGTGGATTATTAATATACTTAAAGTTCGTTTTTTAATCCCAGAGACTAATCTGACACGTCTTTTGTCTTTGCGTTTTTTTAGTATAGGAGTTTGACGTTACACCTGTCAGATTAGTCTCTGGGATTAAAAAAACTCCTTTTCCTTTGTCCTTTTTTAGCATGGGGATCCATGGATGCCACCGCTACAAACACTGATCAATAGTTGTGTTACAGTTTACGATCATTACTTTCTCATACCTTGACATTGGCAAAATCATCGAACGTTATCGATGGAGCCAGAACCTCAAAAAATAGAATAGAATAGATATTTTTCAAGATAGTTGCAGATATAACACTATTTAAAAACTCAGAAACAGTAAAGAAACGTTCACTTTTAAACGTGGCTTTAGGTGGCATAAGGTTTTTGGCAGGGGCACTTCTAGTTGTGCCCATATTTTATAAAAAAAATCCAACTATAAATAAAATATTACAAAATGCGGCAAATCTGCGTTCGTTTCCAGTCAAAACTAATTTCACGGATGGATATAAATTATTCAGTCACACACTCGCATAACCATAACTAATAGAATTAAAAAAAGTAGGTATAGGTACTCACCGAATCCACAGAATGATGAAACACCACGAAAAAACACACCACGACTTATAATTATTATATCAAAAACACAAAACTACTTTATAGCAAAATATAAGAAATATTGTATTCTATAACTATTTAACATCTTTGTAAAGATTTAATTTAAAAATAAAAACAAAACACGAATGTTCAAATAAAGACACACACGAATGCGACGGATCAAGAAAAAACTATACAATAAAAAAATACTATGAATGTGCACAGATTAAAAAAATCACATGTGACGTTACAATCACAAAATAGTGCTGTCCAACACCTGAAAGTTTTATCGAATAATATATCGATACGTGTTTTTCGTTCGAGTGCGAAATACGGAGTGAGGAACTAGTGTTGCGCCGGCGACTTATCAGTGACTTAGACTGTAATATCAACATTGTCAGTAAAAGATTGCGCAGTTGTAAAGTTATATCGATTTTCGATGATTACGCATTGCGGGAAATCGGGTGACAACGTGGGAATCGGTTGAAATAATATTCATGTTAGTTAATGGTGAATTTATTGTTTTTATATTACTATAATTTATTTATTTCGTCCACCTGAGGTGCAATTCTCGTAATTTTAAGAACGTTCACAGTCTGATCTCAGTCTCAATCTGTCAAAAATACCTACATTTAATTTCCCTACAATTTTGACAAGTTTTCGACAATTATTGTCGCTGAGATGTGTAAGCGAGTAGATTTTGGACGTTTTCAATTACGGCCTTCAGTTTATTAATCGTAGCTAAGTATCAAAGATGATATGGCTAGAAAGGGGGTGACTACCAACATGACGACTAATAGAGAGGTATGGAAGAAAAAGATGTGTTGCGGCGACCACAAATAAATTGTAATACGGGCAAGAGAAAGATTTAAGTAAAAGGTTACTTGTAGGTACACACGTCAGCACATCAAGCTACCCGAAACTGTCAAATTTTCCCAATCAACTTTGAACCTTATGCTTTAGCGATAAAGTTGAAGATCTATTAAAGAAATTTGACAGATAGTAGTAGCTTGATGTGCTGGCGTCTGTACTCTCCTATCGCAGGTATGCTGGAAGAGATTTCCTTATAATATAAGCATCGCCTCTGTACTCTTTTTTGTTTGTACTGACGCCAGCACACCAAGCTACCCGAAACTGTCAAATTTTCCCACTCAACTTTGAACCTTATGCTTTAGCGATAAAGTTGAAGATCTATTAAAGAAATTTGACAGATAGTAGTAGCTTGATGTGCTGGCGTCTGTACTCTCCTATCGCAGGTATGCTGGAAGAGATTTCCTTATAATATAAGCATCGCCTCTGTACTCTTTTTTGTTTGTACTGACGCCAGCACACCAAGCTACCCGAAACTGTCAAATTTTCCCAATCATCTGTGAACCTTATGCTTTAGCGATAAAGTTGAAAATCTATTAAAGAAATTTGACAGATTGTAATAGCTTGATGTGCTGGCGTCTGGACATTAAATCTTCAATGTTAAAACAAATATAATACCTAATTGAATAGGTACCTACTTATTTTTTTTCTAATGCTTACATGGGTACAAAATTTATGTCGTCTTGACGTTACGTCACGTCAAAACATGCTAAGGAGTAAAAGCCTATTAAGAGGACCAAGATATAAAAACGAAAAAAAAAAGAAAATAAGTACGGTCGAACAAGCTATTTGGTATACAGGCAAAAATATTCATCTTTCCACTACACTGCCAATATTTAGTTTTATTTTATGCGTTATAAATTTTTCAGCTGATGGCATCCTTAATTAAATAGAGTGGTATAAAAGAATTGACTAACTCAGCGCACTATTGTTTAAAAGCAGTTGCAAGTTAGCTGCCTGTATACCAAATAGCTTTTTCGACCGTACATTTATTTGCGGTTAACAATGACACGGAGAAAGAACACAAACATAACCCTCCTTCTGGCGCAGTCGGGTAAAAAGAATAAGAAATGTAGGTATAGCGTGATATTATGTCGTCTTGCGTACTGTCAGGAGCATAAACTAACCTTACCGTCATGTAAAATTCAAAAGCGTTCTTCTCCTGAATTAAAAGTTGCAACTGAAATTTTAGCTGGCTGGCAAAAATAGACTTTAAGGTGCCACTATTCGATATTTTTTCCATACAAATTTCGGGAGAGTATTACTCCACTGTTTGACATTGTACATCCAAAGTTAAACATTGTATCGTTTTGTCTAATTATTAATTGTGTCTGTACGGAAGCAGAATTGTAAAATAACAAGCCATTAGAAAGTTATGAGCCAACAAAGATTCGTTTTTCTTGCTATTTTTAACGTCCTATTTCATAATAAATGTAGTATGATTTCAATAATACTTATCTACTTATTTTCGTAACAACAAAAAATATCTATCAGTAGTATAGGAGAAAACCGCTACAAAAAAATTAAAAAAAAAATTGAGCCCTATTTTTATTTTAAACAACTTGTCATGGAACGTTTTACATCACAATATATATAGAAATCCTCCGTGCCTCAGAAAGCCGTCCCGGCCGTCAGTCTTGGATCTTTGATAGTCTGACAACCAGTTTTACAAAGGGGTATCATGTTACCCAGTAACTGGGTTGTGGAGGTCAGATAGGCAGTCGCTCCATGTAAAGTACTGGTATTTAGCTGCATGCGGTTAGTAGACCATCGAGGTAGACAAAACGATCTAACTATCATAGAGACAAATTCAACCTTTAAAGTGGTAAAGAAATTCTTTGGGCGAGTATACACAAGAATGACGCAGGAACCTGATTCCCGACCTATCCCAACCTCATTTCCATTGAAACCTTTGCGTTCATATGGTCGGCAAAAACAATGTCGCGAGCAAGAACTTTGTTATGTGATTCTAATTGACTTTAGCGTGCTGAATCCAAATCTGTTTACAGATTTATTCTATCACGTCTATTTTTTGATATTTTTTTCATTTAAATAAAATATTGATATCGACATTTAATACAATTTATTTTGAAAATAGTAAAAAATCTTACACATAAATTACTTCTATGATATAAATTAAAATCTTAAATGAATGAAAATACTAATATAATATAAAAAATTAACAACTGTTTGGTAGATCGCTTTCTTTTATAAGTTTTATCTGCTATTTCACGATAAGATCTCCCAGCAGAAATCAGCTAACATTGCTAGGACCACCTTGCCGTTATATCTTTTTCCATGAGCGCAATATCTTGGTGGAACCTCTCACCGTGCTGATCAGACACGGCACCAAGATTTTCTGGGAAAAAAATCTAAATGCAAATGCAGGAAGTGTATTTTTAATTGCATTTTGCATCCGAGTTGTCGATATGAAGAAAGAAGTTCTTTGTAATTTGTAGCCCAAGAAAATTGTGACATATATTATATTTTCAAAAGCTACCCATGCTCCTTTTTCTTCAACGACCAACTTAGATTTGAACAGTTGGTCTTTAAAGATTTCTCGTATGGGGACCAACAAATTGACTTTGAAATTGACCTTTATTTGGCCTCACTTATGGGTAGAAATTGAGCAGTGGTGGCCCAGTGGTATCGGCCGCGACTTACGAGTTGTAGGTCGTAGGTTCGAACCCAGACAGGCGCTTTACTTTGTGTAAAATTATTTCATCACCACTGCTCTCAAAACGGTGAAGGAAAACATCGTGAGGAAACCGGCATGTCCTAGAACCAAAAATTCAAAGACATGCGACATCTACCAACCCGCACTGGGCCCGCGTGGTGGATTACGGCCCAATCCCTCTCACAGAGAGGAGGCCTGTGTCCCAGCAGTGGGAACATTATAGGCTGATGATGATGATGATGATGATGGGTGGAAATTTACTTTTCAGGTGTTTAAGTGCCTCTCCATTTCTGTCCATATTAATGAATCAATCAACTCAGCCTATCGCAGTCCACTGCTGAACATAGGCCTCTCCCCGACTGCGCAACAGCACCCTGTCCTCCGCCTTCCGCATCCAGTCTACCCCAGCCACCTTTTTTAGGTCGTCCTTCTCTGTCCATAGGTGTTACCAAATCTTTTAAGCCTAATTTGATTTTTAGTGGCGGCAAAAACTGCGTTTTGGCTGTCGACTAAAATAAAACAAACCTAAATGAAAACAAAAATTGCCTAAAGCATCAAAACCGGACGTGCTAGATACATTCTGATTACATATTTGGATTTAGCGTGTCGATACGTATCAATTTCGCATAATTATACATTGTTTTGCTCTTAAACAATATTACATTAATTAGGTCAGGCACATTTTCTAAGTAAAACTCACGTTTACTGCTGTTAAGACATTATTTAATTAATAACTAAGGTATACAATATATCGATCATATATCGTTGTGACCTGATTTGAGTTCTAGGAATTTGCACCATACTCAGCCTGTAAAGCGCCCTGTAAACAAAAATTCTTGGTTTTTCGTTTTCTACTGTAGAATGTTTGACAAATGCGTCAAACACAGCTGCACACTATCAAATAATTTGAAAAACAAGTGAAATTTGACAAACAATTTGACCGTTTACCGCTTACGCTTTAGCAAATAGCGCAGTTGAAGGTGCCCTCTAAAGTGGCGATGAATTTATTTTATAAGGTTGTGACTGCCGCGTGAGGTGCTTGTGGCTAAGAAATAACAGCCGCACGGTTCAATTGATCAGGTTAACCTACGCTTGCCGCTGTTGGTCCGTGGATGGGTGACCATCTTTACATACCAAGACCCCTCCGTGCCTCGGAAAGGGTCCCGGCTGTCATTCATGGAGTTTTGACAGTCGTTACGGGTTGTCAGAACCGAAAGTCTGACAACCGGTGTTACCAAGGGGTATCGTATTACCCAGTAACTGGGTTGAGGAGGTCAGATAGGCAGTTGCTCCATGTAAAATACTGGTATTCAGCTGCATCCGGTTAGACTGGAAGCCGACCCCAACAAAGGCTAGGCAGATGATGATGTTGTGACTGTCGCAGTAGTATGAATGGTGATAGATGTTTCCGTTCTTCTTCTAATCGTATCGACAAAAAGGAATATGTTCGCCAAAAACACAACCTTACCTTTTTTTTTTTTAATTATATTGGTGAGCATTGAAATTGTAGCCATTGATTGGTGCCGATTCCCTTGTTCACAAACTAAACTAAATTTAATTTCAGTGCATCTTTTTCATAACATAAATATTAGTTTGGACCTGTCAAATTAGTCAGTACCTGACGTAAATTGACGTATTTTTAACCTTTTAACCGCCCCACTTTATATCAGTTATCGTGACCCCAGCGCCCGAAAAAAAAAAAAAAACGAAAAATAAATACCGATGAAACGAGCTGTGATGATGTAATAATAATACAGGTTAAACGAGCTGTGTTATTTGGTCGTATATATACGACTCTGGCGGAATGGACACGATCCAAAATCCTAATGAAATATAAAGAAAAAGATGCACTGAACTTAAATTTAGTTTAGTTTGTGAACAAGAGAATCGGCGCCATTGTTTTTTATTTGGCAGGAAGACCATAAGTTCCATCCTGCGAAAAACATAAGGCTTTTATATTATAACACCCACGAAAACGTATCTACTAAGAGGGTGTCAGTACAAAAGGAAACTGTTTTCATTAGATTTAACATTGTCAAAGGTTGTATTTGTATTATAATATATTATTTTTGCTAGACGGCCGAGCGTGGGTAGACATTGAAGGTTGTGGGAATCTGTTGGTTGCAAGAAGCGTAGAATGAGGATATGTTGAGCATGAACGAAATGAGATCGGTCAAAGAGCTATTGGATTATTTCATCAGGAATTTCTCAGAAGCAGCATTCATAATCATCAGACTGAACGTTCTTAAAATTACGAGAATTGCTTCTGGTCATACTGCACGCCGGCTATGAGTAACTAGTACCTACCAGTTCCAGTGCCTTAGGCATCTTCTGGGCTCGCTCGCCTTTCATCAGGCGTGATCGAGGACAAGAGCGGGCCCATTCAGAAATAAACAAAAAAATAAAAAAAAAACTGAGCACCTGACCAAGAACTCTGTCAATAAGGTCACTACAGGGTGAAATTGAATTCATGGGCAATCATGGGCATCCTTTTAAGTGGTCATTGTAATCATCATTATGAACAACTTTTACTATGGGACCAAACCTGAAATCGCGAAAAAAAAATCAGCTCTTCCCTACATATTGTCGAGTTATGTGAACATACTCGTAAATGCAAGGAACAGCTGATTTTTTTTCGTGATTTTAGGTTTAGTCCCATTTAGTAAAAGTTGTTCATAATGATGAGTACAATGACCACTTAAAAGGATGCCCATGAATTCAATTTCACCCTGTATGTCTTTCTAGCGCGACCCCTCCCGGCGTTTCCCTCTTCCCTGCTTTCAATGTCTTCACGAAAAAAGATCATATCATTTACAATAATATAATTTTAGGTAACTACTAAATCGTATTGTAATTTTGTCGGCACTACCTTATCTAGGTCTCACTAACCGGTTATAAACGACGCGATATGACTTAATTACAACGATTGTTTTACAAAAAGCATGACGCTTTCCTCGTACAATTAATCGATAACTATACTCCATTTACTATAGCATTAGACAGAAGTTAAAAAAGGCTCTTTTAGGGGCACACGTTGTAATAAAAGTACAACAAACGATATTACAGTCAAGATTGATGTGGAGTTAAATATAATCAATTTAAATAACAGCAGTCACACTTAATTGTACTTATTTAACCTATCTACCTTCTGAAACTACAAGGCTTTCATTTATTATTATTTAGTTTTTACGTAAAATACTGTCGTGTCAATGGTTAAAATCTAAAAGAAGCAGGGGCGGACAGTACTGGGAACGTTTTTCATGTCACTATAACTCTACCAAATCTAAAATGTTCCCTATTCCCTTCATAAGTTGTGGCAGCACGTGTTTTTTTATTTGGTCGGTTTATATAAAGTTGTTTTTAATAGACTAAACTGACTGACTGACTAACTGACTGATTGTTACTAAAAATTGTTTCATTTCATGTGAAATTAAACAATTTTTAGTAACAATCATAAACATAATTTTGAAAATAAAAGGTTTCGTACTCCTGCTTCTGCGCGCCTCTTTTTTCTAATGTTACAATAAATGCAATATAGCTATGAATCCCGGCTCTACCCACGTAAAATGATTTTTCACTTCTCATGCTCTAAAAGTTCGTCTTTATGTTGTGCTTAGGCGACATAAAATCGCTTTTTATGTTCTAGTGCATAAAGTAATTTTTTTTTCTGAGACTAAGGTGATCAGGCCCAACAGTCACACGCACAATAAAACTTCGCAGATTAAAGTCGTGATTTATTTCATTTTCTTTCATTTATACCACTTCCGTGTTTTCTATAACGATAGAACGATAAAATTTAATAAAATCAGGTAAAATAGTTGTCATTTATTATTTAAAAACGCAAAGAAACGTTTTATGACTTGGCAGTATGAAGTACCCAAGTCGAATGACAAAATAATGTTGAAATTAAAAAAAAAAGTTTTAAAAAGTTTCGTGCGGTATTATCTGTGGTGGCGGGAATTAGCTATGCTTTGCAACATTTTTGATTAATTATGTACTGTATACTTTATGCCTGTTTAATTTTCTCGCAATCGAAGTGAAAAGCAGAGTGTATAACTCAGGCATAAACGAGCCATCTTACCCCTCGACTGAACTATCCACCCTCGCCTGCGGCTCGCGTGGATATAAACGTCTCGGGGTAAAATAGCTTCTTTTATGCCTTTGTTGTACAATCTACTATTTTCTGTAAGCTATTAGAGGTGTGCCGATGTTTGGGAAGACCAATGTACAGTTTTACTCATTTTGCAACTAATTCATTGGCGCCGATTCCCTTGTTCATAAACTAAACTAAATTTAAGTTCAGTGCATCTTATTCTTTCTATTTCATTAAGAAAATGACAGGACCAACGATGTAACGTGCTTTCCGAGGCACGGAGAGGTCTCGGTAGGTCAAGTTGGTCACCCATCCACAGACCAACCGCGGCAAGCGTAGCTTAACCTGATCGATTGATCTGTGCGCCTGTTATTATTTAGCCATTGAACAATAATATTCAAATAATTGAAATAACGAACTGAACGAACTGAAGAATGCGATAATGTCAAGGCAATGGGCAGGAGCATAAACAAGAGTGATCAGAGGGGCAATTCTCGTATTTTTAAAAACTTTTTTACAAAAAAAAACAACCGACTTAAAAAAACACTACAAAGTGATAAATAACTTTAATTTCGGAAGTCTTTGTCGTTGATTCCGCATTTTCGTTTTTTGACACCGACTTCCGAAATTAAAGTTATTTATCACTTTGTAGTGTTTTTTTTAACCGACTTTAAAAAAGGAGGTTCTGTATTCGACCCGTATGTATGTATGTATGTATGTATGTTTGTATGTCCACGATTATCTCAAAAACTGCTGAACCGATTTTGATAATTCTTTCATTAGTGTGATCTACATACTTTCAGGAAGGTTTTAGTATATAATACATTAGGTAATTATTCTTATGTACGAATAATATTTTAACATAATTGTAATTTGACATTTAAATTGTACTTTGACATTTCAATTGCATTTTGACATTTTCAGTGTATTTTGACTATTATGTATTATTAATTGTATTGAACGGTTATTATTATTTTTGTCTGATAATTGTATTTAAAATTTTCTTATTTTTATTAGTTACCTATCCATTCATTTAAATTTTACATGTCGAATCTTGGGCAGAATGTATGGCTCAACTTCAATTCTTCACGACCTTATTTGTATACTTACCTGCATTCTAGCAAATAAATAATTTGATTTGATTTGATTTTTTTGATTTGAATTTATATGCATAAATGTACTGCATCTCCGGCATTTCTATGCGAATTTTGATGATTCTTCGAGTTGTGTCTTCAATTCTTCAATGCACTAGTGTTAATTGAATTTATGTGGGGTAGGTACAACTAAAAAGTGAATAATAAAAACTTTTTTACAAAAAAACAACCGACTTCAAAAAAAAACACTACAAAGTGAAAAATAACTTTAATTTCGGAAGTCGGTGTCAAAAAACGAAAATGCGGAACCAAAGACACCGACTTCCGAAATTAAAGTTATTTTTCACTTTGTAGTGTTTTTGTTTTAAGTCGGTTGTTTTTTTTTGTAAAAAAGTTTTTTTTAAGTCGGTTGTTTTTTTTTGTAAAAAAAATTTTATTTTTCACTTTTTAGTTGTAACTACCCCACGAAAAAGTAAACAAAAACATCGTTAATGTAGACAGTGTAGATAAATTTTTAGATTTTTGTTGATTTTTCAAAAACCGCTTGTCCGATTTCGATAAAATTTTCATGGAACCATCTGGGAAGTATACCCTTTCCAACAAAAGAAAAATTACCAAATCGGTCCAGGCGTCTTCGAGAAATCGGGGAACATACATAAAAAAAAAGATTCCGACGAATTGAAAACCTCCTTTTTTTCGAAGTCGATTAAAAACGTTCGCATTCTATCTCGGTCTCAATATGTAAAAAATACAATCAATACCTATACCTACATACATTTATGACATTTATCGCTGAAATCAGAACAATCCTCGTAATTTTAAAAACGTTTATAGTCTGATCTCAATCTGTCAAAAATATCGTCTATTTTTTTTATTTCCCTACTTTTTGACAAGTTTTTGACATTGATTGTCGCTGAGACACAGATATAGATACACCTAGATAAAGCAAGAGCAACTACTTCGCGTGCCAAAAATCGCACTAGCTTACGTTCGAAAATCGTAAGCCGCCACTTTCGCGCTTAGTTCTGCGTACTGCTGGGTGGGTGAGCGTGAGCGAAAACACGAGCTTGTGACGTCATAGTAGGTAGTCAAAACGTGGCACGCTTTGTTTTCATACAGTTCGTGATACTTGCGTTATCTAGGTATATATATCTCACCGGAAAATAACAAGAACCGCAAATTTATAAATTTTCTAGGAAATTTATAAACTTCCGTAGGATTCTAAACGAGAGATAAATTGTATTATTTTACGCCCACATTTTCGTAAATTGATAAACTTACCGAACTCACGCGTAAAATAATAAGTAAGCAATAACTGAACGCCATGTGCGCTCTGATTGGTTGAATATGTCACGTGTTCCTTCTCCTTCCTCTCCACCGCCATAGATCGCCATGGAACATAAACAAACCATTTGTTCGTGTGTTTTTGTAAAGTTTTTAATGTTGTAACTGTGTTGGAACTGTGAAAATAGTTATATTTTGCTAAGGTTACTAAACTAGATCCATAATTGTACCTAAGTCTATGGACACAACCATTGCCACTGTCAACATCGACCAATCAGAGAGCAGTGTGTTATTTTCCGTATTTTAAAAAAAGCGTAAAATTAAAAAATGCTCTTCTGTGATTGGTCGTACCGTTTAGAATCTTACGTATGGATATCCGTTAGTTTATAAATTTACCACGAGACGTCGCAAATTTATCAATTTGCGAAAATGTGAGCGTAAGATAATACAATTTATCTCTCGTTTAGAATCCTACGGAATTTTATAAATTTCCTAGGAAATTTATAAATTTGCGGTTCTTGGAGATGTCAGATTGCGACGTGAATTTGAACGTTTTTTAAGTACGAGAATTGGCCTTCTGAAAACCGTCTACTTTTTGACCATTTATTGAGGACATTGAGAAGCCCTTACTTTAATGGGCTAATAATTATCATAGTACACAGTCGTAATTTATATATTAACCGATACAAAGCACCTTTTATTAAGTATAAGCATTAATAAAATATATGTATCGCATAATCAGCGATCAGTCAATGTAGGTATAATATTTCCTCGCAAATTAGTTTAGTAAGTATTTAAATATGAAGCGAAATGTTTACAGGTGGATTAACTATTCTATCTAAGTTAGAATTATATCTGAAAACAGTTTTACACCTAGGTTAACAATTTTTTTCTTTATCGTCGTGTCTCCAAAAGTACGTCGATTTCGTGTAGTGGTGTGCCTTTTATCGATAATTTTTTAAAACAGTTATAAAAAGTTACTTAACCATTGTTTCTTCATTAGTCGTGTCTCCAAAAGTACGTCGATTTAGTGTAGAGGTGTGCCTTTTATCGATACTTTTTTCTTCATGATAAAGTTTAGTGTCGTGTCGTTAATAATAAAATTAAACTATTATTGTTATTGTGTGTAGTCTGGTTCTGTGCTCAAGATTAAAAAGGTGAGTAAATATTATGTTGTTTTTATTATACTGTTATTAATAACTTTTGCACTATAAGGATAAGTTGATAACTTTAGCCGATTAAAACCGGATTAATCTTGATTTAAAGTAAGAAAAGTCAGGTGCGTAGTACTCGCAACCGGATTGCGTGTATAACCTGAGGGGCAATTCTAGTAATTGTAAGAACGTTCACAGTCTGATCTGTCAAAAATACCTCTAATTTCCCTACTTTCTTGACAAGTTTTTGATTGTCGCTGAGATGATATTGCGACTAGATTTGGAACGTTTTTAACTATGGGAATTGGCCTTCAGATATTTTAAATGTCTCACTGATGGTGGCGCGTGTGTTGGATCATTCGGTTCCCTACAAAATGGTTGAGCTGGATGGTGTTGATCCATGCGTCATGTTCGTGAACGGACGCCGTCGGTTGAGACTGGTCATCTCTTAACTGCCAAGGCTCATTTTTAATCTTATTTCTTGTATTGTTTCTTCATTTGTGTGTTTTTTTACATTGTTCTCACATATAGAAGTAACAAGAATAATGTACCCAGGATTTTGTAATATATATCTTGATTTAAAAGAGTGTCCGTGGAATTTCGTGCCCGTTCTTCTCCATAGAGATCTACGCTTTGGAATGGGCAACTAGCTTCAACTTTCTGACTAACTGACCGACTACTTAATTTTGACAATTCAAAAGTGCCTGTGATGGTTTAATTGAAATAAATGCTTTGAGTTTGAGTTTAGTTTTTTTTTAATTAACGTAAACGAGGCAAAAGAATTATTTTGCCTCGCTGCGCCGTAGGGCCATGCTCCTTTGTCGTATTAAAGTTTGTCGAAATTCAGTTGGTAAGTCTCCTCAGACCCTAGATAAGGTCAACCCGACACTGCAATAACGAAGGGCTGATTTTTCCATCGCCAGATAACTTTTATTCGAGAAATAAAACTGACGTTTGACAGTTTTCGTATGAAACAACTGTCAAACTTTCAAAATTATTCCTCAAATAAAATTATCAGATGATTGAAAAAATAAGTTTAAAAACAAAAACCCGACTACTGAAAAGGATGAAAGAAGAAAGTACTTTCCCGTGGTCGCATGTCGCTGTACATACTAACATACATAAAATATAAGCTTCCAGCGGACGGTCAAGACGCTTCTAATGATACCTCATTTGTCAAATCATTATAAGTACTTATAATGATTTTGAAGTTATGAGGGAACAGATGAACATACTTACATACCAGTCAAAATCATAACCCTCCTTTTTGCTTCGCCGTAGTCGGGTAAAAATCAGCCCTTAAGAGCCTATACTACCTCAGCTAAAATTCACTCTCTATCTCGCTCATACAATACTGCTCGCTGACTGAGTGAGAGCGAGACAGAGTGCGGTGCTGGGCGGCAGGCAGCGCCAATAGTTTAGGTATTTGCTTTTTACAGTGAAAATAATGGTAATTATAAAAAATTAAATAACATAAGACCTGCTTTAAAGTAAGTTCAGTTAGTATGCAAAGTTTCATGATCTGATTTGAAGTATTTTTTGAATACCAGCGGTTTATTGTTCGGGTTAGAGGTAACTTTGGATTTATTTTCTATCAAGAAAATTTTATGGAATCGTGTTTTCGTCTAACATAAGACTTAGCATTAATCCTCAACTTTACCATATATTTATTTCAAAATTAACGGTGCAGTATTTTCGACATAACGGAGGATCACGTTAAGCCATTTGAGGTAGTATATATAGGCTACTAAAAAACTAAAATATTGCGTCGAAATATTTCACCGCATCGCTGCCGACTGGTAACGTACCCAAGAAATTGGCGTCATTGCCACGTTGTATGGCAACACTTATCCTCTGGCCAAGGCAAAAGCCAGTCCTTGGGTCACGGGAAGTGTCAACCAGCCGTTTATAACCTTAGTTGTCTAGTCAATGACTCGGCAACCAGTGGCGTAACTATAGGGTGGCCATTGGGGCAAAATGCCACGGGCCCCCAGCCAGAGGGGAGCCCGGCCCGAGAGGGCCATGAGCACAGGAGGATCCTAACATCACACTTCATCACACTATCACACTAATATTATAAAGGCGAAAGTTTGTGAGTGTGTGTGTGTGTGTTTATATGTTTGTTACTTGTTCACGCTCAAACAGCTGGACCAATTTTGATAAAATTTTGTATGGAGGTAGCTGATACCCTAGATTAACATATAGGCTACTTTTTATTCCAACATTCTCACGGGATCGACATTTACGCGGGTGAAACCGCAGGGAGCAGCTAGGTTTATAAATACAAACTTTTTTTGAAAACTTTCAACAAAGGACATCATTCAGGTTTCGAACATTTTGTACCTTTTCCCCACTGTTTGTCTAATTTTTTGGACAGGACTTCATGCTCAGCAGTAGCGCTTGCGACCACTAGACCAACGAAACAGTCAGGTGTTCAATTTTGTAGGGGAAAATATGAAATCTACGCGGAAGAAGTCGCGGGAGAAGTGCTAGTAAAAAACAAAAACCGAGTGTGCTTATGACCACACGACTGAAGTGAAACTTCAAACGTATTTGGCTATGAGAGAAAGAGAGAAAGAAAATGTGCGCGCGCATTGCTTTCTCTTGCTTATATCCCCCACTCAACTCCCGTTCGCCTCGCCCGATCACACTTTTCGTAACGCTTACGTCACGCATTCGCCAGCTTACTCCCCAAGTCAAGCGTGCGTAAAGAAGTTTCACTTCATAAATCATACCGTTGGTTGAGCTTCTTTACATTGAAGAAGGGCCCCATCCCTTGAATTTGCCGCGGGCCCCAAACGGTATAGTTACGCCACTGTCGGCAACCCATCATAGTGTAAAAATAGTGGCAGTCCTTACCAGTCGACTAATCTATCACTTGTACAGACGCAGCACATCAACCTACTACAATCTGTCAAATTTCTTTAATAGATTTTCAACTTTATTACTAAAACATAAGGTTCAAATTTGATTGGGAAAATGTGACAGTTTCGGGTAGTTTTATGTTCTGGCGTCTATACAGTAGCCGCTAACGACTTGTTTCCTTTAGTTTACTCATCCTACGTATCATTACGATAGCAGGCATTTAGTGGCTAGATTGATATCTGACATAGATCATCTACCCTAACTAACATGAGAGCAGTGGTGGCCCAGTGGTAACGGCCGTGAATTACGAGTAGTTAGGTCGTAGATTCGAACCCAGACATGCGCTTTACTTTGTGTAAATTATTTCATCTCAAAACGGCGACGGAAAACATCGTGAGGAAACAGGCATGTCTTAGAACCAAAAATTCGAAGACGTGACATCTACCAACCCGCGCTGGGCCCGCGTGGTGGATTATGGCCCACTGTGTCTCAGCAGTGGGAACATTATAGGCTGATTAAGGTTTTATATGCTTATTGATGTAGTGCCAAAATAGTCTCGGGGTCAAGCGCGACTGATGAGCGTGGGGTCCTGAGTTCAATTCTCAGGTCGGGCAAAGTGTTATTGGATTTTCCCATTAGGAACTTCCCAGTAGGAGCCCGGGGTTCAGAAGTTGGCGGTGTGATATTCCCGTGCGTCTGAAGGCATGTAAAGCCTTTTTTCCTGCGCCTGATATCTCCCCGGTCGTGTCGGATTGCCGTCCCATCGGACTATGAGAGTAAAGGAACAGAGAGTGTACCTGTGTTTGCGCACACACTAGTGCACTATAATATCTCCTGCGTACCTGGCTAATCTCCGTTGAGATTGGCCACCGTAACCGATAACATCGTTTGCCTGTCTTTTCCCAAGAGCGACTGCCTATCTGACCTCCACAACCCAGTTATTGGGTAATACGATACCCCTTGGTAAGACTGGCTGTCAGACTTTCGGGCTACTGACGACCCGTAACGACTGTCAAAGATCCACGGTCCTGCCGGGACCATCGAGGCACGGAGGGGTCTTGGTATGTCAAGATGGTCACCCATCCACGGACCAACCGCAGCAAGCGTAGTTTAACCTGATCGAATCGTGCGGCTGTTATTTATAGCCACAAGCCCCTCATCAGATTTATTATTAGTATAGATTAGTTTTATGCGGTGATGGATGTACTTATGAAGGTAGGTACCTCAATCGAAGTCGGAAAACCCCAGAATGACGCACCAATTATAATCAACTTAACTTGATCATTAGGGAATGACTCTTATAATATTTTATACTTAAAATTTATAATAAAAAATGAGAGAACTTAGTTCATGAAAAAAACTGTCGCGCGGTTAATGTTGGGTTCAGTAGCTCACAACATTTTAGAGTGATATGTTGGATCATTTAGCATAATCGGCTCATAATGTTCCCACTGCTGGGACACAGGCCTCCTCTCGGTGAGAGGGAGTGGGCCGTAATCCATCACGCGGGCCCAGTGCGGGTTGGTAGATGTCACATGTCTTCGGATTTTTTGTTCTAGGACATTCCGGGTTCCTCACGAGGGTTTCCTTCACCGTTTTGAGAGCAGTGGTGATGAAATAATTTACACAAAGTAAAGTGCCTGCTTGGGATCGAACCCCAGACCTACAACTCGTACGACGCGGCCGTTACCACTGGGCCACCACTGCTCCGTCCCTACTGCTTTATTGGATCATTTAGCTTAGCCTTTTCCTAACTATGTTGGGGTCGGCTTCCAGTCTAACCAGATGCAGCTGAATACCAGTATTTTACATGGAGCGACTGCCTATCTGACCTCCACAACCCAGTTACTGGGTAATACAATAACCCCTTGGTAAAACTGGTTGTCAAACTTTCGCGCTTCTGACTACCCGTAATGGCTGTCAAAGATCCACGAATGACAGCCGGTACCAACGCCTTAACGTGCTTTCTGAGGCACGGAGGGGTCTCGGTATGTAAAGTTGGTCACCCATCCACAGACCGACCGCGACAAGCGTTGCTTAACCTGATCGATCGACCTGTGCGGCTGTTATTATTTAGCCAGGGGCAGTTTGTAATGTATAGTGTCATTATTAAAAACTCTTTTGCATTGTTGTTTAAATGCTGATCTCTAAAAACTAAGCATCGTATGTTGACGTATTTGATGACGCATGTCGAGTTGACTGGGTATGCTTGGACAACTACCTACCTACTATTCTGAAGCTCGGTCGACACTAAAATTAGTAGCAACAGGCAAAAACTGAAAATATTATAGGTAGTAGCAAAACATCGTCGCTAATCTGACGTATCAGACATTTTGGACTAAGCCGACCTAACTATAGTAATTTTTTGATACATTTTCCAAGTCGAATCTGATATCTGATCGTTCATGTATTCCGAACAAATAAAAGACGGGTTGCACTCCGGGAGTGCCGGCAGAAGTGAAAACTTGAATATTAACGTTGAAATAAATCAACTATTAATTGAATTAATGTAACTCATTTTCTTTCGCTATTTCTTCGTCACTTTTTTCATTAATATGCACTTTGTTCAATTTCCATATTTTAAACACTTTATATACACGAATTTTACGAATACACAGCAGTGTGGCCACTACACAGACGGTCGAGCCATCAGCTGTCACCATCCATGGATGCGCGTGGCATGCTGTAACATAAACACACACGAACATTCGCGCAAGCGCCCTGCGCCGCCTAATCGAAACAGCAGGCATACATTTTCGCCGCGCCGTAGAAAGAGAGGGGGATACTTCCTCTCAGGTCAGGTCAGGACCGTCAGGTCAGGTGTCCTGACGGTCACGTGTCCTGACGCGAGTTTAACATTTTTTACCCATTATAAAAAAAGTGTACAACGCCGCTAAAGAAGTTTTCACTTCAATAAAAACAAAGATCTCGCGAAGTGAAGTATCTGTTAAAATATTTATTATTAAAACATTATTAACACGATAACAATAGTAGTAATACTGTACTGTAAAATATGCTTCAATTCAGTTGCGTCACTTAGTTAGATTAGCGACGATATAAATATGGGTTCTCAATTCGGTTGAATATTTTTTTTTTGTGTTTGTTACCTCAGAACTCCGTTATTTATAAACCGATTCGCAAAATTATTTTTTTATTGGATACTAGCAGCGCCCCGTGGTTTCACCTGCGTAAGTTTCGATCCCGTGGGTATATCAGGATAAAAACTATCCTATGTCCTTTCCCGGGACTCAAACTATCTCTACCAAATTTCATCTAAGTCCATTCAGTGGTTTAAGCTTGAAAAGGTAACATACAGATAGACAGAGAGAAAGAGTTACTTTTGAATTTATAATATTAGTATAGTATGGATGGTACTGATCCATGCGTCATGTTCGTGAACGGACGCCGTCGGTTGAGACTGGTCATCGCTTAACTGCCAAGGCTTATTTTTAATCTTATTTCTTGTATTGTTTCTTCATTTGCGTGTTTTTTTTACATTGTTCTCACATATAGAAGCAACAAGAATAATGTACCCAGGATTTTGTAATATCTTGATTTAAAAAGAGTGTCCATGGAGTTTCTTGCCCGTTCTTCTCCATAGAGATCTACGCTTTGGAATGGACAACTAGCTTCAACTTTCTGACTAACTGACCGACTACTTAATTTTGACAATTCAAAAGTGCCTGTAATGGTTTAATTGAAATAAATGCTTTGAGTTTGAGTTTGAGTTGAGTACCTATGCCTCAGGGGTGGTCCCATATAAATTTTATTAACTTTGCTTGGGTCGTTATTGAGTTACCTTAGAAAATTCAAATTGTATACAATTTTTTTCCATTTAGTTTATATTGATGATGTTTTAATAACTTCCTGTCACTGATTTTACATAGCAAGTAGTGTTATATGTATTTGAGTGAGTTAGGTACAACTGAAAAGTGAAAACAATTTTTTTTTTTTTTGTGGAACCACTAATAGCTTTTTATCACCCAGGATTCACCACATAGCACTGTATTTTGAGAGAAAAGAGAGTAGATTTTTTTTTTTTTTTTTTTGCCATGTTGGTAGTCGTGCCCTAAACCTCCGCCTGCAACACGGCAAAAAAAAAAATCTTATGTCTCAAAATACAGTGCTAGGTTGGGATCGAATTCTAGTCTAACCGGATGCAGCTGAGTACCAGTATTTTACATGGAGGTGGAGCGACAGCCTGCCTATCTGACCTCCACAACCCAGTTACTGAGTAATAAGAAACCCCTTGGTAAGACTGGTTGTCAAACTTTCGGGCTTCTGACGACCCGTAACGACTGTCAAAGATCCACGGATGACAGCCGGGACCAACGCCTTAACGTACTTTCCGAGGCACTGAGGGGTTTGGTATGTAAAGGTGATCACCCATCCACAGACCAACCGCGGCAAGCGTAGCTTAACCTGATCGATCGACCCGTGCGGCTGTTATTACTTAGCCACAAGCCAAGTATTTTACCGTGTGTAAAAAAATCTAAAACGTATGGTTACTTTCTTTATCCCAAATGTGTGTACACTTTCGTTATTTTAAACCGTAATTACTATAAGTACCTACACAAAATTAAGCCCTTGATAATAAAAGAGAAAGTTCCATCAAAATCTATACAATAATTTCTGAGGAATGCGAACACATCAACACGAATTAAAGGTACAGACGCCAGCACGTCAACCTACCCGAAACTGTCAAATTTTCCCAATCAACTTTGAACCTTATTCTTTAGTAATAAAGTTGAAAATCTATTAAAGAAATCTGACAGATTGTAGTAGGTTGATGTGCTGGCGTCTGTACATAGACTAGTCTACGGCTGCGGTTTTGTCCACGTTCAGACGTAGCCAATTATTTGATTTTCTGCGTTGAAAAAAAGTTTACAAACTAAAACCCGACTAGGTACTGAAAAGGATGAAACAAGAAAGTACATTCCCGTAGTCGCATGCTACCATTGCTTTGTATGTTAGTAAGTACAGCGGCATGCGACCACGGGAAGGTACTTTCTTGTTTCATCCTTTTCAGTAGTCGGGTTTAAGTATACATATTTTGAAATGTTTTTATATTTATTAAATTCGATGCGACGAGCGACGGGGTGGGTCGGGAACAACACATTTCACGCGAGCAAAACCTACTCTTCAATAAATCATACAATTTTCACTCAGTAACGTAATACGTTTTATAGGTATTGAAGAGAGTTCACTTAATCTAATAAGATATGATATCTCAGCCCAGTGAACATTCTTTATAGTCTAGCGCCTCCATTTTTATTGAAAAATATTTCTTAGATATCATTCACGCACATTTGAACTGAGGGGCAATTCTCGTAACTTTAAGAACGTTTACATTTTCACAGTCTTGTCTCGCAGTCTGTCAAAAATACCTCTAATTTCGCTAAATTTTTGACAAGAGTTTTTGTCATTGATTGTCGCTGAGACGAAACTGCGACTAGATTTTGAACGTTATTAACCGACTTCGACTAACGTGGTAATGGCCGTGAATTACGAGTTGTAGGTCGTAGGTTCGAACCCAGACAGACGCTTTACTTTGTGCAAATTATTTCATCGCCACTGCTCTCAAAACGGTGAAGGAAAACATCGTGAGGAAACCGGCATGTTCTAGAACCAAAAATTCGAAGACATGTGACATCTGCCAACCCGCACTGGGCCCGCGTGGGGCCCACTCCCTCTCACTGAGAGGAGACCTGTGTCCCAGCAGTGGGAACCGTAAACATTAAAATTATGTATGTTATGTAACCGACTTCAAAAACAGAAGGAGGATCTAAATTTTTTTGTATCTCAATAATTTTTCTACTTAGGTACAAAACGAAAGTTAAAAAAACGTTGCATCTAAAATTATGTTACTGTAAAAGAAAAAAAATCGATAATTTCTAAATAATGACAGGTCGGACCAGCACTTCCGCAGAATTCTTCTTTTTACTTGCACTCTGCTAATGATCGCAGGATGTAGACAATTTTATATGTATTATTTGTATACTAGCATACCATTTGACTTCGTTCAACTTGATATTATAATTTTGCGATGTCTGTAGGAATTTGAATTATAATGATAGGAATATTTTAAAGTATTATATCGATGGTCATACGTTGACAATAATTTGGCGCTTTATTAAAAAAAAATGATATACGTAACTCATTTTGCGAAAAAATGTGGGTGGGCCATTCCGCGCAATTAGGCCGACTTTTGTTTGGAAATGGTAAGGACATTTGGTGCGTGTTGATTGCAATAATAAATTAAATAAAGGTGTTATACTTTTTTAGATAGCGGCGCCATACGTAAAAACATGTAAGAAATGTCATATAAAGTAAAAAAAGAATGCAGCTATGATATTTAATTTATTATTAGCATATATTCGCCGTTACTGGATTTCCGCGGAATGACCCGGGTAACGTTCACAGTCTGATCTCAGTCCCAATCTGTCAAAAATACCTCTGATTTCCATATATGTATGACGAATTTCTGAGGAAGACAGAAGTAAGATCGAGATTGCTGCTGGTGAGATTTACAAAAAACCGCAAACGGATAGTAGCGAAACTTCCGACGATGACATTGAAAACAGCAACATCTAACACAACACAGCAGAGCAACGTCATACAAAAGAACTGAGAAAGCAGTAGAACCCTGCCAAAAGACTCAAAGATGAAGCTCGACCTTAACCAACCTGGCGGCAAGGTCGTAAAAAGATGCCCATCCATAGATTTAATTACCCATCACTCCACTAATCCAATGCTTGCTCTATAATGCATATCCGGTAGGCTCTTAAATCCTTACCTATCCTTCAGGCACGTCTTCCCTACCATTACCTATCTCCCAAATTATATTAGTCGGTGTAAAAAATTCCATATTCTGCCTCTATATGAGCGTAGGAAAATTGCAGATCTTGCTTT
The DNA here is from genome assembly GCA_945859645.1 of Amphipoea oculea. Classification (NCBI taxonomy): domain Eukaryota; kingdom Metazoa; phylum Arthropoda; class Insecta; order Lepidoptera; family Noctuidae; genus Amphipoea; species Amphipoea oculea. The sequence continues at coordinate 2,211,029 of OX243886.1, read as the reverse complement.
CTTATTTAGCGTTATGAACGGATCTAGTGACGTCCCTGAGTTGGTGGGCAGGATCGGTCTTCGTGTACCGAGTGTATTTCTGCGGAGACCACGTCTCCTTCATGTGCCTCAAGTCAGAACTATCTACAGACAGAACTCGTGCGTGATAAGAGCCTGTCGTTCTTTTAATATGGTGTGTCAGGATGTTGATGTCGATGAGCAATGGGCAGCTCGCCGTCCGGTAAGGACCAAGCCCGCGTCGACGGCGCGTTGTGTTCCACGCGCGCCTCAAAGAGATGTCAGCACTAACTGACGGGGTCTACCAGGACCGAAGCCTGCCGGGGTCGCGGGTTGTTCGAAAGAGATACCGTGGCCCCTGGCACAGGCAACTGAAGGAACACGGGTGGGTTTTAGTCAGTAAAAGTCTGACACGCCCTCTCGCTCCGCCCAGAGCGGGAGAAGTTATTTGATGATATCCCCCCCAAATAAAAAAAATGATGTCGATTTAGATTTATTTACTAGTAGTCTCGTTAAGAAAGTAAAACAAAGTTTGACCAATTGTTTTTTCGATGTAAAATCTTTTTTTTTTTTATTTATTCGTTCTCTCTTTTTTATTGTATTTTTTGGGCGTGAGATAATTCATTTGGTTATCTCTTAAGTCACTGTTTTCGCATATTTGTTAATGTTACTCACATTAATCGTTAGTGGAAACTTGTAATTGGCCATCGCATACACATTGTACTAGATATTTAAATGTATTAGCTGTAAGTTTTCCTTAAAGTAATAAAATAAAATAAAATTACCGCGCCCCCCGGTCTATTCCTTGATATGCAATGGTCGCTGTAGCACTAAGAACATGAGGCTACAGGCACAGTAAACATACAGTAAAACATCTTCATACAAACGTGCCGCTCTCGGTTTGAATGTGTGCGTGCGCGCCGATATGAGGGAATAAGGTGGTGGCAGTGCGGGCTGTGCAGCGCGACTGTGAGCACGCGCGTACGCTTCATGACCGCTTGCGTTCGTCAACTCTCGCCGGCGTTATCATAGCTATGCTTACAAAAATGCGTTTTGCGGAAATGACAATCAAATAGAATTTTAAAATAAAATGTTAATACTTTTTCAAACATTAAAGTTATATAATCCATAAAACGGTAGCGACGTTACGAAAACAGTCAAGTTTATTGATGGTTTTCAAATTACTATCAAATCTATATTACAGTTGTTTGATGATCTTAAACAAGAAGGGTTTGAATATTTATTGACAAGACGCCTTATCAAGATGTTATTGAAAATTTTTTTGGAAAAATTCGGTCAAAAAACGGGATGGCTACAGAGCCAACCAGTAGGCAATTCATATCTGCATATAGAAAGATTTATTTTACAAATATTACAAAGTCTCCAATAGATGGTAATTGTTCTGAAGATATCACAGAATTTTTGATTAGTTTGAAAAATCACAAACATTTCGAAACAAGTGCCTCAGTAATCGACAAACATCTGACCAGTAGCAATCAAACACAAGGAAATGAAAATATTTTGTCGGAAATCTTACGTTCTGACTATGTACCAATACAACATGAGCTACCGGAAAAAAATGCATTTTTTTATGTTTGTGGCGCTTTGTTAAAAAAATGTGTTGATTACCATAAGAACTGCGATTTTTTAAATAATTACGTCGACGTTAATCAACGAGCGTGTAATTTAAGTGTAGAATCTATATACACCCATTACAGGAATTACGGCAAAGATCGAAATTTACTCATGATCCCACCTGATGATTTTGTCGATAATGTAGAAAGGATGGAGCAGGTGTTTCGCAAAGCGTTCGAAAAGGACCACATCAACATTAAAATTGGCCGGTCAATTTACGATCAACTGAATGATATAGAATTTAAGATGCCCTGTCCATGCTTTCCCAAAAGCTTTTTACAAAAACTTTACATAAGAATGAGAATTTACTTTACATTAACAAATAATAATAAAGCGTTCCGGACGTGCAGAAACAGGAGAAAAATTTTCTCGGTATCAAATTTGTAACTTAGTATAATAAATGTTATGTGAATAAAGGCTTTTTATTTTTTACTAAATTTATAAGTAAATTGGTAAAATATTCAATCATAATATGCTTTTTATTTCATTTTTTTCTTTTTATTTTTTAGTGCTGCTTGTTCGAAAATATTAACTAAAAGTAAAAGTGACAACCCTGGGGATCAACGCAAGAGTAGGCTAATAACTCGGCGGGCGGCCTTAGATAACTTACTGTATATTATATTACTGTGCTACAGGCTTGGGGTTCATTCGATTAATCGAGTCTGGTTTAAACATGCTGGGATTCGGTGCAATTCATTCATTGTCACTAAGTTGAGGTTGCGACTAGATTTTGAACGCTCTATTTTTTTAATTATAATAAAACTTTATTACTCAAAAATTACATAGAGAGATTTTACATTGGCCCCAAACTAGGCTAGCCTGTATCTTGGGCACCAATATGGAGGGTTTACCATTTAAACATTTATTTTTTTATACAATGGGATCCTCTCTGATACACGCTGTACTGGTAGACATACAAACAAACACACTTTTATATTATGGAAACGCTTAAATATGCTAAGAGACTTATGATTGTTACCATTCACATTGTATTTACCTACCGTTTTTATAAGACGAATAAATTGTGGCTATTTCAAAGATATTTCCCGTCAGACAAAATAAGTACGTAAATAATGTACATACATGCAAATGAGGGGCTTGTGGCTAAGTAATAACAGCCGCACGGGTCGATCTTGCCGCGGTTGGTCCATGGATGGGTGACCATCTTCACATACCAAGACCCCTCCGTGACTCGGAAAGCACGTTAAGCCGTTGGTCCCGGCTGTCATTTGTGGATCTTTGACCGTCGTTACGGGTCGTCAGAAGCCCGAAAGTCTAACAACCAGTCTTGCCAAGGGGTATCGTATTACCCAGTAACTGGGTTGTGGAGGTCAGATAGGCAGTCGTTCCATTTAAAATACTGGTATTCAACTGCATCCGGTTAGACTGGAAGCCGACCCCAACATAGTCGGGAAAAGGCAGGCAAATGAGGTTATTGGTCAGCGGTAAAATAAGCCGAGGCGGCTAAGAGATGACCAGTCCCTACTGACGGCGCCCGTTCACGAACATTATGTATGGATCAGCACCATTCAGCTCAACCATTTTGATGGGGACCTAATGATCCAACACACACGCCAAAACTACATGCGTTTAATCCAACTTACACGTGGATACCCCACGAGGATAAATCGCACCTTTAAAGACAAACCGTTACTAAACGATTTTTTCAAGCATTGAGTTACTAATGCCATCTTTCTTAAAATTACGTAAACTATACGATATATAAGATAAATTTAACACTTCTATAAAAAATCCACTTTTTTGGCTGATGATTTTTAAATTGTTTTTTAATTTCTATTGCGAAAAAGGCGTGCATTTTTCGTTCCTTACCTACCATACCTTAAATTAAAATCATCATCTTTGCGATACGGATATTTGTACATAATATGTTACAAATATATGTTAATTTATATGTTAGCTAGTACTTAATAATAATTTAGGCAAGTACCTATAGTGGTAAAAATCGTTAGCAGATATATGAGAATTAGTTTTGTTTATATGCGTATTTCATTTGTTTTAGAGACTGTAGGTAAGTTACAGATTTGTTATGTTTGTTTGACGAACAACAATAATAAAAAAAATTGTGGTATCTACAACTGGTATCATCCCGAAAAAAGTGGTGTCAACGACTGGTATCATCCCGAAATCACTATTTATCAGTTTAAATGCAATCAACCTTTCCAATTAAAAAATTAAAAGACCCGACTGCGGTAAAAAACTTAAGATAAAAAAAAAAAACTGAAAAGCTAAAAACAATCCCATTTTATAAATTAAATAAAAGTTGGAAGCAAGCGGGATCCATACCATCGATAGGTATACCCCACTCGATAGGTTTTGGGGAAAAAAAAAATTTTGAAGACATAATATGGCGCCAAAAATCCGCCATTTTGTTTTTTTTTTTTTAATTTTGTATACCCAGTGTCACTCTCACAGTAAATACGAATGTAACGACACCCCTCAAGCTAAAATCCATCGAGCCGTTCAGGCCGCAGAGCGTGCCAAATAATTAACAAACTCGAACAACTCAACTCGAAAAAAAACATAATCCTCTGGATAAAAATGTAATTATCCTGGAACTCAAGTAAGTCCACGGGATATAATTAGTTTTATCAATAGCTCGGGACACTTCGTCGCAGCTCTGTAAGTAAATTAAGATAATTGTAATTACTTGTCGACGATATAGAGAAAATGGAAGGACATCTTCGTCTATTTATCTATCAATCAACTCAGCCTATCGAAGTCCACTGCTGGACATAGGCCTCTCCCAGACTGCACCACAGCACCCTGTCCTCCGCTTTCCACATCCAGTCTACCCCAGCCAACTTCTTTAGGTCGTCCGTCCATCTAGCTGTGAAGCGTCTCACACTACGCTTGCCGATCCACGGTCTCCACTCCAGACTCGTCTGCTCAAACGGCCATCGGTCCTTTGACAAACCTGGCCAGCCCACTGCCACTTCAGCGTGCTTACTCTGCAAGCTATATCGGTAACCCCGGTTCTTTTCCGGATAACTTCATTTCTGATTTTGTCCTTCAAAGAAACTCCGAGCGTAGACAGCTCTATATCTATCTTTCTATTCAGCCCGTAATGTCCAACTGCTAGGCAAAGACGACCTATTCCCTTTTCCACAAACGTCTCATCCTTTCAGCCGAAAGACGTCCACTGCTGGACGTAGGCTCAGCTTCCCACAGGCACCGCCACTTCGACCAGTTCTGTGCTTCTCGCATCCAACGAGTTCCTGCGGCCTTCACAAGGTCATTACTCCACCGTGCGGGAGGCTCCAGAACCGTTCGCCCCATCGTTCTACGGGCAAAAAATACTGTACTTACTAAAAAAAAAAGTTTAAAAACTAAAACCCGACTACTGAAAAGGATGAAACAAGAAAGTACCTTCCCGTGGTCGCATGCCACTGTACTAACATATTATAAGCTATGGTATCATGCGACCACGGGAAGGCACGTTCTTGTTTCATCCTTTTCAGTAGTCGGGTTTTAGTTTTTAAACTTTTTTTTTAATTTAATTATTTTGGGGCTTATTTCAGTAATATTCATATTTTTGAAATGTGCTAATTAGCTCTTCCATTTGATACCCCACAAGGCACCATCCCAAAATATTTATATTTAAATTCATTACTTTATATCCTCTAGAGGGAGCCATATTGAATTTAGTGTGACGTCACATAGCCTACAACCAGCAGACGGTCAAGACGCTTCTAACGATACCTCATTTGTCAAATTATTATAAGTACTTTTGAAGTTATGAGAGAACAGATGAACATACATACATACCGGTCAACATCATAACCCTCCTTTTTGCTTCGCCGTCCTTTTTGCTACCCCATCTAGTATCTTTATACCTATCCACTTGTTTCCAGCCTAAATATAGCCTGCTGTCACTAAGTCAACGATAACAGTGTTATCACTTGTAGTGTAATTACAGACCTTTCGAGAAAACAACCCCCTGTGTACAGATACTGAACAACAACTCCCCTGTAATTACTTACTTTGTTAATTATATTTTATTCGGCGGTTTCAATGGAGATTAATTTACTTGGAAGTGTTATTTAAAATAGCTTCTACCTACGTCGAAATTAATGAAAATGTTGTATAAGTGGTCTATTCTGGAAAGTTTTCTCGAACTTTGAATTAAGCGAATCAATTTCGTTCTATTAACCCTTCGTATAATAACGTGGATCCACGAGAGACACAGAGGGGTAAAGAAGGAGCTTTTGTTGAAGTACCTAATAGCTTAGTAATAACAGCCGCACGTGTCGATCGATCAGGTTAAACTACGCTTACCGTGGTTGGTCCGCGGATGGATCACCATCTTTACACACCAAGACCCCTCCGTGCCTCGGGAAGCACGTTAAGCCGTTGGTCCCGGCTGTCATTCGTGGATCTTTGACAGTCGCTACGGGTCGTCGGAAACCCGACAACAAGTCTTGCCAAAGGGTTATCGTATTACCCAGTAACTGGGTTGTGAGAGCCATCTGGCCCTTACAACCAGCAGATGCAGCTGAATATTAGTATTTTAATTGGCTCAGATTATCTAAAAAAAAAAGACGGGTTGCACTCCGGGAGTGCCGGCAGAAGTGAAAACTTGGATATTAACGTTGAAATAAATCAATTATTAATTTAATTAATATAACTCATTTTTTTTCACTATTTCTGCGTCACTTTTTTCATTAATAGATGTACTTTGTTCAATTTCCATATTTTAAACACTATATACACGAATTTTACGAATACACAGCAGTGTGGCTACTACACAGACGGTCGAGCCATCAGCTGTCCATCCATCCACATCCACATCCACATCCCCATACACATCCATCCATCCATACATCCATTGTCGTGTGTCACTTCGTTCACTTCGGTTGGCGCCGCCGTAAAAAGAGAGGGGGGGGGGATCTCTCCTGACGGTCACGTGTCCTGACGCGAGTTTAACATTTTATACCCATTACAAAAAAGTGTGCAACGCCGCTAAAGAAGTTTTCACTTCAAAAAACTGTATAAATTAAAAAAAAAACTAATCCAACGATATATTAATAACTCATTTTGGCCCCAATGACGCTTTAGGATTTTTTCCATTCCAGTGACGATGTTATAATTGAAAGTCACCCCATCCAAACTCCATCCCAAGGTTTTAGCGTCATAAGCTCGGTTATTTCCTAATCGAGATGTTTGACCAAGTGTTATCTCACGCTGGGGAACAATTGCCAATGTTTAATATAATTAATCTGCGGGTAGTAGTTTATTATTGGTAGCTTTTATTAGGGTTGCGTACTCAAACGGTGCTAATACTAAGGCTCCGCTGTCCGTCCGTCCGTCTGTCACAGGGTTGTATCTTTTGAACCGTGATAGGTAGATACTTGAATTTTTTTACCCGACTACGGCGAAGCAAAAAGGAGGGTTATGATTTTGACCGGTATGTATGTATGTATGTATGTGTGTTCATCTGTTCCCTCATAACTTATAAACTACTTTTCATAATTAGACAAATGAGGTATCGTTGGAAGCGTCTTGATTGTCCGCTGATCATAGGCTATGTGACGTCACATTAAATTGAATATGGCGCCCTCTAGCGGACATAAAGTCATGACCTAAAAATTTTTTTTTTAATCATGCTGTGTGGGGTATCAAATGAAAGGGCTTAATTAGCACATTTCAAAAATATAAATTTTAATGAAATAAGCCCCAAAATAATTAAATAAAAAATAAGTTTAAAAACTAAAACCTGACTACTGAAAAGGATGAAACAAGAAAGTACCTTCCCGTGGTCGCATGCCGCTGTACTAACATACATATAAGCTATGGTAGTGGTGGTGGTAGTGGTAGTTTCTATATTTATGTCTGTAATTTATATGGTGTACATAATAAAGAGTATTCTATTCTATTCTATAGAATGGTTAAAAATTAAAGGGGTACTCATACAAGAAACGTGAACGAAGCGTTTTTCGAAAATCTATCTAATCTAATCAGCCTGTACTGTCCCACGGCAGGGCAAAGGCCTCCCTCTCCCTTTTCCACACAATTCTGTCTTTTGCGAGTGCGCCGGCCAGTCCCTACGGTAGGAGTCAAGCTCGTCCCGCCATCTTCGTATCGGCCTGCCGTGATGGCGTCGTGCGTTTAGATCCAATCGGTGGTTCTCTTAGCCCAATCTTTTCGAAAAAAAAAACCGAGTGTGCTTATGACCACACGGCTGAAGTGAAACTTCAAACGTATTAGGCTATGAGAGGAAGAGAGAAAGAAAATGTGCGCGCGCACTGCTTTCTCTTGCTTATATCCCCCACTCAACTCCCGTTCGCCTCGCCCGATCACATTTTTCGTAACGCTTACGTCACGCGTTCGCCAGCTACTCCTCAAGGCAAGCGTGCGTAAAGAAGTTTCACTTCAAAAATTGATAAATATTAAAAGGTAGTACGGAACCCTTCGTGCGAGTCCAACGCTTTTTTTTTTGGGTCAGATCAGACGCCATGTTTGTTTTCGAGTTCGATGTGATAGACAATTACGTTTGCTGCGATCGGAGGATCGAAAAAAAACCGAAACGACTTTTAAATAAATTTAATTACTGAATTAATATTACAAAATTAACCCTATGAATGATGATTCCAGGTCGAGGTAGGACAATAGAATAATCATTCTTACAATTTATTGAACAAACAACAGTTTGCGAAATCGTTTGACGTCATAGGTGCATCAGCAATTAAACAAATTAATAAGTATCCGCGCGGATGCAACATCAGCGATCTTCATATAGTAGCGCTATGTAATTCCTCCCCCCTTAGAACGGCGACTATTTTAGCACGTTTAGTGAAAATGTTGCCGGAAGTTCGCCAGAACTTTCATTTTCTTCCTGGGTTGCGGCTGGTGGTTGCTGTTCCTTTTTCATAGTGCTCGTACATCTGCGTAGGTAACGCCGGGTCATTGCGATGATAACGAGTACGCTTGCACTCAATAGTACTCCATAGAATGGGATTGTAGTGTGGTAAAGTGCGTCGGTGCGTGCGTTCTCAAGTTGAACAGGATTCTGGATCATAAGTTGGTCCTGGATGCTATGTAGTCCTTGGAGATCAATAGAGTTCAGATTGACGTGGATAGCTGTGGTGGCCTGTTTCTCAGCGTCATAGGGTATCTTCATTAACTTCAAGGGTTGGCCGTTAATTTCGTCGTAAACGTTTGCAATGGTAAACTCTTCAGATTTCAGGTAACATCCAGTAGGAATTGTTGCAAGGTAACTACCCTGAAGCGATGTGTAGTCTTTCCGGTTACAGGTTAGTTGTACCTTCGTTTCTTGAGGAAAGGATAGGACGTAATGTTGGTCGTCGAGCTTCTCCATGGCTTCTCTCATCAAGGTGATTGTGGTAAACTTGCAGGAGTCTTGTAGAACCTGGTTGGTGATTAACTCCTGGACGCAGTCAGCTTTGGTGCGAATCTGGTGGGTAATATCTTTCTCACAGAGGTACCAGTCTTTCAACTTCGGGCATTCAGCCTCTATGTACACATGTAACATCTCGTTAGTTGCAAGGAAAGGAAAGGGTGGAATAAGGGCTTGTGCATGTTTATTAGGTACCACAGAGAGTCTATAAATATCGTAGCTATTCTTAGAAAAGATTGGAAATTTAAATACGAAATACGAATACTATCTGCTTATCTACATAATATGATCCCGGCTTTATAATATCATAATAATCTCTAAGTTCTAGATCTAAAACTTGCTCTTCGGCATAAATAGTCTTAAGTTTTCTTACCATTGTCTCTAGTATTTCTATGTCTATCATGGAGTGGTGTGTACTACTCGCACGAACAAAAGCTAAACTATTTTCTATCCTGATTAGTTCCTGAGTTAAATCCTCTACATTATCGCTTATAATTTCTAGTAGTTGGGCAAAATGGGCATATTTTATTAAACTGTTCTCACTTAGTGCATTACTTTGTAGTATAGTCTCTAGAGTAACGTTAATTTTATTCTGGTTTTGTACTATCTGTGTAATTATGCTATTGTATTTAGACATCCACTCCTTACTTATACTAATATGATCATTGAATTCGGTCACTAATTTGTTTTGATTACGTTCTAAGATTTTAATTACTTGATTATATTTTAGTGCATCCTCGTGATCTAGGTTCCCGGTTAGGCTTTTTATTATTGAACCTAGTCCGTCTACAAGACCTCTTTTGGCCCTGTTGGGTTCTAAGGATCGTAACTGTTTTAGGACATTGCCAATTTTGCTAGCAAGATATTCCAGTTGAATTTCGTATAGTGCGTAAGTGTCATTAGTCATTTGATTTTGGCAGTTCGTTAGTTGGGTCTGTAGGGAGTAAACATTGTTTTCGATGTTACTTAGTTGTACGTACTGAATAAAGGTATGATGATGAGTCGTAATTTTCATTTGTCCAAGTTTAAAGGGTAGAAGTCCTGGTCCATCGTCGAGGCTTTCAAGTCTTATCTCCTGAGATCGCGTCATTGGGAGGATTGTTATCAGTAGGATCCTGTAACAATTTTGCTGATTTAGGTATACGCTTAAGTCTTGACTTCGCTATGGGGCCTCGTTTTTTCGAGGTATAAATGTGGATCGGCAGGTCTGCTAAAACTGTGTCCTGTGTATATCGCGGGGCAGTCTTTTGTCGACTTGCAAGAGGGTTTGTTATAAATACTTGTTGTTGGGGGGCGTATTCTATCTCGGGTTCCCGGGTTTCATTTCTTTTCTCAATTATTGAGGTACGATTGGCAAGTGATGACGAGTTAATGATGTCATAGACATGTTTCATTTTATCTCTATGGGTTTGCGTATACTGTTGTAATAGATGCTGTGTGAGGTCAATGTCTGTACAGTCTCGGGGGTCAAAATGACCAGTCAGTAAGTCAAAGGGTCGGCATCTTGTGAAACTATGTATAGAGCTATTATAAGCTATTAGAGCATAGGGCACAAGATTTATTATCGGTTCATCTTTATGCTGTAACTTAAGGAGTCTAAGATGTTCTAGAAGGGTTGAGTGTAGTCGTTCAATATTCCCGTTGTCGTTGGGTGAGTGAGCTAGTATTCTATGGTGGTTGATTTTATGAAGCCTCGTAAATTCCATGAACAGTTGGTTTGTAAACTCGGTTCCATTGTCTGTGATAATAGTTATGGGGACGCCATGGTGGGTACAGTACTGCAGAAGGGCTTGTAATATGCTAATAGCTGTTCCGTCACGTAGGTGATAGGCTTGACCGTACTTTGTAAATACGTCGATAAATGTTACATATTTTTCACCCTGTACAGTGAATAGATCCATGTGGATAGTCTCGAACGGCTTGGTAGCCGGTGGTACAATGTTGAATTGGGGTCTTATCGGGTTTCTATCGTACTTGGCCTGACCGCATATCGTACATTCGTTTATAAATTTAGTTATCTGGTCCTTCATCTTTGGCCAGTAATATTTACGAGATAAGGCTAAATGACACTCGGTAATTCCACGATGGTTAGTTTTACCGTCATGATAGTGTCGTATTATCTCCTGTTGTCGAAGATAATCTTTGACATTTTCTAATTCAGATTTAGCTAAAACGAGATTTAAGGATGAACTTTTGAATTTGTCCTGTATAATCGGTATAATTGTATACATGGCTAGAGGTGGATTAACTAAAAGAGCTGTCCTAACCTTGGGGTTAACGTACTCTTTTACGGCACAGATTACATCTTCCTCTAAGTTAGATTCGGATAGCTGGATACTAATACGTGTATGGGTGTCGAATGGCTTCGTAACTACAGGTCGTTTTTTTACGTCATTTACAATAGTGAAACATATCTGTCTGTTGAACTTATTTAATGGCTCGTCAGTTATGGGGATTTCTAGGATAGGGTTCTCAGCGCTGGTATGTGCTGTTTCGGTTGAGGAGTTTGGTTTGCCAAGGATGGTTTCTGATGGATTACCCATTAAGGAGTTGAGTTCATCAATTTCCTCTATTAAAGACATGGCTTCTTTAGTGTGAATTTCAATGCGGGAAAGGGCGTCAGCATTTGTATTGGACTTCCCTTTTTTATAAATAACTGAAAAGTCGTATTCGCTGAGTCTAAGTTTCCACCTTGTCAGTCGGGAATTTGGTTCTTTCATGTTCATCATCCATTGTAATGGTTTATGGTCAGTGAAAATTTTAAATTTGCGTCCAAATAGGTAGGGTCTAAAATATTTCGTAGCCCAAACTATAGCAAGTAATTCCTTCTCAATAGTACTATAGTTCATCTCGCTTTCATTTAAGGTTCGGGATGCATAACAGATTGGTTTGTCTGAGTTTATAGGTCCTTGGGATAAAACAGCGCCGATGGCTACATTCGAAGCGTCTGTCGTCAAGTTAAATTCTTTGCTGAAGTCTGGATACTGTAGGATGGGGTCATTAGTCAAGAGGGTCTTGCATCTTTCGAAACAATTCACGTATTCGGAGTCAAGGGTGATTTTTCGTCCTTTTTTCAAGCATTGAGTAAGTGGTTTTGTGGTTCGGGCAAAGTCAGGAATAAATTTTCTATAATAACCAAGGAGGCCCAGAAATTGTTTGATTTCTTTCGGTGTTTTTGGAATGGGATACTTCTTAATTGCAGATATTTTATCGGGATTTGGCTTAATGCCGTCTTTACTGATGATATGACCTAAATAGGCTGTTTCAAGTTTAAGGAATTCTGATTTGTCCATCTGGATTTTAAAATTGGACTCTCGAAGTCTCTGAAAAACTTTTTCGAGATTAATTATATGTTCCTGTAGGGATGTACTGAAAACAATTATATCGTCCAAATAGACAAGACATATCTCGTTTTGGAGTCCTCTAAGGACATTGTCCATCACACGTTGAAACGTGGACGGCGAATTCTTTAGACCCATCGGCATTCTGAGAAATTCAAAATGGCCGTGTTCTACATTGAATGCGGTCTTTTCTACATCCTGGGGGTGCATCTCTACCTGGTAGAATCCACTTGCCAAGTCCAAGGTCGTAAAATAGTGGCATTTACCTAATTTATCGAGAACGTCGTTGATGTTAGGTATGGGGTACTTATCGTCTAGTGTCTTCTCGTTTAACTTACGGAAGTCAACTACGAGACGCCATTTTTGCTTACCCGAAACATCTATCTTTTTTGGAACCACCCAAATAGGCGAACTCCATGCGGATTCTGATGGTCGTATGATACCTTGATCAAGCATTTTAGTTATTTGGTCCCTAACTTCTTGGCGGTGCACGAACGGATACCGGTAGCTTTTAGCGTGCACTGGAACATCATCGGTAGTTCTTATTCGATGCTTTATTTTATTTGTGAAAGTTAGTCCCTCACCTTCGATATAAAAAACGTCCGAGTAGCGAGAACAAAGAGCTATAAGGTTAGCCCTTTCCTCCGGGTTCAGGTGATCAGTTCTTAAACGCGATACTACTTCTTGAGCGCGTGTCGATGTTTGTTGAGTACTAATGCACTCATTATTAAATAGCTCCGCGTGCGCTGGGCGATCGAGTGAAAATATTACGTCGTTTTGTGTCGGATTTTCGATTTCCAAGTAGCCACGATTATTAGTTACCGTAGTAATACATTCATGGATTATACAATTGCAAAGAAGTTGTTCTCGAATAAAAGCGTCGCCCTCTGGCACATCAATAGGGATACGGATAACCTTGGTGCTCCCAGCTGGTATAATATCTTCGTATAAATTTACGTTACACGAGTTATACATTACAATAGGGTTTATCGCGGATCGAGTTACTAACATGTTTTCTTTCAAGTCTATGCGAGCTTCCCAATCATTTAACAGGTCTAACCCGATGAGGCCATCGAAATAATCATGAAACCGATAGATGAACAACTTCATGCTATTGGCGTCGTTAAACTCCGCGAAACATGGCAGGGTTATAGAATAGTCGTTCCTGCTTGTTGCGTGTATGTTGGTTATCTCAAAAGGGTCGAAATTCAAGGGGTATTCAGCGAAATATTTTTCTACAGCTTCGGGGCTAAGGAAAGATTGATTGGCACCTGTGTCTATTAAAAGTTTTAAAGGTGGGTCTCTGATTTGTATATAGGGAAGTTGCCTCTGTGTCTGAAGATTTAATTCTATTTTGGTTTTTGTGACGTCGACGCCTCCTGAAAATCCTGCTGAGCATGGTTGGTAACACCCGCTTGCGATTCATCAAATTCTTGGTCGTTCGTTGACACGTTACAATGAGTCGAGTCAGCGGCGTGACTCGGGTCAAAGACATTGTCATTGTAGTCAATATAGTAATTGTACGCCGGTTCGCAGTAATAGTTGTAATATGAGTCGTCATACGTCATGCACTCATTCATATTCATCTCTCGAGCTTTAAAATAGTTTGAGGGTGGTGGATTGCCAAACTTATTCCAATCATGGGCTGCTGGCTGATTTATTGGAGGTAGAGGTTTGGGAGTAAACCGTTGAACACCACTCATTGGCTGAGGGCTTTGAGGTGCGTTATTTCGGGGTGTTAATCTGAATATGTTACTACGGGGGTTGTAGTTAGGAGGTGCCGCACTGAACATTCTTTGTGTGTTCGTTGGCATACGCTGTTGATGCTGTGCTGGTGCGGGGAATTTAAAAGGTTGAGGTGCGGGTCCCGCTGGACGCTGACCCATGGGTAATGGCCAGTTAGGTTCTGGTACTGGGAAGTTATGAGGTCGTGGTGTAAACGCTACAGGTGTTAGAGTGGGATGAGTGACTCTAGGAGGAGCTTGGGCCTTTGGGGTCTCACGTTGTTGCAAGTACATTACATTGAGTTCTTCTTGAACGAACTCGAGAGCCTTTTCTATTGTTGGTGGGCGCATGCAACGTATACGGGATCCTAAAGGTTCTTTTAACCCTCGAACATATGCCTGCATGGTAACCTTTTTATACAAGTCGCGTTTCGCTTCTATAGTCGTCGGTATAGTCTCATGTAAAGTCACGTAGGTCATGATCGTACTAAACAACGTTTGGCAATGATCATAGAATTCTTGTGGCGTTTTATTACCCTGAGTAGCTAAAGAGAGGTCGTTGTACAATGCGGTTTCATCACGCTGATCTGAGAAGTTATTAATCAAGGCAGTTCGAATGCCCAGCCAGCTCTCTGGTATTCCATTGGCGTTAATAGTACATGCCGCGGTCCCTGTTATTTTATTAAGTATCCCGTTTAGTAAGCATAAGTTGGAAAATTCACTGCCAGGCGTATTACTTAAGTACTGTGCAGCTAAAGAATCACAAATTCTAATGAAACGGGTAAGGATGTTTGGGTTGCCGTCAAACTCCGGAATAAGGCGAAGAGCCTTATAGATAGTATCTGGGTTATTCTGAGCTTGAGTCATAATGTCTAATTCTAAGTTATCCAAAGTTATATCTCTATTTATATCTACTGTACGTTGGCGAGCCTGTCGTGATTCAGGCTCCCGCGCACTGGAGGCCCTTGGATGGTAAATCTTGAGGTTTAAGATTCAAAGGGGGCAACACGAGAATGATTCAAGTGTACTTACAGGTATCTCATTTCTGGTTTCTCTCCGTGAATCGATGGCTGGATTCTCCTTCCGGTCTGCAGCAGGTCCGTAGGTTCAGGATACCCGGAACGGTGCTTAATAGCCACCCGAGTGATTCGCGACGCGATTATCGATGTGAGATAGAGTCCCGATATCTCTCGCGGGAATCCTACCGACTGCGCCAATTACGTTTGCTGCGATCGGAGGATCGAAAAAAAACCGAAACGACTTTTAAATAAATTTAATTACTGAATTAATATTACAAAATTAACCCTATGAATGATGATTCCAGGTCGAGGTAGGACAATAGAATAATCATTCTTACAATTTATTGAACAAACAACAGTTTGCGAAATCGTTTGACGTCATAGGTGCATCAGCAATTAAACAAATTAATAAGTATCCGCGCGGATGCAACATCAGCGATCTTCATATAGTAGCGCTATGTAATTAGACGGTAAACATGTTGTTAGGGTTTAATTGTCCCCTGTGACTTTGCGATCCTCCATTATGAGCTCTGATCAAAATCAATTAGTTAATTAAACTGTTATTAAGTCGATAAGAAGGGTTTTTCAGGAGATAGTTAACGTCGACTTCTTTCTGCCCAACCAGGGGGTAATTGCGGACCACACTAACAGCAGCAATGGCTTTTATTTTGAAAGCTCAACAACATTCATTGCGTTGTACAGGGTGTTACGGAAAGGGTATATCAATACAAACGGGTTAAAGAGTGTATCTGCCCCCTTATTCACAAACACTCGATATGCTTCCGTATCGTATCGAACATTAATCATTGTTATCTTAGGAGTCTTCTAAACGCTGTTCACAAGTCCAAAACCCGAAAATTTTGTCAGTTTAAATCAAATAGACGCCCGCTATTCTTCCAACAGCATTTGCTGTTGAGGAGAAGTCATATCAGGTTATCGAAATGTCAGGTTTTCGATACGATAGCCAGTCGTATGGTTGTGAATCAGGGCTCTGGTCTAGAATCTCTGTACAAAATTTCAGCTCAAAACCATTAACTTTGAAAATGCTTAATATATTTTTATTTCGACATCACGGCGCTACACTGGCGCGCGGCGGCGTGATGTGCGTGTACTAGGTGCACAGACACACTACAGATAATGAATAATGACCCTCGTAGTGCGGTGACACGTTTGTTATGATTTCAATTTAATAAACTATTGAAATAAAAAAATATAAAGCATTTTCAAAGTTACTGCTTTTGAGCTAAAATTTTGTACAGAGATTCTAGACCAGATACACTCTTCAACCCGTTTGTATTGATATACCCTTTCCGTAACACCCTGTATACGTTGTTGAGCAGACAGATGCTTCGAACATATGAAGCAATGGATTAGCAATATCCTTCAAAATGATTCAGATTGTGGACGAAAGTTTGTTACGCAGTTAGGGTGCTGGATCAAAATGAATCATCATCATCTGCCTAGCCTTTTCCCAACTATGTTGGGGTCGGCTTCCAGTCTAACCGGATGCAGCTGAATACCAGTATTTTACATGGAGCGACTGCCTATCTGACCTCCACAACCCAGTTGCTAGGTAATACGATACCCCTTGGTAAGACTGGTTGTCAGATTTTCGGGCTCCTGACGACCCGTAACGACTGTCAAAGATTCACTAATGACAGCCGGGACCAACGGCTTAACGTGCTTTCCGAGGCACAAAGGGGTCTTGACCCCTCGTCTTGGTATGTAAAGATGGTCACCCATCCACGGACCAACCGCGATCAGCGTAGCTTAACCTGATCGATCGACCCGAACGGCTGATATTATTTAGCCACAAGCCCTTCTGGATCAAAATTAATATCAATTGGTATTATTTTCCATACAGCGCGACTAATTCCTAAGAACCAAAAATTCGAAGACATGTGACATCTATCAACCCGCACTGGGCCCGCGTGGTAGATTACGGCCCACTCCCTCCCAACTAGAGGAGGCCTGTGTCCCAGCAGTGGGAGCGTTATAGGCTGATTTTGCTGTGTTATGCTGATTAATGCGAAATTTTCAGGAGATATTTAACTTCGACTTTACTTCGTCAAACCAGGATCAAAATGAATAACCTTTGTAGGGTTCCGTACCCAAGTACAGAACCCTAAAAAGGTTATTCATGATTCATTTAAGCTTGCCGCGGTTGGTCCGTGAATGGGTGGCCATTTCAAGACCTCCTCCGTGCGGAGGAGGTGACCAACGGGTCCCGACTGTCATTCGTGGATCTTTGATAGTCGTTACGGGTCCTCAGAAGCACGAAAGTCTGACAATTTACCAAAGAGTACCTATCGTGTTACCCAGTAACTGGGTTGTGGAGGTCAGATAGGCAGTCGCTCCATGTAAAATACTGGTATTCAGTTGCATCTGGTTAGACTGGAAATCGATCCCAACGTAGTTGGGAAAAAGCTAGGCAGATGATGTTTTTCTAAATAAACAACAGGTAGCTAATCCATACTTACTACACACGTCATCACTAATACATGCGTCATGTTCGTAGACGGGCGCCGTCAGTTGGGACTGGCCATCTCTTTGCTGCCATGGTATATTTTATTTTATTTAATATTTGCATTGTTGTTTTTTCTCATCTTTTCATTATGGACGCTTTTAACGTTCTGCATCGTTCTCACATGTATAATTTTTAACATGAATGATGTAACCAAGACTTTGTAACCATATTATTTTGATTTAAAAGAGTGTCCATGGAGTTTCTTGCCTGTTCTTCTCCATAGGTACTTACGCTTTGGAATGGGCAACTAGCTTCATCTTTCTGACTGACCGACCACTTGACAATTCAAAAGTGCCTGTAATTGGTTTAATTGAAATAAATGCTTTGAGTTTGAGTTGAGTTTGAGTTTGACTAATATTATAAATTCGAAAGTAACTCTTTGTTATGGCTGTGGTGTTGTGGAGGTCAGATAGGCAGTCGCTCCATGTAAAATACTGGTATTCAGCTGCATCTGGTTAGACTAGAAACCGATTCCAATGTAGTTGGGAAAATATTAGGCAAATTGCATTTTTGCAATTCTTATAAACATATAAGGAAAACAATAAAAATTCACAGCGAAAAACATCTGACGCGTCGATACTACGCCATGGATTTAAAAGTCAAATCAGTTCTGAAAAAAAAATACGAACCATCTTGATATACTGAGGTACATTTAACATATCATCCTCTAGTGTATTATAATTTAAAATTAGCACATCTTTTGGCGATCCTTTTGCAAATGTTCGTTTGCAGACAGAAATCATGACTGAAAATATCCAATATGTTTTCAGAAAGTCTTATGAAATTGCTTAATTTTATTATCTTCTACGTTATTGAAAAGCCTCTACCTATAGTATTTGGTATTTAAATCCAGGATTAAAAGTAGCCTATATCCTTATCCAGGCCATGGTTTACCTGTAGGGGTATCTACAATTCGACATGCGAACAACGGGTCATACTGACGTCACGCAAATCCTGCATCTCGCAAGCAGAGTTAACCGCGCAACTAGCATAGATACAACAGCCCGATATGAATCATCGGGCAGTTGCCCGCTAGACACGACACCCGTCTGGTCGGAGGATCCTCCCTTTTTTATAGAGTATGAGTGAACTTTACACCCTGTTCCTCATACCTCTATATACCCATGTGCCAAATTTCATCCAAATCAGTTCAGCTGTTTTAGCGTGAACGCGTAACAAATAAATAAACTAACTTTTGGATTTATAATGTTAGTTAGGATTGGGCACGCATTCGTGTAATAAATGGATATGTATGTACAGACGCCAGCTCATCAAGCTACTACATTCTGTCAAATTTCTTTAATAGATTTTCAACTTTATAACTAAACCATAAGGTTCAAAGTTGATTGGGAAATTTTGACAGTTTCACAGGGTTGCTTGATACGCAGGCGTCTGTACTTACTGCATGCTATAGGAATTTGACAATCTATTTTTTCAGCCATTCAAAGTTTTTATATAATACTGACTTGCCAGCTGCTTCGTCCGCGTGGAGGTCAGAAATCATCCCACGGGAACGTACTATCGGGAAAAAAGTATCCTGTGTATTAATCTAGGTTATAAACTATATGTGTGCCAAATTTCATCCAAATCCGTTTAGTAGTTTTTGCGTGAAAGAGTAACAGACATCCACCCATCCATCCTCACAAACTTTCGCCTTTATAATATTAGTGTGACTAGCTGCGCCCCGCGGATTCACCCGCATAAGTGTCGATCCTGTGGGAATATCGGGATAAAAAGTAGCCTATATGTTAATCTAGGGTGTCAGCTACCTCCATGCAAAATTGTATCAAAATTGATCCAGCCGTTTGAGCGTGAAGAAGTAACAAACATATAAACACACACACACTCACAACCTTTCGCCTTTATAATATTAGTGTGACGTGTGATAGGATAGGATTAGTCAGTTATTCAAAAATGCAGTTCAGGGCCTCATAAATACATGACTAAATGACACACAATACACCAGACACATACATCAGACAAAAACAAATAAAAAGTGTGAAGTCCGATGTAAGAAATTAGCAGGAAAGTGCGTCTCACGAGTCACGACTGCGCCAAAAAGACCTAGTTCGGCAAAAATGCCAGACAACTACTCCCTGACGCTGGTTTTCAACTGGTCCTCATCATGCACACATTGTGCATGATATCACTGGTTTAAAAAAAATTACCTGATACTTAGGTAGGTCCAACTTCGAGAAAGAGGGCAATCGTCGAATCCGACTCGTCTGGGCAGCGTTCGGGAAGCTACGCAATATCTTCTCTTTGACCAGTGTGTGTTGCCAGTGATGACATTATGGCACTGAAACGTGGTCGCTCAGAATGGGCCTTATTAGAAGGCAGAAAGTCACCCAAAGGGCAATGGAGAGGGCTATGCTTGGAGTTTCTCTGCGTGATCGAATCAGAAATGAAGAGATCCGCAAGAGAACCAAGGTAACCGACATAGCCCGAAGAATTGCCAAAGTTAAGTGGCAGTGGGCAGGGCACATTGCTCGCAGAACAGATGACCGATGGGGCCGAAAGGTTCTGGAGTGGCGACCGCGTACCGGAAGACGTAGCGTTGGAAGGCCTCCCACAAGGTGGACCGACGACCTTGTGTAGGCTGCGGGAAGCGGTCCGGATCCGAAGCGGTGTCGCTTAGGCACGGGACAAATACAACAGGCGAGGGGCGCGGGCGCGGCGCCGGCGAGGTCCTTTACAGGCGAGTGGCGTCCAAACCCCGACCGCACCCCGCCCTCGCCTCACCGCTTGTTTATGTCCCGCGCCCCGCCGCTTTTATACATTTCATATAAAACACGTAATGAGAGGCGCCTCGCCCGGACCTCGCCGGCGCCGCGCCCGCGCCCCTCGCCGGTTGTATTTGTCCCGCGCCTTACGGTAACAGTGGCGCGAATTCAATGGTCTTTTCCCATCTCAAAAAATGCCACTTTAAAAACACGTCTGCAGTTTAGTTAGTTAATTTAATTTGAACCTGTATATTTAGTAAAAATACATCCATTTTCGTCCTGAATTTAAACCAGAGCTATTCCTGTCCTTGTTCTGTCTTACTTTACATACACTTGATGACTTTGGGACTTGGGGATGGGGACAGCGAACTGTGTAAGGTTCACAGCACTTTCAGTGCTTTGAACCGATGTTTATATGTAAACTGTTTGTATATATTTAGGTCAGGAGATAGTTGAACTAGGTATTCGTTTAGTTTGTTGCCTTTTTAGTATATTTTTAGGTTTAATTTTTGAAGTGAAACGTCTTTACGCACGCTTGACTTGGGGAGTAAGCTGGCGAACACGTGACGTAAGCGTTACGAAAAGTGTGATCGGGCGAGGCGAACGGGAGTTGAGTGGGGGATATAAGCAAGAGAAAGCAGTGCGCGCGCACATTTTCTTTCTCTCTTCCTTTCATAGCCAAATACGTTTGAAGTGTCACTTCAGTCGTGTGGTCATAAGCATACTCGGTTTATTTAGGTTATTGTCATATTTAACTAACTAGCTTCTGCCCGCGACTTCGATCGCGTAAAATTTCGGCCTCAGCCGCGTCGCATCGCACCTATCACCCGCCCGCGCTATTTCTTAGTTTTTTGACTTTTTTCTCGCTCCTAAGTGTCGTAGCGTGATTTTAAACCTACAACCTTCCTCAAGAATGATCTATCAAATGCCAAAAGGATTTTTCAAACAAACAAAAAAAAAAACTGGCCAAGTGCGAGTCGGATTTGCACACGAAGGGTTCCGTACCACCGTACAATATTTAACGTACATATATAAAAAATCACGGTTGTTGTATGGGAGCCCCCCTTAATTTATTTTATTTTAATTTAATTATTTATTTTTAAAGTGAATATACAACTAAGTACCAATTCTGTAAATATTTCAAGCGTCTACCTATTGCCGTAGAGTGGTGGAGTTTCTTGCCCGATCTTCTCCATAAGAAAACTACCTTTTAGAAGGGGCGACTAGAATCAATTCTATTTTAAGGTAATTTTTGACGTTCAAAGGTGCCTTTTATGTGCCTATTTGAAATAAGTGCTTTGACATTACCGTTATTAATATCGAGCAAAAAACGGCAAAAAAATCACGTCTGTTGTATGGGAGCCCCCCTTAAATATTTATTTTATTCTGTTTTTAGTATTTGTTGTTATAGCGACAACAGAAATTCATAATTTGTGAAAATTTCAACTCTCTAGCTGTCACGGGTCATGAGATACATCCTGGTGACTGACAGACAGACGGACAGTGGAGTCTTAGTAATAGGGTCCCGTTTTTACCCTTTGGGTACGGAACCCAAAAAAAAAACAAACCAATTCTTCAGCTGTATATTGAGTAACATAGATAAATAACAATTTATTAACCAATTGTATAATGCGCTACAAAACAACTCAGAAACAAAAAGTTCCATACGGAACCAACACAACACTAAAATCTGATTCATCACAGATTGCAGTAAATCTTATACAGACAATAAATACCCTAGACATGATCAAAACGAATGTCAGACGTACTATGTCCATTTTAGAGTTTGACACTTCCAATTTTGTATTTCAAAATTTGAAAGACAAATGAAAAAAACATACGGACATCTGCTTTCAAGAATTTACGTGAATAGTAAGCGTGATAAAAATGTTTGTTGTTGGTGAAAATTTAGGATATGGGTGTGCAAATCTGTTACAATTTTCGGAACATCTGCTTGAAAGAAGAAACAAAGAAGATACGTCTATTTGCGGTAAACATGACGCATAAATTGATGTCGCAAGAATTAGAATAGAATAGAATAGAATATTTATTTGCGTAAAACATAGTACACAAGGGTGTTAAATACAAAATTGAGACACAAGCTAGGATAAAACATATCATGCAAAATGATGTTACTGGTTTTCAACACAGTCAAATATTCGCTGTTTAATAATTATTGGCAACATTTTGGAAAAAGGCTTATTTATACACAGAACTTAGGTACTGTACCTAAAGAAAGAAAAAAAAAATATTTTATTTGGGACAAGCACAGAAAATACAAACAATCCATTTAAAAAACAACCAACTTCAAAAAAAAAACACTACAAAATGATAAATAACTTTAATTTCGGAAGTCGGTGTCGTTGGTTCCGCATTTTCGTTTTTTGACACCTACTTCCGAAATTAAAGTTATTTATCACTTTGTAGTGTTTTGTTTTTTGAAGTAGGTTGTTTTTTTTTTTTGGAAAAAAGATTTTATTTTTCACTTTTTAGTTGTACCTACCCCAGACAAATTCAATTAACACTTGAAAAATAATTAAATAAAAAGAAAGTTTAAAACTAAAACCCGACTACTGAAAAGGATGAAACAAGAAAGTACCTTCCCGTGGTCGTTTGTTACCACTACGTCATCTGCCTAGCCCTTTTCCCTTTTATAATTGAATATATATATATTTTGTTAGTAAGTATCATATATTTCCATTTTAATTTTTATTATTGATTATACAAGTGCTGTGCATACCTATAAGTGACGAATTCACTGCAAAGCTGTTGATTTAGAATATATTCATTGTAATGTTTTAGTGAATAAGTCGTTGGTGTGTCAATAAATAAATAAATAAATAGATAAATACTAGTATTTTACATAGAGTGACTGTCTATCTGACCTCCACAACTCAGCTACTGGGTAATACGAGAAACCCCTTGGTAAGACTGGTTGTCAGATTTTCAGGCTCCTGACGACCCGTAACAACTGTCAAAGATCCACGAATGACAGCCGACACCAACGGCTTATCGTGCTTTCCGAGGCACGGAGGGGTCTTGGTATGTAAAGATGGTCACCCATCCACGGACCAACCGCGGCAAGCGTAGCTTAACCTGATCGATCGACCCGTGCGGCTGTTATTACTTAGCCACAAGTCCGTTAATAACATCCAACAATGTATATTAAGTTTTCATTGACAGTTTTTGAAGCGCATCCAAGACAAGCCAAGACAAGTTGCAGCCATACACAAAAAGAACTTTATTTCCCACCAGTTTTCATTACTTACTGTAAGTGCAGATCTCAGAGGCATGTCATGTCGGTTGTCGAAAGAGTCACCTGGCAACTAGCCAGGGCAGTATTTATTCTAAGTTGTGGGTGGGGTATGAAGTCTTTTGAAAAAGGACAAATATAAGTAGTGTCACACTAAAAAAGTTATGAGAAAAAAGTTTTTATTAAAAGTCCGATTTTTTATCTGCCCAAACGTAGGACACCATAAAACAGTTTTTTTTTGTCGCACAGTGAGGCGTATTGGTAGTACATTATACAAGCCAGAAATTGAATGTATTGTCAAATGTTGAATGAAAAGACTTATTCAATAATATTTCATAAAAATTAATAAAATAGTATCATGAATTTATGATAAAACAATCTTAAAACAGAGTTAATAAAAAAGACGGGTTGCACTCCAGGAGTGCCGGCAGAAGTGAAAACTTGAATATTAACGTTGAAATAAATCAATTATTAATTTAATTAATATAACTCATTTTTTTTCACTATTTCTGCGTCACTTTTTTCATTAATAGATGCACTTTGTTCAATTTCCATATTTTAAACACTTTATATAAACGAATTTTACGAATACACAGCAGTGTGGCTACTACACAGACGGTCGAGCCATCAGCTGTCCATCCATCCATCCATCCACTTCCACTTCCACTTCGACTTCCACTTCGACTTCGACTTCCACTTCCACTTCGACTTTCACTTCCACTTCGACTTCGACTTCGACTTCGACTTCGACTTCGACTTCCACTTCGACTTCCACTTCGACTTCCACTTCGACTTCCACTTCCACTTCGACTTCCACTTCGACTTCGACTTCCAATTCGACTTCGACTTCGACTTCCACTTCCACTTCCATCCATCCATCCATCCATTGTGTCCGTGTGTCACTTCACTTCGGTTGGCGCCGCCGTAGAAAGAGGGGGGGGGGGGAATCTCGGTCACGTGTCCTGACGCGATGTCCTGACGCAAGTTTAAGGCGCAGATATACGACTTCTAATGATTTTAAATTCAACATCACGTCTAATCGACCGGACTGATTTCTTTGAAAAAAATAAATGTTATACTAGACCATTTGCTTCGTAATTTGATATGTGAATATTTGCAATTATATTTTTTTAACATAGTGTAATTAATTTGTAAAGTAATGTCTACCGCGGACATAAAAACGATAATCGCGCAAACACTATCGGGTGTATTTTCATAAAACTTTCACCATCTAAAAGACAATTTCATTCCCCGAATTTTAGTATACGGTTTTTATTTGTTTGGTGTTTGAGAGTTTTTGTAAATAGATAATTGCTTCATATTTGCAATAAATTACCACGGTTGTGTCATCGCGCTTCTCTTTCTTTTCTAAGCAGTCCGACAGTGACCGCGCTTTAGGTCGTGTAGTCGCCTTAACATTTTTTACCCATTACTAAAAGTGTGCAACGCCGCTAAAGAAGTTTACACTTCAAAAAAAATATTCTCCGCATAATTCCAAAAATTTCGAGCGTAAACTATGATATTTTATGTATTTAATGATAATAAAGAGGACTCAATCAACTAAATAAAATGTTTGTACGTTTATTCGAAGGTGCCAATGCCAACCCTAGTGGGCAAAATCCAACAAGATTTTAAAGCAGTGGAATCTGCCCCACTATTTCGATTTAGTGGGCAGATTCCACTGCAAAATTTTAGACATTCCACTTTGCCCCACCAGTGGGGCGGCCGGTGGGGCAAAGTGGAATAATCCAGAAATACCTAAAAATTATTCCACTAAAGCCGTGATTTCTTTGATTACTTTTATTTTGGTGGTCATTCGATTCAAAACAACAACATCAAACGCTTCGCTGCTTTGAATCTACATTGTATATTTGTTGCTGCGATGCACTATCTATTCAATTACCTAAAAACTTGCTTCTTACCGCGCCTTAAGTTAATAAGTACCTATTAATAAGATAATTGTAAGGAAGGAACGGAGGCCTTTGCCCTGCAATGTAAGTACATATTCTATACATATAATAAACTAGAAGATTTTGAATTAATGACGTAAATTGATAAGCAGAAAAACCAGGAAGTAATCCTTTTCCTGAAATAAATCTAAAAAAGTCCTCCATTAACATATCTGACACCTGATTTTAGTACATAATAATTTTCCTTAATTTTATTATTATCCTTTAAGTTTTATAGCGGTTCTTTATGATGAAATACTTCTTTTTTTGTACATAATATCCTTTTAACACGTTTTACGTAAATTGGTAATTAATGTTAAAACCGACGACACTTTTATAAATAACTAGCTTCTGCCCGCGACTTCGTCCGCGGAAAATTTCTTGTTTTAACATAAGATAACACTCGATTGATATTACTGTATTTAATTTTATTAGTAAAATATTGTTTGGAATCAGATCAGTAACTTCAAAGATTACCTAAGTTCTCTTTTCTGCTCAAGGTAACTTAACCCTTGGTCGCCTTTTACTTATTTTATTTATTTAAGTTAGGTATCTATTTAATTTAAAGCTTCTCTATATACAATGTTTGAGGTTGTTTTATTTTCCGGTAACAGAATAATCTGCTTTTCGGATGATCCCACTCTTGATAGACCAACATATAATTGCCCATGGGAAAAACATTCTTTTCGTAGCCAACCAAAGAGAATGTTTGTCCCTGGGACTTGTTAATAGTCAGGGCAAATGATGTTTTTATTGGAAACTCAGATAGACGCTGTGCACGTTCATCGCTGGATTCTCGAACGCGGGCCTGCGATGTTATGGCATTTTGCCTAGCGAGCCGCTGCGAGCGCTCAGCGCTAGTCTCCCTATCCCTTGTTTCAGAGACATGCTGCCTTAAAACAGATAGACGCTGTGCACGTTCATCGCTGGATTCTCGAGCGCGGGCCTGCGATGTTATGGCATTTTGCCTAGCGAGCCGCTGCGAGCGCTCAGCGCTAGTCTCCCTATCCCTTGTTTCAGAGACATGCTGCCTTAAAACAGATAGACGCTGTGCACGTTCATCGCTGGATTCTCGAGCGCGGGCCTGTGATGTTATGGCATTTTGCCTAGCGAGCCGCTGCGAGCGCTCAGCGCTAGTCTCCCTATCCCTTGTCTCAGAGACATGCTGCCTTAACTCAGATAGACGCTGCGCACGTTCAGCGCTAGATTCTCGAGCACGGGCCCGCGACGTCCTCACATTTTGGCTAGCGAGGCCCTGTGAGCGCTCGGAGCTAGATTCTCTAGCGCGTGCTTGCGAAATATTTTCTCTATTTCTCGAGAGGCGCTGCTCATTTTCAGGGGCAGATTCTTCCGTACGGCGTACTCGAGCGGCTCTTGTCTGTGATGTCTGCCGGGACAGTTGAGATTTCCTTTTAGGCATGCTCTCGACAAACTACGCACAGACTTGAAAACAATTACGAACAAAGGGAGAGCGACTCGAACACCGTCCGCCTTTACAAAAAAAAACAATCGTAATATCGAATAACCCGTATCGATTATTACGATAGAACGAAGTACGAAACTACGAACATACAAAACAATGAAAACAATCGTACAACGAAATTACGATTAGATACCTCATAATCGAATCGTCGTTCGTATGGAACTCCAATCCAACTAACGACAACGTGGGCATAAAAATTCGAGAGGGTCATCAATCCACGGAAAGTCTTAACACCGCGATTCAGAAAAATGACGTAATTGCAGAACGCCATCTATGGGCAAATAGGTAAAACGTCTGCACAATGAAAGTTATGCTAGGGGCATTTTGCGTTTTAGTAATTTTATATTATCTCCGAAACTGTATGACCAATTGATATACTGTAAATGGCAAATCTTATCTGTATGATGTTCTTGTGATACTGAAATAATTTATTGTCATAAGAATTAATATTTTGTTGCTCAAATAATCAACCAAACGTAAGTATACCGAAAAAAAATTTTTTTAATTCAATAAAAAAAGTATAAAAGATAAAATATAAAAGATAGAGATATGGTATCGCGGACTTTTTTGTAGAAATAATGAAGACGAACCAGGTAGCCATACATTGTTTTTAATTTTAAGCAACTGTTTAGGCAGCGCACGCAAATAATTCTGTTTTATGTGGTATTTTTTTCCGACTTGCTAGACAAAAGTTGTGATAGCTCGGTTAATATACATGCTATAGAAACAATTTATAGCCTATAGCACTCAGGAATAATGTAGCTTTCTGCCAGTTAAAAAATTGTTAGAATTGGATTATGAGTTCCAGAGATTAGGTACCCATTACATACAAACTTACAAACTTACAAATTTTACCTCTTTATAATATTAGTATAGACTAGCTGCGCCCCGCGGTTTCACCCGCATAAGTCTCGATCCCGTGGGAATATCGGGATAAAAAAAAACCTATGCCCTTTCCCGGGACTCAAACTATCTCTATACCAAAATTTCAACTAAATCGGTTCAGCGGCTTAGGCGTGAAAAGGATACAGACAGACAGACAGACAGAGTTACTTTCGAATTTATAATATTAAGTATGGATGAATTATCATCACATGTAAATACCTTTCAACAGAAACCTAACAAAAAAAAAACCCTACATTAGATCGCCCATGTTTCTTTTGTTAATCCCTTCAAAACTTAAGAAAGATCTTGACTCGTGTCACCTGCTCTACTAGGTCACTCCCCTACCGTTTCAGCGTTATGATACGCTTCTAAAGTCACGTACGCACTTACATACTTCTAACTTTAATCTTTCTTTACTTTTTTTTTTGTCAACACCATCGAATTCACCTTTTTTGTGGCCATCTTTTGAGAAAAAAAGGTTTTATGATGTAATAACACTGGCTGTTGAAGAAGTTTGCCGACGATTGGATTAAAAAAAAAGGTTATGTCATATTGACAGGTGGGTTCAAATTGGCGGGTTTTTTTTTTAATTTAAGAATTTCATTGATAATTTTTTTTTTTATAAAATTGAATAGGTTGATATAGTTTGGTGGGAGCGATTATGAACTGTAATTTTTTTTTGTTCTTTTATTCATTGAGGTCCGACGATTGGATTTAAAAAAAAAAGTGGTAATTTTGACAGATAGTTTCAAGTTGGCGGGAATAACTTTTATTTCATTTCATTGATGAATTGTTTTAATAAAAAAATTGGATTGTTATGACCTGTATTATTATTTCGGTAGGTAATAGAAATAGATAGATATTATAGGTAAGTACTTACTTCGTTTTTTTTTTAATCTTTATTAGTTTATAGAGGGTTTGAGGGGCGTGTGGCTTAATAATAACAGCCGCACCGGTCGATCGTTCAGGTTAAGCTCCGCTTGCCGCGGTTGGTCCGTGGATGAGTGATCATCTTTACATACCTAGACCCTGAGCGACAGAGATAACGCTCTACGAAGCCGAAATTAGCCGATTGTGTCTTTCCAAAGGTCGATGTGCAATATTTATCGCCGGGTACTGTACATAGGTGTACAAATTCGTATAGTTATTTGGCTGTCCCGGATAAGGGCACCAAGATACCATTATACATGCCAACATTAATAGAATTAAAACCGTTTTCTATGAAATAGTTACACCTCTCAACTTCGTTCCGGACACACTCCGCACGTGTTTCAGTAATAATTTATTTACACATAACATAATCAGCCTATAATGTTCCCACTGCTAGGACACAGGTCCCCTCTCTGTCAGAGGGAGTGGGCCGTAACCCACCATGCGGGCCCAGTGCGGGTTGGTAGATGTCACGTCTTCGAATTTTTGGTTCTAGGACATGCCGGTTTCCTCACGATGTTTTCCTTCATCGTTTTAAGAGCAGTGGTGATGAAATAATTTACACAAAATAAAGCGCCTGTCTGGGTTCGAACCTACGGCCCATATCTCGTAAGTCGCGGTCGCTACTGGGCCGCCATTGCTGTGAAATATTTATCACACTAATATTATAAAGCCAAAAGTTTGTGAGTGTGTGTGTGTGTGTGTTTATATGTTTGTTACTTCTTCACGCCTAAACCACTGAGCCGATCTAGATGAAATTTGGTATAGAGATAGTTCGAGTCCCGTAAAAGGACATAGGATAGTTTTTATCCCGATATTCCCACGGGATCGAGTCTTATGCGGGTGAAACCGCGGGGCGCAGCTAGTTATAAATAAATAAATATTTCACAGCAATGGCGGCCCAGTGGTAAACTTTCGCCTTTATAATATTAGTGTGATGTGATGTGATGTGATAAAATAAAATGAACTATCTTCGAGTAGTGACGTCTAATAATTGAGGATAAATCTCTGTAACACCGGAAATATTAAGAAGTTACTTTATCTTATTTTATGTAACAGGATCATTCTTATTCATAAAAACATGAACCAACTAGGTACGTACCTCTAAGAATACGTGAGATTGCATTTCTAAAATAACAAATTCCAGATTGCGATAACACAAAAGTTTCTTCGTAAAACTACGATTATTTCCTGATACCACACAAACAGGTATTTTTATTGCGCGGCAGCACAAGCATGCCATTCATTCGGACGATCGTAATCAAATTTATTCCCTACGTGATAATAACTGACACGAGTCAAAAGATCAGCATATTTAGAAAAGATTATGCCATGCGATTTAGAACCTTATTCCGTAACAACTACACACTGTATCTTGACACGCGGCAAAATATGCAACTAAAATAAAACGTATGGATTTTGACAGATGCTGTCACTTTTCCTCTACAAGTGGCGCCATTATGAGAGACCAATTTTAAATTGACATTCGAAAGTTATAAGCACCATCTTGGATTTGTACGTAGATAGGTACTCTTAAAACTGTCGCGTCTAGTAAAAAATGCGTCCACAGTTTTTTTTTACGCCTTTTTATGAATTACTCGGAACTATGAATGAGTCATCTAAGTCGTAATAATTATAATAGGTGTCATAGTGAATTCCTAGTAGTTTAATTAATATGACGCAATAGTAAATAGGAGAACTTTTTATATCAAAGTCAGGCCTTCCACAGTTCCAATCCAATTAGAATAGAATACAGGATGAAATTGAATTCATGGGCATCCTTTTAGGGGGTCATTGTAATCATCATTATGAACAACTTTTACTATGAGACCAAACCTGAAATCGCGAAAAAAAAATCAGCTCTTCCCTAAATTTTAACGAGTTATGTGAACATAAATGCAAAGAACAGCTGATTTTGTTTTCGCGATTTTAGGTTTAGTCCCATAGTAAAAGTTGTTCATAATGATGAGTACAATGACCTCTTAAAAGGATGCCCATGAATTAAATTTCAGCCTGTAGAATACTCTTTATTATGTAGGTACACCATATAAATTACAGACAACGTTATTGTGGCCGAAAATTTTAAAGCGTCTTCATATTTTCCATACATTTTACTTAGCTGTGTTACCGTGCTGCCGTGACGTACATCGTCACGTTAATAGAAATTATGTGAAATCTCGTAAGGCAAAAATTAGGCAAAAATGTTATTAATGGAGACCCCTCCGTGCCTCGGAAAGCACGTTAAGCCGTTGGTCCCGGCTAGAGTTGCCAGGCGTCCGGATAAAGCCGGACACAGTCAGGCTTTTTGGTAGCGTGTCCGGCCAAATCAGACGGTGTCCGGCCTGTCCAGCGTTTGTTAGGATTTTTAAATTTGACCAAAGCGTGTTCGTGTAATAATTAGACTAAAAAATTAAGGGCGTCCTGCTATTTTACCCAAATATCCGGCTAAACTGGCTGTTCTGTCCGGCTTTTCGGTTTTAAAACCTGGCAACCCTAGTCCCGGCTGTCATTCGTGGACCTTTGACAGTCATTACGGGTCGTCAGGAGCCCGAAGATTTATTACCGTTGGATCCCGTTTTTGAATCCCATTTTAATATTTTTGGCGTTGGATCCCGCAAAACATTATTATGTATTTCCGTTGGATCCCGAATTTAAAAAAATGCAAGATAATTACGTTTTATTGTCGTTGAATCCCGAAAAGTATTTCCGTTGGATCCCGAATGCTTAAAAAAATATGAATGCGGGTACTTTCAACAACAAAATTGTTTATAATAAAATGAGGGGTTCACTAATGTTTCACCAAAACTCCATTGACAAATTTTTAGTTTACAACCAACGTTTCGTATACTATTTATTTCACAAACAACTCATTTTCTATATAATCTAGTCGTTTCTGGCACTCGCCGGCCGCTGCCGCGGCACCGCTCGCTTCGATCGCTCGGCTCGTGCGTAGGGGTCACAGTTTTAACCTAACCTAACCTAACATTGTTTTTTTTTTTAAATAATTAACCTAATCTAACTAGTTCGGTTCCGGGTAACCCACTAAAAATAATCTCTTTTTAGTGTTTGATAAAGGTAAATCACTTTTCTTCGGAAATGTACACATGTTGTTATAATATGGGATTCAACGGAAATAGCAAACGGGATCCATCGGTAATACCTAAAAAACGGGATCAAAAAACGGGATCCAACGGTAATAAACGAGCCCGAAAGGGGTATCGATTTACCCAGCAACTGGGTTGTGGAGGTCAGATAGCAGTCGCTCCATGTAATATACTGGTATTCAGCTGCATCCGGTTAGACTGAAAACCGACCCCAACATGTTAGTTAGTTACAAGTGAAGCACAACGCGAACTTCAAGTCGTTCGTGGTGCGTGTTCCGACATATCATCTCGAGAAGTTCCTCAAGGAAGAGTTCTGGCCGAAGGGTGTTGTATACCGCCGGTTTCAGGCCGGCTACATGACACCAGTCAGCGAAACACGACGCAGACGTGCGTGTGCGTTAGTTTTTAGTGTAATTTTAGTGTTGTACCTATGTATTTATAGTATTTATAAGTTATATTAATATTGTATTGTGTATGTTTATTATGGGCTTTGATGCCTGAAATAAATGGATATATAAATAAATAAATTAAAGGCTATGCAGATGATGTTAATGCGAAAGTAACTTTGTCTGTCTGTAAGGTTTAAACGCTAAACCTCTGCATCACCCTAAGGTAGACTGGTAGAAAATGCCTAAGGCATTAAGTCCGCCTTTGTACAGTTTTTACTTGTGCATAAAGTTTTAATAAATAAATAAATAAATAAACCGCTGAACCGATATTGATGAGATTGGACATAAGATCACGCCTCTAATCCCCAAAGGGTTGGGCAGAGGTGTACCTTTAGTAAACCCAAAAGACATCATTCATTACGTACCTACCCTAAAATAAAAGCGCCGGCCAGAAAAATAAGGACTGTTTTCCTATGGGACCTCTTGCGCATTTTTTATTATTAAAACAAATGTTTACAATAAACCCCCGGCTACCATTTGAGACTGAAAATGCTACAAAACATATTTTTATAACAAGTTTATAAATAGTTAAAACATGTTCGGGATGTTATATTTAATGAAAAGTTTATATTTTTTATGTCGTTAAATAAATAAAATTTATTTCGCATCTATATACATCTCAAAACTTAATCTATGTACAGTGAAATTGAACAAATTACAAATACACAAAAAAACAAACACATATACAAATTCAATTAAAACTAGTGCATTCAAGAATTGAAGACACCGACTAGAAGAATCATCAAAAACCGCATAGAAATGCCGGAGATGTAGTACATTTATGCATATAACTTCGTACATAAGAATAATTAACTAATTTTATACTAAAACCTTCCTGAAAATATTTAAGTAGATTACATTAATGAAAGAATTATTAAAATCGGTTCAATAGTTTTTGAGAAAATCGCGGACATACATCCATACATACATACATACGGGTCGAGAACCTCTTTTGTGAAGTCGGTTAAATTTTTTTTTTCTTTTTGCCCGGCACCTCGAGATGTTATTTTCCATATTTTTTTTTTCTGGCGCCGCCGGCACTTTGGCTTTTGGGTAAATGTTCGACACTTGAATGATGTCCTTTCCCTAGTAGTAAATTGGGAGCAAGCCTTTTGTCACCCAACCGGGCCCGATCCAGACATTCGTAAAGGAGAAACCCAGGATCATTTTGCCCGACCTGTGTAGCTATTCACAACCACTCGATAAACTTCCGTACAGTATCGAACATCAATCAATATTATCGTAGGAGTCCTCTAAACGCTGTTAACAACTACAAAACCCGAAAATTTTGTCAGTTTAAATCAAATAATCGACCGCTAATTCTTCCGACAGCCATGTGCTGTAGGGGCCAAGGGAAATCAGGTTATCGAAATGTGTAATTTTCGATACGATAACCTGTCGGATGGTTGTGAATAGCGTAGCTGGGAGCGTAACAAAAGATATAGACGAAGCTTTTATAAAAATAAATTTAAATGGGAATGATACGGGTGTTGTACTTTTTTAAGGACAGAAAGTTGCGAATCTTACGCGGACAAAGCCATGGGTAAAAGCTAGTGTTGTTTGTCAGTAACATCTGCTTGGTATATTCCAGTTTCCAAGTAAAAAGATAGATAGATAAGATAGTTTTTTTTTTTTTTCAAATCATAAAATATGTGTGTGTGTTTTTGATTGCTTTTCCTTGTGCAAATTCTCAGTACTAGCCCAACCCTTTACGCGCGCCCAACTTTTTATGTCTTTAGCACTTCTAACCTTTAGTTAAAACGTGGACAATGGTGTGGGTTACGTGCCTGTTAAATTTTAGTTTAAGTATTTTTCTGCATTTTGTGGCATATAAATAAACTAGCTGCGCCCCGCTGTTTCACCCGCATGAGTCTCGATCCCGTCGGAATATCAGGATAAAAACTACCCTATGTCCTTTCTCGGGACTCAAACTATCTATAAATCGGTTCAGCCCGGGGAAGGATATAGGATAATTTTTATCCCAGAAATCATCCTTTAAGGGGGTGAAAAGGGGGGGTGGAAGTTTGTATGGGGGAATCAATAACCGCTGAACCGATTTAGATGAAATTTGGTATGGAGATAGTTTGAGTTGTGGAGAAGGATATAGAATAGTTTTATCCCTGAAATTATCTCTTAAGGGTGTAAAAATGGGGTGGAGATTTGTAAAGGGAATCAATAAAAAAACACTATAATACTTTTATCGCGGGTGAAACCGCGGGGCACAGCTAGTAAATTTATATTTAGCGAGCACAACGGGGTAATTGCGTAACCCACTAACAGTAGGAATGGCTTTGATTTTGTCAGTTCAAAAACATTCATTGCGTTATGTTGTGAGCATACACATTTTTCGAACATAATTATGAAGCAATGGATTAGCAATATACTTCAAAATGATTCTGATTGTTATTGATACTGTGTTAGGTAAACAATAAGACAACCGCACCCTAATTGTGTAACACATTATCAATCAGAATCATTTTGAAGCAAATTGCTAATCCAATGTTCAAAAGGATGATGGCGACCTTGGCACCAGTTGCGTATAGCGACATAATATATTTTAAAAAAATGCATTATTAAAGTTATATTAAAGAACCTAATTCAATATTTTTTAGAACTAGCAGTATGGCTGTAAAATAAAAATAAACATTTATATTTTTATGCTTAATTAAGCTGATATTGATTCGGAACGCGCTCTCCATACGTTCCGTTGTACGTTATTTGTCCCTCCATTAGGCGTTTAAAAGATTATTAATAGTATATCTAGCCATAATAATGTTTTGTTTATATCAGAGTTTATATTTTATAATATTGCATTTAGTGTTAAATACAGAGATTGTGTAACAGACAGAAAAAATATTTAATATGCGATGACATTTATTTTTACGTCTAATGAAACGCTTGACTGACAAAGTGACATTGCGAATGATCAACTGTCAAAAGACTTAAAAGTCAACTCAATACTTTCCCTCGCTTCGTTGTGATAAGTATTGCGCGCTTTTACACGGTTTTGGCTCCTCCTGATTAGTGATTAGGTACTTCACCCTCTGTTTTCCTACGGATCCCGATATTTGTTCCTTTTTCATATGTCAAAATCGATATAACCTATAATATAAAAAAACTTAAATAAAAAAAAACAGTAAGTTTTTATTGAACATTTGATTTTAAAATAGCATCACAGCATAATCTAGAAGAATTCGATGGTAGTAGCAGTATACGTTAAAAAAAATATTGGTGCCAGGCATGAATGGAATGTTGCCATTCTCCTTTACGTGCTCAACACGTAAATAACGCAATGAATGTTGTTGAACTGTCAAAATGAAACCGATTCCGATTTTACGAAATTGCCCCGCTGGTCCATACATTCGAACGAGTTCTTTACTTTGGCAAAGTCTATTTTGAAGACCCTACTTGAGCCAATTTTTTTTATTACGGTGGCGCAATCATCACTGGCTAGCCTATTCTCGACTTTATTGGAGTCGGCTTGCAGTCGAATCAGATGCATCTGAATACCAATATTCTACATGGAGCGACTGCGTATCTGACATCCAAAACCCAGTTCCTGGGTAATACGATGTCCCTTGGTGAGACTGGTTGTCAGAACGTCGAGCTCCTGAGTATAACGACTGTCAAAAATCTATAATTGACAAGTCGAGCCATATTATGTTGATGTCAGATATCACCAGATATGTTTGAACCCAGGCAGGCACTTTATTTCTACTTAAGGATAAAATCAGGAATGAAATTATCCGGAAAAGAACCGGAGTTACCGACATAGCTTGCAGAGTAAGCAAACTAAAGTGGCAGTGGGCTGGCCATGTCTGTCGAAGGACTGATGGCCGGTGGAGCAGACGAGTCCTGGAGTGGAGACCGCGTACCGGCAAGCGTAGTGTGGGACGCCCCCGAGCTAGATGGACGGACGACTTAAAGAAGGTGGCTGGGGTAGACTGGATGTGGAAGGCGGAGGACAAGGTGCTGTGGCGCAGTCTGGGAGAGGCCTATATCCAGCAGTGGACTGCGATAGGCTGAGTTGATTGATTGAGGCATTTTACTTTGTTTAAATTATTTCATCACCACTTCTATAAAAACGGTGAAAGAAAACATCTCGAGGAAACCGGCATGTCCTGCTGCGTGGATTATGGCCCACTCCTTCTCACAGACAGGAGGCATGTGTCCCAGCAGTAGGAACATTATAGGCTTGTTATGCAAATATCATCATAATATATGCTTCGTCAGTTGATAGATATCATCATACAAGGCAATATAATGAAAGGTCCAACTTGACAGATTTTCCTATTGACATTTTTTCCATGAGTTTTGCTTCATACAGACGTTTTATTCCTTATTAGACGTATTATTGCCTATTTAGACAGTGTGAAGAGCAGTGGCGAAGGGTGAATTTATGACACAGGTAAGCCGGAGCAAAAAAAAAAATTCCAAAAAAAACATCAATTATGATTTGACTATAGTGTGGTTATGTTCTGAATTTTCGAAGGAAAGCCGGTGGGAATCGAGTTGTATGGTACCTTCGCCACTGGTGAAGAGTGCAGGTCTATGTAGCTTAAATCCGTCCTTAGTCCGTAGGGTTCGGGGCAGCGCCAACAGCATCCTGTCTATGATAGCGAGCAGGCTTGATTGTGCGTTTGTGAACCACTGCTGCAGGGTTTCGGCTGGGCCTGTCACCGTGCAGCAGTGATGTCACAGTCTGTTTTCTGTGTTTTGTAAGTGTATTACTAACTTAGTTTGTAAGTATATTGTTACTAACACTATGAGTCTTTGTTGCTCGAAATAAAATTATTATTATTAAATTGGTTTGTTTTTGTAGTGTTCTAGAAGATCTACTAGACACACTTTTTATTTTTCTCCTTTGTCTCTAATATTTTTGAGTTAGATATCATGCATACCTGTTATTTGCATGGTTACTGAAATGCTAATTTTAGTTGATATTTCTTTTCTTTTCTTGTGACTGTGCTGTTGGTTTGCCTATTATCCATACTAATATTATAAATTCGAAAGTAACTCTGTCTGTCTGTCGGTCTTACTGTCTGTCGGTCTGTCTGTCTGTCGGTCTGTCTGTCTGTCGGTCTGTCTGTCTGTCTGTCTGTCTGTCTGTATGTTACCTTTTCACGCCTAAACCGCTTAACCGATTTAGATGAAATTTGGTATAGAGATAGTTTGAGTCCCGGGAAAGGACATAGGATACTTTTTATCCCGATATTCCCACGGGATCGAGACTTATGCGGGTGAAACCGCGGGGCGCAGCTAGTTATAAATAAATAAATACAAGCCGACGTCGACGGTACCTTGAAACAATGACTCAGAATCATCTGGAATGAGGAATAGGATACAGCTGAAGATGTTATGATATTAAATGTCATAAGTAGTTACTCAGTTTAGATAAAAGATAATGAAAACTACAATCAGTCATCATTGCACGCCTGACGTAAGATTGTACAATTTTTATAAGCAACGCATGATTCTTCGAAAGACGTTATTTTGTAGCTTTTTAGAGCTCTGTACCCAA
This sequence comes from Amphipoea oculea, assembly GCA_945859645.1. Lineage (NCBI taxonomy): Eukaryota > Metazoa > Arthropoda > Insecta > Lepidoptera > Noctuidae > Amphipoea > Amphipoea oculea. The sequence goes on along the minus strand of OX243886.1, from coordinate 2,173,114 downwards.
TGGGTGCCCACGGAACTCTATTACGTAGCATTATATTATCTGTAGGTACTATTACTAAGCCTCTGATGTATGTCCGTCTGTCTGTCAGTCAGGGGGCTGTATAACAAGAACAGTAATAGGTAACCAGTTGAAAGGGGTTTGAAGATTTTTGTATGGAGGGTGGCGCTAAGGTCGGCCGCCATTTTGATTTTTTTTCAGAATCGCGGTGCACAACAAAAGTTACTTACATATTTAGATAGAGGACACTTATACAAACAAAAAATGTTACGTAACATAATATCCTAAAGTGTCAGGTTTCGGAGTTATTCACCGAAATATAAGTCGAAAACAACTAGGTTTTCTTTGTTTTTTCAGTGTGTTCTGTTGCCGAATTTACAAATAATAAAAAAAAACATCTAAGTAAAAACTAAAACCCGACTACTGAAAAGGATGAAACAAGAAAGTACCCTCCCGTGGTCGCATGCTACCATAGCTTATAATATGTTAGTACAGCGGCATGCGACCTCGGGAAGGTACTTTCTTGTTGAGCCCTGCGGTTTAATCCATATGTCTCAATCCCGTGGGAATATTGAGATAAATAAAAAGGATCCTATATCCTAATCTAGGTCATAGTCCACATATGTCCTAAATTTCGTCCTACTTCGTTCAGCCGTAACAAACAAACAAAACAAAAAATATAATATTTTCTCTTTATAATATTATATAATAATTCTATAGAATATTTAAATAAGACTAAGAAAAAATAAAAAAGAAAACATAAAAAAAAATCATAGAAATCTCAATGTTTTAATACGTCGCACCCGTCCAAAGGGGCGTGTCACTACAGTTACTTTAAAAAAAGTAAAAAAAAAAAAAAATAGAACAACCTAAACCGACCTTTGGAATGTAAGCCAAGTAGTTTATCAAATTATTATCTTGATATACGCTGGGGGCTCGTCCCGCCGGCATGCGCTTACGCCGGTCGGTCGTAGGTAACCAATCACATGACGTCGACGATTGCACAATACTAGTCGTGGATGACTACATCAGTCGTATCTTGATTCATACAGATATACATACACGCGGCGCCGTACTTCCGACCGTTTGATTTTATTATCTGATATTATTTTTATACAGAATTTTGATTATTTGGTAGCTGCACGGTGGGCTGCAAGTCAGTGATAAAATAGCAGATTGTTTCCCAAGGGAGCAAACAACTATTTTGAAGGCGAGATTGTTTCTTTACGTCACTCGAGCTTAAAATAGTGTTGCTCCCGAGGTGGACACTCTACTTTTTATCACCCTCTATGAAAAAATAAGTAAGTGCAACTTATGAATAAGAATAGTACGTTTATTTATGTACTGTAGCGAAATGAAACATAAAGACACTTCACTAACAAAAACGTTTAATTTTGTATATAAAAAAATCGAAAACACAAATATGAAAAAATATGAAAATACAAAAAAGGAAAAACTAAATATGAAAACTTGTCACATTTAAATAATAGGAAACTATTGCGTTATATTTTAAATTTAGGTTTTAAATGCTACGTAACGAATTATGAGTCGGTTGCAACCAGATCCGTAAAACGAAGACGTAACTTTAACTTTTAACTAAAGATTGAAATAACGCGGTATTAAAATATTTAAAATTAACAGATTTTAAGAATAAAAAAAGGCCAAATCTACTACGGAAAATAAAAAAAACTTAAAAATCTCCCATATCTTATCCAAAACCTTCGCGGTGATGTAGAAGCTCTGCCAGTTGTTCCAATACCACACTTGCTGACCTCTGAGATATGAAGAGGATGTCCGCAGCGCAGCGCGGAGCCGCAGATAAAAGTTAGTATGTAGGTGGGTGGATGGAGCCGAATAAATCGGCTCGCAGAAAATTCGGACTTCTATCTGGGACAAAAATTATCACCATAAGAATCCCGAGTTGCAAGCAGATCTCATGAAACCCCAAAAAAAACGTACAATTATACATACCAGTCAAAAGAATTCAATCCAGTCAATAGGAATATATGTAGTCTTCCGTCGAAGAAGTGGGGAAACCTTTAGCACAGAACGGATGGGATTATTATATTGAAATATGACGAAAGGCTATGAAAGGCCAAAAAGATAAAAAATACATACCCCGAATCAAATAATAGACATGCACGAAACAATTAAGATTTGTTGATTTCAATATTAAATTTGGGTGTTGGTTCTCAAAAAAATCCGGACGTCGTATCAGAGAGTATGTAGACAAGTGAAGTATGTCACCAGGAAAAAAACCTCATGACACGTAAAAGAAATTATTTCAAAATTATTATGAAAATAAAGGTTTTTGATAGGGCCAGTACAAAAAGAGGTTGATTATAATGTTGAAGAAGGACGAATGGCGAAAATAATCATCATGCAGTAACTACTAATGCTGCAGTACCTCCTTTCCAAAAGAAAAAAAAAAAAAAAAAAAAATATAGGTAAGTGAGAGAAGAGAAAAAATTTAAATATAATCGATGAGTAAGAACCCAATAAAAATTAACCTAACTTAGCCTAAACAATAAGTCCAAATGATAAGTAATCGAAATTAAACCTAAATGAACGACATCGAAGTGCAGCAGATACTGAATAAATGCGAAATCCGGACTTCAATCTAAACGTTATCAGTGCGAACTCCAGACGCGTCGACTAAAATCTAGGAAATAACAAGAAAACTAGAAACTAATAAGACTAACTAACTTATTATCCAAGACTTAAGACCTAAGTAAAAAAGGAGGAACCTCAAAGAAATATAATTAAAGAGCAAAAGTTAAATAAAGAACAAAGACGACGAAAGAGAAGACTTAAAATAATGAAAGAAACGACATAAAACAACCAAAGGACTTAAGCCAAACAAAGGCTTTTAGTCAAAGACAGAACTTTAAAAAATAATAAGAAACTTACGCATGATTTTTATAAATAGAAAAGAGTCATCGATAATTATAACGATCAACAGAAAGGAAAAAAATAATATTTTAAACCATATATTATTGTGATGTTATCGATAAAAATACGTCGACAGTGTCCCGACACTAAAGTACAACTATCGATAAGTGTTAATCGACCGTTTCCCAACACTAGAGCTATTATGTCAGACGTCACAACATGACATGTGCATGTAATGACATCTACGGGCGTAGCCTGAACTATAAAGCATTGACACATAAGAAAAGGTAGCTAACAAATTGTTTCGCTCAGGAAAAACTAGATGTCGCTGTTAACTTTTTTTGAAACTAGTAATTATGAATGAGTTTATTTATTTAAGTAAATATAAAGGGAATTTAATTTAAAGGGGTCAAACTAAACGTAAACATAACATTCCGAATGGGAATAAGTTAACGAGATTACGAGTTTAGAAATTGCCAAGAGATTATTTAAGAATATCTTTGATATGATATCTTCCAGAGTGGACAGAATCAATATCATGAAGTTCATAAGTGGTCCTAGAAATAACCCTAGTCACACGGCATTTAATAAAACGAGGAGCTAGCTTTCCCGAAAAATAAACATCACCTGAAGATCTGGAAAAATTCCTTCTCCATACAGTATCACCAACATTCAGCGTGACGGCTGAACGATGTATATTATAAGCTCGTGAATTACGAAGGAAAGCCATAGAAAGATTATCAGCAACTTTCTCATAAAACTCGACAAGGGAAGAATGATTCTACGCATGTTTGAGCCCGACTTTCAGCTAAATTGACGCTTAGAGTCTGACCATACGCACGGGCAGGAACACATAAGGGCTTCCCTATCGTTGTCACTGAGAATAGATAAAGGAAATCGAAAATTAAAAAATCAGAACCTCCTTCTTCGAAGTCGGTTAAAAAAGGGGATCAGACTCAAAATAAGGATGGTTTTATTAGTCTTTCGTATTAGAATCTGATAGGAATAATCAAAGTAGACATTTTGAGAAAATGTATTAATAAAAATGATGGGATAATTACGTAACTTGAAAACGAGGTTTTTTGTTTATAGAAATATTTACGTGATTTTAGTGTTATATGAAAGGATAACGTTTAAAACTAATATTCACGTTTGAATTAAGTAAATCGGTCCACGGGTTTTAAAGTTAGAAAGCATTTTGCAAAATGAAAACATGCCCAAAGACCGATTTTAGAAAGTTAATGTTTTAAAAAGTTTTTAATGTACAGAAATAGGAATAACCTTCATCTGCTATGTTAGGATGCAAAAAAGACAAAACCAAAATTAAATAGGCAAATATGCTAATATGAATGTATTTAGAAAGAGCTAGAAATTTAGTGAATAGTCTGATAGGGAACTGAACGCCAAAATAACAGCAAAGAGGAAAAAATAGTTGAGAATAAAAAGCCATCAGACCCTAACAAACCAACACTAAACGAATAGCAAGGCTGAAATCATGATCAAAAGCAAACCTAGGCAGTCAGGCAACCAAAAAAATCTAACCTTCAACTGCCATAGTAAAGAAAAAACCAGCAAATATACGGGTCACATCCCACGTTATAGGAAAGTGTTAGGCATCGTGTACTATGGCTGATATAGGAATGGTACGACAACGTGACATCACAGGAACGGCTGAGCTAAGAATTCAAAGAAAAAAAAAAAAAAAAAAAAAAAAAGATAGAAACTAGGAAACCAACTGCCCCAAAGACAACGAACAGCTGGGCTAGAATCAAAGCAAAAACAAATAGAAACTAGGAAACCAACTGCACCAAAGACAACGTACAGCTGGGCTAGAATCAAAGCAAAAACGAATAGAAACTAGGGGACCAACTGTACCAAAAAAGACAACGTACAGCTGGGCTAGAATCAAAAAAGACAAATAGAATCTAGCAATCAGCCGTGCAAAAAAAAACTTACCTTGGTCACGAAGTCTACAACATTCACACACCAATCACACACTACAGGATGCTAACTACTTCTAACTAAGGAGTGGAATAAAACCCAGGAAAATATATGTATTTAAAGGGAAGAAATAAAAGCGTTTTATATGTTTTAAGGTTCTACAAAGTTATTATTATTTTATATTGCATCACAACACAGCACATTACAATATAGCAATCAATCAGCAATGGAAGGGTTAGCAGACGTTGTCAATCACAGCATAATCCCTGGTAACTATGGCAACAGTCTTGTTTGACGGAACGAGAGAAAATTCCTCTATTCTGGTACCTGTAAACATGAATACAGAAATGAAAGATTAAATTTGCTCAGAAAGAGCAATCACCCTCACGACAGCAAAAAAAAAAATAATTTAGTAATTAGAATCAATAAAAGTGCTTACTTTTTCTTCGGGCGCGATTTTGTAGCGAAATGAAACATAAAGACACTTCACTAACAAAAACGTTTAATTTTGTATATAAAAAAATCGAAAACACAAATATGAAAAAATATGAAAATACAAAAAAGGAAAAACTAAATATGAAAACTTGTCACATTTAAATAATAGGAAACTATTGCGTTATATTTTAAATTTAGGTTTTAAATGCTACGTAACGAATTATGAGTCGGTTGCAACCAGATCCGTAAAACGAAGACGTAACTTTAACTTTTAACTAAAGATTGAAATAACGCGGTATTAAAATATTTAAAATTAACAGATTTTAAGAATAAAAAAAGGCCAAATCTACTACGGAAAATAAAAAAAACTTAAAAATCTCCCATATCTTATCCAAAACCTTCGCGGTGATGTAGAAGCTCTGCCAGTTGTTCCAATACCACACTTGCTGACCTCTGAGATATGAAGAGGATGTCCGCAGCGCAGCGCGGAGCCGCAGATAAAAGTTAGTATGTAGGTGGGTGGATGGAGCCGAATAAATCGGCTCGCAGAAAATTCGGACTTCTATCTGGGACAAAAATTATCACCATAAGAATCCCGAGTTGCAAGCAGATCTCATGAAACCCCAAAAAAAACGTACAATTATACATACCAGTCAAAAGAATTCAATCCAGTCAATAGGAATATATGTAGTCTTCCGTCGAAGAAGTGGGGAAACCTTTAGCACAGAACGGATGGGATTATTATATTGAAATATGACGAAAGGCTATGAAAGGCCAAAAAGATAAAAAATACATACCCCGAATCAAATAATAGACATGCACGAAACAATTAAGATTTGTTGATTTCAATATTAAATTTGGGTGTTGGTTCTCAAAAAAATCCGGACGTCGTATCAGAGAGTATGTAGACAAGTGAAGTATGTCACCAGGAAAAAAACCTCATGACACGTAAAAGAAATTATTTCAAAATTATTATGAAAATAAAGGTTTTTGATAGGGCCAGTACAAAAAGAGGTTGATTATAATGTTGAAGAAGGACGAATGGCGAAAATAATCATCATGCAGTAACTACTAATGCTGCAGTACGTACAATTGCTTGAGAAAGACATACTCATTTTGTATAAAACTAAGTAAAATCCTAATTTGGGTAAACAATTACGAACGAAGGCAGAATGCTTTTCGCGCGTTTGTTATTTTTTCACATACTCTTTTTTTATTTGGCACGCGCGCGTTTTACTTTATCACACAGTCTGTTACTTGTACATACAGTGTTCGAGATTAATTTCTTTGGTGATTGGAACTTTTACTAACAAAATCCACATTCTAAATTCAAATCACTTTTAGTCCCTAGGGATTAAGAGCTATCTTATTCCCTGTTTACGAAAAATACACTAGCTCTTTTTTGAATAGCTGTGATAAAAAAAAAACCGGCCAAGTGCGAGTCGGACTCGCGCACCGAGGGTTCCGTATAAAAATTTAAGATTTTCGGAATTTTTCCTTTATGTGTGCTATAAAACATTGCTTCATGCCAAATTTCAAGATTCTAGGTCGACTGGAAGTACCCTTTAGGTTTTGATTCCCTTGCGAGTAGTTGCGAGTTTGAAAATATGCGGCTTAAATTGCCGTTTCTTTTGATTGCGTTGACATAGAAGTTTCATTTTGTTACAGCTTCAAGGTATTATAGACCTGAGTATTTGATATTAATTTCAATTTAATACCTATACGCGTTCATGAGAAAAGAAGTAACTTTAAAATTTTCAAAAATATTTTTTATTATATGATGTAACTAAAAATTTACGGTTTTCGCAATTTTTCCTTTATCTGTACTATAAGACGTTACTTAGTACCAAATTTCAAGATTCTAAGTTCACGGGAAGTACCCTGTAGGTTTTGATTCCCGTGCGAGTTTCGAAAATTTGCAGAAATTTGCGGCATAAACGGCTGTATCTTTTGATTGCTTTGGCTTAGAAGTTTGATTTTTTCACAGCTTCAAGGGACAGTAGACCTGAGTATTAGATATAAATTTCAGTCTGATACCTCCACGCGTTCCTGAGAAAAAGGGTCTTGACAGACGGACGGACGGACAGACGGACAACAAAGTGATCCTATAAGGGTTCCGTTTTTTCCTTTTGAGGTACGGAACCCTAAAAATAACATTATAAGCTGGCCTCTCATTCTATTGAAAGTCCTTACTACGCTAGGCCAGGTCTTTATTAGGTTTATTAGTTATTTGATCAGATTTTATACATAGAGGCTTGTAAGGTGGCATGTTTCAAAATACCCTATATCATCATCTGCCTAGCCTTTTTCCAACTATGTTGGGGTCGGCCTCTAGTCTAACCAGATGCAGCTGAATACCAGTATTTTACATGGAGCAACTGCCTATCTGAATCCACAACCCAGTTACTGGGTAATACGATACTCCTTGGTAAGACTGGTTGTCAGACTTTCGGGCTACTGACGACCCGTGACGACTGTCAAAGATCCATGAATGACAGCCGGGACCAACGGCTCAATGTGCTTTCCAAGACACGGAGGGGTCTTGGTATGTGAAGATGATCACCCATCCACGGACCAACCGCAGCAAGTGTAGCTTAACCTGATCGATCGACCTGTGCGGCTGTTATTACTTAGCCACGGGCCCCAGCTGATTTTTCAAAATACCCTATAGCTTATTTTAAATAATCGCATCAACTATCAACATGATAAACTTAATTATTCAAAATTTGGACGTAAATTAGTACATCAAGCTTTCATTTTATTATCTCATTTGACGTGTAAACATGTTGTTAAGAACCAATTTACAGAAATAAAATATCATATTTTATAAGAGACATAGACGGTTTTTTACAACCAATTTACAGAAATAAAATGTCATTTATTATTTCCAAGAGAAAAAGACGGTTTTTTACAACCAATTTACAGAAATTAAATGTCATTTATTATTTCCAAAAGAAAAAGACGGTTTTTTACAACCAATTTACAGAATTGAAATATCATTTATCATTTCAAAGAGACAAAGACGGTTTTTAACAAACAAGTTACAGAAATAAAAAGTCATTTATTTTTTCCAAGAGAAAAAGACGGTTTTTTACAACCAATTTACAGAAATAATGTATCATTTATTATTTCCAAGAGAAAAAGACGGTTTTTTTACAACCAATTTACAGAAATAAAATGTCATTTATTACTTTTAAGAGTAAAAGACGGTTTTTTACAACCAATTTACAGAAATAAAATGTCATTTATTATTTCTAAGAGAAAAAGTCGGTTTTTTACAACCAATTTACAGAAATAAAATGTCATTTATTATTTCTAAGAGAAAAAGTCGGTTTTTTACAACCACTTTACAGAAATAAAATGTCATTTATTATTTCCAAGAGAAAAGGACGGTTTTTTACGACCAATTTACAGAATTGAAATATCATTTATCATTTCTAAGAGACAAAGACGGTTTTTAACAAACAATTTACAGAAATCAAATATCACAAGGAAAAAACCTCATCATAGGATAAAATAGTGTAACTGGCAAAAACGCCCGTCTACAAAACCAAACTTTTTCTAAAACAACATTTTCACAGACCATAAAACCATTGTTTTTTTAAACTGTTTCCATAATTAACGGACGCAACGCGACGACACGTAGACCCCTAGGTCGACGTGACTCTAGAGGTGTTGCATTTGTTACATTGACTACTCAACATAAGATGGGTCAACAACTTCTGACATCCCGTCATTTACGCAATTATTTATAAACGTTACTTAAAGGTAAGAGACGTGTCATCATCTGCCTAGCCTTCTCCCAACTATGTTGGGGTCGGCTTCTAGTCTAACCGGATGCAGCTGAATACCAGTATTTTACATAGAGCGACTGCCTATCTGACCTCCACAACGCAGTTACTGGGTAATACGATACCCCTTGGTAAGACTGGCTGTCAGACTTTCGGGCTTCTGACGACCTGTAACGACTGTCAAAGATCCACGAATGACAGCCAGGACCAACGGCTTAACTTGCTTTCCGAGGTACAAAGGGGTCTCGGTATGTAAAGATGGTCACCTATCCACAGACCAACCGCGGTAAGCGTAGCTTAACCTGATCGATCGGCCTGTGCGGCTGTTATTATTTAGCCACGGGCCCCTCAGTTAAGAGACTTGTAAACGTCAAAAATGTAAAGAGACAGCCGTTAACTTTTAGGTACCCATAACCCATTAATTACATACATCACGCTTGTAAACTTCGATGGAGTCGGTAGAGGATTATACCTATTAGTTACCTACATCGACAATTCGCCAGTTATTTCATAAGTTCCATCTTACCAATAGAAGAAGAGTCTATCGCCATTTATCGGGCACAAAACTCCTGAGAATCACCTAATGGAAAACCTTATAAAACTTTCCCTGGCCCGAGAAACGAACCCAGGAATCCCATTCTCAGCCGTCACGTTATCGACAATTACAACAACGAAGCGGTTACGTCATTTCGTTACAGATTTTGAAAGCCAGTTTTAGCTTTGATCGACCTGAGAATCGAACCCAGGAAACCCATGCTCAGCTGACGTTCTCAACCATAAGAGCAACAAAGCAGTTACGTCATTAAATTTAGGATCTTTTGTTAAAAAATGTCCCATTGTATGAACACCTACGGACATACGTCAGAATGCCTATACCATAGGGTAAAAACACCATAGAGATAAATAAAAGATGAGGCACAGATGTGTGGGATTCCCGCCATCCAGACATATAATTCTTAGTAGTAATTAAATCAACCTGAAAAGATTCTTGTCTTAACAATGAATTTTGTAACTTTGAGGAAAATTAATGGGAAAGGTTACGTAATTCACAAAAGGAAGAGAGCGGTCGGTTTTTCTAAATCACGTTTTCGGGAAAACCAGGCACCTATTTAATTACTTAAACAAGGATTGCTGTGAAGAAAACATCTTTGATTGAAAGCTATGCGAGGGATAAGGACTTGATCAATAACAGCGAATAATGACTGAAAACGTAATCGATTCTCTATAAAACATAATTGACACATAACAATATTCTACGCTAGAAGTTACGATTCACAGAAATAAAATTTACATTATAAGAATTTTAATAAAACATAAAACCCCATTTCATTCCTTTGGCAACGCAATATAATATCCTAAATCACAAAAAAATAGTAAGTACATAGAACAATTGTCCTTTCTTTACTAACAATCACACCACTTAAAATATTCGAACGATCATTAAAAAAAATTAAGTACAGTCAAACGTCACCCCGTTTGACTGTACTTTATTTTTTTTTTAATTGGGGTGCAGGGGTAAATCGGGACAAAACTTTAAAATGGATTTTAACGTTGAAATAATATAGTTTGTTGTCAATAAGGGCACGTAATCGTTAATTAAATTACAGTAAACACATTAGGTTCCTTTTTGGCCACAAGCTATATTATTTTAGTTAAAATCCCTTTTAAAGTTTTGTCCCGATTCACCCCTGCATCCCTATTCACCCCGTTTGACGGTACATAAATAAAATAAACTTTAATTCCTCTAAATAACGCACCGCAACATAACATCCTAAATTACAAAAAAAAATAACACATAAAACAATATTCCATTCTTTATAATAAACCACACCACTTACACTATTAAAAAATTATCAAAAAAAAAATGAAGTACATAAATAAAATAAACTTTCATTCTTCTAAGTATAACGCACCGCAATACAATATCCTAAATAACAAAAAAGAAATAATAAAACAAGCTTCTTATTAAAAATCACACTACAAAAAAAAAGATAACCAAATCACTAACAAAAAAAAAAGAATCAGAATTGAATTTTCTAATCAGACTTCATACGAAAGCATATAATAAGAAAATTGTCTCGCGAAAGCGCGCTCAGGCCACAGAGTACTCTATTCGGTAAACCGATCCGAACCATATATAAGGGGTGGCAAAAAGGAATTGTTCATACTCCTATATCTACTCTCTAACGGATAAGAGCTCAAGGAATTTTGTATTTTTATATTTTATCGTGTGTTTTGTGCGAACGAGATTAGTAAGGTAAGTGTTTATGATGAATTAAAGTGTTTTTTACGATTAATTTTATTTTGGGATTATTTTTCGATTATTATTTTTTTTTTTGTTTATTAAATTTTTGTGACTCAAATGTGTGATTAAGTAAACCTTTGTGTTTAAAATCAATTTAACGAGAAATAACTGTGAATAAAAAAAATACGAGTACAAAAATAATATTGAAATAATTTGCCGCAAAAAAAGAAATCAGGAAAAAACTTTACAACAAAAACTCATTCGTTTTCAATAAATTTTCCTCCACTTTAAAGCTAAATTCTACATTTTAAAAGTAAAAAAAAACTTTTTACGAAAAAAAAAATCTAAACGCTACAAATTATCTAATAAACATACCATTTGATAAATCCTACATGCGTCGTCGGTAAGGTATGGAACGGAGCGCTTACAACTGGCGCGGACTTGTGATTACTGTGTTATGTATGAGTAAGCAGTGTCGTGCATTGCATATACGCATATAAGCAGTGCCTACCTCGATATATCAACATAAGCCTGTCAATAACATTTTAGTATGTGTGCCCCACAATTAAGAAACTCAATAAATTACACCTAAAAAAAAAAAAACTTTATAAAAACACGCGCGGCAGTAGGCAGTCGCCAGACGGCCTACTCGGCTCCCGTACTATTCGCACATTATCATTGGTCTTTTCTCGTTCAAGTTAAATACAACAAAATTAAAAATACGTACGTTTCTCACATAATAGATACCATGACGTTCGACCTTCGCAATTTATCACCCTTAAGTGGGCATGCCTACTCAAATAGCCACACGGGGCTTTTGACGTCACTTTTTTTTTTCTGATTTGTGACCACGTTTGCCTAGACTAGACCCGGCCTAGTGCCTACCTATTCTGAAAAACAATGCACGCCACTGTGACTAAGTATACCTAACGTGATACTTACTGTTGTCTGCCTAGCCCACATACTAATTTATACTGTGTGTCAATTATTAAAAAAAAAAAAAAAAACTCGCAAGAAGTGTCACATAAATCAAAATGACGTTTAAAAAAAATTTTGGAACTGTGAAACGTGATTTATATCAAAGTGAAAAATGCCAAGTTTAATATTAGATTATACATTTATGAAAACAAAAACTGTGTTTCTTAACTTTGTCTGTGCATTTTGTTAGATATTCTTATGGCTGATTTTTTAATAATTAAAGCTTTTATCTGAAGAAATAAATATGACAGTATGAATTAAGCATGACATAATATTTTCTAAACAAAACCTAGGCAACTAGCTTCATATTTTTCTGACTGACCGACTTCTTGACAATTCAAAAGTGCCTGTAAATGGTTTAATTGAAATAAATGCTTTGAGTTTGAGTTTGAATCTGTCAAACCGCAATATTTATTCCTGAGACAAAAGTTACAGATAGATTTTATTGATTTCACAAACGTATCGTTAATAGGTAGGGTTTTATTAACTGCTTATTTCAGCATTTTTATAAAACCAGACCCCACCTCTATTATGGTACTAGGTATAGTATTTAATGGGTACCAGTAAAAGCCTTTAATATATTTTATATTAATGAATGCCAATCGATTACTTTTGATACTGCAATACTGCAACTAGGTACACATAATTTGCAGTCAGCATTTTAAATTAATACATAGAATTGAGACTAAGCCTCTAATAACACCTGTAGATACTATCGTTTGTCAGTTGGATCTGTCTGGATTTAGCAAGCGGCAGGTACTCCTGTACACGTCTCGTATTGTTAGGAGGTTCCTTTCTCAGGAGCCCTGACCCCCGTTAGTTTGGACCTCATCTAAACTAGTATTATAAAGTGAAAAGATTTGATTTTTTGTGTTTGTTTGATACACTTTCACGCTATAACAGCTAAACGGATTTATATAAAATTTGGCAAATGGGTAGACGATGACTTGGATTGGGACATAGTATACTTTTTATTCCGATATTCCCACGGGAGAGAGACTTATGCGAGTAAAACCGCGGGGCGCAGCTAGCAACTTATTGAATAGAATACTGTTTATGCACACAATAACAAAAAAAAATAAAACTAAACCAATCCGAACCAAATTATATTCTGAGTTAAAAGTTTTCTTCTAGAAATATTATTTATGAAAATATATGTTAAATTTTTTGACGTACCGTTATCAGTTTTCCTCTATTGAGTCAACTTTTCTCGGAAAATCATAGGTATTTATTACAAAAATAGATTTCGGCTCATACCGCCGTTTGTCATGTAAAAATGACTAACTGTTTTTTTTTTTTCAAGGGCTAGACAGTTTCCTATGTGCTAATAATATTGCGATCAGTGAACTGTCTTCTAAACGCTATGATTACGTCATTTCGTCATCATAAGTCTATTAAAAAAATATATAAGAAGTCAGTCGAGCATAAAAAAAATATAATAGAAGTTAACGAGCAGTGGTGGCCCAGTGGTAACGGCCGCGACTTACGAGTTGTAGGTCGTAGGTTCGAACCCAGACAGGCGCTTTCCTTTGTGTAAATTATTCTATCACCACTGCTCTCAAAACGGTGAAGGAAAACATCGTGAGGAAACCGGCATGTCCTAGAACCAAAAATTCGAAGACATGTGACATATGCCAACCCGCACTGGGCCCGCGTGGTAGATTACAGCACACTCCCTCTCACTGAGAGGAGGCCTGTGTCCCAGCAGTGGGAACGTTATAGGCTGATTATGTATTATGAAGAAGTTACTCTAAGATCGTCATCCTAAAATGCTCCCTATGCTTAGCAAAAGCATTAATCATAAGCAAGGCTAGCTAACTACGTGTTAGAGATTTCAGGCTATTAAACTCCAGATTTTCTACCGCCGTTTTGTCATACCGTAGTCAACGTAGAAATTACATTACAAAGAAAAAAAAAAACAAAGGCACTCCGGGAGTGCCGACAGAAGTGAAAACAAAACACAAACAGAATACTTCGCCATCACTCACTGACATATCGGATCCTACATTAAAACCGAGTACATCCCGAGGACAGCCGAATACATCCGAAGCGGTGTCGGTTACGGTAACAGTGGCGCGAATTCAATGGTTTTTTCCCATCTCAAATGCCCAACGCGCCTAATGAAGTTTTCACTTCAAAAATGCCTCCAAGAGTGATGATAATAACTAACCTCGAACTTTATACGGCAGGAACTACATAACTATTCCTTGAAATCTCGACATATTTATTTCTTACGTCGTTACAATTTCGTCATGTTCAATATTTGGATCAGTCATTGAAGTATGTTGCTCACCCACTGTTTTGCAATGACAATCATCGTCATTAAATTTCGAGTTATTTATTTCATACGTCATTACAATTTCGTCATGTTCAATATTTAGATCATTCAATGGAGTATGTATGTTGCTCACCCGCTGTTTTGCAATGACAATCATCGTCATTAAATTTAGTGACGTATTCCCAATTCTAATTGGAATCAATTTAGGCTTGATTCAACCGGGCATGCTCGACGGTGACGCTTCACTCATAAAAAATAAATATAGGACCCTGGGCGGAATTATTGTACAGACGCTAAAGTCTTGTAGACTCTACGAAGAGGCTATTTTATTTAAATGAAACTCCTATCGGATTTCATAAGATAATTATTTAGGAGTTATTTTATTAAATATATAAAATAAGACCATCTTATTATTACACGTCAAAACCTAAACTCATCGAATGACACGCGCTTAAACGTTCGAATGGAACATGCCTTCAAATATGACCGGGCACATCAAACTACCCGAAACTGTCAAATTTTCCCAATCAACTTTGAACCTTATATTTTAGCGATAAAGTTGAAAATCTATTAAAGAAATTTGACAGATTGTAGTAGCTTGATGTGCTGGCGTCTGTATTATCTTCATTTGTTTGAGTCAGCACATTCATAGACCATAATATCATGCAGTATTCCCCAGCGGGACAAACAGAGGTGTTATCACCATAATTATCATTTCAGCCGAAAGACGTCCACTGCTGGACATAAGCTTCCCCCAAGCACCTCCACTTCGACTAGTTTTGTGCTTCTCGCATCCAACGAGTTCCTACGGCCTTCACAAGGTCGTCGGTCCACCTTGTGGGAGGAAACGCACACCCTAAACCGCAGGTCCTAGAGACATGAAATTTGGAGGGTGTGTTCTTTGTGAAGGGTTTCATGAAATTCCACCCCTAAGAGGGTGAAATTTCACGCGGACGAAGTTGCAGGCAGAACATAGTTTCATCATAATTAATCACTGTCAGATTTATCGATTACAAATCTCAGTAAATTTGATAAAACATCTATCTACTACATTCGTGTATAAAATTTTCCCCATTCATCATTTTCGCCATTGTTAAAATGTTGCTCAACTCTAGCATTTCTTCTGTAGGTGCAAAGCTCGTCTATTCTATAAAAATAACACTGTGAAAACTTATATGAAAAGAGCTTGAAATCAGCTGTCAATAGTAACAATCCCTAGGTGGAATAACAGCTCACTTTGCCTAAGTTTTTAAGGTGAATTGACAGGTTGGTGAGCTCATGGCTTGCACACACAAATACCTACTCGGAATTCGAACATAATATATAACATAATACCTCAAATCGAATCACTTTAAATCTGCAGAAGCCTCACTTGCGAAAATCGAACCCGCGACCGGAACGCTGAAAGTCTTCAGCCACTGAGGCATCCATTTCAACGAAATTATTTAAAGAAAATATCACAAAAACCTTTAAAGTCTGCGAATATCTAAATATCTGCAAAGATTACCTCCTTTTAAAAATAGAAAAGCAATGTTTTATCTGAAAAGTTTAAAAACAAAAACAAGTAAGTTAGCGATGTAAAACGTTCTAGATCGGTTGATCAGTAATTTTCACTGGACCGTGGTCTTTACTGGCACATGAATCGGTAACCAGTGAATTCATGCTTATAAAACGTTATCTTCATGAGAAATCATTAGGTCTCCTCATCCATCATGATCGGCAACACATGTTTCTTATAAGGAAATCAAGTACTGATTGGAAACGCGTGTCAAACAAATATATGCAGTATATAGTTAGACTGAAATCAACGATAATGTCTAGGAAAAAGATTTAATTCGTGCAACCTAGGTAGGTATACCTGACACTTAGACATCCACCAACTCGCACTGGGCCCGTGTCGTGGATTAATTATTTCATCACAAACTGCTCTCAAAACGATGAAGGAAAATATTGTGAGGAATCCGGCATATCCATGAACCAAACATTCAAAGCCATGTGACATCTACCAACCCGCACTGGGCCCGTGAGGTGGATTACGGCCCACTCCCTCTCACAGAGCGGAGGCCGCAGTCCCAGCAGTTGGAATATTAATAAGCTTGTAATAATAAGCTAATAAGCGTCGTAATTCGTCTATGCATTTTTACACCAAAAGTTTCTATTTCGAAAGCTCTATCAAACACAGGATAATCTATCAAGGATCTTAATCAGTTCAATGATAAAGATAACGTTTATACACCTTTTTATAAAACTCAAAACGGCTCTTAGTTTAATTTAAAACATTACTAATATTTACTTAATTTTTTTTTCAGGCTGCAACTTAATACTCAACTAGCGACATCTATTATCGAATAGCTACAATGATGAACTCAATTTCGCTAGTCACCGCTCTCTTAGTGTCGCTGCTGTGCACTTTCGCGAGTGCTCATGTTGCCGACAGTAGAAAAGGATTAGACAACAACATACAACCCAATGGTAAGTTATTATTGATTTTACATATAAACTAACTTTATTTGAAGTCAAAATTATCCAAGTACAAGCCGTGCACCCGATAGAATTTCCCATTTCCAAAAATGTCGAACTTCCATATAAACTTTCATGCTACTTAACCACTTTAGATGGTATTTAATTTAAAAAAAAAAAAAAAAAAAAATTCAAAAATCCTTCCTTTGCGCTCACTTTTCTTACATGAGGAAATCTTGTGCAAAATTACATGATTCTAGACCAAGGAGTTTAGTTTGTGCGATAACTGTCTTCATTTTTAATAAGTAGATATAGCGAAAGCGTCGCTATTTTAACAAAAAAGGCAAATTATACACCACAGACTACCGTACAGTATTTGTCTCTCTTTCCCCTTTTTAATCTATCCAAAGGTTGTCTTTAAAAGTTCGTTCTTAGCGATAAGACCGCCCATTGTGTCACTCTTTGTAAAATTTGTATATATTATTTTATGCCTGTAAATTTATATGGTGTACATATTATAGAGTATTTTATTTTAAATTATACATGTAAGAAACTATCTAAACTTTTCGATGGGTCGTTACCGAAAACCACCTGCATATTATTACCCTCCTTACCCTAAATAGGGTAATGATAATTACAAAACCTCAGCACGAGTAAAAAAAGGGGTCAAAAAATTAAAATTGTATCCAAATGGCGCCTACATGAAATCATCGCTATTTTCAGGAATATTTCGTATTGATTTATTCTGAATGATTTGACTTTTATGACTTCCCTGTCGCCATGTTGTGAATTGAGCTCTATTGGAATTAAAACCGTAACTGCGGTTTAATGGGGCTAGATGTCGAATATCGTGGTGTTAAATATTTCAAATATTAAATTTAATTATTCGGCCTACCCAAATGTCCTTTCTTTAGTATCGTTCGTCGAATCGTTGAGTTCCTTAAGTTTTGACTTGAGCTGCATTATTACTGACAAATGCGTGCACTGACTGGACAGGTTCACTCAATCCGTGTGGTTTTTTCCTCAAAACACCATTTCAACACGATTTTTCTTGGTCAGATCATGTGGAGACCATGTAGATTGCTACATGGTCTCCACATGATCTGACCAAGACTATGTCTGGACTTTGAAAGAGACTGTGACCTCTGAGTTTGTTTCAGCCTCTCTTCTCAGAGTAGTCAGATAGGAAACGCCGACCTCATCTAGTTTTTAAAAATATGATTGACGTGTAAAAGTGTTTGTACAAACCTACTTACAGAAATAAAATCTTTATCATCTAAAAAAGCATTTAATCTAGCCATACTAATATTATAAATTCGAAAGTAACTCTGTCTGTCTGTCCGTCTGTATGTTACCTTTTCACGCCTAAACCACTGAACCGATTTAGATGAAATTTGGAATAGAGATAGTTTGAGTCCCTACAAAGGACATAGGATAGTTTTTATCCCGATGTTCCCACGGGATCGATACTTGTGCGGGTGAAACTGCAGGACCCTGCTTCATATAATATCTAATACATTCAATCGTTGCCGTCTTGTGCCAGAAATGATGATGATGATTAAATTTTCAAGTTTAAGCGAAGCGCGAGGCTTTTCAGATGTAAGCGAAAGTTGAAAAATTCGTAACCTACTCGTTCATTTCCGATCTTTTCCTCTTATATTAAAATTATTCACAAATTGCTTGCAAATATAGGACTCTAGGATCCAAATCTCTTCTTATTGATACGTCATTCTTACTGTAAAACTATTATATTATCATACCGAATAAAAAGCCATGTTGCTAACCCATTTTACAACTCAATATGATAAATAATATGCTTATCAAACTTTATCCCCAAAAAAGGCTGTATTTAAGTGACATTTCTAAGCTAAAATCAAAATGGATATATCACAAATTTCAACAAAAAATGCTAAAATAAAAACTGTTTTATTCAAAACTCGGCGAGAGATATACGAAAACTTTAAATATATCCTCTGAAATGATTGATTATACTTTGTAATCGTTCGACTGTAGACTGGCGATGTTTGCAATTCAATCGATTTATTGGCTCCAACCGTACGATATACTTATGTGTATAATATGCCTACATCTGGGAATTATTCCTCATATTATTTGAATGTTAAATTTTATGTCTGCCCCAAAATGTGACATGAATATTTTTGAAATCAGATTTTTGTCATAGTACCTTTTGTGATTTTCTTTTATGCGATCACTAGCTTAATTTATGTGTTTTTATAGATATAGGGTTCAGGTAAACTTCTCTGATTCACATTTAAACGATTGTTGGTCAAAGTCGACTGACATAAATACATTTCATTTTACAATCATTTGCGGCTAAAAACTACAATATTTACCTCGATGACGAACATAATCCTCACTTTAATGCTATAAATTTGAAAGTAACTCTGTCTGTATGTTACCTTTTTTACGCCAAAAAACTGAACGGATTTCAATAAAATTTGGCATGAAGATAGATTGCATCCTGAGCAGGGGCGTAGCTACCGCCGTATCTGCCGTATCAATTATACGGGGCCCCCGGCCCACGGGGGCCCCCAACGTGCGTAAGCAAAAATTAATAATAACTTCCCAAATTTTTTTTTATTTCACGAATGACAAAAGTCAAAAAAGCAAATAAGCTACAAATGATTTAATAAATCAGTTTGCCGGAAAAAGGCAAGGAGAGTGTACCTATATTTAATTTGTAAAAATTTTGGAAAAAGTGACATAGATAATTATGAGGAATAAATATTTCTTTTAATTTTATGCAAACATTTTTTTTTCTTTTGTGAGAAAGGGCCTTCCTAAGGGCCCCCAAACAAATTTTTATACGGGGCCCCGCCAAGACACGCTACGCCACTGATCCTGAGGAAGGACATATCTGACTTTTTGTCCGGGTAGCACGTTTATAGTAGGTATTTAATATTTTGGTGAAGGTATTAATTAGTAGCTTGGCATTCAGTATTACATCCAGTAATGCAGAGAAAGTTCAAGGTTGCCTTTATCGTCGCCATTATTTCACTCATCGTAATCATTCAGCTGAAATACGTCCTCTACTAGACATAGAACTTCCCTAAGCCCCACCACAACGACCGGTCCAGGGCTACATGTAAAAGGAAAGCCTCTTACGATATTCAAACTCAAAGCATTAATTTCTAATTAACCTGGCACTTTTGAATTGGTAAAGGAGTCGGTCAGGCAGAAAGATATAGCTAGTTGCCCCTTTCAGAGCGTAAGTAGTAGGTTCATATTGACAAAAACGGGAAAAAAAACTCCATGGATTCAAGTCAATTCACAATATAATATAAGCTAACATATAAACTATAATAATATGTACAATTATATGAAAAAATAAACAAAATAATCATAGGGCATTAAAGAATTTGTCCGCATCGCTGTCAACAGGAACAGTGCCTAAAAGGCTGGCAGCATTGCCACGTTGTATGACAATGCTAATTCTTTGGCCAAGAAATAGGCCAGCCCTCTGGTCACGTGAAGAGTCGACTAACCGCTTGGCGATATCTCGAAAAATCAAGTTGGCGCTCAGACCTCATGGCCCTAGTGTTTCAACCCCAAACGACTCGAACATGTAACTCCCAATCAGGTTGCAATATTTTCGCCGTTTGAGGTTTTCTGCACCTGCAGCAGCCGCCCCAGCACAGCCCACCGTGCTAGGAAGATGGGATGGCGCAAGGGTGTCGACACATGTTGCATCCCGCACCAATTCTCAATCCTTCTACAACCCTACTCTTCTTCTTTCCAGTAGTAACCCCCAGAAGGCGCCACCTCCGCGACATGGTCCGCATCAGGATCGCGCCCCCAGAGACTGTCCAGTTCGAGCCAGGGACCCGGCTGGTGTTAGAATGTGAAGTGCTCGGCAAACCGGCGCCCTCCGTGCAGTGGATGAAGAATGGAGAGCCTGTTGTCGACGTGAGTAAACTGGAGAATCTATTGAAAAAAAAAAGTAAATCTTTTAAACCGACTTCAAAAAGGAGGTTCTGTATTCGACCCGTATGTATGTTTGTATGTCCGCGATTTTCTCAAAAACTAATGTATCGATTTTGATAATTCTTTCACAAATGTGATCTACATACTTTCAGGAAGGTTTTAGTATATAATACATTAGGTAATTATTCTAATGTACGAAGTTACAAAAAAAAAAAACATTACAAAGTGATAAGTAACTTTAATTTCGGAAGTCGGTGTCAAAAAACGACAGCGACTTCCGAAATTAAAGTTACTTATTAATGACTTTGTACTGTTTTTTTTTTTTGAAGTCAGTTGTTTTTTTTTTTTTTGTTGAAACACTCAAAAGCCTCAAATGGTTTCGTCGTTTCACTGATTTTTGACATTCATGCCGAGGTTGAATTACCTATATACGAGTAGTTGTACAAGGACTGTGTCTGTACTATTGGCGCGTGTTCAAAATCGGAACTAAAGCCGCCAAATGGCATTTTCAATACAATTTCACAACTCAATCATACAAAATGCCACACTGTCAACGTCATTCATTCATTCAACAGTGTCATTTCAATAACATATTCATTCGCGAGTATTACAAAGCTCTCACGACTCACGAGTGCACGAAGTCTCTTTAGTGAAGATGTTCCCTTTTGATCCACAATCGGCTCATATCCGATTGGATTGCTTCCGGTAGGGATGTACATTTTTGAACTTTTTAGGTACCGAATTTTGGGTCTCCATATCAAATACATACTACGACGAATACTTACTCTTAAATGAATAGTCTTAATAACATACACCAGACGAGGACAGGGCTTTATAATCAGTAATTCCATAATCAGTAATTATGATTAATCTAATTGTTATTTAACATATTTTACAGTACGAAGTGGAAAGCAACGATATCCTGCCCGCTGACCCCTCAAGCTTCGCTCAGCTGGCCAGCAAACTAATCGTGACGTCATCGAACAACGGTGACGTCTTTACGTGTGTGGCCACCTCTGCGCTTAATCAGAAAACTGCTTCGACCACTGTGTTTACCGTTGAAGGTAACTATTTTATATTATACTCAGCATCGATATTTAATTACATGATTATTCAATTTAAAAATGGTCATGTCTCAATAATTGCAATCAACGCCATCTAGTAACAATTGATAGTACGCGTGGTTCTACTACTCGATAACAGATGGCGCTGCTATATGTTTTGAAGCACTTTTAATGCTTACGACTTTTCGATTATTTATTTATTTTTACAGCTATTTATCAATTTTATCATCGTTTTATGTTCGAAGTTTTTTTTAAATGGTATTTAATCTTTCTTTACAGAAAGCGAAGAAGAAAACCTCCTAACCATACAGAAACTATTCCGCATGCCAACGAAACCAGTGATTACTTCTTATTACACGAACATCTTCCAAAACATCGGTTCTGATATCGTCCTGCCATGCCGAGTAGACAGTTTCAGCAAGTCCCAGGTCTTCTGGCAAGATAACAATGACGAGCTCGTGTTTGGAAACTCTAGGATGCGGGTAAGGAGAAAAAAACAATATTTTTATCTACTAATTTGATGATAGGTACGAAAATCTACTGAAAAGAATGTTTTACTGACAAAATCTTTCTCATATGTTATCTATTGTAATAGGGTAAATTACAACGAGCTATTTACAAGAACCCAAGTGGCCTGAAAATTAAAATTGACACTGCAAGTGCAACCCCCTTGTTGCATTCACTTTGTCGTTAACGAAGGATAGATGGCGCTGCTTGACACAGATGATGAACCCTTTCCCAAGAAACTATGTTAATTATTATTACTATTATTACTAACCAATTGTTAATCAAACTGTCTACCAACATAAATTAACCGGATAATCAAATCACAACTGTCATTCATTGCAAAAATGTATGGACGTATGTCTGAAATAAAGATAAATTATAAATTATTCTTTGACAGATGCATAAAATGGCGGCAAATTGACGTAGGGTGTCAATTTGTTTATCAATTTCTTTTTTCTACTTTCAGTCTAAATTGAAAATTGAGCTCAGTGTATTATTTAATACAGGACACCTACCACCTATCCGACTTTAAGTCTTCAAGTGCAATTTTCTTTTTTTTTTTACTTTTTTAAAGCATTCCCCTCGAAAGAATGTCTACTGTGAATATTGTTCTAATGATTTTCCGTCTCCAACAGGTTCTCCCCTCCGGCGACCTCCTCATCCACCCCCTGCTATGGACGGACATGGGCAACTTCACCTGCATAGCTAAGAACATGTACGGCAAGGACGTGCAGACGACCTTCGTTTACCCTCTTAGCCCATCCAAAGTATAAAGGTGAGTTTCAACGTTAACACTGTCTAAAAAAAAATGCAACCGAATTGAGAACATCCTCCTTTTTTTGAAGTCGGTTAATAAGTTTCTTAGTGGATACCTACTCTTCACAAAGAACACACCCTCAATTCTTTTTTATAAAATAAAAGTAGCACAAGTTACTCCTTACTACATCAGCTATCTGCCATTGAAAGTGCCGTCAAAATCGGTCCAGCCATTTCAGAGATTAGCCGAAACAAACAGACAGACAAAAATGGTAGAAAATGTTATTTTGGTATATGTACCGTGTATACATCCATATGCATTTAGTAAAAAGCGGTTATTTTAATATTACAAACAGACACTTCAATTTTATTTATTTGTATAGATATCAAAGTTACTTATTTATTTTCTTTTTTACAGCGCAAAAACATCAACCGTTTGACAAGAAACGTTACCCGCCGATTTAATCTCGATGTTCCTATTATTAAGTGACGTTTAAGTATAACTTAACTTATTATTAGCCCCTAAGCTATAATGTATACAACAAAGTAATGTAAGTACTTAATATATTAAAATAATATACTTTATTTGTATGCCAAAATGACATTCAGCCGCGTCTTGAAGACGACTTAGAAAAAATAATTGAATAGAAAATCTGAATTATGCAATTGGATTGGTTTTTGAGAAAATGTGTAGCAAACAAAGTCAAAAGCCAAAGTCAAAAGCCAAAGTCAATTCGAATTAGGCTGAGAATCAGCATTTTTGAACCCCAAAATTACATAAGACAGTCCCCCAAAACGCCCGCCCTTCGCCACTTCCTAGTGCTTTCGCTGGGGAGACGTGGCGGAACAAACTCTTCAACAGCAGAGCGGTGTGTTTAATTAAATGAGCTTCAACATTCAACAAATCTGAATTTAAATTTTATCATTATTTCAACAATCAATGAATTTATTTATTTGACATTAAAAACTATTTATAAAATGGTTCAGGGACTTAGTAAAATTGACAGAATGAAAAAGCAACTTATATACCTATTTTTTTATTTGTATTTTGTCTGATTTAGCGACTGGTTATTAAGATGTTATTATGTTGTGATTTTATTTTCTAAGGTTATTTTGTACATACATACAATGATATTATATAATTATATATTGTACAGTTGGCAGCATTTCTCGATCGGTTTTGCTGACCGCAGAAAATAAATAATGTTGTCTTCATATACGAAACAGATATTATTCCTCTTTCAAATATTTTGCCTGTACAGTTAACAGCAAAAGTAGATGATGAATAGAGTTTATGACTTTTGGAGTCAAAACTGATCACGAATATATGGCAGCTGTACTAGTAGTAAATGTTCGGTATAATTTACAATCACATACTTTTGAATCACTTCGACTCCACACAGTTCTGACGTGAACTCCGTTCATTACTATTGAATTCCTGATTATCATCATCTACTTTTGCTGTTGACTGTACCATTTCTGCTTTCTTACTAAATAATTACTTAAGTTACAAATACATTTCAATTTCTGTTCCGCTGACTGTACTTAGCATAAAAACTTGATGTGAATACATACGATCTCTGTGATTTTTGAAATAAATGTTTTATTATTACACAAATTTGAGTTATTTTTATTTGTAAGTTCTCCCTATACAAGAAGATTTTTTTATCACCATCCAAATTTTTACAGGGTGTTCTACCCATGAATATGAACAACTTTTACTATGGGACCAACTCTCAAATCACGAAAAAAAAAATCAGCTGCTTCATACATTTTGGTCAAGTAGGAAATGCACTTTTGTATTAAACAGCTGATTTTTTTTCGTGATTTGAGAGTTGGTCCCACTGTGAAAGTTGTTCATATTCATGGGTAGAACACCCTGTAAAAATTTGGATGGTGATAAAATATATCCCTGTAGACATATGAGCTGGTCTCCTTCATCAAGGACTGGTCCTTAGTACCTAGATTTAAATAGAGAGAAGTGGAAAGACAGGCGCTTTTTAGGGTTCCGTACCCAAAGGGTAAAAACGGGACCCTATTACTAAGACTTCGCTGTTTGTCCGTCTGTCTGTCACCAGGCTGTATCTCAAGAACCGCGCAAGCTAGACAGTTGAAATTTTCACAAATTATATATTTCTGTTGCCGCTATAACAACAAATACTAAAAACAAAATAAAATAAATATTTAAGGGGGGATCCCGTACAACAAACACGATTTTTTATACATGTAATGCCAAATATTGTACGGTGGTACGGAACCCTTCGTGTGCGAGTGACACTTGGCCAGTTTTTTTTAAATCTTTATCTATACTAATCAACTCAGCCTATTGCAGTTCACTGCTGGACATAGGCCTCATCTATATACATTCATCATAATTTTTTCAATCATTAATTTTTCATACATTTTAATCAAGTATGTATTGAACTTTTGTATTAAACAGTTGATTTTTTTTCGTGATTTCAAAGTTGGTCCCATAGTGAAAGTTGTTCATATTCATGGGAAGAGCACTCTGTAAAATTTGAATGGTGATTAAAAAATCTTCCTGTATAAACTTAGGTATTAGCTTAATGAGTGGACTGTATAATAAAATGAGGTTTTAGTGTGTGCAGTACGCTTGTTAAATGCTAATTTCTATTTGAACAGTATCCTTTGCAATATTTACTCGAGATGTAAATAATTTCATTATTCTTAGCTATAAACTGAAATGGTTACAGTCTTGTGGTTTTCCTGTCGCAAAATGTGGTTTTAGTTTCAGAACATTAGCTGTGTTTTTGAAACAATCTTAAGGTGGTGAAGTGCAATCGCTATTAAATCTACACCTAGCTTCCGTATTTGAAATGCAAGATATACATTTCATTTATTTCAGGCGACGACGCGGGCCCATAGATAAACACCTTAACTTAAAAATACATATTCTTATTATAAAATAGAACTTCACTTCACTAGCTTGGTTCTTGTGCTGTTCTGTGGTACTTGTCTGCGGAAGCGACGGAACACCACGTCCTGCGGCCAAAAGTCTTCTTCCATGACGACGGGCAGATAACAATTCGCTACGCGCACCACGAACGCCTTGAAGTTGGCGTTGCGATGCGACTCCAGTAACTGTACCCTCGCCGTGAACCTCGTCTTCTGGCGCACGTACTCCACGATGTCCTCCGCCTTAGTGGTGTAGTGTAGGCGGGAGATGTACACCGGTGTGTTCGGCTTTTGCGTCACGCAAGCTGACTTCGGGCTCCGTAGCGCGCGTATTAGACACCATTGACACGTTCCCTGTCCCCGTACAAAGTTATAAAATTTAATCGTACGTTCACCAAAAATCTCGCCCTAACTTGACAATAATCATTATAAGGGATTACATTTATACTAGTAGGTACTACTATTTATTCTGTGCTAACACGGCCTAAATTTTTTTTATTATTCATACGTCCAGTCAAATAAAAAACACCAAATTTACTTTTGGATTATGAGGACATATGAGTTTGGTACAAATGTGACTCCTTGGGAGTCATTGGACAGTGAACTTGTTAAATGCAGCGTAAAACTTCCATTATTGTAGGGGAGCCCAGAGGCTATTTGAGCAAGCATATTCAGGGCGAGAAGTTGTTAGCTGAGTAGGTCTGGCATGAGGAGAGAACACCGAAAATATATTAAAAAAAACCGAGTGTGCTTATGACCACACGACTGAAGTGAAACTTCAAACGTATTTGGCTATGAGAGGAAGAGAGAAAGAAAATGTGCGCGCGCACTGCTTTCTCTTGCTTATATCCCCCACTCAACTCCCGTTCGCCCCGCCCGATCACACTTTTCGTAACGCTTACGTCACGCGTTCGCCAGCTTACTCCCCAAGTCAAGCGTGCGTAAAGAAGTTTCACTTCAAAAAAATCGTAAAGAAGTTTCACTTCAAATAAATGTAGGGAATAGCTGATTTTTTGATTTTTTTTTCGCGTTTCAGGTTTGGTCCCATAGTAACTGTTGTTCATAATGATGAGTACAATCTCCCATTTCGATTTGTCGCATGTTTTCAATGTCACCCTGTATAAGCTAGTTGCACGGTAAACTTTGCTTGCGCGATGCAGGATTTTGCGTGACGTCACTGTAATGCGTAGTTCGCAGGTGGCAATGTAGATGTCGCCACAATCAGAATGACACAGCACTAGTCATTTACTAAACCACCAGTTGACAGGGACGTTGATTTTTATGAAATTACTAGCAGCGCCCCGCGGTTTCTGATAGGAGCCCCGTGGTCAGGAGTCCACTTTCAGATCTCAAAAAAGGGCCAAAAATAAAGTGATCACTTTAATTTTCGTCATGCCAGACCTACTCAGCTATCAACTTCTCGCCCTGAATATGCTTTTGCTTACTCAAAAACCCTCTGGGCTCCCCTACCATTATTAGAGGAATAAACAAGTAAATACATCTGCAACTGCCCCTTTGGTCTCATGGACCGCTGTGCGTGGGGTCCTGGGTTCGATTCCCGGGTCGGGCAAAGTGTTATGATGAGAAGACGCATATCAACGGAGCCTGTTAGTTTTTAAATTCTAAAAACCCACAAATCCATCGATCTAGATGATTATTATTTAGCCCCGGATCCCTCTTTAATAATCTCGATTATTATAATAATGTGATGTCGCAAGACTGCATTCGTTTATCCGAAGGTTACCGAGGTGACTGCACCAATTCTCGTCCAACCTTTCTAATAAGTGATGGTCCTTTGAGTTCGGTGAGCGGCTGTGATTGTGCGGTTACTTAATAGGTGCCTCTACCTTAGTTCATTATGTTATGTGGAGTATAAGATTGTTTATGAGATGTTTAGTGGTTTGTGGTTTATGAAAATTGTTATAATTAGAACCCGGATAAATTTTGGTATTCCGTTATAGTTTTTCAAAGGAAGGGTCTTCATTTATATTTACACTAGCTTCGTCGAAAATTAACTAACCTAACTTAAGAAATTCTATGAAAGCAAATGGGTTTCCCATACAAATTTTCATTCCCTTTATACAGGTTGAAATTAAATTCATGGGCATCCTATTAAGGGGTTATTGTGCTCATCATGATGAACAACTTTTATTATGGGACTAAACCTAAAATCGCGAAAAAAAATCAGCTGTTCCTTGCATTTATGTTCACATAGCTCGTCAAAATGTAGGGGAGAGCTGATTTTTTAAATTAAAATTGCTGATTGTTTTAATTTTTCAGTCCAAACAATAGATTTTTCGTAAATAGATATTTGCTTCATATTTTGCAATAAATTACCAGCGTTGTGTCATCGCGCTTCTCTTTCTTTTCTATGCAGTCCGACCTCCGACGGTGACCGCGCTTTAGGTCATGTAGTCCAGGGGGCCTAAAAAGGCCACTTTGGCAGAATCATAAAAGGATAACATTATGAATCATAATAAAAGTCGTAAAATGGTCACAAACTGACAATTCATAATATTATTTGCGTACAATTTCATATCACGCAATTCATCTGTTTGACAGTTTTGTATGGAGATTCGTAAAATGGTCCACAAAATATGAATTACTTTAATGTCAAATAATATTATGAATTGTCAGTTTGTGACCATTTTACGACTTTTATTATGATTCATAATGTTATCCATTTATGATTCTGCCAAAGTGGCCTTTTTAGGCCCCCAGATCTTAAAACACTCATTGCTAAAGCAAACGCAAACGTTCTTATCACGAATGACAACAGCCTTGCCGACTCCCCTGTTGTTCAAGTGTGAAGTATTCACAATTCAGTATGAATAGCTAACATTCGTGCGGAAGAAAGCCGCGCCTGCGCCGATAGCGAGCCAAGGTAACGCGCAGGCGAACTTACGAGCACAGAATATTGGGTGGAGTGGAGACGAGTATTGGACTAGACACTAGGACTGGCAGACCCTGGACTTATAATATTATAAATTCGAAAGTAGGTAACTCTGTCTGTCTGTCTGTATGTTACCTTTTCACGCCGAAACCCCTGAACCAATTTTGATGAGACTTAGTACAGCGATAGTTTGAGTCCCGGGAAAGGACATAGGATAGTTTTTATCCCGATATTCCCACGGGATCGAAACTTACGCGGGTGAAACCGCGGGGCGCTGCTAGTAATTTCATAAAAATCAACGTCCCTGTCAACTGGTGGTTTAGTAAATGACTAGTGCTGTGTCATTCTGATTGTGGCGGCATCTACATTGCCACCTGCGAACAACGCATTACAGTGACGTCTCGCAAAATCCTGCATCGCGCAAGCAGAGTTTACCGCGCAACTAGCTTATACAGGGTGAAATTGAAAACATGCGACAAATCAAAATGAAAACGCGAAAAAAATCAGCTGTTCCATACATTTATGTTCGCATAACTCGTCAAAATGTAGGGAACAGCTGATTTTTTTGAAGTGAAACTTCTTTACGCACGCTTGACTTGGGGAGTAAGCTGGCGAACGCGTGACGTAAGTGTTACGAAAAATGTGATCGGGCGAGCCGAACGGCAGTTGAGTGGGGGATATAAGCAAGAGAAAGCAGTGCGCGCGCACATTTTCTTTCTCTCTTCCTCTCATAGCCAAATACGTTTGAAGTTTCACTTCAGTCGTGTGGTCATAAGCACACTCGGTTTTTTTTTAAATAAATACATTTTGATGTTAAATAGCCTATAGCCTTCCTCAAGAATTGGGCTATCAAATACAAAATACAAGTATTTATGAGTTAGAAAGAGAAAGACGATAGTGTTGAAGTAGGATCGATTTGTTTTTGCTATACTCCAACACGCCCCCTCAAAAATAAATCCTTTTCTTTTTAATTGTATTTAAATCCGACTGGTAGTTCCATAGATTAGAGCTTTCAAACAAACAAAATCTTCAGCAGTATTATTAGTAGTGATGACTGTAAGTAAATATACTACCCTAGTATTATTTTACCATCAGCTTACTTGACCTTTTCGACAAATAATTATTCATCGTGTTATAATGTCTATGCGACTAACGAGATAACAATTTTATTATCCAAACTTTCTTTTTCAAAACATGCAAACAAACATTACATCCATACTAATATTATAAATTCGAAAGTAACTCTGTTTGTCTGTCTGTATGTTACCTTTTCACGCCTAAACCGCTGAACCGATTTAGATGAAATTTGGTATAGAGATAGTTTGAGTCCCGGGAAAGGACATAGGATAGTTTTTATCCCGATATTCCCACGGGATCGAAACTTATGCTTATGTGGGTGAAACCGCAGGGCGCAGCTAGTAAGTAATGAAACAAGAAAGTAATAATTATACAGTAATTGTTGCCTGCGTTTTTCTCATGGGAACGAATTTGTCTATCTGATCATTATTCTCCCGCCCTTCATCATCATCTGCCTAGCCTTTTCCCAACTAGGTTGGGGTCGGCTTCCAGTCTAACCGGATGCAGCTGAATACCAGTAGTTTACATGAAGTGACTGCCTATTTTACCTCCACAACCCTGTTACTGGGTAATACGATACCCCTTGGTAAGATTGGTTGTCAGACTTTCGGGCTTCTGACGACCCGTAACGACTGTCAAAGATCCACGAATGACAGCCGGGACCAACGGCTTAACGTGCTTTCCGAGGCACGGAGAGGTCTTGGTATGTGAAGATGGTCACCCATCCACCGACCAACTGCGGCAAGCGTAGCTTAACCTGATCGGTAGATCCTTGCGGCTGTTATTACTTAGCCACAAGCCCTTCCAATTAGTTATAGATGTTAGTATAATTATATTAAGATAGTATGAGCGCATTTATCGCATTGGGATTATCCTGTGACGGTAGATGTAAGTAAATAAAATAAATAAATAATATTATTATTTATTTCTTAAAATAATAATATGTACAAGTATATAAAAAAGAAGAGGAAATAATCAAAGGGCATTAAAAAATTCGTCCGCATCACCGTCAATACGAAACGTGCCCAAAAGGCTGGTAGCAGCGCCACGTTGTATAGCAATGCTGATAAATAAATAAAAATTTTAATAGTAGAATCTGTCCTCTCCATTCCTCTTCTGTGCCTCAAACACGCAGCCTGACCGGGTAACATTTGACAAAGGCTAAGTTTAACCGAAGTATCACATAACTGCAGTTAACTTAACTGCATGTTTAACTTATTGACGAATTGCGTGTTATGAGGTCAATTGAGGTAACGTTATGTGCTGTGGAAATGTGAGCGTAATTCTAGTGTAGGAAATGATAAGAGGGGCCCGTTGATAGATCAGGTTAAGCTACGCTTGCCGTGGTTGGTCTGTGGATGGGTGACCATCTTTACATACCGAGACCCCTCCGTGCCTCGGAAGGCACGTTAAGCCGTTAGTCCCGGCTGTCATTCGTGGATCTTTGACAGTCGTTACGGGTCGTCAGAAGCCCGAAAGTCTGACAACCAGTCTCATCAAGGGGTATCGTATTACCCAATAACTGGGTTGTGGAGGTCAGATAGGCAGTCGCTCCATGTAAAATACTGGTATTCAGCTGCATCCGGTTAGACTGGAAGCCGACCCCAACATAGTTGGGAAAAGGCTAGGCAGATGATGATGTTGAGACCATTGATTAGGTCCCACTAAACGCACGACGCCATCGCTGCAAGCCGAAACGAACATGGCGCGGGACGAGCTTGACTCCTACCGCAGGGACTGGCCGGCGCACTCGCAAAAGACAGAATTGTGTGGAAAAGGGAGAGGCAGGCCTTTGCCCTGCAGTGGGACACTACAGGCTAGTTGGATTAGATAGACAACTTTTTAATTCAGATAATTTAAAATCCATAGAACGTATATATTTACATAATAGAAGCTAACATATAAACTATAATAATGTGTACAATTATATGAAAAAATAAACAATCATTATAGGGATCAAAGAATTCGTCCGCATCGCTGTCAACAGGAACAGTGCCCAAAAGGGCTGGCAGCATTGCCAAGTTGTATGGCAATGCAAATTCCTTGGCCAAGAAATAGGCCAGCCCTCTGGTCACGTGAAGAGTCGACTAACCGTTTGTTGGCGATATCCCGAAAGAACGTTAGTACAGTAAAACTTATGAAACCGGTGTTAGTAAATAAACCAATATTGTAATGACTTATTTCTACCCAGTTCTGGATGTAACGTGTGTCCAGTCTATCCGCTATAACAAACAGGATGCTGTCGGTGCTAGAGCGCCATCTACAGAGCGCCGCGGCGCATGGCTTGCGGAGCACGACGTGGAAGCTGGCAACGTATGCATCTCATGCGCAATTTTATCTTACAATAAAAAAAAAGCAACGCTAACGCCTTGGCTATCGACATGCCAAAATGCATTTATTTCAACTAAATCATTGACAGGCACTTTTGAATTGTCAAGGGGTCGGTCAGTCAGAAAATATGAAGCTAGTTGCCCATTCCAAAGCGATATAGGTACCTATGGAGAAGAACGGGCAAGAAACTTCATGGACACTCTTTTAAATCATACTTAATCACAGTAATACTATAAAGGCGAAAGTTTGTGAGTGTGTGTGCGTGTGTGTGTTTATATGTTTGTTACTTCTTCACGCTCAAACGGCTGGATCAATTTTGATAAAATTTTGCATGGAGGTAGCTAACACTCTGAATTAACATATAGGCTACTTTTTATCCCGATATTCCCACGGAATTGACATTTACGCGGGTAAAACCGCGGGGCGCTGCTAGTAATATTATAAATTCGAAAGTACCTAACTCTGTCTGTCTGTATGTTGCCTGTTCACGCCTAAACAGCTGAACCGATTTAGATGAAATTTTGTATAGGGATAGTTTGAGTCCCGGGAAAGGACATAGGATAGTTTTTATCCCGATATTCCCACGGGATCGAGACTTATGCAGGTGAAACCGTGGGGCGCAGCTAGCATTGTTATAAATATTAGTGGTTTATATCGCCCACTTCTGGACGTAAGCTCCTCCCAAGTTACACGACAGCTTCTGCCGATCTTTCACAATCTCCCAATAAAGATATATAATCATTCTACAAGCAAAATACTAAAGCACTAGTGTTTTAATTTTGTAGCCCAAACAACATTTTTTTTGGAAGTAGATAAAAATAGTCAGTTTATTAAAAACTAACTATATACACTAGATACTAAAATAAATGACTAACTAACTTACAATACAAATATATAAAAATAAAAAACTTAGGCGTCGAAGTATTCATCCGCATCGCTGTCATCCGGAAACGTGCCCAGAAGACTGGCAGCATTGCCACGTTGAATGGCAATGCTAATTCTTTGGCCAAAGAACGACCCAGCCCTCTGGTCACGTGAAGTATCGACCAGCCGGCGAGAAATTTCCTTAAAAAGGAGACGCGCACTCGGGCCCCATGACCCGAGCGTTTCGACCCCAAACGGCTCAAAGCTGTAGTTGCCCACAAGGTTACAGTATTTGCGCCGTTTGAGGGTCTCAGCAGCTGCAGCAGCGGCGCCAGCACAGCCCGCAGTGCTAGGAACATGAGATGGCGCAAGGGTATCGACACATGTTGCGTCCCACACCAGAGGCCTACCCACCTTCCAAGGCAACAACGTCATGCCGTCTGGTCTCTTCCCATCATCACGTACCAAGCCGTTTGGTTCTAGCACCGCTGGTACGCCGGCGGTGACAAGGGCTCGACGAATAATATCGTTGATGCTGGCGTGCCGTGCTATGCGACCTGCGCTCCTGCAGCAGGACAGGCCATGGTGTCCGAGACTGTCGACAGCTTCACCGCAGTGACATCGGTGCGGAGCAACACAAGGTGCGCCCAAGCGGAGACACGTAGCGAGCCGAAACGATGAGTCATCCATCATTGTGCCTATGATGGATGACGGGAGCGCCTGAAGCCACAAACCTGACTCCCATTCTCCCACAGCCAGCAGACGGGCACGCTCAACAGTATTACGTGACGTGTTTACAAGGGTATTCCGTATAATACTGCAGAGCGGCACGTCCCACTGTCTCTGGGAAGACGGGTTATCAGGCAAAACCGTATTGGGACAAGCCATTTTCCAAGCATTCAACGCATCGGTCAAAAACGGCACTTCAAAATCGACCAGTGAGGAAGATAAAATGTTCCTGGTTAATTTATCGGTACTGTGGACCGAGGAGAGGAAGGCTGGTAAACTAATACTTGAAATTTTACGGATATATAATTAGTTCCCACGTTCCAGCAGCTAAATTCATCGATGAATATTTTAAGTGTGACATTTACTGGTGCCACAGACCTAAATCTATTAAATCGTAAGGTTATTGACCATAAATATATAAACTACATAGGTAACCTATATTGTCGAAATGGCAGGTGATTTCGCACAGTCTTTAAAACGCTTGCTTAGTATTAAAGTGACCGAATTCAAAATTAGTCATAAATGAGTTAGGGCGCGTTCCCACTATGTCGTGACGATTAATTTATCGTTGGACGACTGCCGTCCCTAGCTGTTCCCATTATATCGACTGTTTATCGTCACTGTGTCGTCAAAATATTTTATCGTTGAACGATTGTCGTATCTAACTGTTCCCATTGGACCGTGACGACTTGTTTACTGTTCACGGCAGTCACCGTCTCGTTTGTAGTGGTATGAACGCGTGTATATATGTGTGATAGGTGTGTGTGTGATATGTGGCTACGATAGATAGTCGCAATAAAGACACATGATTAGTTATCACACTTATCACGCTAAATCGTGACGTTTTTTTATCATTTTACGACTGTCGTGGTAGCTGTTCCCAGTGGCTTGACAATATGTCGTCACTGCAAAGCAAAGTCGTGGACGACAGTTAATCGTGTAGTCCTATATGTGAACACCTCCATTTAAATACACAAACCACGACGCTTTGAACGACACGATAATTTGTCGGAACGCGGCCTTAGATACACCGTCATCTTTAATTCAACGCCATCTGTGAAATATGTGGTTCATATTCTATCATAAAAAAATTAAAATAACAATGCAACTAACATATTGTAACATTTATGTCCAAATAAACAACCAAAGTCCTAATTGCAAAACGTTTTTTACGATTTGCCAAAAAACTAGTTTTTTTAATTCGGTCACTTTAATAATAAGCGTGCGAATGTGGATAGTTGTATATTCTAATCACACTTTCACACTAATATTATAAAGGCGAAAGTTTGTGAGTGTGTGCTTATATGTTTGTTACTTCTTCACGCTCAAACGGCTGGACCGATTTCGATGAAATTTGGTATAGAGATAGTTTGAGTCCCAGAAAAGGACATAGGATAGTTTTTGTCCCGATATTCCCCCAGGATCGACATTTACGCGGGTGAAACCGCGGGGCGCAGCTAGTCTTACATAATGAAACCCGAGAACCCGAACCCGGGATGACGACTAATATAGAGGAGTATGGAAGAAAAGACATGTTGCGTCGAACGCAAATAAATTGGATAAGGGCAGCAAAATGATAATTATACAGGGTGAAATTAAATTCATGGGCATTCTTTTAAGGGGCCATTGTAATTATGATTATGAACAACTTTTACTATGGGACTAAACCAAAAACCACTGTTCCTTGCATTTATGTTCACATAACTCGTCAACATGTAGGGAAGAGCTGAATTTTTTTTCGCGATTTCAGGTTTGGTCCCATAGTAAAAGTTGTTCATAATGATGAGTACAATGACCCCTTAAAAGGATGCCCATGAATTCAATTTCACCCTGTATACAATGTGTCCCAAAATTCAACGATAAGCGGCACCAAAGGCTGGACCTGAGGGGCAATTGCGTAACACATTATCAATCGGAACCGGTTTATTTTGACAGTTCAACCACATTCATTGCGTTATTTACGTGTTGAGCAGGTAAATTTTTCGAACTTATAAAGTAATGGATTAGCAATTTGCTTCAAAATGATTCTGACTCCGATTGATAGTGTGTTACGCAATTAGGGTGCTGCGCAGGACTACTCGAGAAAAAAAAATCTTTTTTTTTTTTTTTTTTGGAAATTTGGCTTTTTACACTCTCCTACAATGAAACAGAAAATGTTATACAGACTATGTGCGTACTCCTAAACTTACGTTCACAACACACCCACACCCAAACACCCTAACTCTCTAACACATACTCACACCTACACTCTTCATTCTAATTTGTAAAATTGGTTTCATAATATTCTCTTCCAAATTGGTTTCTTCCGAACTAATTATGGCAAGAATACTTTTATCAAAAGAGCATGTCGTTTGTACAACGACACGATTTCATTAAAAGCAAATCAAGATTTAGATATTTTTCACCTTTCTCTACCCAAATAAAAAAAAAAAATAGTATTAGAAATATTTTGGTATCGAAATTTAAATAATAATAATGTTATATGTTATATAATATTAAATTGTAAATTCTGTAAACTTTAACGGTGTGAAATTCTGGTTGTTGTTACACTTAGTCACATCACATATAATTTACTTGTACGAGTATAGTAATCTGTGGAAACTGTTTCTGGATTGTGTTGAACTAATTGTGTAATTACTTATGTTTGTTATTGTATCTGTTTGTTTCCCAAATAAAAAAAAATATATATATATAATTGATTAGATTTTTGTTGATTTATATCAGCACAGCACAAAACAGAAATAGTTGACAGCTGTACGTCATGACTGTGACAAGATGGCTTCCACTCAGCGTGAAGCTGACAGCTGAGATGATGGTTTGGGTATCGAAGCCTTGACCCCAGTCTGCTTTCTTAACCTTTAACTATTGAACCCATTCTTAAATACAGGTACTTCCCAACATGCTATAGTAAAGAAACATGAAATCCTTACTATATATCCATACTTTAATATTGTAAATTCGAAAGTAACTCTGTCTGTCTGTATGTTAACTTTTCACGCCTAAACCACTGAACGGATTTAGATGAAATTTGGCAGAGAGATAGATTGCATCCCGGAGAAGGACATAGTTTTTATCCTCAAAATTATCCCTTAAGGGTGTAAAAAGGGGGGTGGAGATTTGTAAAGGGAATCAATAAAAAAGGACTATAATACTTTTATCGCGGGTGAAACCGCGGGGCACAGCTAGTACTAAATATTATAAATTTTAATGCGAAAGTAAGTTTGTTTGTTACCTTTCCACGCCTAAACTACTGAACCGATCATCCTGGACTTTTGCATATACGTTGTCAGGTGTACAGGAATGGACATAGAGTACCTTTCATCCCGAAAAAAAGTGCTGTACAAGAGGAAAACAATAATAACCTTATTATGATAATAGATGGCGCCACATATCTTTCGAATCATGATTGAATTATATTAGAAAAACTTTAGAGCTTTTTCGTGAGCGACACTTATGCGGGTGAAACCGCGGGGCGCTGCTAGTTATGTAATACTTTCAAAACAGTTTAAAAATAAACCACTATTATTTAGCACGCAAGCAAAAGACATACCTAGTAATAGATAGCTGTTAAATCATCACATAGCATTATATGTTTACGATTTTAAAGTGATTGACATACATGAGCACACGAATATAGTGCTACCGACAAACTGACCGACAGCTCTTTAGAGATATAATAATTATGTCTTATTATATCACACTATCATACTAATATTATAAAGGCGAAAGTTTGTGAGTGTGTGTGTTTATATGTTTGTTACTTCTTCACGCTCAAACGGCTAGACAAATTTTGATAAAATTTTGTATGAAGGTAGCTGACACCCTGAATTAATATATCGGGATACATAGTATTTTACGTGTTAATCCTGCTTATAAACTATCTGTGTGCCAAATTTCATCAAAATCCGTTCAGCAGTTTTTGCGTGAAAGAGTAACAAACGTCCATCCGCACAAACTTTCGCGTTTATAATATTAGTAGGATAGTAGGATAGGATAGTAGGATTAGTAGGAAGTAGGATAGTAGGAGTAGGATTTATCTGGGGTAGTCAACCCCTGAGAAGAAATGGCGACACAAACAACAAGGGCAAGGGCAGGGGGGTCCTATACTACCTCAGCTAAAATTCACTCTTTATCTCGCTCATACGATACTGCTCGCGGACTGAGTGAGAGCGAGACAGAGTGCGGTGCTGGGCGGCAGGCAGCGCCAATAGTTTAGGTATTTGCTTTTTACGGTGAAAATAATGGTAATTATAAAAAAGTAAATAACATAAGACCTGCTTTAAAGTAAGTTCAGTCAGTATGCAAAGTTTCATGATCTAATTTGAAGTATTTTTTGAATACCAGCGGTTTATTGTTCGGGTTAGAGGTAATTTTGAATTTTTTTTCTATCGAGAAAATTTAATGGAATCGTGTTTTCGTCTAACATAAGACTTAGCATTAATCCTCAACTTTACCATATATTTATTTCAAAATTAATGGTGCAGTATTTTCGACATAACGGAGGATCACGCTAAGCCATTTGAGGTAGTACCTATAGGCTCTTAAAGTCCAGAAATAATCTCGGTTAGATTATCTAAAGACAATGTAGATTACTGCCTTTTTTATGGATGGGAAATCATCAAATGACCCCTCCCGCTCTGGGAGGAGCGGGAGTGCCAGACTCTTACTGACTAAAACCCACCCGTGTTCCTTCCTTAGCTCTTTATGTTCCGGGGTAGCGGCACAGTAAAATATACAGTAGAACGTCTTCATACAAACGTGCCGCTCTCGGTTTGAATGTGTGCGTGCGCGCCGCGCGCCATGTCGGCACGCGATTTCACGCACACGCTAGCATAATATATGAGGGAATAAGGTGGCGGCAGTGCGGGCTGTGCAGCGCGACTGTGAGCACGCGCGTACGCTACATGACCGCTTGCGTTCGTCAACATTACGAGTATCATGACTTCAAAAAGGGGAAAAAAATATTGTAGTGTTTCCGGGTGCCTCAATAATGATTTCGCAAACCCGGACTTATCATTCTTCATAGTTCCTACTCAACCAGAAATGTAAGTACCTACTTATACTTAAATATTATTAGAAAATGTGGTATTGTATTGTTTATTTCAAAGTTTATTTGCTTTATTAAGAGCGTAGCCGAGTCGCATTTTTCCATATAAATGTATTCCCTAATTTACTTTCTGAATACTATGTTTAGAGCTAAAGTTAGTTACCAGTAGCAATCAAACACAAGGAAATGAAAATATTTTGTCGGAAATCTTACGTTCTGACTATGTACCAATACAACATGAGCTACCGGAAAAAAATGCACTTTTTTATGTTTGTGGCGCTTTGTTAAAAAAAGGTGTTGATTACCATAAGAACTGCGATTTTTTAAATAATTACGTCGACGTTAATCAACGAGCGTGTAATTTAAGTGTAGAATCTAGATACACCCATTACAGGAATTACGGCAAAGATCGAAATTTACTCATGATCCCACCTGATGATTTTGTCGATAATGTAGAAAGGATGGAGCAGGTGTTTTGCAAAGCGTTCGAAAAGGACCACATCAACATTAAAATTGGCCGGTCAATTTACGATCAACTGAATGATATAGAATTTAAGATGCCCTGTCCATGCTTTCCCAAAAGCTTTTTACAAAAACTTTACATAAGAATGAGAATTTACTTTACATTAACAAAATTAATAATAAAGCATTCCGGACGTGCAGAAACAGGAGAAAAATTTTCTCGGTATCAAATTTGTAACTTAGTATAATAAATGTTATGTGAATAAAGGCTTATTATTTTTACTAAATTTATAAATTGGTAAAATATTCAATCATAATATGCTTTTTATTTCATAAATTTAGATCAAGTGCTGCTTGTTCGAAAATATTAACTAAAAGTAAAAGTGAAAACCCTGGGGATGAACGCAAGAGTAGGCTAATAACTCGGCGGGCGGCCTTAGATAACTTACTGTATATTTACTGTGGTAGCGGTAACCTTTTCGGACAATCCCGCACCCGCGGCAGGCTTCGGCCCTGGCAGGCCCCTTCCTTTTTGCTGACATCTCTTTGAAGCGCGCGTAGAACTCGTACGCGCTGTCCGGCACGGGCCTGGTCCTGATCGGACGGTGAACTACCCATACTCTCCGTCCGCAGGCCCGCGTAGATTACTGCCTGAAATTGTCTTTTGAGGAATGAACCACAGAGATTTGGGTGGACCAGGCCAGTCAAGTCTCAACTCAGACCTTGAGGAGCTCAACGACATGCATATGGACAAAGAATTATACTCAAGCGCAAACTTATATATATACAGGGTGTTACAGAAAGGGTATAT
Source organism: Amphipoea oculea (assembly GCA_945859645.1). Lineage (NCBI taxonomy): Eukaryota > Metazoa > Arthropoda > Insecta > Lepidoptera > Noctuidae > Amphipoea > Amphipoea oculea. Next base: position 2,132,695 of record OX243886.1, on the reverse strand, counting down.
CAATACAAACGGGTTGAAGAGTGTATCTGGTCTAGAATCTCTGTACGAAATTTCAGCTCAAAAGCATTAACTTTGAAAATGCTTAATATTTTTTTATTTCGACATCACGGCGCTGCACTGGCGCGCGGCGGCGTGATGTGCGTTTACTAGGCGCACAGACACACTACAGATAATGGATGATGACTCTCGTAGTGCGGTGACACGTTTGTTATAATTTCAATTTAATAAACTGTCGAAATAAAAAAATATTAAGCATTTTCAAAGTTACTGCTTTTGAGCTGAAATTTTGTACAGAGATTCTAGACCAGATATACTCTTCAACCCATTTGTATTGATATACCCTTTCCGTAACACCCTGTATATATATTTTTTTTTATTTGTTTTCCAATACATTAAGTTACACTAATTAAATATACACCTGTCTAAAAACCTTTGAAGGTTTATGTGACAAGGTGGAGGAAGCAAGCTCGCTCACAACACATTACTCAAAAATATGTATTTAATAACTTAAGATGTAATATCACCAGTAATATAATATATTTTTTATATATTTTTGCAACAGCACATTTAATATAAAAGTTCGTCGAGCTAAAAATACTCATCGACCAAAACATTTAAATTAAAAATAATGGATAAAATAAACAAAATAGATAATGACCAAGCGGAAATGTCAATGGGCCACGCGTCTGCGAAACTCCGGAAAAAGACAATACATAATGTTTATATAAACTTATGCGCAGTAAATTGTCGTGAAATCTGAAATTGCATCCATTAATCATTTACATAAGTAGGTACATTTAATTTACAACCGTAAATAGTAGATTGTACAACTAAGGCATAAAAGAAGCTATTTTACCCCGAGACGTTTATATCCACGCGAGCCGCAGGCGAGGGTGGATAGTTAAGTCGAGGGGTAAAATGGCTCGTTTATGCCTGAGTTATACACTCTGCTTTTCACTTCGATTGCGAGAAAATGAAACAGGCATAAAGTATACTGTACATAATTAATCAAAAATGTTGCAAAGCATAGCTAACTCCAGCCACCACAGATAATGCAGCCACGAAACTTTGTAAAAGTTTTTTTTTTAAATTTCAACATTTGTCATTCGACTTGGGTACTTCATACTGCCAAGTCATAATTTAAAAACGTTTCTTTGCGTTTTTAATAATAAATGACAACTATTTTACCTGATTTTATTAAATTAACGATAGAAAACACGGAAGTGGTATAAATTAAAGAAAATGAAATAAATCACGACTTTAATCTGCGAAGTTTTATTGCGCGTGTGGCTGTTGGGCCTGATTACCTTAGTCTCAGAAAAAAAAAAATTACTTTATGCACTAGAACATAAAAAGCGATTTTATGTCGCCTAAGCACAACATAAAGACGAACTTTTAGAGCATGAGAAGTGAAAAGTAATATTTATCTACTAAAAAAATTTTTGAAGTGAAAACTTCATTTGCATTTTGCATTTTTTGAGATTGGAAAAAGCCATTGAATTCACGCCACTGTTACAAATGAAAACAACCGACTTCCAAAAAAACACAACAAAGCGAAAAATAACTTTTAATATTTAGCGAAAAATAACTTTTAATATTTTGGATTTTTTGCTTAATTTTTTTTTTCTTTTTTCGCTTTTTATTTGTTATTACAACAAAAAATATAGCCAAATCCCTATAGGTAAGGTGTGCCTAGAAAATTTGAAGAGTACCCTCGATTTCCCATAATCAGATCCTGACCTGTTAGCAATGGGAACACCTGGGAAGTATACCATATCAAACAAAGACAAAAACTAAATCAGTCCAGCCGTCTTCGAGTAATCGGGGGATCATATTATCGACGGTTCCCCGACTATTTGATCTAAGCGACATTTATGATTTATTGCGAAATTGCGTTATACAGGAAGATTTTTTCATCACCATCCACCTTTATTCAGGGTGTTTTACCCATGAATATGAACAACTTTTACTACGGGACCAACTCTGAAATCACGAAAAAAAAATCAGCTGTTTCATACATTTTGGTCAAGTAGGTATTGAACTTTTGTATTAAATAGCTGATTTTTTTTCGTGATGTCAGTGTTCGTCCCATAGTGAAAGTTGTTCATATTTATGAGTAGAACACCCTGTAAAAATTTGGATGGTGATAAAAAAATCTTCCCGTATACATAATTGGAATCAGAAAAATTCGCTGATTCCAATTATACATGGCGAGTTGAACTCGCGTGGAGAGGATTCCGTACGATGAAAATGTTACCCACCCAAAACATTTCATGTAAAGTAGGCCAAGACTCACATAACGATAGATTTGTAGAATTAGGGACTCGGCTTTAGTACCTAAAGCCGAGTCCCTAATTCTACAAATCTTACATCTTGGTCAAAATGTACTGCTTGGCATTGCGTATGCATTACTTGTTGCATTATACTTTGATAGAAGTAATGATCAATAATTTCATCTCAATGATCAGTCTGTATGAGAGGTGTTTGCCTGCAGCCAAACCGTTGCCGGCTAATATGTGTGGGTGAACGATAACACATCTTAACAATACGTAATGTAATGTTGTTTTAATTTAAGAGTAAACTAAACGCGAGCTCGAACTCACTGGTGGTCATGGCCAAAATCACGCTGTCTAACTTGGCTTCGTGTCTGACGGAGCTAGTATCAGTGATGAGCAGTTAGACGCTAATCTACAAGCACAACATCTAGTTCTCACGCACAGAAACACCGTTCCGAACTGATAGGCGCATAAAAATGTTTGAAAAGTGCTTTGGGAAATCGAGTTCTATGAAAAATCTACTACATAAATCAATCACAAATAAAGTTTTTTGCACTCTTCGATAACTGAGCTTTGTCGGTACGGATTTAATTTTTAATATTTTTTATTTCTTTTATTACTTATTTACACCCAAAGTTACGTTAAAAATAGCAAGAAAAACGAATCTTTGTTGGCTCATAACTTTTAAATGGCTTGTTATTTTACAATTCTGCTTCCGTACAGACACAATTAATAATTAGACAAAACGATACAATGTTTAACTTTGGATGTACAATGTCAAACAGTGGAGTAATACTCTCCCGAAACTTGTATGGAAAAAATATCGAATAGTGGCGCCTTAAGGTGAATGTGCCATGGTAGACCGCGAAATTTAAATTTTCTTACGTTTTTTGCAATTTGCAGACCAGTGTCAGGTTGTATCTTGATCAAAATATGATTCGCGACTATAACAGGTACGTATTTACAGAATTATAATAATTAGAATAATTAATACATCTCTCTAAGTTAGATTTCTACCGTTAAGAACAAATCTCGTATGGAAAAGTGTTTATGGTAGAAATCTAACTTAAAGAGATATATTAATGATTCTAATGACTATAATTCTGTAAAAACATGTCTATTATAGTCGCAAATCATATTTTGATCAAGATACAACCTGACACTGACCTACAAATTGCAAAAAACGTAAGAAAATTTAAATTTCGCGGTCTACCACTGCGCATTCACCTTAACTTCGACACAATTTCGTTTGACAAACAGTAGGTAGATGTATGGGTAGTTAAAACACGTCAGTTTTATCTGCAGTAGGAGTTTAAATCATCTGTATGCTACTTGAAATGACATGAAGGAGTGTTTGCAATGTCGGAGGTAATTAGCTTGTGTACGGTCAAACATATGCTATTTGGTATACAGGCAAAAATATTCATCTTTCCACAGCGGTGTGCTTTGGTTTTCAGAATAGGTAGGCACTAGGCCGGGTCTAGTCTAGACAAACGCGGTCACTAATCAGGAAAAATAGTGAGGTCAAAAGTGTGGTTATTTGAGTAGGCATGTCTACTTAGGGGTGATAAATTGCGAAGGTTGAACGTCATGGTATTACGCGGGAGACGTACATATTTTTAATATTGTCGTATTAGCTTGAACGAGTAAAGACCAATGACAATGTGCGGATAGTATGGGAGCCGAGTAGGCCGTCTGGCGACTGCCTATTGCCGCGCGTGTTTGTATGAAGAATTTGTTAGGTATGATAATTTAGGGAGTTTCTTAATTGTGGGGCACACACACTAAAAATTGACTGGCTTATGTTGATATACCGAGGTAGGCACTGCTTAGGTATATGCCTATATGCAATGCACGCCACTGGCAAAAATATTCATATTTCCACTACACTGCCAATATTTAGTTTTATTTTGTGCGTTATAACTTTTTCAGCTTATGGCATCCGGTGAAGCGGCGCGCGTCGCCGATGGGCGACGAAACAATAGAAAATCAATTGTGTCTTATGAGACACACAAGCCAATCAAGTCAATTGTGTGAGCGGAGCTTGACAGATTAATTAAATTAGATTGGTATAAAAGAATTGACTAACTCAGACTAACCACTGCGGGGTAGGGGCCTCGGCTTAGGGTGTCGCAGAGACAGGGTAGCAAGGGCTGTGCTAGATCAGATTATTTTGGGGCAAATTTATTTATTTTACCATTGCCATGGAGCCGCCGCTCAACATCGACGCAGCCTTCTACGAGGACCGGTTACTTGTAATTCAACGTATATCCTTCAGGAGCTGAAAATGCAACAAATTGAACCCCTCATATTTATGGCCGAAATTCAATACTTTTCAAGATATATCGTTCAGCATAAATGCTAAGACCCTATGCGAGACAGAACCCCAGCACTGATTTTCAGCGACAGCTGGCGTTGACATTTTTTATTTTTTTATGCTGAATGGGCCCGCTCTTGACCTCGATCACGCCTGATGGAAAGCGATGGATGAGGTCTATGATGGAACGAGAGCGCCCGGAAGATGCCTAAGGCACTGGAACTCCCACGCACCGACGAAACACAGCAGGCTGCTTCGGTAGGAGGGTGGTCGCTAACCAGGCGGGCGTTAGCCCTACAACCGCAAGGGAAGAATTGGCCAGTCCAATAAGGTATTGGGTGTGACTGTCTAGGATGCGCCGAGCGCTTGGTTCGGTTGAGTAACTGGCAGAACAAACTGCGCTACACGAGGAGGCTTCTTCATGCATCCCAAATCATGATGACGTCTACCGATGCAGCATACGATAACGATACAATTTTTGAAAGACTTTACAAATTCTAGGGTGTTTCCACTGACATCCATCCACCTTATAAATGGCCTTTATCAATAGTTACAACACCTGTAGCTAAATCATTGTCTAATAGCTCAGTCTCGACGGCGACTTCAAAGGCTTTTTTATTATGCTCTGACTTTTTGTTGGCGTGGGACGATAGAATTATTTATAAAGTAATAATGGGGGCGACTGCATTATTATTAATAACATCATTCATAACGGTCGTGATAGGGCACGTCTGAGCGATGATTTGCTGAATTCAGATCAGCTGAGCTGAGGTTATGTAAAGGACGGGTGGTGCGTTAGAGTGCGTGCTTTGAAGGTGACGTTCAAAGTTATTGTCTTATTATTTTTAAGTTAAAATATGTTGTGGATTTAGCTATACAGGTTCCTATTCAGACCTCTTTTTATTTGATATTTTGCGATTATTGTGATGGTAAAAACGTATTTGTGTGAAAATTTTGTATACATAATCAGCCTATAATGTTCCCACTGCTGGGACACAGGCCTCCTCTCTGTGAGAGGGAGCGGGCCGTAATCTACCACGCGGGCCCAGTGCGGGTTGGTAGATGTCACATGTCTTCGAATTTTTGGTTCTAGGACATGCCGGTTTCCTCACGATGTTTTCCTTCACCGTTTTGAGAGCAGTGGTGATGAAATAATTTACACAAAGTAAAGCGCCTGTCTGGGTTTGAACCTACGACCTACAACTCGTAAGTCGCGACCGTTACCACTCGGCCACCACTGCTGCCAAAATTTTGTATGGGGCTATTTAATTGTTATGGGGCCATTCTGGAGATGAATATTTATTTTATTTTATTTGAAACCAAGATATCCTCGCAGTTGTGACTCCTGTTCATTAAAATGGTACCTGGAAAGCACTGCTATTCGTGGAAAAATGTGATAGTGTCCTTAACCTGTGTTTTTAAATTGCGCCTTCTAGCTTTTAAGTTACAATTGACAGAAGAGCGTGTTGAATGGGAGCAACTCGCAAGGCAAAACCTGAGTCTCACAGTCCTAAGGCAGGCAGGTCGTTTGATATGGCCCCGGAAACTAACAGAGAACAAGATTTTTAAACCATAAATAATCTACAACATAAATCCAGAGAAGGGAACACACACCATAAATAATATAGTTCATAGACAAAATGCAAATCAAAAGTCATTATTCAAACCTGATAAAGACAACACTTTTTGAACGTCAAAATTACATAAGACAGTTCCCCAAAACGCCCGCCCTTCACCACTTCCTAGTGCTTTCGCTGGGGAGAAGAAGTGGCGCAACAAACTCCCCAGCAGAAGAAAAGACAGCCAAAGTATCGACCGTGAGTACCTAACAGTTTTCTTGGTTCATCATCAGCCGGAAGACGTCAACTGCTGGACATAGGCATCCAACGGGTTCCTGCGGTCTTCACAAGGTCGTCGGTCCACCTTGTGGTTTTATTGGTTAGGTAGATACTTTTCTCGATACCCCGACTGTACATTGCTAGTTGCAGTTGTCCTAACCAAATTTTTTTTTTTTCGCAAAATATTAGGTAGGTACTTAATCTTAAATATGCCCCGCCTGCGCAATTCCTGGAAAAAATACACATACTTACGTAATATCTATTAAAGAAAGAAAAAGTATTTATTGTGACTCGTAACGTACAGGAAGATCACAAACTAAACTAAACACAGTAAAAAATAAAAACCAAGTTATATAAAAAAAAAAGTAACAAAAAGAAAAATGAGACAGAAACTCCTATACGAGGCCAAAAGGCTCCTATCTCAGCACGATGCTGCGACATTTAAAAAATAAATGTATTAAAAGCCTTGGCACTTCAAATATTGCACTATAGTCAAGCGTACGGACAATTCAATTGAGTCGATATTTTTGACGTAAGGTTAAGTATGCTCAGTTCAAGTACGTATTATAACTATGCGTGGCACAGTTATTTCAGTGTGACGCCATTACTGATCGATGTGGTCGACTGCTGCAATAGTGGGGTAGTGCACTTTAGTCCTGTGTCAGTTAGAGCCAAAGCACACACGCTACTTTTTGCATCGGCGATCGGCGATTCAGCTACTTTTTAACCGACTTTAAAAAAGGAGGTTCTGTATTCGACCCGTATGTATGTATGTATGTTTGTATGTCCGCAATTATCTCAAAAACTTCTGAACCGATTTTGATAATTTTTTCATTAGTGTGATCTACATACTTTCAGGAAGGTTTTAGTATATAATACATTAGGTAATTGTTCCAATGTACGAAGTTATAAGCATAAATGTATCGCATCTCCGGCATTTCTATGGGAATTTTGATGATTCTTCGACTCGTGTCTTCAATTCTTCAATGCACTAGTGTTAATTGAATTTGTGTGAGGTAGGTACAACTAAAAAGTGAAAAATAAAAACTTTTTTTATAAAAAAAACAACCGACTTCAAAAAAAAACTACAAAGTGAAAAATAACTTTAATTTCGGAAGTCGGTGTCAAAAAACGAAAATACGGAACCAACGACACCGACTTCCGAAATTAATGTTATTTTTCACTTTGTAGTGTTTTTTTTGAAGTCGGTTGTTTTTTTTTTTTGTAAAAAAGTTTTTTTAGAAGCTTAATGCAGCGACCAAGCATTCCACACCGCACACTTAAAAACGCCAAACGCGGCGATTCAGTCGCTTTTCGGAAGCTCGATACAGCGGCTGAACGCTACACTCCGCACACATTCGGATGCCGGTCGCAGCGTTTTGGCATTTGCGCCAGCATCGGAGCAGTCGCTAAAACGCGCGATTCCGATACCACGACCGAACGCAGAGAGTCGCCAAAACGCGATGCAGCATCGGAGCAGTCGCTAAAACGCGCGATTCCGATACCGCGTCCGAACGCAGAGAGTCGCCAAAACACGATGCAGCATCGATACAGCCGCAAAATCGCCGATCGCCGATGCAAAAAGTAGCGTGTGTGCTTTGGCTCTTAACTATAGTCTTATTTTCATCTTTTAGAACGAAGCTAGCGGTAGGAATAAACTTGGAGAAATCTTCACGTAAAGAAAAAGCGTTATGGCCCCTTCATGCGACTTTTTATTATACATACGTATCACTAATAAATGTATTATATTCCAACCCGCACTGGGCCCGCGTGTTGGATTACGGCCCACTCCCTCTCATTGAGCGGGGGCCTGTGTCCCAGCAGTGGGAATAATATAGGCCGTAAAAACGTATGAATTCAGCTTTCATCACGAGGTTTTTTTTATTCTTCAACGATGTCAGTAGGTAATGTCCAAAAGAAACTCAGAAAGAATATACGAATTTTATTGGTAAGCAGTACATTGGTACTGGCCTGGATTTTAGAGCAGTAGTGCCAGTGGTAATGGCCCGTCATTCGAGTTGTAGTTCGTGGGTTCGAAACAGGGCAGGCAGTGGCGGATTTACACATTTGCCGCCAGTAGGCTATTCAAATTTTGCCGTCCTTATCGAAATCTACAATTACGTCCCATGTCTTATGTGTACTGCTTCGATACGCTTAATTTCATCACCGTTTCTTCAAAATAGGTACTTAAAATGTTCACGTTCAGCTACGAAAAACTTGCAAAGAGATTTGTAAAGATCGGCAACTGTGATCGAATCTACGGTAGAAGCCTGAATTTGAGCATTCACTTTATTCTTTCCAAAAAAACCATGGTAGGTATATAAATATTAATCTTTTTAATTTCAGTAAGACATTAAAAAAAATGTTAGCCCCAAATTTGCCGCCCCTAAAATCTGCCGCCCTAGGCTCCAGCCTACTCAGCCTGTTGGTAAATGCGCCACTGAGGGCAGGCCTTTGGCAGGACTGTGTGAATAATTTCATCATCACTACTCTCAAACAGGGTGAAAGAAAACATCGTTGTCCTAGAACCAAAAATTTTCAGACATGTGACATCTACCAACCCGCACCGGGCCCACGTGGTGGATGATGGCCCCCTCACTCTCACTGAGAGGAGGCCTGTGTCCCAGCAGTGGGAACATTATAGGCTGATTATGTAAAAAAAATCCTCTAACGTAGTTTTGACAACAGATTCGCATTTCAGAAACCGGTTACTAAATCAATCAATCAATTAACTCAGCCTGTCGCAGTCCACTGCTGGACATAGGCCTCTCCCAGACTGCGCCACAGCACCCTGTCCTCCACCTTCCGCATTCAGTCTACCCCAGCCGCCTTCTTTAGGTCGTCCGTCCATCTAGCTGGGGGGCGTCCCACACTACGCTTACCGATACACGGTCTCCACTCCAGGACTCGTCTGCTCCACCGGCCATCGGTCCTTCGACAGACATGGCCAGCCCACTGCCACTTCAGTTTGCTTACTCTGCAAGCTATGTCGGTAACTCCGGTTCTTTTCCGGATAATTTCATTCTTGATTTTATCCTTTAAAGAGACTCCAAGCATAGCTCGCTCCATAGCTTGCTGAGCGACCTTGAATTTGTGGACCAGCCCGCCCGTCAGTGTCCACGTTTCGGCACCATATGTCATGACGGGCAGGACGCACTGGTTGAAGACCTTAGTCTTCAAACACTGCAGGATAGACGACGATAAAACTTGACTACTAGACTTGGTTACTAAATATTGAGTCACAAACAAATCCAGTGCATCATTTATTACCCTTCTTATGACATTTCTGACAAGTGACATAAGCCCTATCCATAACGAATACAAAATGGCAAATATCTATCTTATTATTAATAGTAATAACAATAATTAATCATCCACATTAGATATTATGTGACATTCTTTAGATAAATCTAATAAATAAAATTGGAGTGTCTGTTTGTAATATTAAAATAACCGCTTTTTATGTACTTTTTACCAAACTAACATTTTTTGTCTGTCTGACAATCTGTTTGTTCTGGCTAATTTCTGAAACGGCTGGACCGATTTTGACGGGACTTTCACTGACAGATAGCTGATGTAATAAGGAGTAACTTAGGCTGTATACTTACTTTTATTTTAGAAAAAATAAATTTTTGAGTTAGTATAGGATCTCACGCGGATGAAGTCGCGGGCAGCAGCTAGTAAATAACACACAACCAGCCTATAATGTTCCCACTGCTGGGACACAGGCCTCCTCTCGATGAGAGGGAGTGGGCCGTAATCCACCACGCGGTAGCGGCAGTAAATAATAACAACAATAATTAATCATCCACATTAGATATTAAGTGACATTCTTTAGATAATTAGATTATAAGGTGTAATAATAGCTTCCGCTATGTTAGTTTTGCAGGTGTCTCTTGAGTTTGAACTGATCTACATTCTACTACGCTATACTACCCACGATAGGTAATGAAAAACAAACCAGCGAAATGCCAGTTTCGACTGGATCGGACGAAACTCAGCGGCCGAAACGCCTACTAAGTCGTTTGTTGGCTTTACAGTTTCATTAAAAAGTTTTGGGAATGATAATTCGAATAACCTATATGCAAAATTTCATGATGATCGGTTCAGTGGATTAGGCGTGAAAAGGTAACAAACAAATAAACTTCCTTTCGCATTTATGCTTAAATAGAGATTTTTTTTTAATGATTTTTTTTTTGTTTTTAAGCGATTGCATAGCTTTTATCGCGGGCTTTGAGCGCGGCGACCGAATCAAGAAATTCCGTAACAAAAATAAACCTAACACCCCCCACTCCGACCGACACAGCGGTGCGGCGTTGAAAGCCGTGCATCGTCTAACGTCGTTTCAGTTCGGCAGACTTCGGCACGGTGTTTGTGTGCGACTAGACTTATGCGTGTAGACTGTACGAAGCTCGCATAAGTTGATAAAAAATGCTATGCAATAGCTTTACCGCGGCAGTCCCCGAGTGTCACACGTATTTTTTTTTTTAGTTAGAATTTTATAAATTGTACATCCATCAGGTTGTTATTGCAATAGACTCTTCGCATCGCTAATACTCCACAACAGTGCAGCCGTCGAGAGGATGCGTTCTTGAGACCTGTCAGTTTCATAAAAACGAATAAGTACGAGTTATGCAAATTTGATCTTTATTAGCTACTAGGTCGCACTGACAGGTGTCAGGAACGCATTCTCTCGACGGACGGACTGTAATTTCGCGACCATTTTTATTTGCGCAGTGGATTTTCAGCGCACTGCTTAGAGCCAAGAGTTGAAAATCCAACAGTATGTTTTTTGACACGTGCTGGGATACGGTCTGTTGGATTCTCAACCCTCGGCTCAATACCGAGAGTTTAAAATCCAGTGCGCATTAAAATTTTAGGCTCATGCTTGTCTTCTCAAATCTTCGTGCCGAAACATCCTTGATGAATTCTCAAAATGATTTCACAAAAGGCACCTACTTACCCGTTACCATTATTTTCGTAGAAAACCAAACACGACGGACAAGAAGATCCTACTAAAAGATTACCGCGAATATTGGACAAGGTTCTAATCATCACGACGTTTTACCAAAACGGATCCCTAAAAGGATTTTGTAATAGTAAGAAAAGATTGTTCTGATTTGCAGGGATTGATAGGCAAGGTTAAGGTGTGGTTAGTATGGTTATTTTGTGGATGGGACGTGTTTCTTCAAGAAATAAGAATAAGGAGTTTTTTTACCCGACTGCGCCAGAAGTAGGGTTATGTTTTTCGAGAGTATATATGTATGTATAATTGTTTGGCACGCTCAGCGGCCTGAACGGCTCGATGGATTTTAGCTTGAGAGGTGTCGTTTTACTGTGAGAGTGACACTGGGTATATCAAAATAAAAAATTAAAAAAATGCCGGATTTTTGACGCCACATTATGCCTTCAAAAAAAATGTTTTTTTCTCAAAACCTGTCGAGTTCCAAGTCGATGATACCACCCTGTATAGGCTCAGGTCGGGATCTGAACTTATGACTCTGACCGCAAAAGCCACAATTGCTACCGTACTATTAACCCTTCGTATACTTAAACGACCTCATTCCACCGGCCCCCTTCTACCTTCGGACATCCAGACGCACTGCAAGTTACCATCCCTACCTGGTTGCTATTCCGCCAAATCGCACTAAGCGTTTGCAAATGTCATTTATAATGCGCACAGCGAAAGAGTGGAACTCTCTACCTGCGTCTGTTTATCCGAGCGCATACAACCCGAATCTCTTCAAAGTGAGAGTGAACAGGCTTCTTCTGGGTAAGCTCGCTCCATCGTCGACTTTGTCTCTGTCACCTTTGACCTAGACTAGAGTCAAAAGCAAGCCCATTTCAAAAAAAAAAAAAAAAAAAAAACGTGGATCCACGCGAGACACAATGGCTTTTTAATTGTGTCTGTAATTACGGTTTTCAACCGGTTAAAGCTCGAAATAACTTAATTAAAAATACTGACAGGTTTTTCGTAATAGCTACATAGAACTTTCACCATCTAACCTCTGCAAATTCTATTTAATTTATTACATATCCTGAACTACAGCTAGAGGTGACCAAACTATCGATAATTATAAATGCCAACACATCATGTTCACTAGAGGTGACGACTTATCGATAAACCCAATTTATCATTGGCAATTTGCATTTAATGACACATATCATCGACACTGGCCTATCGATAGGGAGGCGCACTCTAGCAGCTAGTAATTAATTACAGAGGTTGATTAAGATTAATTTAGTTGATGATATTAACGATTTATTGCAACAGCAGCGTTTTAAAATGTATAATGTTAATCATACAGTATCTGCGTTTACAATCTAGTTGGGATTTATAATACTGAGCAGGATAAATATACATACAACATAATAATTTAAAGCAAATAAACATTAAATAATTATATGTAAACCAAATGGTTTACATCCTTACATAGTAAAACAACTGACTTCAAAAAAAAATACTACCAAAATGACAAAAAACTTTAATTTCGGAAGTCGGTGTTGTTGGTTCTGCATTTTCGTTTTTGGCACCGACTTCCGAAATTAAAGATATTTAACATTTTGTAGTTTTTTTTTTGAAGTCGTTTGTTCTTTTTTTGTAAAAAAAAAAAAAATATTATTCACTTTTTAGTTGTATCTATCCCACACAAATTCAATTAACACTAGTGCATTGAAGAATTGAAGACACCGACTAGAAGAATCATTAAAATTCGCATAGATGTCGGAGAGGCAGTACATTTATGCATATAACTTCGTACATAAGAATAAATACCTAATGTATTATTTATTTATTTATCACATGGAAAACCAACAGCTTTACATAATATAATTATATACTAAAACCTTCCTGAAAGTACGTATACTCGGAATTTTAATTCGATTCCAGATTTGACAATTTCAGTGTTGCAACGTTATGACAAGTACTAAATAGTGACGTTGCGAAATTATTCGATATGGAAATGGAATATTTCCGGATCGATTCTTCTCGTTTATAATTTTACTCTCGTAAACTAAGTATATCAGGAAATTAAATATTTCTGAACCGATAATTTAGTTTTGACGATTAATTAACGATCTGAGACTTTTCTTTTATAATTGTGTGTGAAATAAATAAAAAAATGTGATCATGAAGGAACATGACAAATAAAACAGATAGATGTATTATGGTAATAATTTATTTTATAAGTTGTCGCCGTCATCGCTATCGCTGTCGCTGTCACTTTCTGTAACATTTATTATAAATGTGTCTGTGATATTGTCAATTAACATATCTAGCCTACTCATTGATTGTTTATCGATTTTTGTGTTCATCACTACACTATTATATGTGGTATCATTATTTCACAAAATGACAGTAGCTAATGTCAAATCTGGAATCGAATTAAAATTCTGACTATAGATCACATTAATGAAAGAATTATCAAAATCGGCTCATTAGTTTTGAGACAATCGCGGACATACAAACATACATACATACATACGGGTCGAATACAGAACCTCCTTTTTTGAAGTCGGTTAATAAAACAAGGTCGCCAAAATGTCTGTACGCGCATAACTTCCGACCGAATGATAGCAAAATTGGATTTTTTTTTTGTTGTGTTCGGTATTGCCAGGACAAGGTTTGTATGAAAGATAATTCCGGAAATTCGAAAAAAAAAAAAATTGCAATTTTTTTTTTTTTTTTTTACCTAGTGCTAGTATTTGAATAAAACTGTTTCACTCCAGTATAGGTATTTATTATGTTGCTACTACAATGTAACAACTCTGAAAACTTTTTATATTAATGCAGATGAAGACCAAAAACGTATTAGGTACTGTATTATGGCACCGGGTTCGCATTCCTAATCTATTATGAGTATTTGCGACCACGGTTATTATTTTTTGAAGTGAAAATTTCTTTATGAGATAATTTGTCTTAACCTATTGTGACAACCCTACCAAAATAGGTAACAATTTTGCACGTTCTTAAGAAGCTTTGCCTCTGTTCCGTTTGTCTACTCATGTGCCGCAATACCGGCACTCCTCTCCCGCCGCGGCCTCCAACCCTCAGCCGCGATGCCTCCGATACGACATCGCGGCCCGCCTCAGCTGCGATGTCGCTCAAGCGGCACCGCAACCTACTTGTTGGCCGCTACGTCGTCGGCTTACCGGCAAAAGCCCTGACGAGCGGCCCCTCCTCGGGTTCCTCTTCGCTTCACCGTGGGTGTCCAAGCCACGGCTACTGAGCCCCCCCGCCTCGACAATGCGGGAACCCACCGGGGGGGAAGATCTAGAGCCCTAAGCTAAGCTAATATATTATAAACGCTAAAGGTTGTGAGGATGAACGAATGGATGTTTGTTACTCTTTCACGCAAAAACTACTGAACGGATTTGGATGAAATTTGGCACACATATAGTTTATGACCAGGATTAACACATAGAATGTTTTTTATTCCAATAATCCCACGGGATCTAAATTTATGCGGGTGAAACCGCGGGGCGCATCTAGTCACAACACATTAATATTATAAAGGCGAAAGTTTGTGAGTATGGATACATGGATGTTTGTTACTCTTTTACGCAAAAACTACTGAACAGATTTTGATGAAACTTTACAGTAATATAGCTTATACATCAGAATAACACATAGGGTACTTTTTCCCACGGGATCGACACTTATGCGGATGAAACAACGGGGTGTTGCTAGATAAACACTTCGTTCAGTAAGAGATCCGGAATAGGGCTAAAATATGAATAGAAAATACAAAACTGAATATTTGAAAAATATTCAGTACCTGCTGTAAGCACCGCACAAACAGTAGGTACATAAGCCTTTTATATTTTACATTTTCCCATTATTCTGGCGTTCTGCCAGAATTCGTTCAGCTTTTAAAAGAACAATCACTTCTTTAACTTTAATCCAAGATAAGTATCAAAATTTTCTTTTTTACACGAATAAAACGCCATTTGGTTTAGCTACTTCGGAAAATTTAGTTTGTTGGGTGTCTACTGATTTTCTGGGGCTTGTGGCTAAGTAATAACAGCCGCACGGGTCGATCGTTGAGGTTAAGCTATGCTTGCCGCGGTTGGTGCGTGGATGGGTGACCATTTTCACATACCAAGACCCCTCCGTGCCACGGAAAGCACGTTATAAGCCGTTGGTACCGGCTGTCATTCGTGGATCTTTGACAGTCGTTACGGGTCGTCAGAAGCGCGAAAGTCTGACAACCAGTCTTACCAAGGGGTATCGTTTTACCCAGTAACTGGGTTTTGGAGGACAGATAGGCAGTCGCTCCATGCTGGTATTCAGCTGCACGCCGACCCCAACATAGTTGGGAAAAGGCTAGGCAGAAAAACTGACCTGTGTGCCTGTTTTTATTTAGCCACGGTACGCTATGAAGAAGAATTCCTTTATCGCTAAATCCATTTAGTAATTTGTGGTGTAGGTAACTGGGCCTAAGAGTGCAAAGTTTTCTTAGAAACAATCATGTTTATATTCTCGGTAAAGCACATGCATTTGATCGGTTATTGGTCAGTAGTAGGAAACGATTGTTTATGGTAGGTATGTAGAGTTGTATAGGTGCACGTGCGATCGATCCTACACGGTAGTGATGCGGTACGGATAGCAGGGGAAGTTACAATCTGAAATCCAGTTATTTTGAGAAATAGTTTTTGGGTTTAAAGATTCTTTATTTATTCTAAAAAGAACATACATTGTTCTTTTAGCGAATAAATACATAACTAAGGTAAGGTAGTAGGTACAGTAGCTAATAATTTTTTTTATGTAGGTAGGTGAGATGTCGCATTTTACGTGCAAGCACAGAATACTTTTAAAGTACTACGTACAGAAAGGCCACTCCCTTCCCCGCACTAACATCAGTTACCGCACCTCACCCCGCACTTCGGCGTATTCGTCGCAGTTCTTTAACAAGAGCGCTCGCAAACACAAGTACCTCACGCACACATTCATACGTATACAAACGTCATTTTTTAATGTAGTAGTAGTAGGTAATTATTTTGCGAGCGTTGTATCACAGTATAAATATGTATACAGTATGTTATCTAAGGCCGCCCGCCGAGTTATTAGCCTACTCTTGCGTTGATCCCCAGGGTTGTCACTTTTACTTTTAGTTAATATTTTCGAACAAGCAGCACTTGATCTAAATTTATGAAATAAAAAAGCATAATAATTATGATTGAATATTTTACCAATTTATAAATTTAGTAAAAATAAAAAGCCTTTATTCACTTTACCCCCTTATTCATAAAACTTATCAAACCTATTTTAGTTAAAATGGGGTTTGTCTCTTTCTTACACACAGAAATGTCAACGTGACAGATAAAGACAAACGTTCTATAAACCTATTTTAGCTAAAATAGAGATAAAATAGGATTATGAATAAGGGGGATAACATTTATAATACTAAGTTACAAATTTGATACCGAGAAAATTTTTCTCCTGTTTCTGCACGTCCGGAACGCTTTATTATTATTTGTTAATGTAAAGTAAATTCTCATTCTTATATAAAGTTTTTGTAAAAAGCTTTTTGGGAAAGCATGGACCTTAAATTCTATATCATTCAGTTGATCGTAAATTGACCGGCCAATTTTAATGTTGATGTGGTCCTTTTCGAACGCTTTGCGAAACACCTGCTCCATCCTCCATCGACAAAATCATCAGGCGGGATCATGAGTAAATTTCGATCTTTGCCGTAATTCCTGTAATGGGTGTATAAGACACCATATTTGGATTGAACAACACATCAGACAATAGTAAAAAAAATAATAATTTCAATAGTAATTAATTTGCAATATTAATTATTGTGAAATTGCCCTTATTACATCTATACGCGACAAATACGTTTACCTAAACGATGTTTCGAACTCAATCCTCTGTTTTATAGTAAAACTAGACTTCTTAAAATAAACTTTAGCTCTAAACATAGTATTCAGAAAGTAAATTTGGGAATACATTTATATGGAAAAATGCGACTCGGCTACGCTCTTAATAAAGCAAATAAACTGTGAAATAAACAATACAATACCACATTTTCTAATAATATTTAAGTATAAGTAGGTACTTACATTTCTGGTTGAGTAGGAACTATGAAGAATGATAAGTCCGGGTTTGCGAAATCATTATTGAGGCACCCGAAAACACTACCTACAATATTTGTTTCCCCTTTTTGAAGTCATGATACTCGTAATTTAAGTGGCCGCCGCCGCCGGCGAGAGTTGACGAACGCAAGCGGTCATGTAGCGTACGCGCGTGCTCACAGTCGCGCTGCACAGCCACCTTATTCCCTCATATATTATGCTAGCGTGTGCGTGAAATCGCGTGCCGACATGGCGCGCGGCGCGCACGCACACATTCAAACCGAGAGCGGCACGTTTGTATGAAGATGTTTTACTGTATATTATACTGTGGTTGTATGGAGTGTCCGGGGTGTGGTGCAAGACTAGCTTATGTCGTTAACTTAATAGTTTTTGTTGTTAATAATGCTTGAGTTTAGATTTAAATATGTTAAAAGAGGATGTGCTCCGTAGAGAAGAGAGATTTTTTAATCTATATTATCTATAAATTTGTCAGATTTGCCTTCAGCACCAGAAGAAAGAAATATAGTTAGAAAAGGGGGTGACTATTAACAAAAACATGAACACTAATAGAGAAATATGGGTAGGGGCAAGAGCCGTTTCAAATTTTATATTACGTTATCATAAACATCTAACTTGCGAGTACCTACAATCAAACATTTTTAAAACGTTTACAAAGAAATTTCTTCAAAAGCTGAAAATCTGCAGCCTAATTGCGGAACGCCAAATCGTCAAATGATTCTGATCAGTTGGCTTCATTTCTATCACAATTGGCTTCATTTTACGATTTTCGAATTGCGAAACTCTAGTTTATTATGAAACCAATTATGAACGTTAAGGCCCTGCGCAGAAACTAGAGTTGCGCAATTCGAAAATCGTAAAATGAAGCCAATTGTGATAGAAATGAAGCCAACTGATCAGAATCATTTGACGATTTGGCGTTCCGCAATTAGGCTGCTCATCGATCAAAATATTCATCAAAAAGTTATTTTTGATGAATATTTTCATTCATCATAAACTAATTTGCTGACGTTATAAATGACGTTTCAATAACAAGTTCAGGGAGTGCTCAAATTCAAAGACTTGAAGTAAATTAATATTTTTGTTCAACTATACAAAACAACACTCGATCTACTGTTTGTCTAGTCCAGGTGCCTTTCAAATATGGCGAGGACGAGACTATACATATTTTTCATTGGAATATTGCTAATATAAACTTGGTTTGATATATTTTCAACGTACTTACCTGAAGGAAAGATCAGATATCTAATATTGAAATTAGTTGACCTACTAGACCTTACTAGGCTTGATGCTTTGTGGACGAGGTAAATTAAAATAAAACTAGTCTCAAAGACAAAATACTTTAAAATAAAAACAGTGGCACTCCGGGAGTGCCGAAAGAAGTGAAAACAAAACACAAACAGAATACTTTGCCATCACTCACTGACATATCGGATATACATTAAAACCGAGTACATCCCGAGGACAGCCGAACACATCAGAAGCGGTGTCGGTTACGGTAACAGTGGCTCGAATTCAATGGTTTTTCCCATCTCAAAAAATGCCCAACGCTCCTAAAGAAGTTTTCATTCCAAAAATGTGACCACAAAACCTCAACAATATCTCTCATTTTAAAGTTATTTGACTGCAGGGTCAAATTATATTAGTTAGGGAAACTTCTCAGACGTGATGGGTATCCACACTTAATATTATACAGGGTGTTACAGAAAGGGTATATCAATACAAACATGTTGAAGAGTGTATCTGGTCTAGAATCTCTGTACAAAATGTCAGCTCAAAAGCAGTAACTTTGAAAATGCTTAATATATTTTTATTTCGATAGTTTATTAAATTGAAATCATAAAAAACGTATCACCGCACTACGAGGGTCATTATCCATTATCTGTAGTGTGTCTGTGCGCCTAGTACACGCACATCACGCCGCCGCGCGCCAGTGCAGCGCCGTGTTAATGCTTTTGAGCTGAAATTTTGTACGGAGATTCTAGACCAGATACACTCTTCAACCCGTTTGTATGGATATACCCTTTCTGTAACACCCTGTAAATGCGAAAGTGTGTCTGTCTGTCTGTATGTCTGTTACCTCTTCACGCTTATACCGCTGAACCGATTTAGATGAAATTTGGTATAGAGATAGATCGAGTCCCGGGAAAGGACATAGGATAGTTTTTATCACGATATTCCCACGGGATCGAAACTTATGCGGATGAAACCGCGAGGCACTGCTAATATGGTAATAAATATACAAACACCAATTTCTGGCTATTTATTAGAAAACAACTGAAACTAACACCACAAACGTCTTAATATTTCCTTCAAAAGTTATTACCAAAAAAATTACCATAATAAAACCCCTGATTCACCCGGCTGTTTCTGCTAACGCTACAATGACGCGCCACTATCAAGTTCAGTGACTCACTGAGTCAAGAGCTGACTCAGTCGAACTGACGACTTACTATTGGTACTTCAAGCTATTAGGGGGTGAAAAGGTGCTTCAAATTGTGTTTTGTAGTATTTTTTAAATGGCAGGTTTTGGGAATTAAATTAGATATTGTTTATACAGGGTGAAATTGAACACATGCGACAAATCGAAATGGGAGATTGTATTCATTATTGTGAACAACTTTTACTATGGGACCAACCCTGAAATCGCGAAAAAAAAATCAGTTGTTCCCTACATTTTTGATGAGTTATGCGAACATAAATGTAGGGAACAGCTGATTTTTTTTTCGCGATTTCAGGGTTGGTCCCATAGTAAAAGTTGTTCATAATAATGAGTACAATCTCCCACTTTGATTTGTCGCATGTGTTCAATTTCACCCTGTATACTAGACTAGCTGTTGGCCGCGACTTCATCTGCACATCATTTATTTATCTGACTTTCATAGCGGTCGGTTCAGTAGTTCACGCATGAAAAATTAACAGATAGAAAGAGTCACTACACACATTTAATTTGACACATAAGTAGACGATCTGGATCTGGAGATGATCTGGGTTAGGACAGTGGGTACATTTTTATCCAGGTAGTAATACCTGGTATAATTCATATAATAACATTGCTAAATTGAAGAGTACAGCTATAACGTAGCATGACAACTGAATAGACTGGTATTACGTTTAGTCGGTTAACTAAGTCACGTGGTTTTTTTGTTTACCTTTATTTAACTACCTAAACCTATAGAACATACAGAAAATAAACCTATAGAGCATAGTATTATACAGGGTGTCCCTGGAAGTATGGATCAAATCAAATAGGGGCGTGGGCAAGGTCATTTCCAAACGTGTTAGCCAAAAAAAAAAAATAAAAAAAAAGAAGAGAAATCGAATCGTTTTAAAGAAATTTTAAAAAAAATCTATCAGGGCTATCAATTTTTTTTTTTTAGATAGCCCTAATAGTGTTTTTTGGATTATTTTCTTTGAGCACTATGCGAAGTTATTGAAAAAAAAAAAAAACGGTCATAACTTTTGAACCGTAAAAAAATTCACTGACATTCTCAGGGTTAAAAAGTTTGGAAATGACCTTGCCCACGCCCCTATTCGATTTGATCCATTCTTCCAGGGACACCCTGTATATTTTAAAGGAAATCTTTAAAACGGGAATAAAGTCGACGTTAACAAGACTTGCGAAAATTAATTTAAAAAAGCTTCAGTTGATCGTCAGTTGTTGATAAAAGAAAGATGGTTTTTTGCCACATTATTTCTAACTAGCATATAATTTGCAATAATTATGGCAAAATATTTCTTACGGCCGCGACGGTTGTATGCAATACGACTGCATAAAATTAACTTTGAAATATATTGCCTAATTATTTTTATTATACGCCAAAAAACTTACGGGTCACACTCTCACATGCAACGTGTGCGCTGCCTCTTTGGACTTCATGGACAGCAAAAAAAACAACCGACTTAAAAAAAAAAAACACTATAAAGTGATAAATAACTTTAATTTCGGAAGTCGGTGTCGTTGGTTCCGCATTTTCGTTCTTAGACACCGACATCCGAAATTAAAGTTATTTATCAATTTGTAGTGTTTTTTTTTAAGTCGGTTGTTTTTTTGTAAAAAGATTTTTATTTTTCACTTTTTAGTTGTACCTACCCCACACAAATTCAATTAACACTAGTGCATTGAAGAATTGAAGACACGACTCGAAGAATCATCAAAATTCGCATAGAAATGCCGGAGATGCAGTACGTTTACGCTTATAACTTCGTACATAGGAATTATTACCTAATGTATCATATACTAAAACCTTCCTGAAAGTATGTAGATCACATTTATAAAAGAATTATCAAAATCGGTTCATTAGTTTTTGAGAAAATCGCGGACATACAAACATACATACGGGTCGAACACAGAACCTCCTTTTTTGAAGTCGGTTAAAAAAAAAAAATAAGACTTGACTTCTGAAATGCGTGTTTAGGTAAGTGGATTTATTTGCTAAAATTTTACATGATATTAAATCTATTTGAATACTAGCTGCGCTCCGCGGTTTCACCCGCGTAAATGTCGATCCCGTGGGAATATCGGGATAAAAACTATCCTATGTCCTTTTCCGGGACTCAAACTATCTCTATACCAAATTTCATCTAAATCGGTTCAGTGGTTTAGGCGTGAAGAAGTAACAAACATATAAACACACACACACACACACACTCACAAACTTTCGCCTTTATAATATTAGTGTGAAGTGTGATAGTGTGATAATATTAGTGTGATTTATTTATTTCTGTAACTGCCCGTGACATCACAGCGGCGGCGGGCCCTATCAGAATACCAGCGCTGCGACATTTATTTTTTAAAATTGTCGCAGCATCATGCTAAGATAGGAGCCTTTTGGCCTCGTATAGGAGTTTCTATTTCATTTTTCTTTTTTACTGTGTTTAGTTTAGTTTACGATCTTACTTACTTTATGAGTTGCAATAAATACTTTTTCCCTCTTTCTTTCTTATATTCTGTGGTGTAAACCACAATGTATAGTTGTACAGTAGTCTGAAAACGCCACGAAACAGTCCTCTATGAGAACACTTGTCGATTGAACAAGATTTTGAACATGACTTTTTCTAGCCACAATCTAATACCACTTTCCCAAACCTACTTCTAAACCAATTTTCCAATGTTATTATAATTAAATTCGCCAGTAGCGGCGTAAATGATTAATAGTGCTACAGATAGGGGTTGTCTGCATGTAGGACGAGCCTTTCAACATGATAGGCCATCGATACATGGGGTCGGGAGTGACTTGTAGTTTGTAGGATGGTGGGGAAACTTGGGAGTGTTACTTATTTGAGACATGATTAAGGTTATAAACATTATGCAACAAGCTACGCAATGTAAAGGAATTATTTCTAGTTATAATGATTTGTTCGGAGTATCAATTTTGAAACGCCCTGGATCATCTGTGTTTGGTAATACATAATCAGCCTATAATTTTCTGACTGCTGGGACGCAGGCCTCCTCTCTACGAGAGGGAGTGGGCTGTAATCTACCACGCGGGCCCAGTGCACCAAAACTTCGAAGACTTGTGACATCCATCAACCCGCACTGGGCCCTCGTGTTGAGACGTTTTTAGAGGCATAATATGCCTATAATTTTCTGACTGCTGGGACACAGATCTCTCTGTGAGAGGGAGTAGGCCGTAATCTACCACGCGGGCCTATTGCGGGATGGTAGATGTCACATGTCTTCGAATTTTTGGTTCTAAGACATGCCGGTTTCCTCACGATGTTTACCTTCACCGTTTTGAGAGCAGTGGCGATGAAATTATTTACACAAAGTCACGTTTGGTCTTGCTGATTGCCAATAAGTGACAATATTATAATCAAACTAGCTGCGCCCCGCGGTTTCACCCGCATAAGTTGCGATCCCGTGGGAATATCGAGATAAAAACTATCCTATGTCCTTTTCCGGGACTCAAACTATCTCTATACCAAATTTCATCTAAATCGGTTCAGTAGTTTAGGCGTGAAGAGGTAACAAACATATAAACACACACACACACACACTCACAAACTTTCGCCTTTATAATATTAGTGTGATTCTAATTTTTGGGAAAAGAATTTATTAACATAGCGCGATCAGTAACGCGTTCTTCAAGCTTAGTTGTCAGCAGCATGCTAATTCAGGAGGTCAGATAGGCAGTCGCTTCATGTAAAATACTGGTATTCAGCTGCATCCAGTGAGACTGGAAGCCGACCCCAACATAGTTGGGAAAAAGAAATGAATGATGATTCGGTACACCCTGCGTTGAAATTTATCGGCACTTATTAAAAAAAAATAACCTGTTCCATACATGTTCACCGCGTAGGTATTGCACTTTTCTATGAAACATCAGATTTTTTTACGCGCGTTGGGCATTTTTCGAGATGGGAAAAACCATTGAATTTGCGCCACTGTTACCGTAACCGACACCGCTTCGGATGTGTTCGGCTGTCCTCGGGATGTACTCGGTTTTTATGTATATCCCATATGTCAGTGAGTGATGGCAAAGTATTCTGTTTGTGTTTTGCTTTCATTTCTGTCGACTCTCCCGGAGTGCCACTGTTTTTTTTTTTTGCGTGTGGATTGAAAAGTTTTAAGTTTTGTATTCGTTAATGTTTTTTGCGTACGAAGTGAAATGTTATTAAGTAAATGATTTTTTGTAAAGAAAAACAATAGCTGCTTAGTTTGTGTATCAAAGTTCTTATAATGAAGATTTAAAAATGCTCTTAAGTAAGTGAAATCTTTAAAATTTCTTATTGAGAAATAAATAGACCAAATTGTGAGTCCGACCTCGACGCGAAAATCGAACAAGCAGGTTTTCAAAATGCACTCGCCCGCCATTACCTTCCTCTGACAGCTTTTCCAAAGAGAATCACACAAATGGAATCGTTTTGGTGTTGCCAGCATAGTTTTATTAGACGATCAGTAGGTCAATTCTCGTAATTTAAAACGTTCAAAATCTAGTCGCAGTCTCATCTCGGCGACAAACAAATGTCAAAAACTTGTCAAAATGTAGGGAAATTAGATGTATTTTTTGACAGATTGAGATCAGTCTCAATTAAGAAATAAGGAATTAAGAAAGGATGGAGGAATTAAGAATTGACAACATTTCAAACCTGACACGACCTTAAAACAAAAATACTGTTTCTTTATTTTCGTATCCTGAGTTCAAATATATTTTTATTTTATTTTTTTATTTCTAAATTTCTGAGAAAAAAAATAAAAATCAAAAAACATGTGATGACGTCACATAAACGGCGGAATGAGGTAGTTACCTTTGCGCATTCCAATGTCTTTGATTGAAAACATTATATCAAACAAGACATGTCAATGTCACCTAAGAAGTGTAACTAGAAAACAACTAAAAAACTGAATTGAATTCAACAATATTTTTCCTGTCAACTCGACACGCTGCTTACTGTTAATATTATCAATTTTTGATTGATATTTCGCCAGTAAAATGGATCCCAATGAAAAATATACGCCAATGACGGAACCAAAACAACGACTGAGACAAGTGACATCTAACAGTTTTTTTGACGGGTCACAATAAAGCAAAGGTAATATCGCCATTCTACCGTCATCTGGCACTTACGTCTTTTTAGAATACACCGAATTTCAAAGTTAAAATTATGAATGAAAAGTACATAATTTCGAAAAACGAAAAAATATGGGTGCCCTAGATTTGAATTTACTTTTATATAACGTAATAATACATGCAGGTTAAAAATATGAAATGTTGTCAATTAAGAAATTTCACAGTCTGATCTCAGGATCAGACTGTGAAATTTCTTAAAATTACGAGAATTGCCCTTAAGGACTTACGACTTTTTTCAAAGCAATTTTACCAAAGACATGAGTAGGCACTTTTAAACTTGTTAAAAACATTATCTGCCTAGCCTTTTCCCAACAAGGTTGGGGTTGGCTTCCGGTCTAACCGGATGCAGCTGAATACCAGTATTTTATATGGAGCGACTGCCTATCTGACCTCCACAACCCAGTTACTGGGTAATACGATACCCCGTGGTAAGACTGGTTGTCAGACTTTCGGGCTTCTGACGACCCGTAACGACTGTCAAAGATCCACGAATGACAGCCGGGACCATCGGTTTAACGTGCTTTCCGAGGCACGGAGGGGTCTTGGTATGTAAAGATGGTCACCCATCCACAGACCAACCGCGGCAAGCGTAGCTTATCCGCCTGATCGATCAACCTGAGCGGCTGTTATTATTTAGCAACGGGCCAATTCTACACGTGTAAAAAAAAAAACAAATACCTATAAACAATATCCGTGACCCATTACCTAAAAAAATAGAAAATAATTTGTTACATGACCTTATGTGAGCCAAATTACACGTTTAAAGTACATCGTTAGTTAATTGCGTTACTTCAAGGTTCGATTCTCGAGTTATGTAATAACAAACACGATATTTTGTGTAACAAGTTGATTTCTAGCAAAGTCTTCATAATTTTCCTTATACCCAAATGTCCTTTCTTTGGTATTGTTCGTCGAATCGTTGAGCTCCTCAAGTTCTGAGTTGAGCTGCACGATTTTTGACAAATGCGTGCACTGACTGGACAGGTCCGCTCAATCTGTGTGGTTCTTTCCTTAAAAGACCATTTCAGACACCAATCTACATGGTCTTCACATGAGCTGACCAAGATTTTGTCTGGACTTTAAAAGAGACTGTGACCTCTGAGTTTGTTTCGGCGTTTCTTCTCAGAGTAGTCAGATAGGAAATGCCGACCTCATCTAGCTTAAAAAAATATGATTGACGTGTAAAAGTGTTTGTACAAACCTACTTACAGAAAATAAATCACACTAATATTATAAAGGCGAAAGTTTGTGAGTGTGTGTGTGTGTTTATATGTTTGTTACTTCTTCACGCTCAAACGGCTGGACCAATTTTGATGAAATTTGGTATAGAGATAGCTTGAGTCCCGGAAAAGGACATAGGGTACTTTTTATCCCGATATTCTGACGGGATCGAGACTTATGCGGGTAAAACCGCGGGGCGCAGCTAGTCATTTATAATTTTAGGGTCACTGGTTCAGTGGTCGGAAGCGCGAGCTTAATGAGCTTCTAGGTTCGAATCCCAGCTCGGTCAAAGCTTCAAATAGAATGGTCGCCCATTGGCATGTGAAGCGGAGGAATAGGAAAAATGTCGTGAGGAAAGTTTTGAGTATGAATTTGGCTGACTTTAAGAGTAGGGGAAGACCAAATAAAAGATGGATGGACTGTGTGAAAGATGATATGGTTAGAAAAGGGGTGACTACCGAGATTACAACTAATAGAGAATAGTACGGAAGAAGAAGACACGTTTCTGATAACAGCCGCACGGGTCGATCGATCAGGTTAAGTTACGCTTGCCGCGGTTGGTCCATGGATGGGTGACCATCTTTACGTACCAGAGCCCTGATTCACAACCATACGACAGGCTATCGTATCGAAAACCTGACATTTCGATAACCTGATTCGACTTCCCCTCAACAGCAAATAGCTGTTGGAAGAATAGCGGGCGTCTATTTGATTTAAACTGACAAAATTTTCGGGTTTTGGACTTGTGAACAGCATTGAGAAGACTCCTACGATAACAATGATTAATGTTCGATACGATACTGAAGCATATCGAGTGTTTGTGAATAAGGGGGCAGGACTCCTCCGTGCCTCGGAAAGCACGTTAAGCCGTTGGCCCCGGCTGTCATTCGTGGATCTTTGACAGTCGTTACGGGTCGTCAGAAGCCCGAAAATTTGACAACCAGTCTTACCAAGGCGTTTCGTACTACAAACATCCAAATGCGTTCAGCCGTTTGTGTGTGAAGAAGTAACAAACATACAAACACACTCACAAACTTTTGCATTTATAATATTAGTGTGATTTCGTCAATTACGTTTAAAGCTCAGTACCATTGAACCACGAGCCCTAAAACGACGGCTGGTCACGTTAAAATCTAATTAATAGTCCATAATAATTAATAATTCCTGTTTATCTTACTAAAGACGGAGACATGCTTCGACTATGATTAACAAGTGATCAAGACTGCTTAGACCTCGTAATTAACGGTTGGATTAATTAGATTCTGCATCTATTAATAGGAAATGCGGTCGGAGAGACTTTTGAAATATCCTAAGTAAAAAGTCGTAATTCGAGGTTTGGCTCTCGCCTATTTTACGAACTGAATAAGAAGGATATACAGGGTGCCCGGTAATAATTAATGGATAACCTCTTAAGCGGTCATTGTACTTATTATTATGAACAACTTTTACTACGGGAACAAACATGAAATCGCGAAAAAAAAACACAGGTTCCCTACATTTATGTTCGCATAACTCGTCAAAATTTAGGAAACTACTGATAATTTTTTCGCGATTTCAGGTTTGGTCCCATAGTAATAGTTCCTAATGATAAGTACAATGACCCCTGAAGAAGTTATCCATTAATTACCGGACATCCTGCATACTGCGTCTGTAAGTTTTTCTTTTTTCACTAATAGTTGTCAAAGTACTTATGCTTATAAAAATAATGTATCATCAAAAAGGAAAACATAGGGACATACAAGTAGTTAATATTTATTATTCTGTGAAAAAAAAATCATTGCTTTATGGTCATTAACCAGAAAGAAAACAGGCGAGAGTGTTTCTATAGAGAAACGACCACCCGCATTTCCTCTTAAAACCCCGGATTCTTAAAACAACGTTATTTTATTTTTTAATTAATTTGACTTTGCAAAGTAGTAATGGGTTGTTGTTTTTAGAAGCTGTCTTTTGTATGACGTTCTAAAAAAAAAGAACATAAATGATGTACAAACGTCAGCACATCAACCTACTACAATCTGTCAAATTCCTTTAATAGATTTTCAACTTTATCACTAAAATATAAGGTTCAAACTTGATTGGGAAAATGTTACAGTTTCGAGTAGGTTGATGTGCTGGCGTCTGTACAAGTTTGACTTTGATAAAGGCAAAAGCAAAACAATGGAGATACCAGCTGTCAAAAGCTCATCACTAACCATGGGAAAAAGCCGCTAAGTACATGTTGCACTTAACTAAGTTATGCGAGGACGATCAAAAGATGACTCCCATCAGTCGGAATGCTCGACAAAGTCGTTCACACTGTAGGTCATGATGCACAGTCAACAAAGAGACAAGTATGCAGGATCGTTAGATTTAGTTGAAGTTTAATAAGAAACCGGTGGATGTTGTCGACTGTAATTAAATTTGATTAAAAAAAAGTTTAAAAACTAAAACCAGACTACTGAAAAGGATGAAACAAGAAACTACCTTCCCGTGGTCGCATGCTACCATAGCTTATTTAGTACAGCGGCATGCGACCACGGGAAGGTACTTTCTTGTTTCATCCTTTTCAGTAGTCGGGTTTTAGTTTTTAAACTTTTCTTTTATTTAATTATTTTGGGGCTTATTTCAGTAATATTTATATTTTTGAAATGTGTTAATTAAACCCTTTCATTTGATACCCCACAAAGCACCATCCCAAAATATTTATTTTTAAATTCATCACTTTATGTCCTCTAGAGGGCGCCATATTAAATTTAGTGTGACGTCACATAGCCTATAACCAGCGGACGGTCAAGACGCTTCTAACGATATCTCATTTGTCAAATTATTATAAGTAGTTTTTAAGTTTTGAGGGAACAGATGAACATACATACACACATACATATCGGTCAAAATCATAACCCTCCTTTTTGCTTCGCCGTAGTGGGGTAATGAGCTGTTTGATTTCAATTAATAAAATTAAATTTCATTCGAGAACATCCATCGGTTTCTTACTAAACTTCAACTATATCCGACGATTCTGCATACTTATCTATTTTATTGACTGTACGTTCGACTCTTGCTTAATAGTGGTTTAGATAGGGTGTTAACATCACGACTGAACTCACGTAAGGGGTAGACAAAAGTGGACGCACATTTTGCCAGTTATATTTCAGTGTCATGTGTTTGTGTGTGTTGTGAAAAAGAATTACAGCCGCGCGGGTTAATCGACAACAAAACAAATCCG
The DNA here is from genome assembly GCA_945859645.1 of Amphipoea oculea. Lineage (NCBI taxonomy): Eukaryota > Metazoa > Arthropoda > Insecta > Lepidoptera > Noctuidae > Amphipoea > Amphipoea oculea. Next base: position 2,103,167 of record OX243886.1, on the reverse strand, counting down.
CTACTGAGACGACCCACTGACCGAAGGCTAAGCTACGCGTTTGTTCGTGGATGGGTGACCATCCATTACACATCGAGACCCCTCCGTATTGCCTCTGTGCCTCGGAAAGTACGTTAAGCCGTAGATTTTCAGACTTCTGACCAATGGCGTAGCTAAGTGAACACGGCCCCGGTGCGAAAAAAAGTTGGGGCTTAGTTCAGTAGTTCAAACTCAAACTTCGTTACTAATACTTCAGTAGAGTAAGCTAGTATTCATAAATCGGGCGCATAACAGCCGACTGGTTGAAGTGGCTAAACACAAGAACTTACACAACACAACAGAAAAAAAATATTAAGTATATTTATGTTCGGATGGTGGAAGAAACTTTTTGCTAAGTCAGTTAGAGGTTTGCTGGTCAGGGGCCGAGGGGCCCCGGTGCATAGCACCGCCTAGGCCACCAATAGCTACGCCAATGCTTCTGACTATCCGTAACGACTGTCAAAGATATCTACGAATGACAACCGGGACCAACGGCTTATCGTGTTTTTCTGGACACGTAGGAGTCTCGGTATAAAACGGATGGTCACCGATCGACAGCGGCAAGTTTACCTTAATAGATCGACCCTTGCGACTGTTTACATACGAGCCCCTCACTAATGCGAAGTATACTCTCAACTAAAGTAATGAGCCATGCCAAAACAGCTTATTATAAATTCGGCGTGAAGACACGGCTCAAATCTGATGGTATGCGCTCGTCAATTGTTTGTTCACACAAAGGTCACGGATTTGACTATATTTAGCGACCTGACTGACATTGTTATATATTATAGTGATTTTAATACGATTATCACAAGGCTAAAAAGGTGTGCCATGATTGTGATGGATTGAAGAATGTTGGCAGTTGTAGTGGCAGATGAAATCAGTCTTTACAGGATGAAATTGAATAGGTGCGCCAAATTAAAACATTTAATTCAACGTTTTATAAAGAAAATTTAGAGTCAGGACCTAAACGCACCGGGTTAGCGGGATTGTCCGCCGCGATAGCGGGATTGTCCGAAAGGGTTACCGCTACCCCGGAACACAAAGGGCTAAGGAAGGAAAACGGATGGGTTTTAGTCGGTAAGAGTCTGACTCTCCCTTCCGCTCCACCCAGAGCGGGAGGGGTCATTTGATGATTTCCCATCCATAAAAAAGGGCTTAAACGCAAAAAACACAAGTTTTTTAATGCCTAAAAGTAAATGATCGACGACAGTAAACAAAATCAGAAAAATACAAATAAAGTAATACATACATACCAAGACCCCTCCGTGCCTCGAAAAGCACGTTAAGCTGTTGGTCCCGGCTGTCATTCGTGGATCTTTGACAGTCGTTACGGGTAGTCAGAAGCTCGAAAGTCTGACAACCAGTCTTACCAAGGGGTATCGTATTACCCAATAACTGGGTTGTGGAGTTCAGATAGGCAATCGCTCCATGTAAAATACTGGAATTCAGCTGCATCTGGTTAGACTAGAAGCCGACCCCAACATAGTTGGGAAAAAGCCTCGGCAGATGATGATGATGTTTTTTTTGAACGAAAACAGTGGAATAAAGACGTTCGCTTCGAATAAAATGTAAAAAATATAACGTTGTATGATTTCTACAGTACCTACGTCTCTGCCTTACAATACAGAGATTACAAGCGTGATGTTTTTCAAACTCAAACTCAAAGCATTTATTTGAATTAAACCATTACAGGCACTTTTGAATTGTCAAAATTAAGTAGTCGGTCAGTAAGTCAGAAAGTTGAAGCTAGTTGCCCATTAGCGTAAATCTCTATAGCGAAGAACGGGCAAGAAACTCCATGGACACTCTTTTTAAATCAAGATATTACAAAATCCTGGGTACATTATTCTTGTTGCTTCTATATGTGAGAATAATGTAAAAAAGCACACAAATGAAGAAACAATACAAAAAATAAGATCAAAAGTCTCAACCGACGGCGCCCGTCCACGAACATGACGCGTGGATCAGCACCATCCAGCTCAACCATTTTGTAGAGACCCGAATGATCCAACACACGCACCATCAGTTTCATTTACAAAATTGAAAAAATGCTTCTAAATTATACAAAACTATAGATTGCAATTTATTTAAGAGATGAATAAAATTTTTAATACCAAACAGGAAAAGGTGTTTAGTATTGCAGTATTAAACAATTAAAACATGATTAAATAAATCTTGTTATGTGTAATTATAACAATCAATACCCATACAAAGAGATACATCTCGTAAATTACCACAAAATCTTCTCGTATGTGTGCCAAGGTCGCTGGAGAAAGGACCGCATTGTTTCGCCAAGCGTCTGAACAATGGACGTGGACAAAACGGTTGAATTGTTACAGATTCAACTGTTTACACAACTTTTTGGATTTATTGTCCGTTTCGCGGTTTGCAGGGTAGCTTTTATTAATTGGAGGCTATTAGGTTTGGCCTAGAAATAAAAAAAACCGAGTGTGCTTATGATCACACGACTGAAGTGAAACTTCAAACGTATTTGGCTATGAGAGGAAGAGAGAAAGAAAATGTGCGCGCGCACTGCTTTCTCTTGCTTATATCCCCATTCAACTCCCGTTCGCCTCGCCCGATCACACTTTTCGTAACGCTTACGTCACCACGCGTTTGCCAGCTTACAACCCAAGTCATGCGTGCGTAAAGAAGTGTCACTTGAAAAAGTTTATACATGCGAACCCAGACAGGCGCTCTACTTTGTGTAAATTGTTTCATCACCACTGCTCTCAAAATGGTGAAGGAAAACATCGTGAGGAAACCGGCATGTTCTAGAACCAAAAATTCGAAGACAAAACCACCAACCCGCACTGGGCCCGCGTGGTATATTACGGCCTGTGTCCCAGCAGTGGGAACATTATAGGCTGATCATGACACAACTTTAGATTTGTACCACAAGCACTTTTCCATAAGAGATTTGTTCTTATGGTACAAATCTAACTTAGAAAGATGTATGTATTATAAGGGGTTCGAAAATGGCCTGAACTGTTCCGAGAAATGGATGGTACGGCCGTGCCGCTTTTTGCTCGACTTGGCGGGGGCACTGCCGGCCGTGCCCCCAGATTAATGATTCTAAATACGTACCTGTTATACTCGCGAATCATATTTTGATCAAGATACAACCTGACACTGACCTGCAAATTGCAAAAAAACGTAAGAAAAATTGAATTTCGCGGACTAATCGACCCCAACTGCGCATTCACCTTAATTAGGCATCGTACCTGACTCACCTACTATAAGAATCGAGACACAACAAGTAAATTCACACCACAATAGAAATCTACGTTCATCAGCATCACACAATCGTCTTCTTCAATGTCCCACTCAGCGCACAGACTTCATTCACTCTTCCTTCTTTGTTCAGTCTATCTCTCTGTGGAATGCGCTCCCCCAGGAGATCAGGATGGCAACCAACCGATTATCCTTTAAAGTTAAGGTTCGCGAGCACATTCGCAAGAAGCTGGCAGTATCATCACAACGAATGTGTGAATTGTGTGAATTTGCAAATTAATTAATTAGATACTCATTTAATATTTCTACACCGGCAAAGGTAGTATATGTGATTCCGTCTAATATTAAGATCTTCATATACCATGTACTCAGAAATAAACGATTCTATTCTATTCTATTCTATTCTAAAAACGGTAATATTTTCTCATTATTTGTCTTATTTCTTTTTAGTTAGTTAGTAAGTATATTCATGCATTTATGTATATTTTTTTGTGCTTATATTTATATATATTTAGTTATATATTATATTCATAGTTTTAATAGGTTTATACGTATCTTTATATTTAAAATATTTATTCCTCAATTTTCATGACTGCACCTACCACTGTTTGTCTCTGCATCACCCAAAGGTTGACTGGTAGGAAATGCCTATGGCATTAAGTCCGCCTTTGTACATTTATGTGCTTGAAGTATTAAATAAATAAATCACTCAGTAATTATATTAGTCCTAAGACAGTATTGCAAACGATGCTTCTACCATCAATTTAGGGTTCCATTAATATTTATACTGCTACATCAGGTAGTCCGCGTATTAACCTACTGAACCCCACGGCATCCAATGATGGCCGAACTTGAGTTACGACCTGCATCGAGAATTACTTTACATAACTTTATAGAAGTTGGTTTTACTTGCAGTATGTATGTTCGATGTGAAGATCGAATAATAGACAATTTCAGACACCAATCTATATGGTCTTCACATGATCTGACCAAGATTATGTCTGGACTTTAAAAGAGACTGTGACCTTTTGTGTTTGTTTCGGCCTTTCTTCTTAGAATAGTCAGATGGGAAACGCCGACCTCATCTAGTTTTTAAAATATGATTTACGTGTAAAAGACTTTTCCAACAAAAAAAGAATTTTTCAAATCGGTTGGCAAGCGACGGAGTTATGCGCGCACAAACATAAAAAAAAATCGGAATTAAGAACCTCCTCCTTTTTAGAAGTCGGTTAAAAATCAAAATATTTTATTTCACATAAGCCTATGTGGGCAAATATGAAACGTCAGAAGCTAGGTGCACGCTTCCAATATGTATTTTCCTACGGAGAAGAGCCGACAGGAAACACATGCCCGAGAATTCACCCTAAACCTACGTTTATCCAACTAGGGTGGATTCTCGGACGTGCGTTTCCGCGTGCGATTCGTCTCGGCTGTGCGATTTTTTGGGATGCATAAACGGAATAACCTGAGAAATAGTTATAAAAACAAACTTGAAGTCATCAGCGCACGCACTAATTACGGTAGAAAGACAATGTTGTTTGAAGGAGTTAATCTATTCAATGAATTGCCGGACGATATTAAAGAGTGCGATAACGTGAATACATTTAAAAATAAACTTAAGGAACATGTATGTACATTATAACATCTAATACCCTGGAGGAAATTGTATTATACTGTATTATCATACTTATTACTTTGTATCACAACACAGCACTGATGCATAAAAGTGTCTTTTGCATGGCGCCAAATATATTCAATCACATTCCGCCATACATTAAAGAATTGAATGTTAACTTATTTAAGAATAATTAAAGTAAAGCAATTAAAGTAAAGTAAAAAAATTAAAGCAAAGTATTGATATATTTTTATTTAGGTACCTTCTGTTTAAACATTTGTTGTTTTAAATTCATTATTGAGATTATGTATAATATTCAAGTAAATTGATCTGACTTGTGTGAAATAACATGTAGATTTTTTATTCCGAATTACTTTGACTTTTTGACTGGCTATTATACATTATTATTATAAATTTCGATGACGAGTTGATGACACTATCCTGTAGTATATTTATTATAATTTGATTGTTTATTTCTTTTTCTCTCATTTTACATGTTAATTTCTTTGAATAATGGACAAACCTACTAATAAAAATGACCTACCTGCTTATATTTGTACGCCGTTAAGGCAAAACATGACTGTGCTATAATTTTATGTAACATCTTGCATGCCATGTGTGTGTATACTTATGTTTTGGACAAATAAATGATCTATCTATCTATCTATCTCATTATAAGCGGACTGTATGTTCTTATGAGAAATAAATTTCTTTAAACCGAATAACGCCACTGGGCCACCACTGCATACTGCTCACAGTGGGGCACATAGATATCCGAGTGGGGCATCATTAAACTTTAAGAAGACTGGAACTTCCGTCAACCCCGTTACAAAATAAAGTGTTAAGAAAACTAAATTCCCACGGGAAATAAGCATCGCCGCAGGGCGAAACTGTACGTTAGATAAGACTTGTTACATTAAACTATCCTTAATTAAAAGCATAACATGGCCATTTCAACTAGACCTGTCTCACGTTCACCTTACCAACAACATACAACTTTATATGAATGGAGATAGAGTTCAATTTCAAATAGAGAGTGATGGGTTGATAGGTCTAAATGATTGGTTATGCGTAGACGCAGTTTCTAAGAAGATTGAAGTGACCGATGTTTATCGGGTCAACTGAATTAAAGTTTTGTTGTAATGTTGAACAAGTTTTTTGCAAGATATATGTTGTCGGGAGGTAGCATTATTTTCTATTTATGTTATTATTGATTATCTACATGGGCTGTCAGTTCCGATATCAAAGGTGCGGCCATATTTAGGTAACATTATGTCTTAATGTGAAAATTTAGTGTTTCTTCATCCTATCAAGCCCCAAGATACAGGCTGTCTAGTTTCGGACTCACTGGCAAAATTTTGAGCCATACGAAAAAAAAAGGTACCTACTTCGTCTAAAGCCGGCTGTACACATGGGGCCAAGGTGTTGGGCCAACGTGTTGGGCAAAAATGATGGATAACCAAGATTGCTGTTCACACATTGGCTTACTGATCATTCTGCATTGGCGCTTCAAAGATGGACGTAGAAGTTCTTGCAGCCGCGGCAATTTATTTATACAGTGCGTTTAATTATTACGTACATGTGCACCAAAGTAGAGTGACTAAAAAGAAATGGCGCAAAAGAAGGTGGTGGATGGTGACTATTCGTCGGAATAGAACGAGGTAAATGTGTTATTAGTTATTATTGATATACAGGGTGATAATAATTTTGCTATCGGAACATGGGAACGTAAATTTCACTCACGCGCAACGATACTGTCTCCGCTGACGAGTAACAACGAACTGAACAAGACACCAACGTGTGAACGCTGTTTGCGGAGCGCGCCAAGATCCTTTGATGTGTGCACAAAAAACCGACACTATTCGGATGGCCTGCCAATGTTGGCGCCAACTAGACCAATTAAGCCAACATACCGCCAGGTAGCTCTCTACACGTTGGCCCAACACGTTGGCCCAACACCTTGGCCCCATGTGTACAGCCGGCTTTAGACGAAGGATCTTTTTTTTAATTAACCGACTTTTTTAAGTGCAAACTTTTAGTCAAAAATTTCATACCAACCAACTTTAACTGCAAAAAAAAAATACTTTGTTTACAAAGAAATGTATGGATCAAAATGCTCTAAAAGGTGTCAACTATCAGCCCCTTAAGGCTTTGTATCCAGTTTCCATTTCCAGATTTTTTTTATCACCATCCAAAATTTTTACAGGGTGTTCTACCCATGAATATGAACAACTTTCACTATGGGACCAACTCTCAAATCACGAAAAAAAATCAGCTGTTTCATAAATTTTGGTCAAGTAGGTATTGAACTTTTGTATTAAACAGCTGATTTTACTATAAATTGTAACCTAGCAGTAGGTAGTATTTTGAAAGAAAGAAAATACATTTATTTATCACAGACTAAAAGACACACAATACACCAGATACAAATTACGAAGGCTGCGGCCGGGATACTTAAAAAAAACCAATTTAGATTTTAAAACTAGTTTAATTCAAGTAAAAGGAATTACAATAAAAGAAAACTATATCTAGCTAAATCTAAAGTTATGTCTTCCTTCAAAGCCGAAATAGAAGTGATCGACCTCATGTTGCGCTGGCGCGATGGTGCCGCGGTATTTTGTTAGTTCAGCACCTTTGCCTCGTGTCGCTAATTGCGCATTTTACTTGTTTGTTATAATTGATTGAGGTCGTCCTTAGTCAGCGCTTTAGATATACTACGCCTGCGTAACACCTCCGCCTGTAGTTCAGCAACTATTTTAAAACGCTTAGTGAAAATGTTGCTGGTAGGTTTTCTCGTTGCGTATGCGTTTCAGATGTTACAGGAACTGCGTCTTCATGATTTCCTGGTCCTGTGTAGGGCATGCAAAACCGGAAAGTCATCAAAACCGGTTTTGAACATCGTTTTTTTGGGACCAAAACCGAAAACCGGAGCTAGATCCGGTTTTAGCAAAAAAAATCGAATGTAGTATAATTTAAAAAGAAACACCATTTTTTTTAAATACCCACTAAGTCTACAAATAAAACAAATTGTATGATACATTTCTTTTTACCCGACTACGGCAAAGCCAAAGGAGGGTCAGGCTATGTATGTATGTGAGTATGTTCATCTGTTCCCTCATAGCTCCTAATCTACTTATCGGAACTCGACATATGAGGTATCGTTAGAACCGTCTTAATTGTCTGCTGAACATAGGTTACGTGACGTTGCACATAACTCGATACGGCGCCCTCTAGTGGACAAAAAGTAATGTGTTAAAAATAAAAATTGAGATAAATACGCCATGTTTGGTATCATTTGAAAGGGCTTCACTTGTACATTTCCAAAATATTGCTCAAATTTAAAGCGACGCCCTCTAGCGGACAAAAGTCATGTGTTAAATTTAACACCAAAATTGTTTAAATAAAAAAAAGTAAAAAAACTAAAACACGACTACGACAAAAAAAAAACGACGCTGAAAAAGTATGAAACAAGATTTTCATACTTTGAACAGAACAAAAAGAAAAACCGTAGTCACACGTTATAGGTACCAACCGAAACACTTTAATAACGTGTGACTACGGTTTTTCTTTATGTTCTGTTCGAAGTATGAAAATCTTGTTTCATACTTTTTCAGCGTCGTTTTTTTTTTGTCGTAGGCGGGTTTTAGTTTTTTTACTTTTTTTTTAATCCAAACCATAATAATTGTATAGATAACAATGAACTTATAATAGTATAAAGATTAATTAACTGAGATCAAATCAACAACAAGTAAGTTTTTGGTATCTTTGGTACCTATTAAGTCTAAAACATAGAAAACACAATCAGCATCTTCAAATATTAAACACAGCCACCCACAATAACCAAAAAAATCAACATTTTTGTAACTTTGAAGACGAACTACAAAATAACATTACTTCGAAAAAAATGTTGACAAAACCGGAGCTGAGCTCCGGTTTTGGCTCTCAAAACCGGTTTTCAAAAATCGTTAAATTTTGGCCGATTTCCGGTTTTGCGCAAAACCGGAAAACCGGTTTTGCATGCCCTAGTCCTGTGGATACAGCATCGTTTTGGTTCCGTTTCCTGGAAAGGGTTCTTCCAGGGAAATATCTTCTGGTTATCATCGCAATTGTAAGTATGGCTGCGATACACAGTATAACATAAAACGGTATAGTGGTATGATATAGCGTTTCAGTTGTTTCAAACGATGAAATCGGCGACTGAAGAGTTATTCTGTCCTGAATAGTGTGTAGTCTATCCAAGTTAATAGATGTTAAATTTGCATGTAATGAGCTTATCTCCTGCATTTCAGTAGTGTAGGGGACGTTCAATACTTTTACAGGTTGGCCTTTTATCTCGTCCTTGGTGTTTAGTAAGGTAATTTCGTTTGTGTGTATCGAGCAGTGCAATGGAATGGTGGCAAGGTAGCTTCCCCGCAGTGTGTCGTAGTCGTCGCTTCCACATTTCATCTGGACTCTAGTAGATTGAGGAAATGATATAACGTAGTGTCTACTGTCTAGTTCTTCTACAGCCGGTTTAAATAGATGTACAGTCGTTAGTTTACAGGATTTTAGTAATGTCTTGCTTGAAATGAAGGTTTGCACGCAGTCAGCTTGAGTCTGGATATAGTGATTTGTCTTTTGCTCGCAGAGATACCGATTATTATCTAACTTCGGGCATTCTGCCTCCATGTACATGAACGTTTTCCCATTTGTTGCTATGAAAGGATAAGGAGGTATGAGGACTTGGTTGTTCTTGTTCGGGACTATGGAGAGTTTGTAGAGTGTATAAGTATCTTCTGAGACTATGGGGAACCTAAATGCTATTACTATTCTCTTGTCGTCGTAATAATATCCGGCTTTAATGGTGTCATAGTACTGTCGTAGTTCTAACTCTATTACGTGGTTCTTACCATAAATCTCCTTAAGCCTATTTACTACGCTACCTAAAATGTCTATTCCTAACATGCTATGATGGGTAGTCATCACGCGGGTGAACGATAAAATATTCTCTATTCTATATAATTCCGATAACACGTCCTCTATGTTTTCGCTGACGATAGTCAACAGCTGATTGAACTTAGCGACCTGGATCATATTTATGCTACTTTCTGCTTGTTTTATTAATAGACTCAGTGTGGTGTTAATTTTGTTCTGGTTTTCAACAATTTTATTTATAATATTAGTATGAGATAGCATCCACTCTTTACTGATGCTGATATGCTCGTTAAATTCGTCTACAGTCTTTTTTTGATTATTTCTCAACGTCTCTATGGCGTTATTATATCGAACAGCATCCGAGTAATCGAGGTTACCTGTAACGCTTTTTATGACAGATCCTAGGCCGTCTATAAGACCTCTTTTCGACCGTCTAGGCTCCAGAGTACGTAGGTGGTCAGTGACTCTACTTAACTTATCCGAAAGGTAGTCTATTTGATACTCGTAGAGAGAATATGCATCCTTCATCATGTGTAATTTAATGTAATCGAATTGAGTTTGTAGGGTGGAAAGAGTGTTTTCAATGTCGTCCAGGTTGACATATTGAAGGAAAGTATGATAGTGGGTTATTAGTCTGAGTGGTCCAAGTTTAAAGGGTAGTAGTCCAACTCCAGAGTCTAGGCTTTCAAGTTTTATCTCCTGGCTCCGTATTGCATGTATTGTCAGTATCAGCGTCATCCTGCAACAATTTAGCAGTCTTAGGTACGCGTTTAAGTCGTGATTTTGCTACAGGGCCGCGTTTCTTTGACGTATAGATGTGGATAGGTAAATCTGCTAAGACTACATCCTGAGTATATCTAGGGGCTAACTTTTGTCGCGGGGCTGATGGGTTTTTTATGAAGATCTGTTGCTTGGGTTGATACTCCTCCTCCTGCTCGCGGGTTTTATTTCTATTTTCGATTAAGGAGGTGCGATTAGTAAGAGAGGTTTCGTTTATGATTTGGTATACTTTTTTCATTTGATCCCTATGGTTTAATACGTACTGTTGCAATAGATGGCTACTAAGATCGATGTCCCACGGGTCTCGGCTATCAAAATGCCCAGTTATTACATCGAATGGTCTGCACTTAGTAAAACTATGGATTGAGCTATTATATCCGAGTAAGGCGTATGGTATTAGGTTATTGGCGGGTTCTTTTTTATGTTGAATACGTAGGATTCTTATATGTTCGAGTAACGTGGAGTGGAACCTTTCTATGTTGCCGTTATCATTGGGACTGTGAGCTAGCGTTTTATGGTGATTAATTTTGTGGAGTCTAGTGAATTCAGCGAACAGCTGATTAGCATACTCGGTACCGTTGTCCGTTATTATAGTTACAGGGAATCCGTGGTGAGTGCAGAACTGCAATAGGCCCTGTAAGATACTAATTGCGGTGCCGTCTTTCATAAGATATGCTTGCCCGTATTTAGAGAATACATCGATGAATGTTAGGTATTTTTCATTTTCGACCGTGAAAAGGTCCATATGAATTATCTCGAACGGTTTAGTGGCCGGTGGCACTATGTTAAACTTTTGTTTGATGGGACTTCGATCGTATTTTGCCTGACCACAAATAGTGCATTCGTTAACATATTTTGTGATCTGGTCTCTCATCTTAGGCCAGTAATATTTATGCGAGAGGGCTAGGTGACATTCGTTTATGCCACGATGATTCGTTTTTCCGTCATGATAGTGCCTAATTATTTCCTGCTGCCTAAGGTACTGTTTTACATTTTCGAGTTCGGATTTACATAGCACGAGGTTCATTGCAGAGCTTTTAAAGTTGTCTTGTATTATGGGAATGATGTCATACATACTCAAAGGGGGGTTAATAAGAATACCGGTTTTTACTTTCGGGTTTACGTACTCTTTTATGGCGGCTACAACGTCATCTATTAGGTTAGATTGTGAAACTTGTATGGAGGTGCGAGTATGGGTGTCGAAAGGTTTGGTCGCGGTCGGTCTTTTTTTAATGTCTCCTACTACTGTCATGATTATTTGTCGGTGGAATTTATTTATAGGTTCGTCGGTGATTGGTACCTCGAGTATAGGGTTTTCGTTACTGGTATGGGCTGTTTCAGTGCTAGAGTCTGCTATCGACGGGGGTTTCTCGGAAGGGTTCGCTATTATCGAGCTTATCTCGTCATTGTGTATTTCTACTCGCGAGAGGGCATCAGCATTGGTGTTGTTTTTGCCCTTTTTGTACACTACAGTAAAGTCATACTCACTGAGTTTCAATCTCCATCTAGTTAGACGCGAGTTAGGTTCTTTCAAGCTCATGATCCATTGCAATGGCTTATGATCCGTAACTATCCTAAACTTGCGTCCAAAGAGGTAGGGTCGAAAGTACTTAGTGGCCCACACGATAGCGAGAAGCTCTTTTTCAATGGTGCTGTAGTTTGTCTCGCTTTCGTTCAATGTTCGGGATGCGTATGAAATCGGTCTGTCTGACCCTATATGCCCTTGTGATAGTATGGCTCCTATTGCAAAGTTGGAGGCGTCTGTAGTCAGTATAAATTCCTTGTTAAAATCAGGGTACTGTAGGATTGGGTCGTTTGTTAAGAGGTTTTTACATCGTTCGTAGCAGTCAACGTAGTCTTTAGTAAGTGTAACGGTCCTACCCTTCTTTAAGCACTGAGTAAAGGGTTTCGTAATTTTAGCGAAATCGGGTATGAATTTTCTGTAGTATCCTATAAGTCCGAGGAACTGTTTTATCTGTTTTGCGGTTTTGGGTATGGGGTATTTCTGTATAGCTGCAATTTTGTCTGGGTTCGGTTTAATTCCCTCATTGCTTATTATATGACCTAGGAAAGCGGTTTCTAGCTTCAAGAATTCAGACTTATCAATCTGAATCTTAAAGTTAGACTCCCGGAGTCGTTGGAATACTTTTTCTAGGTTATTTAGGTGCTCCTGGAGCGAGGTACTGTACACTATGATGTCATCCATGTAGACCAGGCAGATCACGTTTTGTAGGCCTCTCAGAACATTGTCCATTACCCGTTGGAATGTTGACGGGGAGTTCTTTAAACCCATGGGCATTCTTAAGAACTCAAAATGCCCATGTTCTACGTTGAATGCCGTCTTATGAATATCGTCAGGGTCTGTCTCCACTTGATAAAAGCCGCTGGCAAGGTCAAGGGTACTAAAATACTGACACTTCCCTAATTTGTCCAGGACGTCTGTTATGTTCGGTATGGGGTATTTATCGTCTATGGTTTTTTCGTTTAATTTTCGGAAGTCTACTACGAGTCTCCATTTTTGTTTCCCAGAAGCGTCTGCTTTCTTAGGGACAACCCAAATAGGAGAGCTCCAGGCTGAGTCAGAGGGTCTGATTATATTTTGCTCCAGCATTTTTGAAATTTGCTCCCTAACCTCTTGGCGATGAACGAAAGGATATCTGTAAGTCTTGGTATAAATAGGTGTGTCATCTACAGTTCGTATACGGTGTTTTACTTTATTGGTGAAAGATAAGGGTTCGCCTTCTATGTAGAATACATCTGCATACTTCGAACAAATATTTACTAAGTTAATTTTCTCCTCCTCATTAAGATGATCTGTCCGCAATTTTGATATTACTTTATTAATGCGAGATGTGTCGGGTATTTGTTCTAGGTTCATGCATTCGATATTATTTAAGGTTACAGCCTCTACCGGGTGGTCTAGGGATAGAATAGTATCGTTGTTTGATGGGTTTAGAATTTCTACAATGCCGCGGTTATTACAAACGGCTGTAATGCATTCGCTTACAATACAATTGCATAGGTATTGTTGTGCCGTAATCAGTAGGTTGTCCTTTAGGTCAATCTTCGTATTCCATTTGGTCAGTAAATCTAGTCCGATAAGTCCATCGAAGAATTTGTGAAAGTCATATATGAATAATTTAATTTCGCTAGGGTCATTGAGTTCGCGGAAAGATGGTATAGTTATAGAATAGTCGTTTCTAGTTGTGGCATGGACGTTAGTCACCTCGAAGGGGTCATAGTTAAGAGGGTATTCCGAGTAGTACCGTTGTACAGCTGTAGGACTAATAAACGACTGGTTTGCTCCGGTATCAATGAGTAGGTTTAGTGGGGGGTCGGATATTTTTATGTAGGGCAACTGTCGTTGCGTTTGCAAGTTGACTTCTATTTTGAGGGTTTTAATGGGGGTTTCATCTGAAAATCCTGGTTTGCGTTACTAGTCGAGGGTTGGGGTTCCTCGCATTTAGTAGAGGGTTGAGTTGGTTTTTGCTCAGGCGGTACGGCCGGTCCGAGATCCTGTACGTAATAGTAGTTGCCGTCGTCATAATAGACGTTATTATAGTCAGCGTGGTCGTAATCATAAGAGTAGGGTTCCTCCATGACGTAATAATCGTAGTTATATTCGTTACAATCGTTGAAGTTCATCTCACGGGTCTTAAAATAATTTGTTGGGGGCGGGTTGCCAACCTTGCCCCAGTCGTGAGGTCTACTTGGCATGGGTTTAGCAATAAAATGGCTGACCCCGCTCATTGGCTGAGGTCCCGGGGCTAGGGCACGTGGCTGAATTCTGAATACGTTACTTTGCGCGTTATAGTTAGGCGGCGGCGCGCGGAACATTTGCTGCGTACGCGTTTGGTTATTAAGTGCGATGGGCGCACGTGGCGCGCCATGTGGTTGGAACATAGGTGGTCTCCAACTGCTCTGCGGAACCGGTGGCCGTTGCCAGTTTGAAAAGGGTTTCGGCATCGGCATGGGTAGAAAACCTGTGGGCTGTGTTAGTAATTTGGGCATAGGAGCGGTTGGAAGTGGCCTTTTTACACTCGCGCTATCATTACGGTCTTGCAGGTACATCACATTTAGTTCCTCTTGAACAAACTCCAGCGCCCTTTCGATGCTTTCAGGACGCATGCAACGTATGCGGGAACCCAGAGGTTCTTTTAGGCCACGTACAAACGCTTGCATTGTTAGTTTTTTGTATAGTGTACGTTTCGCTTCTATGGTGGTATTCACTGTTTCATGCAACGATATATAAGTCATGATGGTGCTGAATAACGATTGACACTGGTCGTAGTACTCTTGTGGAGTGCTGTTACCTTGAGCTGATACTAGGAGGTCATTATAGAGGGCCGTTTCGTCCCTCTGGTCGGCAAAGCTATTAATTAGAGTATTCCGTATTCCTGCCCTACTATCTGGGATGCCATCCGAATTAATTCTAGTTGCCGCGGTGCCTGTTATTTTATTTAATATGCCGTTCAAAAGGCATAGATTACCTAACTCACTGCCCTGTGCATTACTTAAATAAGTACTAACTATCTGGTCACATAGTTTAATAAATCGCGTGAGTACGTTGGGGTTCCCATCGAACTCGGGGACTGGGCGTAGAGCCTTATAAATCGTGTCCGGATCGCACGACATTTTGCAGTCTTCGTATAAACTATTTAAACCTAAATCTATATCCCTATTCGAATCTAATACTAATTGCCTACTATTGGGTCTACCTGATGTAGACTCGCGAGGTCCTAAATTACGTGGGTGGAAAATTTTGAAGGATTAAGAGACTTGGGTACACAGGAAGCAACACAGGGAATAATTCAAGCGTACTCACATAACCTTCATATCGGTCTCTGGGGTCGATGTCTGGATCCCGTTCTCTCCCGGCAGCAATCCTTGAGTTCGGATACTCGATGAAGCTTGACAGCAGGTTAGCCGCGATCGCTCACGCGCGGTAGCGATAATATCGATATAAGATAGACCTAGCTAACCTCGAGTATCCTACCGACTGCGCCAATTACGAAGGCTGCGGCCGGCATACTTAAAAAAATACCAATTTAGATTTTAAAACTAGTTTAATTCAAGTAAAAGGAATTACAATAAAAGAAAACTATATCTAGCTAAATCTAAAGTTATGTCTTCCTTCAAAGCCGAAATAGAAGTGATCGACCTCATGTTGCGCTGGCGCGATGGTGCCGCGGTATTTTGTTAGTTCAGCACCTTTGCCTCGTGTCGCTAATTGCGCATTTTACTTGTTTGTTATAATTGATTGAGGTCGTCCTTAGTCAGCGCTTTAGATATACTACGCCTGCGTAACATACATCAGATAAAAAAAAAACAAAACAAAGATCAAATAAAAAGCGTAAAGTCCGATGTAAGTAATTAGCAGGAAAGTGCCGGACGCTGGTTTTCAACTGAACCTGATGTGTGAGGTGACGGATGTAAATCAGTTTTACACTACAACGTGATGTGTGTATGCATACTTAAATAAAATATATGTAAGACAAAAAAAATAGTAATGAATAAGTAGATACCTACCTACATAAATAGTGTGAGTTGAAAAACATTCAAACATTACAAACAAACTGTGAGAGGGAGCGGGCCGTAATCTACCACGCGGGCCCAGTGCGGGTTGGTAGATGTCACATGTCTTCGAATTTTTGTTTCTAAGACATGCCGGTTTCCTCACGATGTTTTCCTTCACCGTTTTGAGAGCAGTGGTGATGAAATAATTTACACGAAGCAAAGCGCCTGTCTGGGTTCGAACCTACGACCTACAACTCGTAAGTCGCGACCGTTACCACTGGGCCACCACTGCTATCATATGCGACACAATATGATAAATGATAATTATGACCGTGGAAATGAGGCTGATACATAAACAAGCGATTTTAAGCTACTCATGTCTCAACGTGCTGTTAACCTGTGAACCGGCTACTTGTATTACCTGGACAATAAAATGTTTCCATGTCTAATTCTATAATTAGGTACCTTGGTGTCTTACCCTCTTACTAATAAATGTTGTATAGCGTCTGTACAGTTACACAACGCTTTGTCTTCTTCTTTCGAAAGTCAAATTACTGACGACTGAAAGACAGAAATCGGCGTGTAATTATTCATCTGATATAATAGGGTTATTAGTAAGGGGGCCGGATTAATGTGTAAATTTAGTTTTCCATGATGTAGAAAGTAGCTTATTTTATAACATTTAGAACTCATCTGGGAAGGTACTATTCTTAGTGTATCGATTGGCAAATAATAGAGTCGGCCCAGAATTTGGCTACGAGTTCTACCCATAACCCAATTTATCTGGGGTAGGCGCAACATGCCTTTTTACCCGACTACGGCGAAGCAAAAAGGAGGGTTATGATTTTGACCGGTATGTATGTATGTATGTTCATCTGTTCCCTCATAACTTCTAAACTGCTTGTCATAATAGGACAAATAAGGTATCGTTGGAAGCGTCTTGTTCCTAGAGACATGAAATTTGGAGGGTGTGTTCTTTGTGAAGAGTAGGTACCTATCCACTAAGAAAGAGTTTTTCGAAATTTTACTCCTTTTTTTTTGGATGGGAAATCATCAAATGAAGTAATAGGTAGCTCACCGTACTCCGCGGGACCCCTCCCGCTCTGGGTGGAGCGGAAGGGAGTGTCAGACTCTTACTGACTAAAACCCATCCGTGTTCCTTCCTTAGCCCTTTATGTTCCGGGGTAGCGGTAACCCTTTCGGACAATCCCGCACCCCCGGCAGGCTTCAGCTCTGACAGGCCCCATCGTTTATGTTGACATCTCTTTGAGGCGCGCGTGGAACACGTACGCGCCGTCCGGCACGGGCCTAGTCCTGATCGGACGGTGAGCTACCCATTACTCTCCGTCCGCAGGCCCGCACCTACGGTGGCCGGGAGTCGTCACGCGGCTCCCGACGCCCGGAGCGTCTCCCGCGGCGGCCCTAAGAGGGTGAATGGGGGGAGGGTGAAATTTCACGCGGACGAAGTCGCGGGCAGAAGCTAGTTCTCTCATCATTTTGTTCATTCATCTATTTGCTGCCATGGCTTATTTTAATTTATTATTTGAATTGTGGTTTTTTCTCATCATTTCATTATGGACGCTTTTAACGTTCTACATCGTTCTCACATTATAATTTTTAACATGAATGATGTAACCAAGACTTTGTAACTACATTATTTTGATTTAAAAGAGTGTCCATGGAGTTTCTTGCCCGTTCTTCTCCATAGGTACCTACGCTTTGGAATGGGCAACTAGCTTTATTTTTTCTGACTGACTGACTTCTTGACAATTCAAAAGTGCCTGTAAATGGTTTAATTTAAATAAATGCTTTGAGTTTGAGTTTGTTCGAAATAAATGACCCTGAACCTCTGTCTTCCTACCTTATACAACTTATAGGTCCTATTTCATAAACACATTGTATGTTATACACAACAAAGTTCCAAACCGCAAATGCCAACATTAATACGCCGTACGCAATTGGTATCATCTTGAATCTAATCCTAATAGTTTAGTGGATGATTTTCATCACGTTATGGTGTAAATAATTCAAATCGTGATAGAAGTGACATTGGGAATATGTATTAAAGGATGTTTATGTTTACAATGTAATACAACAACGTGAACTAGAATGAGGCAACAAAATTGACTGATGAATGAAGGAACTGCTGGGACACAGGCCTCCTCTCTGTGAGAGGGAGTGGGCCGTAATCCACCACGCGGGCCCAATGCGGGTTGGTAGATGTCACATGTCTTCGAATTTTTGGTTCAAGGACATGCTGGTTTCCTCACAATGTTTTCCTTCACCGTTTTGAGAGCAGTGGTGATGAAATAATTTACACAAAGTAAAGTGCCTGGCTAGGTTCGAACCCACGACATTTTTTTTTATCAAGTGGAGATCCACCACCCTGGGTCGGGTGGAGGGGTCTGTCAGACTCTTACTGGCTAAAACTACACGGTGTCCTGCTGCTACGTGCTTGAGTGCTTGCGACCACTTCAAACCCACGACCTATAACTCGTAAGTCGCGGCCGTTACCACTCGGCCACCACTGCTCTTGAACTGCTAATAAAGAAACGATCAAGCGTTGTCCAATCAGATGAACACGAAAACATAACATCTACAGGGTGAAATGAAATTCATGGGCATCCTTTTAAGGGATCATTGTACTCATCATTATGAACAACTTTTATTATGGGACTAAACCTAAAATCACGAAAACATATCAGATGTTCCTTGCATTTATGTTCACATAAGCATAACTCGTCAAAATGTAGGGAAGAGCTGATTTTTTTTCGCGATTTCAGGTTTGGTCCCATAGTAAAAGTTGTTCATAATGATGATTACAATGACCCCTTAAAAGGATGCCCATGAATTCAATTTCACCCTGTTTATTCCTTGACGGGTTATACAGAGGTGTACCTTACAGAACCCCACGTATCGCCAGTTTTGTTTGAGTCCCATGTAATGGGCGCGAGGATATTGCCATCGATCGAGCTCCGGGCGCTACTGAGCAATGCCAGATGAAAAAAACTCAATTATAACACTTTGCTTGACCCTGGAATCAAACCCAGGACCTCATACTCAGCAGTTGCGGTTGCGACCGGTTATTCCGCTTATCCACCCTTTTTTTTGTGTATGGGAAATCATCAAATGACCCCACCCGCTCTGGGTGGAGCGGAAGGGAGTGTCAGTTCTTACTGACTAAAACCCATCCGTGTTCCTTCCTTCGCCCTTTGTGTTCCGGGGTAGCGGTAACCCTTTCGGACAATCCCGCTACCCCGGTAGGCTTCGGCCCTAACAGGCCCCTTCCTTTATGCTGACATCTCTTTGAGGCGCGCGTGGAACACACACACGCCGTCCGGCACGGGCCTGGTCCTGATCGGACGGTGAGCTACCCATTACTCTCCGTCCACAGGCTCGCGCCTGCGGTAGCCGGGAGTCGTCACGCGGCTCCCGACGCACGGAGCGTCTCCCGCGGCGGCTGGGACGTGAGGCTCTCTCCCTCAGCCATCCCGCCACCTCTTTCGCTAGCATGACTGCTTCGCAGAAGGAGGTGACTGCCTCCCACTCTCTTTCACTCCGGACCATGGCTTGAACCAGGGTCAGACGCGAGAGGTCGCCGCCGCTGCCGATCGCCTCTACGAGGACACGGCGGTGCTCCGCCCAATAAATCCACCCTAAGGTGGATACGCGGGAAACGCATGTACGAAAATCCACTTAAGCCTTTAAATTCCGTTTATCCAACTAGGTATATAAAATCAAGATTATCAACGTTCGCGTAGGTATTAGCGAAATACAAGTGACGATATTCGCTAAGAAGTTACAAATAAACTTTTTCCAAGCCAGGGTTACGTCTTTAATTCTTTATGACTGGACTATTCCTATCCACCATCTTTCAAAACGTAATTCAGATGCAAGAGCTCGTTCTATTCGCTCATTGAGGTGGTAGTCAAAGGGTCATAGAAACACACTCGCAGATTCCGATCACGCTATACAAACGTATAAGATATATCTCACGCACCGATCGGCGCGGCGGGCAAAGATTATTTATACATAGGTAAGTATACAGATGGACAAAATGATGTGATCGGGTTTATGCCTACCTTTAAGGTACAGACGCCAGCATATCAAGTTACTCCAATCTGTCAAATTTCTTTGATAGATTTTCAACTTTACTACAAAGTAATAAGGTTCATATTCAATTGGGAAAATTTGACAGATTAGGGTAGTTTGATGTGCTGGCCTCTGTACCTACGTTGGGGGTTACTTTAGGGGCCGTCTCCACGAGCGAGATAATCGCGGCGATACTATCGTCGTGCCACGTATTTCTATACATTCTCTTAGAACGTGTCTCCACACGGCGATATCATCGCGGCGAAAATTTGATGGCACGGTGAGACTATCGCCACGATTCTCTCGCTCGTGGAGACGGCCCCTTAAACTTGGAAGTCGTGAATCACACTAATATTATAAAGGCGAAAGTTTGTGAGTGTGTGTGTGTTTATATGTTTGTTACTTCTTCACGCTCAAACTGCTGGACTAATTTTGATAAAATTATATGGAGGTAGCTGATACCCTCGATTAACATATAGGCTATTTACTTTATCCCGATATTCCTACAGGATTGAAACTTATGCGGGTGAAACCGCGGGGCGAGAGGCAGTGAGTGATGGCAAAGTATTCTGTTTGTGTTTTGTTTCTATGACGATTCAAAATACACACGTAACGGTTCAAGTTTTCACTTCTGTCGGCACTCCCGGAGTGCCACAGTTTTTTTTTGCGTCAGTTATTTTCTTTAGCTTTGTGGTATACCCATTGTGATTTTAACTTCCATAAAATGATAATTTTCAACCTCATTTAAATAAAGAAGTTTTGCTTTTCATTTAGGCAGAAAACAATCCTTCAACTTCGCCAAAATTTCACATGTCGTGTCTGTACGGTCCACATAATCATTAGCTTCTGTACGTAATGTTTTATGACATTTGGCGCAGAATGCGGGATGCCGTACGGCCGTCAAGTACGCATGTACCGTCAGCAAAGGCAGCTAATGTAATTACATAATCAGCCTGTAATGTTCCCACTGCTGGGAGACAGGCCTCCTCTCGGTGAGAGGGAGTGGGCCGTAATCCACCACACGGGCCCAATGCGGGTCTGCAGATGTAACATGTCTTCGAATTTTTGGTTCTAGGACATGCCGGTTTCCTCACGATGTTTTCCTTCACCGTTTTGAGAGCTAATGCTAAAGCTAATGTAATAATCCATACTATACTATAATCACACTAATATTATAAAGGCAAATGTGTGTGTCTGTGTGTTTATATGTTTGTTCCTTCTTCACGCTCAAACGGCTGGACCAATTTTGATAAAATTTTGCATGGATGTAGCTAACACTCTCGATTAACATATAGATTACTTTTTATCCCGATATTCTTACGGGATCGACATTTACGCGGGTGAAACCGCGGGGCACAGCTAGTAATATTATAAATTCGAAAGTAACTATAAATTCGAAAGTATCTCTGTCTGTCTGTCTGTATGTTACCTTTTCACGCCTAAACCGCTGAACCGATTTAGATAAAATTTGGTACAGAGATAGCTTGAGTCCGGGGAAAGGACATAGGATACTTTTTATCCCGCTATTCCCACGGGATCGAGACTTACGCGGGTGAAACCGCGGGGCGCAGCTAGTTATTAATTGTTTTCATTTATATTGCCACATATCCTGTTGGTAATGACAAGTTGCACGTCTTTATTATGATTAGGACTTTGACACTTGCATTCGGAAACACAGCAAGGGCGCCTCTGATGGCGGCTTCTTCAAAGTCACTGGTGAAGAAATCTAAATGCATGCTGGCTGGTATTGTGGATTTTATCAACTGAAACATTGTTTTGTGCGAACCCTTTTTCCGTCTGTTCCCGTTGTCCCCATTGACGCTGTTCCCATTGAATGGGGACAGCGGAACTCAGTAAAAATAATTGTAGTTTTCCTCGGGAACAGCTCTTTTTGAGATGAAAGGTACCCTATGTCCGTTTCTGTACACCTGACAACGTATATGCAAAATTTCAGGATGATCGATTCAGTGGTTTAGGCGTGAAAAGGTAACAAACAAACAAACTTACTTTTAGTTAGAAGAGGATTTCACGCGGACGAAGTCGCGGGCAGCAGCTAGTAATATTATAAATACGAAAGTTTGTGAGGATGGATGGATGGATGGATGTTTGTTACTCTTTCACGCAAAAACTACTAGACGAATTTGGATGACATTTGGCACACAAATAGTTTATAACCCAGGATTAAAACATAGGTTACTTTTTATCCCGATATTCTCATAGGATCGAAACTTATGCGGGTGAAACCGTGGGGCGCTGCTAGTAATGATAAATTGTTCCACCGAACCGCACCTTACAAGACTTTGTTTTAGTGCGGTTAATGGAAGTGCTCAGGTGCGGTTCGTCCAAGTGCGGTTAAAATCAGTGCTCTGAGTAGTTACCTAAACAAAATGCTAAATAAACATAACAACAAACATTATATAATTCAAATGTCAACTTTAATTACGAGAAAGTAAATGAAAACTTAACGTTTAAATGACAAATTAAAGACACGCACGACCACTGTTTGTTATATGATTGTACTAGCAGCGCACCGCGGTTTCATCCGCATAAGTTTCGATCCCGTAGGAATATCGGTATAAAAACCTATGTCCTTTCCCAAGATTCAAACTATCTCTATAACAAATTTCATCTAAATCGGTTCAGCGGTTTAAGCGTAAAGAGGTAAGAGACAGACACGTTTTCGCATTTTTAATATTAGTATGGATTTATGACTGTTAGCGCCTCGCGGTTTCACCCGCATATGTGTCGATCCCGTGGGAATATCGAGATAAAAAGTACCCTATGTGTTACTCTGATGTATAAGCCATGTTACTGTAAAAGGTACATCAAAACCCATTTAGTAGTTTTTGCGTGAAAGAGTAACAAACATCCATCCATCCTCACAAATTTTCACGTTTATAATATTAGTAGGAAGCAGGATAGGATAGTAGGATAGGAGAGTATGATAATAGGATAGGAGAGTAGGATAGGATAGTAGGATTATTAGGGAAGTAGGATAGGATAGTAGGATAGGAGAGTAGGATAGGATAGTAGGATTATTAGGATAGTAAGAAGTAGGATAGGATAGTAGGATATGAGAGTAGGATAGGAGAGTAGGATAGGATAGTAGGATTATTAGGGTAGTAGGAAGTAGGATAGGATAGTAGGATAGGAGAGTAAGATAGGAGAGTAGGATAGTAGGATAGGAGAGTAGGATAGGATAGTAGGATTATTAGGATAGTAGGAAGTAGGATAGGATAGTAGGATTATTAGGATAGTAGGAAGTAGGATAGGATAGTAGGATAGGAGAGTAAGATTATTAGGATAGTAGGAAGTAGGTTAGGATAGTAGGATAGGATAGTAGGATTATTAGGATAGTAGGAAGTAGGATATGATAGTAGGATAGGAGAGTAAGATAGGAGAGTAGGAAGTAGGATAGGAGAGTAGGATAGGATAGTAGGATTATTAGGATAGTAGGAAGTAGTATAGGATAGTAGGATAGGATAGTAGGATAGGAGAGTAGGATAGGAGAGTAGGATAGTAGGATAGGAGAGTAGGATAGGATAGTAGGATTATTAGGATAGTAGGAAGTAGTATAGGATAGTAGGATAGGA
Organism: Amphipoea oculea; assembly: GCA_945859645.1. Lineage (NCBI taxonomy): Eukaryota > Metazoa > Arthropoda > Insecta > Lepidoptera > Noctuidae > Amphipoea > Amphipoea oculea. Next base: position 2,079,401 of record OX243886.1, on the reverse strand, counting down.
TAGTAGGATAGGAGAGTAGGATAGGAGAGTAGGATAGTAGGATAGGAGAGTAGGATAGGATAGTAGGATTATTAGGATAGTAGGAAGTAGGATAGGATAGTAGGATAGGAGAGTAGGATAGGATAGTAGGATAGGAGAGTAGGATAGGATAGTAGGAAGTAGGATAGGAGGTAGGAATAGCTTCTACTCGCGACTTCATCCGCGTGAAATTTCTTGTTCCCCAGACCCAGCTCGTCGCATCGCATCGCCTGCCCGCGCTATCACTTCGCTTTCGCTTAGCGTTCTTTCAGACTTTTTTTCTTTTTGCACGGCTCATAAGAGTCGTAGCGTTTTAAATAACCTTCCTCAAGAATTGAGTTATCAAATGCATAAAGATTATTTGAAATCCGACTCAGTCATGTTCGTGAACGGGCGCCGTCAGTAGGGACTGGTCATCTCTTTGCTGCCATGGCTTATTTTAATTTATTATTTGAATTGTTGTTTTTTCTCATCTTTTCATTATGGACGCTTTTAACGTTCTGCATCGTTCTCACATGTATAATTTTTAACATGAATGATGTAACCAAGACTTTGTAACCACATTATTTTGATTTATAAGAGTGTCCATGGAGTTTCTTGCCCGTTCTTCTCCATAGGTACCTACGCTTTGAAATGGGCAACTAGCTTCATCTTTCTGACTGACCGACCCCTTGACAGTTCAAAAGTGCCTGTAATTGGTTTAATTGAAATAAATGCTTTGAGTTTGAGTTTGACTGTCAGTTCCAGAGATTAGCACAAATAAACAAACATACTCTTTAGCTTTATTATTAGTATAGAACAATCAAAATTTATGTAATATTCATAATATCTGACATTTTCATAATTTTCTGGCCACAGATATTAAATAAATAATAATTACCGATGTCTCTTAGCATAGTTTCTGCAATTTAGCGATTAGTAGAATTATGTTTGTGCTAAAAGTTTACGTTCTATTGTTTTCTGAAAATCATGCATCCCATAACCAATACCTTTATGGTCCAAAGATTTTACGAAATACTCCAATAGCTATGGATTTTTCGGAAGACTTGGAAATCACTTTTTCATTACATAAGCGTAATGAATAAAATGTATGTCTAACTAGCCAGCAGTTTTATGTCTAGTGCCAGCGGCTTCGCCCGCGTGGCGGTCAGAAATTATTCACAGAAAATTCAACCCCCCATTTGGAAAGAAAGGAAAAAGGATTTTTCGAATTTCCACCCCTAATAGGGTGCTCCTAGGTGTGGAATTTCCAAAAATTCCTTTCTTATTGGATACCTACTCTTTACAAAGAACACACCCTCCAAATTTCATGTCTCTAGGACCAGCGGTTTAGGCTGTGCGTTGATATATCAGTCAGTAAGTCAGGACTTTGAATTTTTTATGTATAGATTATATGTATAGATAAGGTGTTTCTAGCTATGGATTTTTCGGAAGACTTGGAAAAAACACTTTTTCATTGCTTATGCATAATGAAAAAAATTTTCATCTAATTGTCATTCAGTACATTGCGGAAATGCGTAGTGAAGTAATAAATAAGAATTAAATGAGGATAAATATCGATACATAGTTGCAAGCGACGCGTCTGTTATTAATGAGGGTACTAGCTATTGATGTGGTCGCCATCGACTTTGAATTTATTAGTACTTACTAATTATTATAAATTAAGATACTTAATTGGGAAAAGCCTTCTATAATAGTTATTTATATCACTTTTTTTTTGAAGTGAAAACTTCTATAGCGGCGTTGAACACTTTTTGTAATGGGTAAAAATGTTAAACTCGCGTCAGGGCATCGCGTCAGGACACGTGACCGTCAGGAGAGATTTCCCCCCCCCCCCTCTCTTTCTACGGCGGCGCCAACCGAAGTGAACCAAGTTTAGTGACACACGACAATGGATGGATGGATGGATGGATGGATGGATGGATGGATGGAGTGGAAGTGGAAGTGGAAGTGGAAGTGGAAGTGGAAGCGGAAGTGGAAGCGGAAGTGGAAGAGGAAGTGGAAGTGGAAGTCGAAGTCGAAGTCGGAGTCGAAGTCGAAGTCAAAGTCAAAGTCGAAGTCGAAGTCGAAGTCAAAGTCGAAGTCAAAGTCAAAGTCGAAGTCAAAGTCGAAGTCGAAGTCAAAGTCAAAGTCGACGTCGAAGTCGAAGTCGAAGTCGAAGTCGAAGTGGAAGTCAAAGTCGAAGTGGAAGTGGAAGTGGAAGTGGAAGTGGACGTGGACACACTGCTGTGTATTCGTAACATTCGTGTATATAAAGTGTTTAAAATATGGAAATTGAACAAAGTGCATCTATTAATGAAAAAAGGGACGCAGAAATAGTGAAAAAAATGAGTTATATTAATTCAATTAATAATTGATTTATTTCAACGTCAAGTTTTCACTTCTGCCGGCACTCCCGGAGTGCAACCCGTCTTTTTTTTTTTATATTAGTCTTATTGTAAAAGAACTCTGTATACAAAAACTTTTTTACAAAAAAAAAACAACCGACTTAAAAAAAAAAACACTACAGTCATAAATTTTCGGAAGTCGGCGTCGTTGGTTCTGTATTTTCGTTTTTTGACACTGACTTATTATCACTTTGTAGTGTTTTTTTTTTGAAGTCGGTTTATTTTTTTTTTTTTTTGTAAAAGTTTTTACATATTATCGTGTTTAAATATAGATAATTTTGCTAGCGTATTTAATTTGTCCCTGTTTATCTAGGCAGATTAATGTCAGTCTACAATTTACGATGTTTTCTTGTTAGACATTGAAGATCATATCCTTATGGCCGTAGAAATTCCTGAGCGATGTCATAATGTGAAGACGTCATAGAGGGCACTTCAGAATACATGATATTCACCATAATTTACGGTTGATGTTGATATACTGTGGTGTGGTAGGTCAGCCATGTTCGTTCATATTTAAATTTCAAACACTGCTTGTCCGTACATAATTGGGTATTAAAACACTCGTGTGATTTTAATACTCCTTATTATAAAACAGTTGCATAATAGTACATTATGATACATGTGTGCTATGTTGATCATTAAACTCGAGGCTCGCTCGACTCGTTATGTTGATCATTAAGGAAGCCGAGAGTTTAATTATCAAAGCACACGCGTATCATACGACGTTTTTCAACACACTTGCGAGGAAAAAAACAGACTTGTATTGTTAAATATTAACTTGTATGGATAATGGCGGGCTGGGTTTGTTATTCCGCGCGCCGCGCTAGCGTGCGCGCGCAGGTTTACCCATAGAGTAAGTAATGGTCATTCAAACCAAGTATATTCTATTTAGAATGAGAAACACTAATATACCACTTACTAACCTTACCATTTATGCTCGTAACTGTACGACAGACGCTGACGCTGCTTGTTCGTGTCCTACTCTAGTTAAAGCTGATCACATGAAATATTTAGGTGTCACAATTGACACAAATCTAAATTTCCGTACACACATTGATTTGCAATGTACTAGAGTACGTAAACTCATATATATTTTTAAGAACTTACGCCACATTGCTGATTTTAAATTAATTAAACAGGTATATTTAGCTTTGTGCCAATCTGTACTTACATACTGCATAACTTCATGGGGCGGTGCTGCAAAGTCTATTTTACTCCCTCTAGAACGTGCTCAAAGAGCAATTCTAAAGGTAGCCACCTTTAGGCCTTTCAGATTTCCTACACACCAGCTTTACATTGCATGTGAGGTGCTAACAGTACGCCAATTATTTATACTGCACATCATATTACAGCAGCACGTTGAACTCGCTTACAAGCCAGTACCTTCTGACAAGCGAAGGAAGGACTTGGTCTGCATAAAGTCTCAAACTAGACATGCCTTTGTAAAACGATTCTATGTCTATTTAGGACCCGATTTATATAATAAGCTCAATAGAATACTTAATATTTATAGTGCCAGTTACAAACATTGTAGTCTGAAGATACGCGAATATTTGGGTACACTTGATTACACAGACACAGAAAGACTTCTAGAAGTACTTCAATAATGATGTAGTTATTAAATTGGTATTTTATTTTTATTGTATTTAGTACCTACTATAAATAGGATAGTATTATTTAAAAAAAAAAATTAACTAACCATGGACAAATTATCAGCTAATCGCTTAGTATGGGGATGGCCTGAAACACAGGTTTTTATTAACCTAGCTCAGGCAGGTCGCCACAAGTTATTATGTCAGTACCAGCGCACTTTCATAGGTAATTAAAAAATATGTAAATTAAACTAGCTTTTATATAAGTATTTAAGACCATCTGTTAAGAACTTGGTACCACTAAGTATTTTTAAGTTTATAAATGTATTACTTTGTAAAAGGACCAAAATAAATTATTTATTTATTTATTTATTTATTATTTATTCCTACACCTGCGCGCGCATTGCTAGCGCGGCGCGCGTTTATTTACTTAAAGGCAAAGACAAAACCGATAAACAGCCTATAGAAAAAATAGAATAAACACAAAATTGTATCTTGATCAAAATGTATATTTATATAATAGATATGTATTTACAGAATTATAGTCATTAGAATCAATAATATATACATTTAAGTTAGATTTGTTCCCTAAGAACTTTTCCATAAGAGATTTGTTCTTATGGAATAAATCTAACTTAGAAAGATGTATTTAATGATTCTAATGATTATAATTCTGTAAATACGTATCTGTTATAGTCGCGAATCATATTTTGATCAAGATACAACCTTACACTGACCTGAAAATTGCAAAAAACGTTAGAAAAATTTAATTTCGTGGGCTACAACTGCGCATTCATCTTAAGATAAATAAATTTTAGTTCATCTTGGGACCAAGGACAATTCAGACTATTAAAAAAAAAAAGTAAAATATGGCTCGCGGATTCTTTTTGGCATGAAGTCTCTTTGAAGAAATTAAAAAAAAAACGCACTTCTCCGACCTCCGACTAGTAAATTAAATAGTTATCTGTGGAAATAATGCACAAGTACCGTAACGTAAAGAAAAAGCACGCGTTTGTACTGCATTATGGATCTAAAAGCTGTGCATTAAGAGCCATTTTACGAGCAAGTGTGTAGAAAATAACTATCATTTCAGTAAGTAGGTTTGCACAAACACTTTTACACGTCAATCATATTTTTTTAAACTAGATGAGGTCGGCGTTTCCTATCTGACTACTCTGAGAAGAAAGGCCGAAACAAACTCAGAGGTCACAGTTTCTTTTAAAGTCCAGACAAAATCTTGGTCAGATCATGTGAAGACCATGTAGATCGATGTCTGAGATGGTTGTTACAGGGACAACCAGTCTTACCAAGGGGTGAGGGGGGGTGTTATGTTATCCATTAACTGGGCTGTGGAGGTCAGATAGGCAGTCACTCCATGTAAAATACTGGTATTCAGCTGCATCCAGTTAGACTAGAAGCCGACCCCAACATAACTCGCACATTGTAGGAATCAATGTTGATATTGATATGCCATTATAATCCTCCTCCAGAGACCGTATTTCGGCCACGGCGGCCAGTCTCAGCGGAGAATAGCCTTCGGCGCGGGAAACATTATAGTGCCCAAGTGTGCGCGCCAGTGGCGTATCTATACCGTTTGGAGTTGGAGCCCGTGGCAAAATTCAAGGGATGGGGCCCTCCTTTAATGTAAATAAGCTCAACCAACGTAATTTTTTTTGAAGTGAAACTTCTTTACGCACGCTTGACTTGGGGAGTAAGCTGGCGAACGCGTGACGTAAGCGTTACGAAAAGTGTGATCGGACGAGGCGAACGGGAGTTGAGTGGGGGGTATAAGCAAGAGAAAGCAGTGCGCGCGCACATTTTCTTTCTCTCTTCCTCAGTCGTGTAGTCATAAGCACACTCAGTTTTTGAAGTGAAAACTTCTTTAGCGGCGTTGAACACTTTTTGTAATGGGTAAAAAATGTTAAACTCGCGTCAGGGCATCGCGTCAGGACACGTGACCGTCAGGAGAGATTTCCCCCCCCCCCCCCATCTCTTTCTACGGCGGCGCCAACCGAAGTGAACCAAGTGAGTCACGACAAAGATGGCCGAAGAAAATGACATTTGACGTACAAATGTTTGAAAAGTCAGTTTCGTAAACAATAGTACTTCGAGGAGCCGCAGTTGTATTTAATTTATTTTGAACTTCTATTTAACCAATTTAGTTTATTATTATATACCTACCTACAATACAAAATAGAAGCGACGAAAAATATAACGAAGCACATTATAGCAACAAGAAATACTGTAGGACATTGCTGCTTTTGTGTGAAAACAATGCTTCCGTGTCGACCACGGAAGTTTACACCCTGCAGGGAGATGCTCCAGTAGGGTGTGGCTGTGAAGCTATGTTGCAAAACATGCTCCACGTCCTATCCTGCCTTATTTGTCCTACCCAAAACATGCAGTCAAAGTGACCTCTGCGCTGCCACCGACGACAACGTGGAAGTGGCAATATTTTGAGCCAACAAGATCTAAAGTAAAAGAGAAGAAATTTAGGGAGTAGTTCATTAATAAAAAGCTTGTATACAAATATCAGTTTATTTTTATAATACTTGTACGCACCGGGACTTACAGCTTAGTACGGCTGTTATTCCAAATGCATACAGTGTGGCTAAGTTTGTAACAATTGAGCCTGGTATCTATGGTTACCTCACCCTACTGATTATAAACCTACAGCAACTACTTAACACCCTAGTTATCCTAACACCCTAACCTATCATACAAGCCTACGGGAGACCTACGGGAACAGACAGAATTTGGGTAGGAATAGGGGTTTGTGTACGTCGTGCAATGTGTACACAGGAAATAGTTTTGTCATTGCCGGTCCCACAGACTCATAGAACTGGTGATGGCTAAAGGTGTGTTGGCCATAGTGAGAGGAATTATGGAAGATGAATCAAACTCTACTCCAGCTTGATGACTAATTTATTCATTTACTAATTACTAATTTATGTGGAACGAATGTATGTCGCTCTTGATGCTGACGCTGGCGTATGTAACTCTTGCCTGTTCACGGCTGAACAATACTCTAAACTCTAATTTGGCTTCTAAAACTTGTGCAAGCAGAACAACATTTTTAAAATGTTTGCTTTTCATTTGCCATCTGTGCCATCTCTTCTGTAGGCCGTTTCATTTTCTGCTATTCGTAGTGAAGCACCATCTTTACTAGTCCTATTGACCTGAAATACAAAACTAATGTTATAAATTCTTTCTCTTCATTATCTTATTTATACTGATTTAATTAATCAGTAGCGGCATCAAAATAACAGTCATTTTTATTCTTATGGCGGGTTTTTTTTTTGTTACAATGAGTTTTGTACAGGCAAACGAAGTTCTTCGTAAAATTGTTAATTGGATAGGCACCTAATTCGTAAATCATGCCAGGCTGCCCCTGTTTAGCGTTAGTGCTTGTGTCAGTGTTTTTATTTTCTATTATGGAGACCTCTCCCTGACCAATTCTTCCAAAAAATCTAAGGATTAGAAGCAAAAGCAAGCATAAGTATAAGAAATTGAGAATGTTTACAAAACATAACTTACTTTGAAGTTGAACACATTTTAGCTGTAACAGTAGGTACACACCTTATCCTCCTCCAAGCAATATTCAATTCTTTGCCCTTTATTGCAACTAGTCTCCGGTCTTAATTTCATTTATTTTAAATACAAAAAAAAATATTCAAAAGTTTTTTAGTTTGACACATACAATATCAAATTCATTCATTGACATATTCATATTGTTTCCATGACGACCATGACGTTGTCGCGTCAAAACTGTTGAAACTGTAGACAATAAATTAGTTTTTCATACGTAATAATGTCTATGGACACAAATATTCGGTTCATAGACAGATATTCTCGTATGCCGATTTAATGTGTTGGCCAATTTGTTGGATGACTTCATTATAATGGCAACATTTAGAACTTGTAGGACATTCTAGTTATAGAACGTTTATTTATGAAGCGTTTATGAATACAAAATTTTATCGAATGTTTTAAAGGCCTGTTGAGCATTTTAACTAATGAATGGTTTAAACCTTCAATAGGCTTTTTTTATGAATAAGACCGAAAGTGTTTAAAATATGGAAATTGAACAAAGTGCATCTATTAATGAAAAAAGTGACGCAGAAATATTGAAAAAAAAATGAGTAATATTAATTAAATTAATAATTGATTTATTTCAACGTTAATATTCAAGTTTTCACTTCTGCCGGCACTCCCGGAGTGCAACCCGTCTTTTTTTTTTTACTAGCACTTCTCCCGCGACATCTTCCGCGTAGATTTCATATTTTCCCCCACAAAATTTAACACCTGACTGCTCTTCGTTGGTCTAGCGGTCGCAAGCGCTACTGCTGAGCATGAGGTCCTGTCCAAAAAATTAGACAAACAATGGGAAAAAGGAACAAAATATTCGAAACCAGAATGATGTCCTTTGTTGCACGTTTTCAAAAAAAGTTTGCATTTATAAACTTATGTTAGGATTCTCCTGTGCTCATGGTTCTCTCGGACCGGGGGCCCCCTCTGACTGGAGGCCCGTGGCATTTTGCCCCAATGCCACCCTATAGTTACGCCACTGGTGCGCGCGGACACAGGTGCACTCTCTCTCCCTCACTCTCATAGTCCGATGGGACGGCAATCCGACACGACCGGACAGAGATCAGGCGCAGGACCAACAGCTTAACGTGCTTTCCGAAGCACGGGGGTATCACACCGCCAACTTCCAAACTCCGGGCTCTTACTAAGAAATTCCTAATGGAAAAACTATAACACTTTGCCCGACCCGGGAAGCGAAGCCCACGCTCAGTAGCCGCGCTTGCGGCCACGGGGCCAACGGGCCAGTTATGACATTAAGCTGCAATTTTATGACCATCTTTACTTACATAAATTTTATAGACACGTTTATTACAGTTGTATTGTACAGACAGCGTCAGAGAAAAGGAACCACCCCAAGACTTCTTGATGTCATTACCAAAGGGGGTTCCTTTTCTCTGAAGCTGACTGTACCATATGAATTTCGTTATGCTAGGTTATAAAGATTACAATGATGTAAATTATTATAATAAACGTCAAATAACTTCTCTTCTAATAGTCTTCCGCAGTATTTAGAAAATTATAGAACGCTATCATTCACTCCCTTCTCGTTCATATTTTATCATTCCGCACAGAGTCCATCCATTTTTTCTTCGGTCTTCCTCTCCCTCTCCATCCATCATCATCTGCCTAGCCTTTTCCCAACTATGTTGGGGTCAGCTTCCAGTCTAACCGGATGCAGCTGAATACCAGTATTTTACATGGAGCGACAAGTTACTGGGTAATACGATACCCCTTGGTAAGACTGGTTGTCAGACTTTCGGGCTTTTGACGACCGTAATGACTGTCAAAGATCCACGAATGACAGCCGGGACCAACGGCTTAACGTGCTTTCCGAGACACGGAGGGGTCTTGGTATGTAAAGATGGTCACCCATCCACGGACCAACCGCGGCAAGCGTAGCTTAACCTGATCAATCGACCTATGCGGCTGTTATTACTTAGCCACAAGCCCCAAATAAAACATAAATATTAACAAAAACAACAACACAAAACCGCATTGATAACATAGACATCTTTGACCTTACAGACCTACATAAATAAATTCGCAGACAAGGAGTTCCCGAAAAAATCCATACTAATATCATAAATTCGAAAGTAATTCTGTCTTTCTGTCTGTATGTTACCTTTTCACGCCTAAACCACTGAACCGATTTGGATGAAATTTGGCATAGAGATAGTTTGAGTCCAGGGAAAGGACAAAGGATAGTTTTTATCCCGATATTCTCACGGGATCAAAACTTATGCGGGTGAAACAGCGGGGCGCATCTAGTAATATATACAAATAATAAAGCTGAATAGTTTCTTTTTTTTTCTTTGGACGCTCTAATCTCTGGACCTACGTGTCAGATTTGAAAAATTATTTTTGCATCTGATAGCCTAATTTTTAAGGAAGGCTATAGGCTATTTAACATCACGCTATGACCCTTAGGAGCTGAGCAATAAGACAGAATAAACAAAGTGACAACGCGGGTAGGTGATGCGATGCCGCTTGGTGGGTCGGGGTATAAGAAACATGCGGATGAAGTCACGTGCAGAAGCTAGTATGTTGATAAAAGCTGTAATCAGTTACTCTACTTTTTTATATCCGGAAGCGATGTTTGTCACAATATTTGTAACCCACGATGCTTCATTATCGGGTATATAAGCAAAATCGTTCCTGAGAAACTTAATTCCTTTGCTGACTTTGGGAGACGCGACATTAATTCACTAGTGTGTTTACAAAGTGACGTTCTCAATTCGCAACTGTTTACTGTGCGTATAGCCATAGTTGAGTGGAACTACTGCCGGAGTCTGTGTTTCCCGAAATCTGTAGGGGAGAGTGGGGTAATTGCGAACACTTACGGGAGAATTGAAATAGAACAAAACCATACCAAGTTACGAATACTATTTATTGCCAAAAGTTTACTTAAACTAATCAATCTTCTGTTCTCATACTTAACGTAGATATATTTTCAAAATAAAATCAACTAGTATCAAAAAAACAAAACCCTTGTATCCGGGATTACCCCACAGCACGTGGGGTAAGTACGGACACAGTGTGGGGTAATCTCGGATGCGTTGGGGTAATAACGAACGTGGTCTAACTCCTACAAAAATCACAGAGAAAACCCTTTGAAGTGCTTTCACCACTTGTGCAGTTTTCGTGGGCCCACAACCTACATTTGTGACATTCAATCCAGTCTTCACCTGGAGGATCTTCATACTTTTCGGCACAAATCAGACAATAATACTCTTTCTCCGTCGTAGCTCCTTTATCGACTTTCTTCTTTTTGCGTGGTACATTCCTCTTTTGCTTCTCAATTTCATAATTCTCATCTGCAAATGCTCTAAGATTTTTCACTCCTTTTTTTCCTTTATTTGTATTTACGGTCTTTTCAGTTTCTTTTATCTGCTCTTTATATTTCTTTTTTTGTTCTTTTTCCTCAAGACTGTCTTTCATCGGAGTGCTCGTTATTACAGTAGAATGTTTTTTTCTGGAAGTTTGTTTACTCTTTTGTTGTGGCATTATGGGAACATTAACAATATTTGTAAGTGGAATGGATTCATTTAAGTTAACCAAAGGTGTGGCTGGTCTTTGCTGCTCAATTGATGTTGGTAATATTTGTGAATCAGGGGTCACTGCTCTTTGTAAAATGCTGGGATTTTCCAGTGATGATGTTGCTGCATCTACAAACTGTTCATCAAATTTAGTTGTATCTATGGGCCAAATACCAGCTGCGCGGAATCCGTTTACTGCTTTCTCTATATTGCTGATGCGGTTAAAAGCCTTCGTAAAAAGTTCTACGACCTCATACTGTGTAATTTTTCGGCCCACATTTGAAGCCATGTATAAGTCGCATTCTCTATTATAAGCAGTCTTAATGGGTCCGAAATATGTTAGGTCTAGTGGTTGCATGCGATGGGATGTATGAGGTGGAAGAGACAATAATATTATTCCACTCTGGCGACAAAGCAGATAGCAAGCAAGGCTAATGTGGCTTTCATGGTTGTCTAGGATAAGCAAAATTGGTTCTTCAAGAGTTGGTTTAGCAAAAGATATGAAATGATGTAACCAATCCACGAATAGGTGCTCGTTAATCCAACCAGAATCGCTAACTGCTGCGATCATGTCAGCATTGCCTCCTCGCAACAAATGAGCATTCATTCGCTTCCTTTTAAAAATAAAAAATGGGGGAACATACCTTCCAGAAGCACTGAATGCGCAAACAACTGTTGTTGTCGTGCCTCGTTCACCACTTGTTGCCATACCGACTTGTTTTTGACCTTTTGGCGCCAAAATTCTTGAATTCCTTTGGACATTAGAAATACCGGTCTCGTCCACATTGTAAATACGATTACCATCAAAGTGATATTTTGCTTGCACGGCTTCTAAATTGTTAAAAAACATTTTTACCTCCGTTTCATTAAACGCTGTTATTCTATTGATAGAAGTAGACTCAGGCTTACGAAGCGAAATTTCAGGGTGTCTCTTTTTAAATCCATAAAACCAGTCTTTTCCTGCCATTTGAGATGTTTTGTCAAAATTATGTTTCAATTGATTCACTTCTGCAAATTTAAAAGCTATTTTTCGCACCATTTCTATTGTTAAGCCATAAAATACTTTGCTGCATTTAATTATATGTTGTTCTAATTCAGTTTCTTGTGCATCAGTAAATATAGCTTTTCTTCCAGTTTTAGGTTAATTTATTATTTCTTTCTTGAGATAGTCATGTATAGTACTTTTTGGAACAGAATAAATAATAGATGCCTTTCCTAACGACAGTATTTTGTTCCTTACATCGTGAACGGCTTTTTCTAAATCTTCTAATTTGTATTTGGTCTCAGTCTTCCTTTGGTAACGTCGTGGCATCTAAAAATAGATATAGTAGGTAAGTAAGTATACATATTTATAACACAACAGTTAAGAGTCTGTTAAAACAATATTTTAGGTTAGGTACAAGGAAACAAAAACTACCGCAGTTAACCGGTGGAAACAAATATTTTAAATAAAAGATAAAAATCAATCTATGTAGGGGTAATTGCGGACGTTCGAGATTGCCCCATCTAAGTCGTCCGTCATTAGCCGATTCACAGAAATATCCAGAACTATTTTTTTATTTGAGGTTAGAATCGAGTGATGCAAGTGCTGAGTACTTTAAAACCTTATCTAATTACATGTCGATATACATAAAAGATACCAGATTCCTATGTCATTAATGCCATAATATACAACTTTTCAAAATTACACTAAAATTAGATGAAATTGTAGAAAAAAACTCAATTTTACATACCTTGCAAAGTGTGCGCAGCCTCACTCCCCTACTCACAGTCCGGCACTACGTTCGAACTCGACTCGCGATTGAAGCATTGAGAATATCTGCTATCCTTTTCTAACACACCTAAACTGATGTGTCCGGCATTACCCGCCGTCCGTGATTACCCCACCCTCCCCTAACCTGGAAGTCTTCGAGTCCAGAGTGAATAAGTCGCCTATGCGTGAAGGACGGCTAAAAACTGCAACAACACCGGAATCCATCGAAAAAGTGCATGATATCGTCTTGGACGATAGGTGAGTGAGATAGCTGAGGCTATGAGGATATCAAAAGAAAGGGTGCGAAACATTTTGCACACAAAATTAGGGATGCAAAAGCTCTGCGAAAGACAGGTGACTCGTTTGAAAAAAAAAAACAAAAAAAAGATAAAACTAAAAAAAAAAGAAAAAAAAAATACAAAAAAACAACAAAATCATTTACACAACAACAATACACAAACACATTTATACAATAGGTCTCCCCCAAGCACCTCCACTTCGACCGGTTCTGTGCTTCTCGCATCCAACGAGTTCCTGCGGCCTTCACAAGGTCGTCGGTCCACCTTGTGGGAGGCCTTCCAACGCTACGTATTTCGGTACGCCGCCGCCACTCCAGAACCTTTCGGCGCCATCGGCCATCAGTTCTGCGAGCAATGTGCCCTGATCACTGCCACTTAAGTTCAGTCAAGAAAGCTAAGTCAGACTTAAGTCAGACTTCCATATGTTCCCATACTTGAAGAAATTTTCACTTTACCCTCGCACATGTCTTATCCGGGTAAACGCATGGAAACTTGTCTTCTTTCTTTTTTACTCCAGAATCAAGTCTTTCTTTCTTTCTTTCAATCTGTCTATGAACCCAACAGTAATTGTATTTTTTTTTTCAGCAACCAAATACTAGGAATGTTCCGGCACATGACTCTAGCAATTTTGATGGTGGGAATGTTGGCGGTTATTGCTGGTCCACTCACTCGAACCTGCAGTACAACGATCGGCTCTGTAAGTAAATTTATCTTATCAAAATCAAAAGTAATTTATACAAACTAGACTGAGGATTTGCACTTTTTGAACATCAAAATTACCTAAGACAGTTCCCCCAAAACGCCCACCCTTCACCGCTTCCTAGTGTTTTAGCTGGGATGAAGAAGTGGCGCAATAAACTCACCAGAAGCACAGCTGTCTGATGCGTGGCCGCCATTTTGAATTTGAAAAAAAAATGGCGGATTGGTATGCAGCAGCGTGCATTGCATATAGGCATATAAGCAGTGCCTACCTCGATATATCGACGTAAGCCTGTCTATTACATTTTAGTGTGTCTGCCCCATTAAGAAACTGACTAAATTATCGTACCTAACAAAAAACAAAAACTTCATACAAAGACGCGCGGCAGTAGGCAGTCACCGGACGGCCTACTCAGCTCCCGTACTATTCGCACATTGTCATAGGTCTTTACTCGTTCAAGTTAATACGACAAAATTAAAAATACGTACGTCTCACGCGTAATACCATGACGTTCGACCTTCGCAATTTATCACCCTTATAGGCGTGCCTACTCAAATAACCACACTTTTGACCTCACTTTTTTTTTCTGATTTGTAACCGCGTTTGCCTAGACTAGACCCGGCCTAGTGCCTACCTATTCTGAAGACCAATGCACGCCACTGGGTATGTATGTCACGGACCTTCGAAGCCCTTAACTTACAAGCTATTTTATCTGTTGCCAGGGAGGAGAGATCACAGAGACCTGCCGCGAGGTTGGAAATATTGGAAGGAGGTACATCAACAGAAATAAAACGACTATCCGTAGTCCGGGATCCATCAATATTAACGACCCTGGATTATGGGTTAAAGCTGGAAATAAATATATTGTTCGCGGCAACTATTTTGCTTCTGATTTTGAGGAAGATGTTTATGATGACACGTATGATGAGAATTTAAATTGGTGAATAATCTTGTTGTTCAGCGTATAGCAGTGGTGGTCCAGTGGTAACGGCCGCGACTTACGAGTTGTAGGTCGTGGTTTCGAACCCAAGCCGGACTTTATTTTGTGTAGGTAAATTATTTCATCACCACTGCTCCCAAGACGATGAAGGAAAACATCGTGTGGAAACCTAGAAGTAATAAAAAAACAGGGAGTGCCGACAGAAATGAAAACTTGAACAATTACGTGTGTATAAACAAAACACAAACAGAATACTTTGCCATCCCTCACTGACATATCGGATATACAACATCCCGAGGATAGCCGGACACATCCGAATGTAGCGCAGTGTCGGTAACAGTGTCGCGAATTCAATGGTTTTTCCTATCGCAAAAAAATGCCAACGCCCCTAAAAATCGAAGAATTGTGATGTCTACCAACCCACACTGGGCTCGCATGGTGGATTACGGCCCACTCCTCAAAGAGAGGAGGTCTGTGTCCCAGCAGTGGGAAGATTATAGGCTGATTAATTATGTATGGTAAGCTTGTTGTTCAGTAATGTTGTGCACTAATCATTTGTGTTGTATAACAGGTACCGAATAAAATTATATTTTTCTGTAGTACTTAGTTTGTTTTATTGAAGACTAGCTTTTGCCCTCGACTTTAAACTGTCGTGCATTTAGTATTGAACTAAATGTAGAACGCCACCTATCCATACTACATCTATGGGATAAATACACCCAAATAGGCTCGGATGGAACAGTCGATATTAGTGCAGGATATCAACTCAGGGCGGCGGCTGATGAACATCTAACACGTCAAAGGCGGCGCCCACGGACCCAGTCAGCCGGTCCACTGTACACCCAACAACTCGCACTAGACAAGCGCGGTGGGTTAATTTGCCTAAACCCCTACTCTCTCATGAGAGAGTAGGGAGGCCTTTGCCCTGCAGTGGGATGTCACAGGCTAATAAGATAAGAAAGCTTTTGCCCGCGACTTCGTTCGCGTGAAATTTCTTATTCCCTCGACCCATCTCGTCGTATTGCATCACTTGCCCGCGTCTCCTGCTCTATCACTTCGTTTCCCCATAGCGCTTTTGCTCGGCTCCTAAGGGTCATAGCGTGACGTTAAATAGCCTATAGCCTTTCTCAAGAATTGGGCTATCAAATGCAAGAAGAATTTTTCAAATCCGACTGGTAGTTCCAGAGATTACCCCCTACATACAAACTTACAAACAAATTCTACCTCTTTATAATATTATTATTATTAGTTTAGACTAGCTGCGCCCCGCAGTTTTACCCGCATAAGTTTCGATCCCGTGGGAATATCGGGATAAAAAGTTACCTATATTTTAATCCAGGGTGTCAGCTACCTCCATACAAAATTTTATCAAAATTGGTCCAGCCGTTTGTGCGTCAAGAAGTAACAAACATATAACACACATACACGCACTCCCAAACATTCGCCTTTATAATATTAGTGTGATGTGATAAATTAAGTCAAATCATTTTTGTTTTTTTTTTTTAATTAATCCTCCGATTGCAGCTAACGTAATTCAGTAGTAAGCGAAACGATTTGTTTTTGTTTATAGCTACCTAGAAATAACTCCGAGGGTACATATCACCCAGTGTGCGTATACAGTATTTATTTAAATACGCATTTATTACAATATAATCTACATAATTGTCGATACCTATAGCTTTACTAAACAAATATAATAAAATAATATGTTGGCTATAAATTAAACATTGAACGCGGCAATAAAGTTTATTATGAAGGTACGAGTATTAATATTATTTATAATAACTATTTTCCGGTACTTAAGTAACTTACGATAATAGAATAATAATAACCCCCCGAACGATTTCGGTCTCGGTAAGCAATCTCAACGGAGATTAGTCAGGTACGCAGGAGTCAGGAGATATTATAGTGCACAAGTATGTGCGCAGGCACAAGTCGAACGGCTGGTAATAATAATAAAGTACCTCCCTATTTTGTTTTTTGGATGGGAAATCATCAATTGACCCCTCCTGCTTTGGGTGGAGCGTAAGGGAGTGTCAGACTCATACTAACTAAAACCCACCCGTGTTCCTTCTTAAGCCCTTTATGTTCCGGGGTATCGGTAACCCTTTCGGCCAATCCCGCAACCCCGGCAGGCTTCGGCCCTAACAGGCCCCTTCCTTTATGCTGACATCTCTTTGAGGCGCGCGTGGAACACATACGCGCTGTCCGGCACGGGCCTGGTCCTGATCGGACGGTGAGCTACCCATTACTCTCGTACCTCCCTGGATTCGAACCCACGACCTACAACGAGTAAGTCGTGGCCGCTTCCACTGCGCCACCGCCGCCCTTCTCTATGTAGGCGTACAAACAATACACAATAATTGCTCATTAGCCGATGCTTCAACTATGAATACACAAAAGGCATGTATTTACAATAATAACATCGTATATTATATTAAGGAGGTGCCCTGTGGGCGATGCTTGACACTTGTTTGTACTGTAATCATTGTATAAGTTCAGCAGAGGTGTAAAATATTGGTAGATACGGTTGCAGAAAGTCTTAAGAACCGTATACCTTGAAAAAAATTTTCATCAATTATTTAAGCACGCGACGATGATAAGAGACCAGACGGAATAACCATTTATATGTACATATTCGTTACTGTTTTATCTGAGAAAATTTTTATTTTATTTTTTATTCAAGTATGCAACACACTTCACGATGCAGTATAAAACTAATCTACATCCGTCACCTCACACACCAGGTCCAGTTGAAAACCAGCGTCAGGCACCAGTTGTCTGGCATTTTTGCTGAACTGGGCCTTTTTAGCGCAGCCGCGAGGCATACTTACCTGCTTTTTTTTCTGTTTTTATCTGATGTATGTATCTGGTGTATTGTGTATTTTAGTCTGTGCTAAATAAATGTATTTTCTTTCTTTCATAATGCCCTGGAAGTTAGACAGACCTTTGGTGTTGGATGCAAAATGTGACGACACCCTTGCGCCATCCCATCTTCCTAGCACGGTGGGCTGTGCTGCGGCGGCTGCTGCAGGTGCAGAAAACCTCAAACGGCGAAAATATTGCAACCTGGTTGGGAGTTATATGTTCGAGCTGTTTGGGGTTGAAACACTAGGGCCATGGGGTTCGAGTGCCCACTTGGTTTGGTTTGTCGAGATATCGCCAAGCGGTTAGTCGACTCTTCACGTGACAAGAAGGCTGGCCTATTTTTTGGCCAAAGAATTAGCATTGCCATACAACGTGGCAATGCTGCCAGCCTTCTGGGCACTATTCCTGTTGACAGCGATGCGGACGAATTCTTTGATGCCCTATGATTATTTTTTTTCATATAAATATACATATTATTATAGTTTATAATCTCTATCAAAATCAAAGACATGATGATTGAATTATTCGATTGTCTGATTCTTTTCTCTCCCATTTTATACGGTTGGCTGGGATGCCGACATGACATGATTCTAGACCGCCTAGCGTTGAAATAGTTACTCGTCGGTAATTAAAAATAACCAGACAGCAGACCCTGTTAAAAATGGCGGGACGAGCTGGACAAAACAAACGACCAGTGGTCTCTACGGGAGAGGCCTTTGCCCAGCAGTGGGATAATGCAGGTTACCCCTCAAGAGTCAAGTGTACACCAAGTGTACATAAGAGAAAATGCTCGAAACGTCAACGGTACAGCAAGTGTACACAACAGTGTCATTGTTCTATTGTCATTGTTGAAACAATGACTTTATTGCGCCCATTCCACTACTCCGACGCGTCGGGTGTTTTGACAGGTACGCGGGCAAACGTGTGAGAGGTTACAGTAACAGTATTAAAAATAAACTTTGCTGTTCAGTAAATTTTGACTCCGTAGCAGATTTTTTTTTTTTTGATAACCGGCTGTGAATACGCTAAGGTCCAGCCGCGCTAAATTTTCCAAAGATGTAAACACAACAATGGCCGCTCAAAATTGAATAAAATCGATATACAAGATCATTTATTTTAAGTAATGTTTGTTGTCGTCTAAATCTCTGAGCTAACTAGACCAAGATGATGACTGATTGACGATGCTGGCTCCCCAGTCATCATCTTTGCCCTTACCCCCCCCCCTTTTTTATAAATATCATCTTTCACAGGCAAAAGATAGTTTCAGTTTAACTTGAGTCAGTGCGAATCACAATTTAGTTCTGGACCAGGGACAAATGAAATGAAATAGTTTATTCTCTCAACAGGATATTGGAATAACTTTTAACTAAACGTCATCTATACTTATAATAAATCTGTAGAAGTGAAAATTCTGTACATTGAAAATATGAAAAAAATAAATGGCAGGGGGTGTTACTAGACCGACACCGAACCCTAATATGTGATTAAAAACATTTTTGTGTGTCTGTCTGTCTATCTGTTTGTTCAGGCATCACGCAAAAACTACCGGTTCGATTACGATGAAACTTGGTATAATTATTCTTTAATATCCTGGGCACCACACTGGGTACTATTTATCCCGGAAAAGTATATACAATAAAAAACAAACTTAATTTTGCGGTTCGATCCCTAGACCCGATTACTGTACCAACCGCAAATAATAAGTTTGTCGTAGGTTACGTAGAGTGTGTGTTCTTTGTGAAGAGTAGGTATCCACTAAGAAAGTGTTTTTTCGAAATTCCAACCCTAAGAGGGTGAATGGAGGGAGGGTGAAATTTCACGCGGACGAAGTCGCGGGCAGAAGCTAGTATATAAAAAAATTGCTACGTGAAGTCGACATTTTCTATTTTATACGTCACTAGCTGCGCCCCGCGGTTTCACCCGCGTAAATGTTGATCCCGTGAGAATGTCGAGATAAAAAGTAGCCTATATGTTAATCCAGGGTATCAGCTACCTCCATACAAAATTTTATCAAAATTGGTCCAGCCGTTTGAGCGTGAAGAAGTAACAAACATATAAACACACGCACACACTCACAAACTGTCGCCTTTATAATATTAGTCATCATATTATTTAAAAAAAAAATAGATGGAGTAGATATTTTTTTATGTGACTGATTTTATCTGATTTTTTATCTCAGGGGTAGCCCTGAGAAGAAATGACGAAACAAAGGTCGAAAAATCAGGAGTCAGTCTCTTTTGGAGTTTTCATGTAACAATCGGGTCACTTTCGGTTCCTACCCTGGGTTAAGTTAAACCCAGTTTAAATATGAAACGCGGCTACTTGTTTGTCCCTTATGATAGTAGAAAATCTAAGAATACAAAAATCGCCATTGTTTTATTATACACCCCATCGCTAGAAGCTACCGTAGGTGTTCAAAAGGGAATAAAGTTGAATATTTTTTACTGTTCCCCTTTGAGCACCACAGTAAAATATTGATTGGTTCTCAAATGGGAATACCTTTGGTGCTCTAAAAATATTGATTGGTGCTCAAACGGGAATACTCCGCCGTTACCCAAAGATTTGTCATCCATCCCTCTCTAATCGTAATCGTTTCTTTCTAAGAATACACACAGTACGATTTTCCAAAGTCTGGTACTTACGTCTTTCTAACCCCGATGCCATCGAAGTGCATCCTTCCATAATTAATGCTGGCAGCCCACTCGAATGCTGAGTCCTACGCAGGCTCGTCATCTTGTAAAGTGTGCTCAGCTGTGTTTATAGTATTTAGTTAAATGGCGCATTCCATTGGACAAATTATTGTGTGATGACTAATTTTCACATTGTGTTCTCCTTATTCTATGGTTTGTCCGGTAAACTAAAACGGCTCTATCCTACTAATATTATAAACGCGTTGTGTGGATGGATGGATGGATGTTTGTTACTCTTTCACGCAAAAACTACTGAACGGATTTGGATGAAAGGCACACAGATAGTTGGATCGAAACTTATGCGTGTGAAACCGCGGGGCGCCGCTAGTTTTAAAATAAGATTTATCTTTAGGTCCAGGTTTAAAACATCTAAAAATATAATTTAAAATTGTGTCCATGGAGATTCTTGCCCGTTCTTCTCCATAAGTAGCTACAACGCTTTGGAAA
This sequence comes from Amphipoea oculea, assembly GCA_945859645.1. Classification (NCBI taxonomy): domain Eukaryota; kingdom Metazoa; phylum Arthropoda; class Insecta; order Lepidoptera; family Noctuidae; genus Amphipoea; species Amphipoea oculea. Next base: position 2,058,583 of record OX243886.1, on the reverse strand, counting down.
GGGCAACTAGCTTCATAATTTCTGACTGACCGACCCCTTGGCACTCGATCACGCCTCGACTTTACTTTAATTTTGTTTGTCTTGCCTTTTAATCAGCATGTTACAACTTACTGGCTTGTAATGTACCGATTTGAAGCATCAACCAAATTGACCGACGGCATTTTCTTAACACTTTGTGCGGGGTCCTTTAAGAGTGATTAGAAGATTATTATTTCGATGTTGGTTCCATGGATTAAATTGTTCAGTTTAATGGTATGTAGTACACCCTTAAATTTGACCACAGCTGTCTGATACACCCTGTATATTCTATTTTAAATAAACCAAACTGCGGGCACGGGAAAATTCAGAAGCTAGGTGCACGGTTCCAATTGGTCGTTTAGCAGGAGAACCAAGGCTGCTACAAAATTATTAATTCTCTCTTGAAAATCCAACAAAAATGTCATATTTAAAAATAAACAAAACTCTTCAATAACCTTATCATTCTTATTACCTCGCATCTCAAAAGATTACAAACTAACAAACAATCTAACCTATAAAACCGATCAATAATATAATGATAATAATAATGATCTATAATTACAGTAACAATATAATTGTTACGCCATCTTTGCGTTCTCACGGACGCCGGTAATCGTTCATACCTTACCATATTTGGTGCTAATGTGAGAGAGTGAAGTCGACGGTCCACTGCTATGGAGGATGTCCACGGAGAGGTTTGACACGTTTAGCTAGGTTTATTATTAACTGCGCCCCGCGGTTTCACCTGCATAAGTCTCTATCCCGTGGGAATATCGGGATAAAAAGTATCCTATGTCCTTTCCCGGGACTCAAACTATCTCTATACCAAAATTCATCTAAATTAATTCTCCGGTTTAAGCGTGAAGAGGTATCAGACAGACAGACAGACAGTTTTTTTATAACCAACTAGCTGCGCCCCGCGGTTTCACCCGCATAAGTTTCGATCTCGTGGGAATATCGGGATAAAACTATCCTATGTCCTTTTCCGGGACTCAAACTATCTCTATACCAAAGAACAATGTCAGATTTCGGCTCACACAACCTTTAAAATTAAATTCACGCGGACACGAAGTTTTTACCTACAACAATTTAAATATAAAATTCTAACTTCTAAAAAAATATTTAGTTCTTTTCGAGAACTGTTCCAAAAGAAAATCATTTTAATAAGTAGGTAATCATTTTACAAATCATGTTCTTCAATTCCAGGTTTTTCTCATTTTAAATAAAACAGTGTCAGGTCAGTGTCAGTTACCTGTTCTGCCACTGTAATCGATTATTCTAAATAATTAAAGCGATTTACTCTTTAGTTTTTATTTACCACCTCACAATTGTCTTTTATTATTATTATTATTTATCTAAATAATACGTTCGTCGTGTTTATTAAAATACATTTATTATTTTTTAAAGAATATAAGAACGAAATTCAAGAAATCGATTTTCCTGATCTGTATTCGATAACTTAATCGCCTTGTACTGGCAACCAGCAGTTCGCCATTAAAAAAAAAAAACTTGCAGTTCTGTCAAAATCGCGCGCGCCAGTTAAAACATATTGTTGTTGTCGGTGTTTTTCTAAGTGTACGTTTGTTTCCTTCTCGAATTCATCTGCGTTTGCGTTATAGACTTATTGTGTTATATTCATACCACACATTTTGTGACAATGTACCATCAACTACGTTGTATTAATTGTGGTATAAATGTGTTCCGGATGGAACGGCATTTAGGTGAATCTGACGATGTCCATTCATTGTTACGGCAATGGACTTCACTTTTTGAGGTAAAGTACGATTTTTATTAAATAGAATGTCAACTGTTTTAACTAAGCTAAATGTTAATTTGCAACACAACCGTATTTTGTTGGTTTTAGATTCCAAATGACAGTGTTGTTTGTCATTACTGTTGGTTATTAATTAAACAAACAAGTAATCCAACAAGTAGCAATGCGCCAACTGAGTCAATTGTGCATCGAAATCTTTGTATTGGTTGCGGTCATTCATTGCATCGTGTAAAGTCTCACGCCTTAAATAACAGTTCAGAATGAGAAGATGCTATCAGACGCGTGATAGAGCAACAATAACCTCCAATTTAAAATGTCTGAATAACTTCTTCTGTAGAAGTTCAGTGTAAAAGTGGATATTACAGAAAAGCTTTTGACATTAAACTACACAAAAAAACAAAAGAATTTTCACTGTCCATGACAAATTAATATTGAGCCAAAGTTACTATGGACATCTGACATTGTTCTTTCATCAAAATTAATTCTCCGGTTTAAGCGTGAAGAGGTATCAGACAGACAGACAGACAGTTTTTTTATAACCAACTAGCTGCGCCCCGCGGTTTCACCCGCATAAGTTTCGATCTCGTGGGAATATCGGGATAAAACTATCCTATGTCCTTTTCCGGGACTCAAACTATCTCTATACCAAATTTCATCAAAATCGTTTCAGTGGTTTAGGCGTGAAGAAGTAACAAACATATAAACACACACACACACACTCACAAACTTTCGCCTTTATAATATTAGTGTGACAAAAAAACACGTATTTACCCGACTACGGCGGAGCAAAAAGGAGGGTTATGATTTTGACCGGTATGTATGTATGTTCATCCGCTCCCTCGTAACTTAAAAAGTGCTTATAATAATTTGACAAATGAGGTATCGTTAGAAGCGTCTTGACCGTCCGCTGGTTATAGGCTATGTGACGTCACACTAAATTCAATATAGCGCCCTCTAGAGGGCATAAAGTAATGAATATAAAAATAAATATTTTGGGATGGTGCCTTGTGGGGTATCAAATGAAAGGGCTTAAGTTTAATAAAAACTAAAACATGACTACTGAAAAGGATGAAACAAGAAAGTACCTTCCCGTGGTCGCATGCTACCATAGCTTATTTAGTACAGCGGCATGCGACCACGGGAAGGTACTTTCTTGTTTCATCCTTTTCAGTAGTCGGGTTTTAGTTTTTAAACTTTTTTTCTTCTATACACTCTCATAGAACGTATCTCCACACGGCGATATCGTGGCGGCGAAAATTTGATGGCACGGCGAGACTATCGCCACGATTCTCTCACTCGTGGAGACGGCCCCATATAGCCGTGGGCCGCTGTGTAGCGGCGCCTTTACTGTGGCTTGCGCTTACGCCGATCTAAGGATGGTTAGCTTATTAGATGAGTGTGAAGTGGGTTTATAAGGTGTTTTAAAGTCAACTTTAAAACACCTTATAAACCCACTTTAAAACACCTTCTTTAAAACACCTTATACACCCACTGGTTATTGTAAATATATAGCTTAGGTTATTAGTTTAGGTTATAAGTTTATGTTTTTAACTGTCGCATTAGGTTAAACCCTGTAATGGCGGTTAAGCTTGTATAAATAAATAAATAAATAAATAAATAAATAAAACTTCACAGGCTTTAATTGAGAGATTACGATCTCTTATTGATTTTTGTACTTGATCATTTTTGCGATGTATTTAGGTAATTTGTTGCTAGTATTTGCGTGTACTTTACTGGGAATAAATTTATCTCTGGCAGCAGTAAGACACTGCTGTAGGTAGTAACAAAAAGTGCCCCTTCCAGAAAAAAGACTATTGCGATCAGCTATCAATAAATTACAGCTTTCTATTAATTTGGCTCTAACAAAACATCAAGATAAAATTTGGAATACTAAACTTTCGAAAGTTGACAATCCTAGGAACGATATCTGGCGACTGGCTAAATCATTAAAATCCAGATCAGACTCAATACCTCCACTTAAAACACCCGAGGGCACTTTTACAACCAACATCAGTGAACAATGTGATGCTCTAGCAGATGCTTTCGAGATGAACATAAACCTTACTCGTGACTGGATAAGCGATAGTGTCGAGAAGGACGTTCAGTCAGCCAATACTTACTTAAATGATGTATCCACAGATGAATTGCACCTACCTGTGCGGCCAACTGAAGTCTGGAAAGTTTTACGTAAACTCAAGACCAGAAAGGCTCCAGGTGATGATGGCATACACAACATCATGCTTAAAAATCTGTCACAAAAATCTGTTGTGTTTATCACAAAAATTTTCAATGGTTGCCTTAAATTGGGATATTTCCCCAATACGTGGAAAACTGCAAAAGTTATCGCACTTAAAAAACCTGGAAAAGACACCTCTTTACCAGTTAGTTACAGGCCTATTAGCCTACTTCCTGTTCTAGGTAAACTGTTTGAGGTCATGATTTATAATCGCTTGCTACGTTGCTCTGACCAGCTTGTTATGAACGAGCAATTTGGCTTTCGTTCCTCTCACTCCACAGTACAACAATTGGCTCGAGTATCTGAACACATTTCTTATCATCTTAATCTCAAACAGTCTACCGGTATGTTCCTTCTAGACATCGAAAAAGCCTTCGATACCGTCTGGCACGAGGGCCTTTTATACAAGCTCATCACTTACGGCATTCCAATTGAGCTAGTAAAACTTATTCAGTCTTATCTTAATAACCGGCAGTTTGTGGTCCACATTGGTACTGACAGGTCTTCGCCCCGGAAGGTATCGGCAGGTGTTCCTCAAGGTTCGGTGCTCGGTCCGTACCTCTTCATATTATTCGTGAGTGATATTCCTGTGCAGATCCGTACTCACCTGGCCTGTTTTGCTGATGATACAGCATCGTACACAAGCGATGATGACATCGACATTATCATTAGTAGACTTCAGTTATCGCTTGAACTACTTCAATCTTATTTTAATAAGTGGAAGCTTAAGTTGAATGAATCCAAGACTGAGGCGATACTCTTCACACGCCAACGTGCCACCCCTAAAAGAAAATTAAAAATCGCTGGGCAATCGATTCCATGGAGCACTGAGGTTCGATATCTTGGCGTTACATTAGATAAAAAGCTTAACTGGACAAAACATATAAATAAATTACGCGTTAAAGGTGCGCAAGCACTCGGTTCTCTCAGTCCTATACTTAATCGAAAATGTAAGCTCAGCGCTAATACCAAACTTCGGTTATACACCACACTAATAAGACCTTGCATCACCTATTCGTGTCCGGTGTGGAGTAGCACTTGTCAGTCTAATTATAACTTGTTACAAACAATTCAAAATAAAGCAGTTAAAATTGCCTATAATACCCCGTTTAAAACTAACCTTAAAGCACTACACACTAATATAAAATTACCTAGCATAACAAAATTCATCCTAAAACTAACTCGTAAATTTTACAATAAAAATAAATATCATCAAAATACATTGATTGCTAACATTGGTCAAACCGAGTTGAAAGACTTGCGACATATCGATAGATACGGTACATACAAGCTTCCCCATCACTACGTGTTGTTTGCACACAATACTGATAACGCGTCGTAGCTGTACCCGTACGATGCGCCAGCGCTTCCCCGCGCTCGCCGTATATAGGTGAGCGCGCGGGAGGCGCGGTAGCTCGTGCGCCGCTGGTGGCCACGCGCGATCACCTGAGCCACCGCTTGCACCGGTCGCACTTACGCTGAGCGCGTAGTTAAGTATTTTGCAGCTACCCCCTCATTTTTATTTTCTATAAGTAAATGAAACTAGTTACAATAATTTCATTAGTTAATATTATGTAAGGTTTAAATTATTGAAGGCCTCATGTTGTAATAAGTTTAAAACCATCACTATTATACAGTGTGGTGACGACATAACGACATTAAATGAAAATACGACCTCCACTAGTTAACCTAAACACTTTAAAATGATCAAATTAAGTATTACATGAAAATTCAAAAATCTATTTTTTCAAACAAACTAAATGCGAAAATAATCAAAATTTAAAACAACATCCTTTATAATATTGTCTACTAACCTCATCTGACCTTGTAGGGACTGTACGTAAGAGCGGCAACGTCGCTCCCGAGAGGGGTAGTTTCATTCATGTAGGTACAAATCTAAAAAAAATGGCACGCGGCATCTATCCCCGCTTCGCCCGCCGCCTCCCGCGCGACTTTTCTACCAGTAGATTCACGATTTATAAACACAATTAAACTTTTAATACACTTTTAAATTTTTAATTGTTGAAATTGTCAACCATTTAAATCCCCATAAAAAAAAATCCAGTGGAGTTAGGTCCGGTGACCTTGCTGGCCATCGGCGAGGTCCATATCGGCCAATCCACTGCTGTGCAAACATATTATCAGTGAGGCATTCTCTGGCTCTCGCCACAGAATGTGCAGGTGCTCCGTCTAACTGGTACCATCTACGGGAGTCACCATATCTTTGACGATATGTTCTTAAAGCTAGGGCCGCGTTTCGTTGACACTAACCATAAATCAATATCATATCGGTATACTCCATAGCACTGTAATTGAAACGAGGCATTCTGATCTTATAACTTACAACCAAATAACACAAAGTAACTATCACACTATTGTTTACACATTAGGTATGTACCGTAACCTACGAAATTACACAATCGCATTATCTATCAATAACACAACAGTTGCACTGTATGAAATTGCAACAAAACAATTTTCAGTTTTACACAAAATTATTAATAATGCGCTAAACCACTCTTACGCATCGAAATTAAAACAAAAACATGCTTTCACAAGGGTGGCATGTCACGCACTAGATGGATGGCCAGGAGCAAATTCCAGGAAAAACCCTAGATGTATTTCTTTCCTTTTCTTGCACAATAAATCTTTTGAATGCAGAAGTGAACTATTGTTGCCCTACAGTCCCTACACTTACTTTGTTTAAACAAAAACGTCGAATTGGCAACGTCGCTTTCTTTTGTTTACAAAAGGAAATGGCCCTCGGCAATCTTTGTTTGCTTATGATAATAGGAATTTTAAAGTCATGGTTATTAGGTCTAAATTCAATCGCCAATTTTGGTTACGCAAGTAGGTAAATGAAATTGTTTTGATGTGAATGAACTTGCGTCGTATTCACATCATGTGTTAAAATTGTCAAATTAAAAAAAAATTCCTGCGACTATACCCTTGATTATAATTTGATAATTTTTGGTATACGTACTACTAACGCGATGCCCAGTATGTGGTTTCAATTAATGTCGTATTATCCTCACCACCCGATATACTTATAAAGGTGATCCTAGCCTGTAGAAGTGTTGTTTATTATATTAGTGTATCTGTTACTTATTTTAAGTACTACAGCTTTGTATATGTTTTATGTTAAATAAAGAATTTCTAAAACAAAAAACGATCTCTTATTAGGTTTTAATTTAACCACTTAGAACATTAATGTGGAATTCGACTAGAATATAAAAATGCTTGTAGACGGACCGGATTTCTCTCTGACAATAATATTAAGTATTTAAGTTACAACGGTTATATATCTGAGTTCTTTGTTTTTATTTGTGTGTATAGGTACTGTGCCACTTAACCCGCTGGTTAAGTGGCACAATATACACACAAATAAAAACAACTTAAAAACAACGCTACGCTATGACGCTTCATATAAAATATTCTCTTTCTTTTTAACCGACTTCAAAAAAAAGGAGGCGGTAACAAACATAAACAGTTATTTTTCTTCACTTTGTGGTGTCTTTTTTGGAAGTCAGTTGTTTTTTTTATTTTAAGTTTTTTATTGTAATTTTTTGTGTGTTCAAAATTGCCTTTTATGTGCCTATTTGAAATAAATACATTGACTTTGTGTTTCGTAATGTTAATTACTTACTACTTATTGTATAGAATCAAGTTCTTCTGACTGACCAGACAGCTGTGCTGCTGGGGAGTTTGTTGCGCCACATCTTCTCCCCAGCGAAAGCACTAGAAAGTGGTGAAGGGCGGGCGTTTTAAGGGACTGTCTTATGTCACCATCATCATGATTTCAGCCGAAAGAAGTCCACTGCTGGACATAGGCCTCCCCCAAGCACCTCCACTTCGACCGGTTTTGTGCTTCTCGCATCCAACGAGTTCCTGCCGCCTTCACAAGGTCGTCGGTCCACCTTGTGGAAGCCTTCCAACGCTACGTCTTCCGCTACGCGGTCGCCAATCCAGAACGTTTCGGCCCCATCGGCCATCTGTTCTGCGAGCTATGGGCCCTGCCCACTGCCACTTAAGTTTGGCAATTCTTCGGGCTATGTCGGTTACCTTGGTGCTCCTGCGGATCTCCTTAGTTCTGATTCGATCACTCAGGGAAACTCCAAGCATAGCCCTGTGCCCTGTCTTATGTAATGTTGTCTGATTCTCAGCCTAGTTTGAATAAGTGACTTTTGATTGATTTTGGAACGTATACTACGTTCCTTTGGGATAAGCCTCCACGCGGTTGAAACCGCAAGTTAAAGCTAGTCTTCAAATAAACGTCTACATTTTGACGTGATCACGTCTTATAAATCGATGAACGCCGGCTGCACGCACGAAAAAGCATGACTCATTGTCACGTTCCGCCTGAGCCGAGTGTGCAAGCGAGAGCGCGGAACAAGCGATAGAGAGGCACGATCGGCCTAAGCGATCGGCTTGTGATGCATCTATCTGATGTTTTCTTATTACGTTATCACGTAAAATTATCGTCCGTAAGCCGAATTTACAAACAACAAATTTTTATAGATTGTCCCATGAGCTGACGCCACACAGAACTAAATCCCAGTGAATGTATTACAAAATATACTGTGGTTTGTAGTAGCAAATGAGAAATAAATGAGTTAGCACAAATTGCTGGTCTCGAATGACTTTCCTTGATTAATGTTGCGACACTCTTTCTAAATAAATGGTTATCGTGACCTGTTGAAAAATGTGTTTTTACTGTTGGACCTACTGGCGGTGTATAACGGACTTGCGTCTTTTATACTAAAGCAATCATAGCCAATTAGCCAGGAAGGAAAAATTTTGGAAAATTCAAAAGTGCGCGACTCAAAATGCTCATTCTGATCGTATAAAAAACCATAGATATAGATATTACATAGTTAGTTTTTTTTATTAATTATAATTAAACTACTTTGAATAAAAGAGCCATTTTTAATAGGGTCCCTCCTATGGGTGAAACGAATCTATTAAAAAAAGTGGCATTCCGGGAGTGCCGACAGAAGTGAAAACTTGAACAATTACGTGTGTATTTTCTGAATCGTCATATAAACAAAACACAAACAGAATACAGTGACATATCGGAAATACATTAAAACCGAGTACATCCCGAGGACAGCCGAACACATCCGAAGCGGTGTCGGTTACGGTAACAGTGGAGCGAATCCAGTGATTTTTTCCCATCTCAAAAAATGCCCAACGCGTCTAAACAAGTTTTCAATTAAAAAAATCCTCTATGCGGAAGCACCTATACTACCAAGAACTGAGCATGTCGCATTAATTATTACTTCTAAGAACCGATCAAAAATCAACAATTTAAAACACATGATTAAATCGATCCTCATTATAATAATCATATGGATATTAGATCCCAAAAAAAATTAGCATTCTTTAACACATGCAGGGTCAAATGAATAACGGCGGTTGATAACCTCAAAAATTTTTTGGGATGCATGAAGAAGCCTCTTCGTCTCCTCGTGTAGCGCAGTTTGTTCCGCCAGTTACTCAACTGAACGCTCGCGCTCGGCGAATCCTGGACAGTCACACCCAACACCTTATTTGACTGGCCAATTCTTCCCTTGCGGTGGTAGGGCTAACGCCCGCCTGGTTTGCGACCACCCTCCCACCGGAGTCCGACGTCAAGCAGCCTGCTGTGTTTTGTCGATGCGTGGGAGTTCCAGTGCCTTAGGCATCTTCTGGGTACGCTCGTTCCATCATAGACCTCATCCATCGCTTTCCATCAGGCGTGATCGATTTCAAAAGCGGGTCCATTTGCAATAATAAAAAAATATATCTTTTTGTTTTAATCATGTTTAGATATGGATACCCATCACGCCTGCGCAGTTTCGCTAGCAAATTTGTTGTGACCCTGTATACGTACCGAGCATGGAGCACATTGTGCTCCATGGTACCGAGTATAAGGCAAAGATATTTTAAACAAATTGCACCTATTGTAGTAACACAAAAACACGGTAGCTTACCGTTTTGAAAGAACTACAAAAAACGTGCTTTTTAAATTAAGTAAACAAATTCCTCCTTGTAATTATTGAACGTTCATTTCTGACCCTCGGTTTGACAAGAGAATTATTGTTTATTGTTATTATAGTGTTATTATTTCATCGGATTTGGCGTTACAAACCTTTTTTGTTGCACCTACTTCCGATTATCATTAGAGAAGGCAAGGTTAGTTGTGTCAATAAGTTGTTGGGTTCAGCACAAAACAAAAGTTTTGAGCACGAATGTGGCTATTATCATACTAGCTAACCCGGCAAACCTCGAACCGCCTCAGAATCATTAAGAACGAATGTATGAGAAAATAAATTATTTTCTTTTTTTTTCATGAATTTTTCCCATGTTTTAATAGTTATTCTGCTATTTGGGGCGGAGACAAATCCAACAAATCTAAGATCATGATAAATCGGTCTAGCCGTTCTTGAATTATAAATGGTGTAACTAACCCAACTTTTTTTTATTTATACAGGGTTATTGGAAAAACATCAACAACCTCTTAAGGGGTCATTGTACTCATCATTACGAACAACTTTTACTATGGGACCAAACCTGACATCGCGAAAAAACAATCAGCTGTTCCCTACATTTTGACGAGTTATACGAACATAAATGTAGGGAACAACTGTTTTTTTTTTCGCGGACTCGTCCTCTGTAACATAAAAACATACTCATCAGTTATATTATTATTACAGAGGCGTGATGTTATGTGAAACTAAGACGCTCATTGGCGACGTAAAACTGGTGGATGCCAATCTTCACAGCTTGGCTCATCGCCGCAAGGTTGCCTGCCTGTCGGTCAGAAGACCGACAGGCAGGCAAGGTCTGTAGAAACAGACTGTACTTCGGTGAGCGTGCCCAAGAACTCCACGACCTCATTCCACCGGCCCCCTTCTACCTTCGGACATCCAGACGCACTGCAAGTTACCATCCCTACCTGGTTGCTATTCTATCAATTCGCACTAAGCGTTTGCAAATGTCCTTTATAATGCGCACAGCAAAAGAGGTGGAACTCTCTACATGCGTCTGTTTTTCCGAGCGCATACAACCCGAATCTCTTCAAAGTGAGAGTGAACAGGCTTCTTCTGGGTAAGCTCGCTCCATCGTCGACTTTGTCTCTGTCATCTTTGACCTAGGCTAGAGCCAAGAGCAAGCCCATTTCAAATAAAAATAAACCGAGTGTGCTTATGACCACACGACTGAAGTGAAACTTCTAACGAATTTGGCTATGAGAGGAAGAGAGAAAGAAAATGTGCGCGCGCACTGCTTTCTCTTGCTTATATCCCCCACTCAACTCCCGTTCGCCTCGCCCGATCACACTTTTCTTAACGCGTTCGCCAGCTTACTCCCCAAGTCAAGCGTGCGTAAAGAAGTATCCCTTCAAAAAAAACTTTCCATATGTTATGAACGTTATGAACCATCAATCAACAAGTTTTGCGGAACCCTAGAGCGTGGGTGATACATAATAGTATTCGTAATTATAATCATTGTGTGTGCAATATGATTGTAATAGCTTGAATACCATATTGTATAACTTTCAAAACCACACGAAATATAATGAAAACTACATATATGGTATTGGTATGCGTAAATAACACCTCCTCACAATCAATCAATGTGCCTAGCCTTTTCCCAACTATGTTGGGGTCAGCTTCCAGTCTAACCGGATGCAGCTGAATACCAGTATTTTACATGGAGTGACTGCCTATCTGACCTCCACAACCCAGTTACTGGGTAACACGATACCCCTTGGTAAGACTGGTTGTCAGACTTTCGGGTTTCTGATGACCCGTAACGACTGTCAAAGATCTAAGAATACGGGTCACACGGGTCGATCGATCAAGTTAAGCTACGCTTCCCGCGGTCGGTCCGTGGATGGGTGACCATCTTTACATACCGAGACCCCTCCGTGCCTCGAAAAGCATGTTAAGCCGTTGTTCCCGGCTCGGTGGATCTTTGACAGTCGTTACGGGTCGTCAGAAGCCCGAAAGTCTGACAACTAGTCTTACCAAGCGGTATCGTATTACCCAATAACTGGATTGTGGAGGTCAGATAGGCAGTCGCTCCATGTAAAATACTGGTATTCAGCTGCATCTGGTTAGACTGGATGCCGACCTCAAAATAGTTGGGAAAAGGCTAGGCAGATGATGATGATCTTCCAGGAATAATACGTATTTAATTCTTTGATTAAAATAAACTAAAACCTTTATATTTTTGGAATTTGCTAATTAAGCCCTTTCATTTGATACACAACACGGCATGACAAAAAAAAAATTTTTAGATCATGTCTTTTTCCCCGCTAGGGGGCGCCATATTGAATTTAATGTGACGTCACATAGCCTATAACTAGCAGACGATCAAGACGCTTCCAACGATACCTCACTTGTCCAATTATGACAAGTAGTTTAGAAGTTATGAGGGAACAGATGAACATACGTACATACATACATACCGGTCAAAATCATAACCCATCTTTTTGCTTCGCCGTAGTCGGGTAAAAACGATAGTCACTTCTAACTGTTACAATTACTTATTAAAGTATTAACTGTAAAATTTCGTTGGATCCCACTTTTGAATCCCATTTTTTAGGTATTAACGATGGATCCCGTTTGCTATTTCCGTTGAATCCCATGTTATAACAACATGTGTACATTTCAGAAGAAAAGTGATTTACCTTTATCAAACACTAGATTAGGTTAATTATTTAAAAAAAAAATGTTAGGTGAGGTTAAAACTGTGACCCCTACGCACGAGCCGAGCAAGCGAAGCGAGCGGTGCCGCGGCAGCGGCCGGCGAGTGCCAGAAACGACTAGATTATATAGAAAATGAGTTGTTTGTGAAATAAATAGTATACGAAACGTTGGTTATAAACTAAAAAATTGTCAATGGAGTCTTGGTGAAACATTACTGAACCACTCATTTTATTATAAACAATTTTGTTGTTGAAAGTACCCGCAATCAGATTTTTTTAAGCATTCGGGATCCAACGGAAATACTTTGCGGGATTCAACGACAATAAAACGTAACTATCTTGCATTTTTTAAATTCGGGATCCAACGGAAATACATAATAATTTTTTGCGGGATCCAACGCCAAAAATATTAAACTGGGATTCAAAAGCGGGATCCAACGGAAATAAATCCTCAATTTGGTGCAGAACAATTTAATTTAAATTCAACAATAATACAATGTACCTGGATCTTTACTGGTGACGTCATAGACCAAAACAAAGAAGCTCAATGAAACTGTAATTCAAACTCAAACTCAAAGCATTTATTTCAATTAAACCATTTACAGGCACTTTAATCCAAATACCTAGGTGCATGCAGTGGACCTTGACTGAGTGATCGCTAATTGAGCATTTTGTTATAACAATAATCTAGATATCTTTTTAAATTCAAAACAATTTGGAGGCTTTGTACTGCAGTATTTATTTTTGAAGTGAAACTTCTTTACGCACGCTTGACTTGGGGAGTAAGCTGGCGAACGCGTTACGAAAAGTGTGATCGGGCGAGGCGAACGGGAGTTGAGTGGGGGATATAAGCAAGAGAAAGCAGTGCGCGCGCACATTTTCTTTCTCTCTTCCTCTCATAGCCAAATACGTTTGAAGTTTCACTTCAGTCGTGTGGTCATAAACACACTCGGGTTTTTTTTTCTTTGTTGGCTCTTGCGGTATGCTTTACAGAAAGCTTTGAAATGAAACTTTTATTTATGTAAGTAGATCTGGAATGCAGCTGAATACCAGTATTTTACATGGAGCGACTGCCTATCTGACCTCCACAACCCAGGTACTGGGTAATACCCCCTTGGTAAGACTGGTTGTCAGACTTTCAAGCTTCTGACGACCCGTAACGACTGTCAAAGATCCACGAGTGACAGCCGGGAACAACGGCTTAACATGCTTTTCGAGGCACGGAGGTGGTCTTGGTATGTAAAGATTCCTTCTGCGAAGCAGTCATGCTAGCGAAGGAGGTGGCGGAACGGCTGAGGGAGAGAGCCTCACACCCCAGCCGCCGCGGGAGACGCTCCGGGCGTCGGGAGCCGCGTGACTACTCCCGGCCACCGTAGGCGCGGGCCTGCGGACGGAGAGTAATGGGTAGCTCACCGTCCGATCAGGACCAGGCCCGTGCCGGACGGCGCGTACGTGTTCCACGCGCGCCTCAAAGAGATGTCAGCATAAAGGAAGGGGCCTGCCAGGGCCGAAGCCTGCCGGGGGTGCGGGATTGCCCGAAAGGGTTACCGCTACCCCCGGAACATAAAGGGCTAAGGAAGGAACACGGATGGGTTTTAGTCAGTAAGAGTCTGACACTTCCTTCGCTCCACCCAGAGCGGGAGGGGTCATTTGATGATTTCCCATCCATAAAAAAAAAAAAAAAGGTATGTAAAGATGATCTCTAATCCAGGGAGCGTAGATTAACCTGATCGATCGATCCGTGCAGCTGTTATTACTTAACCACAGGCCCCTCAAACTCAAAAACAATAATACTAAACATTCAACCAGCATTAAGATCAAACGCCCGCTAATCTCCAATAATTGACATTACAAAATGCTCCTCGACCATGTCAATAGCATCATCATCCATATAATATACTGCAGCAATTACCGCCGACAAAAGACCAGCGATAAATAAAATTGAACACTCTAATTATGTAGAATCGAACCTTGAACCGCCAGGTATGCTAGTCAAATGTCAATCGCTGATACATTTTGTGGTTTTGAACCGTTCAAATGGGATAAAGTGCGCGTGAATTTGGCAGAGAATTATGTGCGGTAATTGACACGGCATGTTAAGGACTCGTTTGTACTATGGCAATGTTTTGAAGCATGTTTTGTTGTAAAATAGGCACGTTTTAGGACAATTCATACAATGTATGAGTGCACTGCAAAAAATGAGACTATTTATTTTTACCCGATTGCGCCAGAAGGAGGGTTTTGTTTTTCGAGAGTATGTATGTATGTATAATTGTTTGGCACGCTCTGCGGCCTGAACGGCTCGATGGATTTTAGCTTGAGAGGTGTCGTTAGATTCGTATGTTGGAATCAAACGGGGCCAATACTATTATTATAGTTTCAAACTCAAATGGGTCCCGCCTGCTTCCAACTTTTATTTAATTTAAAATCGGCTTGTTTTTAGCTTTTCAGTGAGTTTTAGTATAAGGTTGAAGTCGGGTTTTTTTATTTTTTTTTAAATTACTTTTTTACATACCTAGATAAACAAACTGAGGTGAATAAGGAAAAAAGGTGAATCAGAATTAAAATAATAACAAATGACTACAGTAAACAAAATCTGAAAAAAAAAATATGTGTTATTCTTCAGGATATATGCTAGTTAGATAGTGTGTTGAAAACATAATATGACTAATGTGATACGGTAGAAAAAAATCATGAAGATACCTCTAAAAACTTTCTTTTTACAATAAAAACCATACTTAATACACACAATCATTCTGATTTTTGTCAGATTATTCTACAAGCAACATACTAAAGCACTAGTGTTTTAATTTTTTAGTCCAAACAATAGATTTTTTTGTAAATAGATAATTGCTTCATATTTTGTAATAAATTACCAGCGTTGTGTCATCGCGCTTCTCTTTCTTTTCTATACACTCCGACAGTGACAGCGCTTTAGGTCTTGTAGTCCCCTTTTTTTTTTTTTATGGATGGGAAATCATCAAATGACCCCTCCCGCGCCTGGGTGGAGCGGAAGGGAGTGTCAGACTCTTACTGACTAAAACCTATCCGTGTTCCTTCCTTAGCCCTTTATGTTCCGGGGTAGCGGTAACCCTTTCGGACAATCCCGCACCCCCGGCAGGCAGGTCTTGTAGTCCTCTAAGCTATGTGTTATCTGATTTTTGTTAAAGTAGATTATCCCTTGACGTGCCCTTAGAGAGGTAGGTGTTTTACTCTTCACACATTACTCTAAAGACTACGAAGATGATATAGGATTAAGTAAAAAAAAAAAAAAAAAAAAAAAAAAAAAAAAAAAAAAAAAAAAAAATTGTTTATTGTCACAAATCAGCAAATAGTTACAAATTTGTATTCGAAGTCTCCTTTTAGGCAGATAATGCCTGTGTTAGAAGGCTCCGCTCTTCCATAACAATGGTATAGGTAACTAATTTAAGCGTGACGTGTAGCGCTTAAATTAGTGCCTTCACATAACCTTTATCTACAAGTCATGGTAATTTTACCATCAATTGGTATTCCCCAGGTATTCTTGTGATATTTTCACATACCTGGCAATGATTGTCTGAGCAATTTGCAGACTCTTTGCATGA
This sequence comes from Amphipoea oculea, assembly GCA_945859645.1. Lineage (NCBI taxonomy): Eukaryota > Metazoa > Arthropoda > Insecta > Lepidoptera > Noctuidae > Amphipoea > Amphipoea oculea. The sequence continues at coordinate 2,042,279 of OX243886.1, read as the reverse complement.
TTTGTGAGTGTTCATAATTCAGGTTAGTAAAAGGAGGTGGTAATCCCTAATTTGTTGTTATTTGACAGATCGTAACTGCTTTGATATTACAGGCAGATGAGATTTTTCAACTTTGTTTATAAGGTAAGTAAATAAAATTGAAGTGTCTGTTTGTAATATTATTAAATAACCGCTTCTTACGAAATGCATATGGATGTATTTTGTATTTTTATTCAAGAAGAACAACAAACAGCTACAATATAAATCATAGAAACAAGAAATAAACCAAACATAATAGACAATATTGCAGCCCACAACGCTGTCCACAGATTAACGATAGGATACAATACAGTGAAAATAATCGCTAGAGTTACAAGTTTTTTTTTTATACGGTATGTACACCAAAATAACATTTTTAACTATTTTTGTCTGTCAGTCTGTCTGTCTGTTTGTTCCGGCTAATCTCTGAAACGGCTGGACCGATTTTGACGGGACTTTCACTGGCAGATAGCTGATGTAATAAGGAGTAACTTAGGCTACGTTAATTTTCGAAAGAAAAAAAGCGCGGGTAACAGCTAGTTTCAAATAAACCTACATGAGCACTTATAAAACGTCAGAATCTAGGTCCAAGGTTCCAATTTGTCGTTTTCTATGGAGAAGAGTCGGGTCCGTGGCTTAGGCCCCCAGTGGTCGAGGCACCTGTGGCCGACGCCCCCGATTCGATTAATTTAATTCAAAGCAATTTTTGATCAAATGTACTATCAGGCACAAACATTTTTTCACCAAGTCTATTTTTAACTATATTGTAATTATTTCGCACGAGCCCTTGCGAAGGTCCTTCGCTCATCATTGTGAGATGACGCACTAAACTTTCTTATCTGTTGTACATTGCAATATTCAATAACTTGACTCTGGTATGAAAGAGATAGACATTTTTGTGGACAAAAAGAGTAATTTATTATAAATGTATATTAACAACGTTTTATAAAAGTCTTGTTTTTTTGGATGTTTGTACATAATAAATATGCTTTTAATGGGGAAAAGGTGTGTAAGGATAAGGTTAAGTGGCGATCTATTCTCTCTGCTATTTGATAGATAACTTTTGTATAGCAAGGAAAAATACTTTATTATTATGGTGAAAAGCTTTTCTCATTTACTGTACTAAGTGAAAAAGCACAAAAAAAAAGATATTAAATTAATCGAATCGGGGGCGTCGGCCACAGGTGCCTCGACCACTGGGGGCCTAAGCCACGGACCCGAAGAGTCGGCTAGAATCTCCATGGTAACCTATTACACTATAATATTATAAAGGCGAAAGTTTGTGAGTGTTCATATATTTGTTACTTCTTTACGCTCAAACGGCTGGACCAATTTTGATAAAATTTTGTAAGGAGGTAGCTGATACCCTGGATTAAGATATAGGCTACTTTTTATCCCGATATTCTCACGGGATCGACATTCACACGGGTGAAACCGCGGGGTGCAGCTAGTTACAAATAATTAGCTTTTACAATGTTTCCAAATTACGGTGTTAATAGCTATGGGAGAACTGTGTAGTTTAATCGACAAGTACCTACCAAGTACTTAACAAAATAGAAAATGAAAGACGTACCTAGTAAATAGTAGCTGAATAATAGGTAGGTACAGACGCCAGCACACCAAGCTACTACAATCCGTCAAATTAATAGATTTTCAACGTTATCGCTAAAACATAAGGTTCAATGTTGATTGGGAAAATTTGACAGTTTCGGTTAGCTTGATGTGCTGGCGTCTGTACATAGTACTCGCTCGTCATGTGCTACGCAATTATATAATACTAGCTGCGCCCCGCGGTTTCACCCGCATAAGTGTCGATCCCGTGGGAACATCGGGATAAAAACTATCATATGTCCTTCCCCGGGATGCAATCTATCTCTCTGCTAAATTTTATCGAATCGTTCAGTGGTTTAGGCGTGAAAATGTAACATACAGACAGACAGAGTAATTTATCCATATTAATATTATAAATTCGAAAGTAACTCTGTCTGTCTGTCTGTATGTTACCTTTTCACGCCTAAACTACTGAACCAATTTACATGTTTGGTATAAAGATAGTTTGAACCCCGGGAAAGGACATAGGATAGTTTTTATCCCGATATTCCCACGGGATCGAAATTTATGCGGGTGAAAACGCGGGGCGCAGCTAGTAATATTATTAAGTAAATAAATTAATTATATTAGTATGGATTGCATAGCACATTGCCGCTGATAATGCATTTTGCGCTAAACGTATGTCTCTGTCATCTTTAATAGATTGATAAAAATAGAACGATGTTTTAAGTTCTTTTAGTATAGCGTGTTGCAAGCGATCCCTAATTTGGGCATAGTATTAAGATTTATTATGACTTAATAAATCATTATCTAACACAGTTTCAGTATCAACGCTGTCTATCGCAGTCCACTGCTGGACATAAATTTCCCAGGCTTCGCCACAACCCGCGGGTTCAGTTCGAGTGGGTCCAGTTGACCAAAGACTCCTCTGCTGTTCGCCTAACGCATCCAGTTTGTCCCTGCCATTTTTTTTTCTATTGCTGAGTGGACCCGCCCTTGATCTAGATCACGACTGATGGAAAGCGATGGATGAGAGAGGGTCTATGATGGAACGAGCGTGCCCAGAAGATGCCTAAGGCACTGGAACTCCCACGCATCGACGAAACACAGCAGGCTGCTTGACGCTGGACTCCGGTGGGAGACCAAAGGGCCAATTCTCGTAATTTTAAGAACGTTCACAGTCTGATCTCAGTCTCAATCTGTCAAAAGTACCTCTAATTTACCTACATTTTGACAAGTTTTTGACATTTGTTTGTCGCCGAGATGAGACGGGGACTAGATTTTGAACGTTTTAAATTACGTGAATTGGCCTTCTGATGCAGCTGAATAAAAGTATTTGACATGGAGCGACTGCCTATCTGACCTCCACAACCCAGTTACTGGGTAATTCGATACCCCTTGGTACGCAAAATACGCGCATTGACGTGGAGTTGCGGACACCAGCCCGTATTACCTATTACCCCTTGGTAAGACTTGTTATCAAACTTTTAAGCGACCCGTAACGACTGTCAAAGATCCGACAGAATGACAGCCGGGACCAACGGCTTAACGTGCTTTCCGAGACACGAAGGGGTCTTGGTATGTAGAGATGGTCACCCATCCACGGACCAACTGCGGCAAGCGTAGCTTAACCTGATCGATCGATCCGTGCGGCTGTTATTACTTAGCCACAATCCCTTCATCTCAAAGCATTACAGGCCAATTAGTACCTAACTTAAAACGTTAATTAAAGTAACATTACTTAACAAAATGGTACATTAAAATCAAAAAAAAATCAAAATCAAAATCAAAAGTCATTTATTCAAACTAGGCTGAGAATCAGCACTTTTCGAACGTCAAAATTACAAAAGACAGTCCCCCAAAACGCCCGCCCTTCGCTACTTCCTAGTGCTTTCGCTGGGGAGAAGAAGTGGCGGAACAAACTCCCCAGCAGCACAGCTGTCTGTTCAGTTAGATAATAATTAATTTTATACAATACTATGTATTCAAAGTAATTAACATTACAGGACACAGAACCTTAAATTAAATTATTTGCCATAGGTTAACTAGCCACGCCAATATACCAACAAATACAATAAACACTATACGTATTACGTACTCAAGCAAAAAAAATTAAAAATATAAAAAAAAAAATGTTACTGACCAATTAAAAGCCTCCAGGTATAAAGGGCGTGACAGCTTACATATTTATGCAATGCTGGGTTCTGTTTACATAGCTGTCACTTGAAGTCACAAATGATAAACTAGGACCATCGAAGTAAAATAAATAAACAAGTTATTACTACTAATAATTAAAAACAATAACCAGAGTTTTAATGCTCGTGGATGCACCGGTTACAATGAGGCTTTCACTTTAGGATAGACTAGCTGTGCCCGCGACTTCGTTCGCGTGGATGTCGGAAAATATATTGGATTTCATGGTGGTTTTTTCTTTTTTTGCGCGGAACCCTAATTCTTTTTCTAAAATAGATAGAATTAGTTACTCGTCCTTATAAGATCAGCTATCTGTCAGTGCAAACCCCGTCAAAATCGGTCCAGCCGTTTCGGAGATTTGCCGGAACAAACAGACAGACAAAATATTAAAATTTGTTTTTTGTTTGTATCGTATATACTTTCATTTTCATTTAGTAAAAAAAGCTATTATTTTGAAATTACAAACAGACACTTCAGTTTTATTTATTTGTATGTATATATGTATATAGATGTGGACTAGGATCACTAAATACTAATGGGCCGTTTTGTGTCATTTACGAGTAAATGCGTTTTTTATTTGTGTTTTTATTAATGGAATCAGCTGGGTTAGGTGCTTATTTAAGATCAGTTGTTCATGCACTGTTTGCTTCTAATGATCAGGGGTGGCTTAGTAGTAACGGCCGCGACTTACGAGTTGTAGGGTCGTAGGTTCGAACCCAGACAGGCGCTTTACTTTGTGTAAATGATTGCTCTCAAAACGGTGAAGGAAAACATCGTCAGGAAACCGGCATGTCCTAGAAAAAAAAAATCGAAGACATGTGACATCTACCTACCTGCACTGGGCCCGCGTGGTGGGTTACGGCCCACTCCCTCTCACCGAGAGGAGGCCTGTGTCCCAGCAGTGGGAACATTTTAGGCTGATTATGTTATGTAATGCTGTTACTGTTACCGCCGTATTCTTAGACGTTGGATAACATTAGTGGACTTTAATTAATCACTAGCTGCGTCCCGCGGTTTCACCCGCATAAGTGTCGATCCCGTGAGAATATCGGAATAAAAACTATCCTATGTCCTTCCCCGGCAAACTATCTCTATACCAAATTTTATCTAAATCGGTTCAGTGGTTTAGGCGTGAAAGGTAACATACAGACAGACAGTTACTTTCGAATTTATAAAATATAGTATGGACCCAGACTAGGTACAGTCAGCATCAAAAGTCGATTAACACTATCATTTTTACATGTTATCAAATTGACAACAACTTTTTTCAATAAACTGATTTTTGGCTTTTCACATAATAGACAAGAGTATATATTCTAAAAAAATTTCTTCTGCTGCAATTTTGAACAAATGTTTTGCTCAATAACTAAGATTAAAAAAACTGAAGTGTTAATCAACTTTTGATGCTGACCGTACATTCTTTAGCACCTCATAATTAACACCAATATTTTATAATCTTCATACAAAACAAGATCGCCACTAGATAAACGTCAAAAACATCAAAGTTATGAATGGCTGTACGCCACTAATGTGTTAGACAAGCAGGCTAATGATGGCCTGACAAATAGCCTAGCCTTATAGCCTGGCCATATAGCCTCAGGTGAACAATGAACATCAGTATAAGATGAGTAATTGACAGCTTAATAAGTAAAAGGTCGGGTTATAGGCGAGGAGACAGCGGTAAGTTGGTGACCATTTTGTGAGTACGTAATTTTATAGATAGCTTTTATACCAGCTCGTATTTTTATAGTAAACTAGCTGTGCCCCGCGGTTTCACCCGCGATAAAAGTATTATAGTCCTTTTTTATTGATTCCCTTTACAAACCTCCACCCTCCTTTTTACACCCTTAAGGGATAATTTCGGGGATAAAACCTATTCAATATCCTTTCCCACAAGTCAAACTATCTCCATACCAAATTTCATCTAAATCGGTTCAGCGGTTATTGATTCCCCATACAAACTTCCACCTCCCTTTTCACCCCCTTTAAGGATGATTTCTGGGATAAAAACTATCCTATGTCCTTCCCCGGGATGCAATCTATCTGTCTGCCAAAATTCATAGAAATCTGTTCTGTGGTTTAGGCGTGAAAAGGTAACCTACAAACAGACAGAGTTACTTTCGAATTTGTAATATTAGTATGGATTCCAGATAATTTCAACCTACTAAACTCTTTCTTTAAATCGAACCTTGAACAATTTCGTATCAACCAGAGGCTCTAATTATAGATCTTCTTCTGATTCTTTTGTATCTATGAAATATCTCCCGAGATTCTGTTTTATAAGTAACACAATTTTAAATTTTGAAAGGTTTTTATTTGAAGGCCAGTAATTATCATGCTAAAAAACGTTCAAATTCACATTGCAAACTCATCTCAGCAACAATAAAAGTCAAAAACTCAAATATTTAGGTAAATAAGAGGTATTTTCGACAGATTAAGACTGAGTTCAGAATACAACCATTCTTATAAATACCTACGGAAATTGCTTCTCTGATTACTTACTATAAAATTTTACCAGCCCTTTTTGAGATGCTGCCGTCATAAAATTCCTAAAATAGTAATCATAATCAGCCTGTAATGTTCCCACTGCTGGGACACAGGCCTCCTCTCAGTGAGAGGGAGTGGGCCGTAATCCACCACGCGGGCTTCTTTTTTTTTGTTGGTGTGAAATCATCAAATGACTCCTCCCGCTCTGGATGGAGCGGAAGGGAGTGTCAGACTTTTACTGACTAAAACCTACCCGTGTTCCTTCCTTAGCCCTTTATGTTCCGGGGTAGCGGTAACCCTTTCGGACAATCCCGCTGACCGCGACTTAGGCCTCACGTGAACTTCCAATGATTCTATCGTTCGGTTATTTAAGTACAAGTGAAACATAAGGTTGACTTACTATCCAAAGATCAGTTTCATCACACCACGCGGGCCCAGTGCGGGTTGGGGAATGTCACATTGTCTTCGAATTTTTGGTCCTAGAACATGCCGGTTTCCTCACGATGTTTTCCTTCACTGTTTTGAGAACAGTAGTGGCCCAGTGGTAACGGACTCGACTTACGAGTTGTAGGTCGTAGTTTCGAACTCAGATAGGCGCTTTTATCATCATCATCATCATTTCAACCGAAAGACGTCCACTGCTGGACATAGGCCTCCCCCAAGCACCTCCACTTTGACCGGTTTTGTGACAGGCGCTTTACATTGTGTAAATTATTTCATCCGAAAATAGTAATTAACATGAATTCCTGTGAGTTACGTGCCAGAAAAAACGGAGCAACAAAGTTCACAGTAAGTACCTACGAGGCTGCGACATGTTATGTCAAACAATAAATGAATGGATTTAATATTTGCGCTCACTAGCTCTCAGACTACAAAGGTCGTCGGTTTGGTTCTAAAGTGTTGCATTCTTGGGCAAGGTTAGTGATGCGATCGATAAGTCCCTTTCTCACGTTAAACATCACGCCTAGCTGTATGAAGGTAAGCAGATGGTTAATTTTGTAAATTATAATTATTATTTTTGACATTTATAGTTATTTTATTTAAAAAAAAAGACGGGTTGCACTCCGGGAGTGCCGGCAGAAGTGAAAACTTGAATATTAACGTTGAAATAAATCAATTATTAATTGAATTAATATAACTAAGTTTTTTTCACTATTTCTGCGTCACTTTTTTCATTAATCGATGCACTTTGTTCAATTTCCATTTTTTGAAACACTTTATATACAAGAATTTTACGAATACACAGCAGTGTGGCTACTACACAGACGGTCGAGCCATCAGCTGTCCATCCATCCACGTCCACGTCCACGTCCACGCCCGCGTCCACCATCACCGTCACCGTCACCGTCACCTTCACCGTCACCTTCACCATCACCGTCACCGTCACCGTCACCGTCACCGTCACCGTCGGTCCGTCCGTCCGTCCGTCCGTCCGTCTGTCCGTCCGTCCGTCCGTCCGTCCGTCCGTCCGTCCGTCCGTCCGTCCGTCCGTCCGTCCATCCATCCATCCATCCATCCATCCATTATCGTGTCTCACTTGGTTCACTTCGGTTGGCGCCGCCGTAGAAAGAGAGGGGGGGGGGGGGGAATCTCTCCTGACGGTCACGTGTCCTGATGCGATGCCCTGACGCGAGTTTAACATTTTTTACCCATTACAAAAGTGTGCAACGCCGCTAAAGAAGTTTTCACTTCAAAAATGCGAGGTTTGAAGAGTTACAATACTTTGGATAGTAGGTACCATTTTAAATGCTTTTATAGTTGTGTGTGAGAGAGCTTTTTCGGGGAAATCCTACTATAATATTCGATATTTCTACACAATTTGACCGTTATCAAGAGGATTTTCAGCGAATTTCAGAAAGTGTCTGCCTATTTACCAAGCCAAAACTTGATCTTATTCATAGTGACACCGTGCTGAAAAATATTGTTCCAACTCGATTAAGGGCTGATTTTTCCATCGCCAAATAACTTTTTCTTTTTTTTTTAAATTGACGTTTGACAATTTTCTTATGAAATAACTGTCAAAATGATGATGATGAAGATGAGAGATGATTAAAAAATCAGCCCTCAATGAAAACTAAACATGAAAATGGCACCGGCTATTTATATCGAAATACAAGATGTCTAAACACACACTTCTTCTAAAGTTTTCATTTTAATTGTTTATGCTCAAAATGAGATTTAAAACTCGAATGAGATTTCGAACAACAAACTAACGTCGAGCTTCGAAACTGCTTTTTTCTTAAAAGAAAATGTGAAAACAACCTTAACCTTTTTGCTGACTTACAAAATAGTGGTAAATATCGTCTCTATGACACCAGAAAAAAATCGAAGGTACGGACTTCTCTTGCCGGGCGAGCAGCTTTTGTTTTTTTTTTTTTTCTAGTAGCTACCACGTCCCCCGAGAAAAGAGACAAACTTTTTACAAACAGGAGGGCTATGATTTTGACCGGTATGTGTGTATTTATTATGTTCATCTGTTCCCTCATAACTTCAAAAAGCGTCTTCACCGTCCGCTGGTTATAGGCTATGTGACGTCACAATAAATTCAATATGGCGCCCTCTAGAGGACATAATGAATTTAAAAATAAATATTTTGGTATGGTGCCTTATATGGGGTAAATTAAAGGGTATAATTAGCACATTTCAAAAATATAACATTACTGAAATAAGTCCCAAAATAATTAAATTAAAAAAAAAAAACCGAGTGTGCTTATGACCACACGACTGAAGTGACACTTCAAACGTATTTGGCTATGAGAGGAAGAGAGAAAGAAAATGTGCGCACGCACTGCTTTCTCTTGCTTATATCCCCCACTTAACTCCCGTTCGCCTCGCCCGATCACAGTTTTCGTAACGCGTTCGCCAGCTTACTCCCCAAGTCAAGCGTGCGTAAAGAAGTTTCACTTCAAAAAGTTTAAAAACTAAAACCCGACGGGTTCTAATTATGAAAATTTTTGAATTTAGAATATTGCACTTATGGCGTTCACCAGTGTTATGTTCTCTAAGCACCTATCATCAATCGCAGTAATAAGATGACGATACGATAAAATATAATTATGATTGTAGTGCACCGCAGTAATATGACAAATTGTTATTTAATTTGGTATTATGTCATGACAGAGTGATGTGGACGGCTTTGTGTTATAGGAAGGCAGTTTGATAAAGCATATTTCGGAGAGTTGACGTTTTCGATGACTGGCTTGTGTATATGACAACTTAAAAAAAAAACTTTTTACAAAAAAAAACAACCGACTTCAAAAAAAACACTACAAACTATTTTTCATTTTTAGTTGTACCTACCCCACACAAATTCAATTAACACTAGTACATTGAAGAATTGAAAACACCGACTAGAAGAATCATCAAAATACGCATAAAAATGCCGGAGATGCAGTACATTTATGCATATAACTTCGTACATAAGAATAATTACCTAATGTCTTATATACTAAAACCTTCCTGAAAGTATGTAGATCACATTAATGAAAGAATTATCAAAATTGCTTCACTAGTTTTTGTGAAAATCGCAGACATACAAACATACATACCTACATACATACGGGTCAAATACAGAACCTCCTTTTTTAAGGCAGTTAAAAAATCATTTCTTGCAAGAAAGCGCTAGTAATAAACTAAGTACTTACGAGCAAAAAACATTTGCCTACAAAGTACGTAAAGCCCAGTAAGAGGTTTGTTAAGCAAGCTCCATTTACAAGATGCAAGTTTCCTACCTCTGGCATACTATAAAATTAGACGATGCAACTTTTACCTGGAGGCTTTTATTTAGGTATGCTTACATTTTTAATATTTAGTTATTATTTTGCAGAAAACCTCAAACGGCGAAAATATTGCAACCTGATTGGGAGTTATATGTTCGAGCCGTTTGGGGTTGAAACACTAGGGCCATGGGGTCCGAGTGCCCACTTGGTTTTTCGAGATATCGCCAAGCGGTTAGTCGACTCTTCATGTGACCAGAGAGCTGGCCTATTTCTTGGCCAAAGAATTAGCATTGCCATACAACGTGGCAATGCTGCCAGCCTTTTGGGCACTGTTCCTGTTGACAGCGATGCGGACGAATTCTTTGATGCCCTATGATTATTTTGTTTATTTTTTCATATAATTGTACATATTATTATACTTTATTATGTTAGCTTATATGTATTATGTAAATATCTATACAAATAAATTTGTAGAGTTATTATTTTTACCGGGTAATATGTCTTTTATAGACTTGAATGTGTGCCCTGGCGGCTGACAGTATGTCATGCTCACACAAAAGTCTCGCTGACGGTGGCGTGTGTGTTGGATCATTTAGCTCCCTTCAAAATGGTTGAGCTGAATGGTGCTGATCTATGCGTCATGTTCGTGAACGGGCGCCGTCTGTTGGGGCTGGTCATCACTTAGCTGCCTCGGCTTATTTTTAATTATTTTATTTTTGGATTGTTGTTTTTTTTTACTATTTGCTGTACTCTGGACGCTTTTAACGCGTACGTCTTTTTTTTTACATTGTTCTCACATATATGTAAGTATAAATTGAACATTAATGATGTAAATAATATTTTTATAAAAATATAATTTAAAAGAGTGTCCATGGAGTTTCTTGCCCGTTCTTCTCCATAGGTACCTACGCTTTGGAATGGGCAACTACCTTCATATTTTTTGACTGACCGACTTCTTGACAATTCAAAATACAAACGAATTGAGAACCTCCTACTTTTTTTGAAGTCAGTTAAAAAGTGCCTGTAAATGGTTTAATTGAAATATTAGGTCCTTACATATGAAATTGGCGTTTTGTATGGAAGGAACAAAAAGTCGAATATTTTTTAATATAATATATTTAATTAATCAAAGTATGAACCATTGTTTTCAATGCACTTTTGCCATCTTATAGGTAGTTCATTGATCCCTTTACTAAAAAAACCAGTCGGACGGGAATCAATAAAATCTTTGAAGGCGATTTGGACTGCCCCATCGGAGTTGAATTTTTTCCCTTGCAAAAAGTTATCCAAATTGCGAAAAAAATGGTAATCTGTTGGAGCAAGGTCCGGGGAGTACGGAGGATGTCTAAGACATTCCAATTCAAGTAATGTAACGCAGCAGTCGACGCGCGTTTGCCGGTTTGCTTCAGTCAATTCGTGAGGTACCCACCTTTCAAGCTTTTTAATCTTCCCAATTTGCTTCAAGTGAATTAAAACAGTTTTATCACTAACATCGAAGCCTGCAGCTAACTCGGACGTGGTTTGCGATGGGTCCGCTTCCACAATAGCCTTCAATTCTCCATTATCAACTTGGGTCTCAGGCCGTCCACGGGGCTTGTTCTGCAGGTCGAAATTTCCAGAACGAAAACGTTGGAACCAAAAACGAACTGTGTTTTCTTTTGCAACATGACCGCCATACACATCATTCACCCTTCGAGTCGTTTCCGCAGCACTAGTGCCACGGCGGAACTCGTACTCGTAAATAATGCGATATTTTAAATTTTCCATTTTGTAAAATGAGTGACGCAAACAGAAAAAACAGAAGAAAAAAAACAAATGAATGACGGTCATCGAAGCACAAATACATGAGTAAATAGCTGTACAAATTTGAATTTGGAATTCCTTACCAAAGAGGAGAAATTCGTGATTAAAGTGGCCAGTACGAAAAACGCCAATTTCATATGTAAGGACCTAATAAATGCTTTGAGTTTGAGTTTGTAGCGCCAGAAAAATCATCCAAAAGCAAACTCTTTCACAAGCACTAAGTACTCATAAAAACGCCTCTTAATTACGCCTATTCTTGTGTCACTCTCTCATCAGATCATTCTGTTCCACTTGCCCATTGACCGTAAGCCCTCGACCTCGCATCTTTGGCAAAAACCTCTCATTATTTGAAATGCTCTATTGAGGTTACAAACATATACGTTATATATAAGAAGCCTGAGTCACTCTGACATAATAACGACCACGCGGATTTGACGCAAGGTTAAGCTGCGCTTGCTGAAGTTAGTGCGTGGATGGGTGATCGTATTTTAAACCGAAATACAAACTCAAATGTACTTACCTAAATAGTTGGGGATGCAAAATACTGTTTTTAGGGTTCCGTACCTCAAAAGGAAAAACGGAACCCTTATAGGATCACTTTGTTGTCCGTCTGTCTGTCTGTCTGTCAAGACCCTTTATTTCGGGAACGCGTGGAGGTATGGAGTTGAAGTTAAGATGAAGCTAGTTGCCCATTCCAAAGAGTAGGTACCTATGGAGAAGAACGGGCAAGAAACTCCATGGACACTCTTTTAAATCAAAATAATATGGTTACAAAGTCTTGGTTACATCATTCATGTTAAAAATTATACATGTGAGAACGATGCAGAACATTAAAAGCGTCCATAATGAGAAGATGAGAAAAAAACAATTCAAATATTAAATTAAAATAAGCCGTGACAGCAAAGAGATGACCAGTCCCTACTGACTGCGCCCGTTCACGAACATGATCATGTGAAGACCATGTAGATTGGTGTCTGAAATGGTCTTTTGAGGAAAGAACCATACAGATTGAGCGGACCTGTCCAGTCAATGCGCGCATTTGTCAAAAATCGTGCAGCTCAACTCAGAAATTAAGGAGCTCAACAATTCGACGAACAATACCAAAGAAAGGACATTTGGGTAAACATAGCGACTGACACGAGAAAAGAGTCTTTCTTTTCGCACGAAGCCCGGGAGCTTTCTACCAGGTCTCTAAAATAATGATGCCGTAAATATAGCTTGCAACTACATCCGAACGGTTGTGTAACCCGCGCGTCTAAACATTGTACTATTGTCTTTATTTTCCCGTGCAAATCCGTTTTGTGCCAAGATAAACATGGGACTTGGGGCTTTTTCCTTTTCTAAGATATATTATCAATCTCATTGCATTGCAAAGTTTTCATTTTTTTTAATGGAAACTTTTTGGCATTTTTTGAGATGGGAAAAACCACTGAACTTGCGACACTGTTACCGACACCCCACTACATTCGGATGTGTTCGGCTGCCCTCGGGATGTACTCGGTTTTAATGTATTTCCGATATGTCAGTGAGTGATGGCAAAGCATTTTGTTTGTGTTTTATTTATATGACGATTCAAAAATACACACGTAATTGTTCAAGTTTTCACTTATGTAAAGATGGTCACCCATCCACGGACCAACCGTGGCAAGCGTAGCTTAACCTGATCGATCGACCCGTGCGACTGTTCTTACTTAGCCACAAGCCCAAGTATACTTTTATGTTTGCTATAAAGCTGCATGGCTGCATTCCAGCTTGACTTGTACAAGTGCCGTAACTATACATACCGGTACATGCACTCATGACACTTTAAGCTATGTCTCTGTTGTGTCGGTCGCAAATCGTAATGCAATGTCGTGTGTGTCACGTTCATCTAGGCCGTGACCTACGAGGTATGGCAGTTCTAATATTACTAAGTAGGTATGTATGTCTTAGTATGAATGTGGATAAAGTGGGCTGTTAGAAAAGGCAATCCAAAGGATGTTAATGGACTGTTATGGTTGGGCAGGAAGTGAACAATGAGATGACAAATGAATATGATAGAGATTTTATTTATGAGAGAGATAAAAGGCAGGGGCTGATGAGATACGCAAAGAAACATCAGTAAAGAGCGTATACGGCATTTCATACAAACTTTCAAGCCCTCGTTTTTCGAAATGAATGAACCGATTTGAATGAACTTCATACGCATAAGCAGGATACAAAGGTCTACAAAGTTATTTAATAACATTATTTCTCTCTCTATTATATAATAGGGAGAGTCAGAGAGAGAGAAAAATAGTTCTCATGGCTTTCGAGGGTGCTGAAGCCGATAGTGAAGTCAAAATTAAAATCCAAGATGGCGGCTGCAATATTTTCGTCATGGGTATTGTTTTCATAGTTTTCTAGGGTGCTGAAGCCGATAGTGAGTTCAAAATGAAAATCATCATTCATTTTGAACTTCGTTCCTGCCCACACATTTTTTTGTATTTATTTTTATTATTTATTTATTTATTTAATACTTCAAGCACATAAATGTACAGAGGCGGACTTAATGCCATAGGCATTTTCTACCAGTCAACCTTTGGGTGATGCAGAGACAAACAGCGGTAGGTGCAATCATGAAAATGAAGGAATAAATATTTTAAATATAAAGATACGCATAAACCTATTAAAACTATGAATATAATATATAACTAATTATATATAAATATAAGCACAAATAAATATACATAAATACATGAATATACTTACTAACTAAAAAAAAAAAAAAAAAAATAAGACAAGCAATGAGAAAATATTACCGTTGTGACGATACTGCCAGCTTCTTGCGAATAAACAAATATTTAACTACATAAATAATTATAAATAACTACTCAAATAACACTTCCGCAATATTTATAGAAATTTCCTATTGCAAAGAACAAAGCAATTATTGCTTACAACAAGTCGCCAAAAATGTATGACACCATGCAAATTGATCACTATAAGCTACGGTTATTAAAAATCATAGACGGTCCGATCATTCAACTTTTAACACACATTTCTGTGTCATTGTGACACGGAAAATGTACGGAGAGATTATAAAGGGTGGGGGCACACGAGTTGGTTAGACTGTCCCCTTTACTTTTTATAAAGTTTATAGAGGTATGAGGAACAGGGTATAAAGTTCACTCATTCTCTATAGAAAAGGGCCTTTATTTTCGTTGGATCCCACTTTTGAATCCCGTTTTTTAGGTATTAACGACGGATCCCGTTTGCTATTTCCGTTGAATCCCATGTTATAACAACATGTGTACATTTCAGAAGAAAAGTGATTTACCTTTATCAAACACTAGATTAGGTTAATTATTTTAAAAAAAATGTTAGGTTAGGTTAAAACTGTGACCCCTACGACCAGAAACGACTAGATTGTATAGAAAATGAGTTATTTGTGAAATAAATAGTATACGAAACGTTGGTTGTAAACTAAAAATTTGTCACTGGAGTTTTGGTGAAACATTAGTGAACTCCTCATTCTATTATAAACAATTTTGTTGTTGAAAGTACCCGCATTCAGATTTTTTAAGCATTCGGGATCCAACGGAAATATTTTTCGGGATTCAACGACAATAAAACGTAATTATCTTGCATTTTTCAAATTCGGGACTCAACGGAAATACATAATAATGTTTTGCGGGATCCAACGCCAAAAATATTAAACTGGGATTCAAAAGCGAAAAATTCCAACGGAAATATTGTAAATCTTTAGGATCCTCCGACCAGACGGGTGTTGTGTCTGGCGGGCAACTGCCCGATGATTGATGTCGGGACGTTGTATATGTATATGCTAGTCGCGCGGTAAACTCTGCTTGCGCGATGCAGAATTTTACGTGACGTCAGTGTGATGAGTACTTCGCATAAATGCCGTAACACCGATTTTTGGTTCCTCTCCGACTATGAAGATATTTAGTTTCTAGGACAACACAGAGTCAGAAAGAGCTTTGTCTAAAAATATAAAGTCTTGTTACTAACAATCCAAATGGGAAAACCCAATATCACTTTGCCCGACCTGGGAATCGAACCCAGGACCCCACTCTCAGCAGACGCGCGTGTGACCACGAGACCAACGAAGCAGTCGATATGATACATATGTTCTCATCTGCATCATCTGCCTAGCTTTTTCCCAACTATGTTGGGGTCGGCTTCCAGTCTAACCAGATGCAGCTGAATACCAGTATTTTACATAGAGCGACTGCCTATCTGACCTCCACAACCCAGTCACTGTTTAATACGATACCCTTTGATAAGACTGGTTGTCAGACTTTCGGGCTTCTTTCTAACTACACATAACGACTGTCAAAGATCCACGAATGACAGCCGGGACCGTGCTTTCCGAGGCACGGAGGGGTCTTGGTATGTGAAGATGGTCACCCTTCTACAGACCAACCGCGGCAAGCGTAGCTTAACCTGATCGATCGACCTGTGCGGCTGTTATCATTTAGCCACGGGCCCCTCATATTTATGTAATACCGGTAAACTGAGGTTACTTTGATCAATTTTGAACTTTAATTGACTGTAATTTTTGAATGTGTGGTTCTAAAAAAATTAAAAAAAAATGTAATAATCGGTTTTTATAGTTCTCTCTGTAAAAGTAAAAAAAATAAATAAAAAATCGATTAGTTTTTCAGAAAAAAAAAAAAAAAAAACAAAGTGATCACAGTTAAAATGATTCTGGGGTTACTTTGGAACCCCCCGTTTTTAACATAGAATCTGAAAGTAGCCCCAATAAATCATTTTATCTGGTAAAAATCGGTATTGATAAAAATCTTACCTTTTTTTGCATGAAACAACGTGTCATCACCAGCGCACCCGCAAAAAGGATTGTGACGGTTTACCAGTGTAGTCATCCCAAAAAAAATCTACCAAAAGTTGTTCCGTTTTACGCAATTTGCAATTTTATGTCGATAAGAAGTTTCTATCAAATTAACCCCGTGATTCAAAGTAACCCCGGTTTACGGTACATATTATGTTCTATGATCTATGGTAAAAAATTGTAATAGCTGGATCATCTTTTCAACACACCTCCAGACTTTCACCGATAGAATTCTCCTTCTGTTCAAAAGATACTTAGTACATGTTCTAACACACCGTTGTGGTACATGCAAATGTGAAACACATAGCATTCATTCATCAGGTAACACATTATTTCATTTAGCTGATGATTTTTTGTAGGTGCAAGTTTGTTTTGCCACTCAACACCACACAGTAATTATTGATGGAGAAACAAAAAGGTGGCAAGTGTGAGTCGTGGTTCTAATGTTGTAGCTCCGTAGACAGCTACAGTTTTTTAAGAGGGCCCCGTGGCTAAATGATAACAGCACACAGGTCGATCGATCAGGTTAAGCTACGCTTGCCGCGGTTTTTACCAAAGGACGTTGTACGACCGACGCCGGTGTAACCTTATTAAAACACATTTTTAACGCGTGGGAAGAGGCTCAAGACGCCATAGGGATCTTTTGTGACCTCTCCAAGGCATTTGATTGCGTCGATCACGAAACCTTGCTTTTGAAACTTGAGCATTACGGACTTGGAAAACTTGCGCTCAGTTTAGTTAATTTTTATTTAAATGATAGACAACAGCAAGTTCAAATAAATGGTGTCAATTCACATGGTTTAACGGTAAAAATGGGTGTGCCACAAGGCTCGATTTTGGGTCCTTTCCTCTTTTTAGTGTATATTAATGATCTACTCCATTTATTAAAAAACCAACCACAAATGGTGTTATTTGCTGATGACACTTCCTTAATTTTTAAGGTAAATAGACGTGCTACAAATTTTGACGACGTAAATAACGCCCTACTGCAGGTCCAAAATTGGTTCACTGCTAATAATTTAGTATTAAATGGAAAAAAAACTAAATGCATAAGATTTTCTTTACCAAATGTCAAAGGTAGTGATTGCGAGATAATATTGAATCAAGAGAAACTAGAATTCGTCGATACAACTGTTTTCCTAGGGATCACGCTCGACTCAAGGCTACAATGGGGTCCTCATTTAACATCTCTTGCAGGACGGCTAAGTTCAGCTGCTTATGCTGTCAGAAAAATCCGTCAGTTTACTGATGTTGATACCGCGAGACTGGTCTATTTTAGCTACTTTCATAGTATCATGTCTTACGGTATTTTACTTTGGGGACGGGCTGCAGACATCGATTCTATTTTTATTCTGCAGAAAAGAGCCATCAGAGCCATATATAATCTTCGCAGGCGCGATTCTCTAAGGGAACGGTTTAAGGAAATTAACATCATGACGGTACCTTGTCAATATATCTATGAAAACATCATGTATGTAAGGAAAAATTTACATCTTTTTAGTAAAAGAGGTGAGAGACATAATTATAGTACTAGAAATAGGGACCTATTAGTTCAACCAGGTTTCAGACTAGCTAAAGTAGACTCATCTTTTATGGGGTACTGTTTAAAATGTTATAATAAAATACCTCCCCACATTCTTCAACTGAATGAGACAAAATTCAAGTCTTGTATTAAACGCACACTATGCAGGCAGGCATATTATAAGTTAGGGGATTACATCGCGGATAAAAATGCCTGGCTCAATGCTGGTCCTGCTCCACAACCACAACTAATTGATTAACACTTGAAAATACTGTTGGAGCTGCTGAAGATTGTAAGTCTATCTTTGCATTGTATAAATTCAATCTCCTAGTATTGTATAATTGCATAACACATGTGTGAGTACTATGTACACACTATAAAGCTACCATTTACTGGGTACGTCTTTCATTGACTTGAATGTGCTCTGGCGGCTGAGAGTATGTCATGCTTACTCAAATGTCTCGCTGATGGTGGCGCATGTGTTGGATCATTTAGCTCCCTTCAAAATGGTTGAGCTGAATGGTGCTGATGCATGCGTCATGTTCGTGAACGGGCGCCGTCAGTAGGGACTGGTCATGTCTTTGCTGCCATGACTTATTTTAATTTATTATTTGAATTGTTGTTTTTTCTCATCTTTTCATTATGGACGCTTTTAACGTTCTGCATCGTCCTCACATGTATAATTTTTAACATGAATGATGTAACCAAGACTTTGTAACCACATTATTTTGATTTAAAAGAGTGTCCATGGAGTTTCTTGCCCGTTCTTCTCCATAGGTACCTACGCTTTGGAATGGGCAACTAGCTTCACTTTTTCTGACTGACTGACTTCTTGACAATTCAAAAGTGCCTGTAAATGGTTTAATTGAAATAAATGCTTTGAGTTTGAGTTTGAGTTTGAGTTGGTTTGTGGATGGGTGACCATCTTTACATACCGAGACCCCTCTGTGCCTCCGAAAGCACGTTAAGCCGTTGGTCCCGGCTCCGGCTGTCATTCGTGGATCTTTGACAGTCGTTACGGGTAGTCAGAAGCCTGAAAGTCTGACAACCAGTCTTACCAAGGGGTATCGTATTACCCAGTAACTGGGTTGTGGAGGTCATCAGATAAGCAGTTGCTCCATGTAAAATACTGGTATTCAGCTGCATCCGGTTAGACTGGAAGCCAACCCCAACATAGTTGGGAAAAGGCTAGGCAGATGATGATTTCCAGTTTTTACCCGACTGTGCCAGAAGGAGGGTTATGTTTTTCGAGAGTATGTATATATCTATGTATGTATGTATGTTTGTTTGTATAATTGTTTGGCACGCTCTGTGGCCTGAACGGCTCGATGGATTTTAGCTTGAGAGGTGTCGTTAGATTCGTATTGACTGTGAAAGTGGCACTGGGTATATCAAAATAAAAAAAACAAAATGGCGGATTTTTGGCGCCATATTATGTTTAAAAAAAAATAAATCTCAAAACCTATCGAGTGGGATATCAAAATAAAGGGTTTTAAAAGGTGATTACAAAAATATACACGACTTATATGGTTAAAAGTAATTCAAAGTGACAAATCGTAAAAAACACGTATCAAGAACTAAATCGTCTGGAAATCTTTTACATTTGTAAACTAAAAAGCTGGAAATAAAAAAAGTTATTAAAAAATAAAAAAACCCGTCTGCAACCATATACTAAAACTAACTGAAAAGCTAAAAACAAGCCCATTTTAAATTAAATAAAAGTTGGAAGCAGGCGGGACCCATTTGAGTTTGAAACTATAATAAGATATGGGCTCGCCTGCTTCCAACTTTTATTTAATTTATAAAATGGGCTTGTTTTTAGCTTTTCAGTTAGTTTTAGTACCTATAAGGTTGCAGTCGGGTTTTTTAATTTTTTTAATTACTTTTTTTTACTGTAAATTGTAACGTAGGTAGTAGTATAACTGTAAAATAATCAAGTAACCCCTCAGGATAATCTGATTATATTTTAAATCACAATATGGCGTTACAGCTGAAGTAGAAAAATGTCAAGTAACTTTTGGCCATCGTTGTATATGACTTACCAACTGAATTTCGACAAACTGTAATACGACATGATTTTATTTCGACACTACGGAACTCCGACACGTCTTCATTTCGACAATACTTTAATTCGAAATACCTTAAGTCCGACACTACTGTACTCCGACAAAGCGTTTCTTCGACATTACTTAACTAGGAAAAGATGCGACTTCGACGACATGCTTCTTCGACAACAATGGTACACCGACATGAGTCAATTTAGACGTACTCTACTCCGGCATGCTGTACTTCGATAATATCCTACTTCGACGTAATATATCTGAGACACGACGCTACTTCCAAATTATTCTGCGACATTAAACTTAACGACGACAAATAAACTTGTGTATTGTTTTATAGGAGGACTAGCTTCTGCCCGCGACTTCGTCCGCGTGAAATTTCACCCTCCCCCCATTTACCCTCTTAGGGGTGGAATTTCGAAAAACCCTTTCTTAGTGGACACCTACTCTTCACAAAGAACGCACCCTCCAATTTTCATGTCACTAGGACCAGCGGTTTAGGCTGTGCGGTGATATATCAGTCAGTCAGTCAGGACTTTGTATTTTATATATATAAGTAGATAGCTGATGTCTTGATGACAGATTTGGCATTCAGCTTACGAATTCAAGTATCGCCAAAATGCACCCTTTTTTACGGTCACACGAACAGTGAAGCTATGTATTCAAACACCTATAGTCGAGTCATTGTATTGTAAAGTGAAAAACATGTACGCAGATCATAAGGTCCTGGGTTAGGTCCCTGGTTGAGCAATGATTGTATATTTTTCTTGCAAATTCTCACAGCCTTCGATTGTAAGTGAACGAAGATAATGGCGATGGTTTCGTCAATACACGAGAGCTAATAACATCATTGGTGAATTGTGTTTGACTTTATTCTTCCATAAATTAAGTATTGCAAGGAAATATCAATAGATGTAGAACCGGAGTTACCGACATAGCTTGCAGAGTAAGCAAACTGAAGTGGCAGTGGGCTGGCCATGTCTGTCGAAGGACCGATGGCCGGTGGAGCAGACGAGTCCTGGAGTGGAGACCGCGTACCGGCAAGCGTAGTGTGGGACGCACCCCAGCTAGATGGACGGACGACCTAAAGAAGGTGGCTGGGGTAGACTGGATGCGGAAGGCGGAGGACAGGGTGCTGTGGCGCAGTCTGGGAGAGGCCTATGTCCAGCAGTGGATTGCGCTAGGCTGATTCGATTGATTGACCAATAGAGGTACTAGATATTATGTTATGTCCTAAGCCAATATTAACTTGAATCTTCACGCCAACTCTAGCTAATGAGACGGCTAGTCCAAGTGGACAGTCTTCAATAGGCTGAGGCAACAAATCAAATTAATAGACCGTAAATTATGTCTCCTTAGGAGATGTGCTAATACCGGTTGCATCTATCATACAAATGCGATGTCTCTGTATTTATAAGTAAGTGGGGTAATTGAAGTTTGTTAATAGGGTAACTGGGCTTTAGTTTGTAGGAAAAGTGCGTAGAAATTTGTGAGAAAATTGATCAATATACTCGTATGATTTTTTTACCGGTTCCAAATTTTTACCCATGAATATGAACAACTTTCACTATGGGACCAACTCTGAAATCACGAAAAAAAAATCAACTGTTTAATACATTTTCGTCAAGTAGGTAACTTTTATATTAAACAGCTGATTTTTTTTTTCATGTTTATGGGTAGAACAACCTGTAAAAAATCATCCGGTATAAATCAGCTGTTTCAAAGAAAAGACAATTCTCGTAATTTTAAGAATGTTTACAGTCTAATTTCAGTTTCAACCTGTCCAAAAAATACCTCTAATTACATTTTTTTTTTCTCGCGGTGGAAATCCTCATGGACTTCCTCTATCGTGAGGGTGACAGAGGGGCATGCAGAACTCTTACCGGCTAAAACCACCGCGGTGTTCCACCTCTACCTATGGCCGGGGGTGCGGGATTCGCAACAGCATTCACCGCTCCCACCTCTAATTTCCCTTAATTTTTTGACGAGTTTTTGACTTTGATTGTCGCTGAGATGAGATGGCGACTAGATTTTGAACGTTTTTAATTATTATTGACCTTTAGATTAAATCATCGCGACTTCAACATAACAAAACTTAGGTAAACACGATGACGTCACAAATAAATCGCTATCTTATGAATATAAAACAATTTACTTTGAACGTACAATAATAATAATTGTAGCTTAACCGTACGTCCGTGAGACGCATCTTGTTTCCGCTCCGTTCACTTATCTAAACCAATTACAGAATTACTTAATGAAGGTATAGGGTCAAAGTGGATTGTACAGTGGCACGCATATAGAAATGAGGTTAAGGCTTCGCCCGCTTGTAGTTCGGAAAATAGCCCACGGGAACTTACTGCTGGGATAAAAAGTATTATATTATGTCCGAACCCAACTGTGTCCCGTGTCTATCCGTGTGCCAAATATCCAAAGAAAAGGTAACAGACAGAGTTATATTTTATTATTAAAAAAAAATACGTTTCTTGTATTTTTTACTTTATTTTATTTTTATTATTTTTTGTTATTTCAACAACAGAAATACACACGCTGTGAAAATTTCAACTGTTTACCTATTACGGTTCATGAGATACAGCCCTTTGACAGACAGGCGGACGGACAGCGGAGGCGTAGTATTAGGGTTCCGTTGGCACCGTTTGGATACGGAACCCAAAAAATATCCTTGGCAAAATTCAAGAACTCTAAGAGGAGGCTTGTGTCCCAGCAGTAGGAACATTATAGGCCGATTATGCTTATGGTTTATTTCGAAATCTCGACTCAAATTATTGATCGGTAAATCATAATAATTATTTTTAAATAGGCAGGTTCTTACCTGCACGGCTGCATCACACCGTATAATTGAAATCAAAGGTTTTACGAGTTAATCGTTATTGAACTTCATAAGTGTGAGTGATCGATCTTTTTTTTTGTTATGTATTTTGGTGGAGGTTGTCGACATGTGGGATGTTAACTCAGCAATCATTGTGCCGATAGTCGTTACAGCCAATGGATTGATAGCCAAGAGCTTCGACTGCGGTCTGTGAGTTTGACACCTAGTATACTTCGTTCCATAGCCCGTTGGCAGACTCAAATCATTCACATCACTCATAGACAAATATACCTAAATATACGTTAAACATATTATTATAAATATACCTAAAACATATTATTCATATCTCAAAAAATATACAATAATTCATGAAACAAGTACAAAAAAAAATGTGGTGTACCTAGGCTCTCTTAAACTCAAATCAATTAAAAAGAAGGACAGTACCGAATAAGGAAATAAATTTACAATAAAAAATAAGTTATTGGCGCCGATTCTCTTGTTCACAAACAAGTTCAGTCCATCTTTTTCTTTCTATTTCATTAAGAAAAGGACAGAAGATAAATATTAGTTTAGACCTGTCAAATTAGTCAGTGCCTGACGTAAATTGACGTATTTTTAATAGCCAATTTTTTAATCACGTCTAGATTGTCTATAGAGTATCTTAATTTGACAGGACTAAACTAATATTTATCTCCTGTCCTTTTCCTAATGAAATAGAAAGAAAAAGATGCCCTGAACTTAAATTTAGTTTAGTTTGTGAACAAGAGAATCGGCGCCAATTATCTTCTATACACTTAGTTAAGTACTTATAACTATTTTGACCTAGTTACATCAAAATATGTGATGTACCCATCACGATTAGAGATCATTTTTAATTCATCAATACATCATCATTATTCAACTAATCACGTTTATTATACCCTCAGGGTTATGTTCAATTAATAGGTAAGGTAATTTAATAAAATTGCAATTTCGAAAGACCAGGCGGTCTTTTCCAATTTTCAACGAAAATAACCACAGAACTTTTCCTGAAAAGTAAGCCCGAGAAAATATCAACTATAAACGCCCAGCAATATTTCTGTGTCCCGGTATAAATTGGATGGTAGGTACTTAATAGTCAAAGAACAAGACCAATAAAGATCTTGACGCAGAACGTCATTTTTGCTAAATGTCACAGTAGAAAATTTTATCACTTTCGTATAATTTATTTCATTCCACTAGTTTCTATGATAAATCTTTTACTGTGCAAGCAGTACGGTTATGGAATGAATTGCCCGTGTCGATAAGGCGTGCTCAATCTTTGTCCACTTTTAAGACTATGATAAAAAAGCACTTTCTCTCTCCTTAAACATTGTCATTGTATTTTCTTTGCTCCTGTTTCATGTTTGTTATTATGTATATGTATATATTTATATAGATTAATAGTACTTTATGTATGTATTTATTGTATTGTGTAAATGGTACACCACAGACTACCTACAGTATTTGTCTGTCCTTCCCGTTTTTAATCCATCCAAAGGTTGTCTTTAAAAGGTTGCTCTTAGCGATAAGACCGCCCATTGTGTCACCCATTGTAAAGTTTTCTATATTTATGTCTGTAATTTATATGGTGTACATAATAAAGAGTATTCTATTCTATTCTACTTATTTTATTTATTCATTAAGGTGTGATTGCGATCTCGGCAGCACGCAGCAGTGCTGCCGCGGCAGTGCGGTCGCAGCACTACTGGTCCTCATACATTTTCTATGGGTTCATATGAGATTACATTCCGAGCACGGCAGCAATGCTGCGCGACATTCCTATAGAGAATATATGGGGACCAGCAGTGCTGCGGCAGCACAGCTGCGTGCTGCCGAGATCGGAATCATACCTTTAGCACACATACAATTGTTTTTACAGGTAAGACCCAAGCTAACAAAAGTAGTCATGGATTGCTAATTGTAATAATGTTACTTTCGCAAAACGCCATTTTTTCAAAACGTCATTTTCACACAAAACGTCATTTTCTCACAAAACGTCATTTTCTCGTAACGTCACTTTCGCAAAACGTCAGTTTCTCACAAAACGTCATTTTCGCGTCAATTTTCTCAAAACGTCATTTTCTCAAAACGTCTGTTTCTCACAAAACGTCATTTTCGGAGAATGTCATTCAAGCCATATAAAACAATCCTCTTTTACAAAGCTATAATACGGAATACCCTAAGATATTGCAAATGTCTATTAGACTGCTGTGGTAAAAGCGACCTGGCAGCCTGCTATTTAATTGGTGCACAGAGCTTTTCATATATTGCCGTACCTGCATTTAAAAGCTACCCATCCAATTCTACACTTGGCCAATAGCTGCTTATCTTTGGAAAAGTTCTATGTTTATCCAAAAACATACCTAGCAAGCATCTTATTTACGTTTCACTTTTTTTCTCGCTTGTCCAGCGAAGTCGTTGCTCCATTATCATTCCATTCCGGAAAAACTCGAAAGCTACCCCGCCAAGGCAACCTTGGTTGCCCAAATTTATTTATTTATTGGATCGCCAACAGAGGCTACACAGTTACATGCATGTTAACATGAACAGGGACAAATAAAAGTGTGCGCTTCCAATTATAGGCGACCACATCACATCATTCACTTAACATCTAGGTAGGTACAGTAATTTGACAAGGACGAACACATTAAAATAAATCACAATACAATACACGAAAATTATAGAAAAAAAAAACAAAATTAAAAGCTAAAGCAAAACAGTACGGGTACAAACTAAAATACAAACTAATTTCAAGCAAGTTCAAATAAAATAAACGAAAATTAAAGAATAACCATAGATCAACAGAAATAAAAAAAAAAAAATGATTACTTGGATACTAGGACTTTTACGTCTTTTTTAAACTTTGATAGTTTGCATGTAATATCCAATTCGTTATGCTTCGATACCTAGTTATACTGCCTACAGAGCCTTAGCAAAACGGCGAAGTGTCCGAGGTTTGTTTTGGATCCCGGCACATAGAAAAAGTTATATGTAGTTGCATTTCCGCGGCAAGTGAGATGGTGCACTTATATGCAGCTTTCCAAGGAGCTCGCCACAGTCAACAACCCCATTGAACAGTTTAGATTAGGTTAGGAACAAAAGTCGATTAAAACTTCAGTTTTTCTAATCTTAGTTATTGAGCAATTTTTTTTATTTCAAAATTGCAGCAGAAGATTTTTTTTTTTTAAATATACCTAAACTCTTTGCTTTTATGCGAAAAGCTAAAAAGCAGTTTATTGAAAAAAATCGGTCAATTTAATAACATGTAAAAATGACAGTGTTAATCGACTTTTGTTGCTGAATAGTTTTGGAGAAAATCACGCGTAACAGTCAGACAGACTGACAGACGACGTGGTGAAAACATAAGTGTTCAAAAGCCACCCATCCAATTCTTTAACTATCAAACCGCTGCTTTACTTTTCAAAAGCTCGACGTTAAAGAATATTCCTTTTACTTACCTCACTCGCTAAGAATGTACTCCATTTTCCTTCCATAACCGAAAAAAACCCGGAAGCTACCCCACCAACGCATCCTTGGTTGCCGAACTAACATAGAATTCAGAGCATGTATATAAGCGTACGTGTTCCCCTGCAAGTGTCAGTCGTCCATGTACAGTAGTTCCGCGCACACGTTTCAAGTAATTTTGTGTCTGTGATAGTGCAGTGCAGTGTAAAGAACGAAGGCGTTTGAAAAAGTTAGTTCTTTTTTTTAATTTCTTTTGTTTTTTTTTTCTAAGGAGTTGTGTTGAAGTTTTTCTTTTTTTCTGAACAGCCAGGAGGTTTTGTTGTAAGGAGTTTGTTAAGCTTGCAACTGCATCTTTTTGCAAATAATAGTTACATTCTGAAGAGGAGGCTTATTGGATTTAATTCGTACAAGAATCCTATAGAGTTCTATACGGAAAGTGTTTCTTTAAAATTTAAAACGTTATGTTATTGTTTAACTTTATAAACATTCTAAAGCAACAATCGATTGATTTTGTAATTACCACTAAATGGGATAACAAAAACCAAAGACAAAGATTTCTAAAACACTTCAAATCTACAAAAAAAAATCAACCAATTATCTAAAAAAACAACTGTTGTTCTTGCCATAACAGATCAAAATTAACAACACAATAAAATCAATTTAGTAATAATCATAAAAACCGAATGCTTCCTAACTTTTTCGACTATATTCACTAACTCTTCAATAGATTAACTTAACCTCCGAGCTTACAAAGTTATAACTCGAAGCAAATTAACATAAATATGGAAGCCAAACGATTTGAATACAATAGATACTAATTGTTGATAAAGTGCATTATTCAAAGTTATTCACTTAAAATCATGGTTAGATTTGATGTTTTAACGTATAGTAACATGAGCATTTCGCCAGATAATATAATTATTAAAGTGAACATGCAGTTGTAGCCCGAGAAATTCATTTTTTCTTAAGTTTTTTGCAATTTTCAGGTCAGTCAGGTTGTATCTTGGTCAAAATATGATTGGCCACTATAACAGGTACGTATTTACAGAATTAGAATCATTAATACATCTTTCTAAGTTAGATTTGTACCTTAAGAACAAACCTCTTATGGAAAAGTGCTTATGGTACAAATCTAACTTAAAGAGATATTTTTATGATTTTAATGACTATAATTCTGTAAATACATATCTATAATAGTCGTGAATCATATTTTAATCAAGATACAACCTGATACTGACCTGCGAATTGCAAAAAACGTAAGAAAATTTGAATTTTGCGGTCTACCACTGCGCATGGTACAAATCTAACTAAAGGAGATATTTTAATGACTATAATTCTTTAAATAGATATGTTATTATAGTCGCGAATCATACTTTGGTCGAGACACAACTGCACTGCAAGATACTTAACAACTCAAGATGCAACTGCGTTTTTTTTTGCAATTTCCACTGACTTGCAAATTGCATAAAACGTACCCAAGAAAATTTAAATTTCGCGGTCTACCACTGCGCATACCTTAAGTCCCATATAATATTAAAGAAAAATATTTTATTTAGGATACGCGCAGGAAATACAAACAGTAAAAAAAGGAGTATTATATTATATTAAAGAATATTTAAAACGAACAAAATTACATTAATGTTACCTGCATCATCTCACTGCTGGGCAAAGGCTTCTCCCCATGACTTCCATCTCTTTCGATCCAGGGCTAAAGTGGACCACTAGTCGTTTATTTTGTTCATCTCGTCCCGCCATTTTCTACGGGGTCTGCCGCGACGCCTTCTAGCTGTGTCAAGGCCCCACAAAATTAAATTAACAACAAAAAAATGGGGTTAAATTTAATGACCACCAAAAAAATATTAGGCCGTCGGATAAAGACAAAAAAAAGTCATTAAATTCGCAAAGCGTGATGTAGTTCTGCATTTTTGGTATGTTGTATGGATCTGTTAGGATAGTGTGAGTTCAAATTTGCAACTTCGAAAAACCTGTGGAAACAGAAAATCGAGAAAAACTTCAAATTTTGGGACTTTTTTCATTATTTGCTCTCCATGGCCAAAACTATGCATTTTTTGCGTACAATGTTTTCTACGCTTATAAACTGTATTAAATTATGTACAATTTGAGCCTAATCCCAGCTCTATTGATCCCATAAAAGCCAAGCTATGGCACTTCGAAGATTACCAATTTTTCTCGAAAATTCAAATTTTTCTGGTTTTTCTCACTTATTTCGCGAAATATTGGCAGTTTTTCAGTGAACTTTCTTCGTAGGGCAAGTGGACCACTTGCCCTACGAAGAAAGTTCACTGAAAATATTTTGTAGTACATTTATTTAATTTAGCTTTTATTGGAGCCCAAAACGAAGTCTGTGAGACTAACAGGTCACTCACAATCTCAAAAAAACGAAAAGAAGGTAAAATGATGGGTTAGAGGCCAAAGACTCAATGTTTACTTACAGAGTTATTGGAAATTAGACCGGAATCTTATAAGGGGCAATGGGGTAGGTCATTTGCAACAATATTGACCCCAAAAGTAATATAACCTCTCCGTCTTCAAAAAGACTTGTAGATCGTACTGTCTTTGTTGTGTGTGGATGTGAATTAATGGCGTTAAGTTAACCAATGTACCATTGAAGTTAACATAAATGGTCAATTATTTTAAATTTTAAGTGGATATTGTAAGGAAACGTTACATTTGTCTCGATTATTCCATTCCGAATATCAATTACTTCAAAAAGGAGGTTCTGTATTCGACCCGTATGTATGTTTGTATTGCATGTCCGCGGTTTAACCATGAATTCAGCATAATGATTCTAGATCGCGAAGCGTAGAAAATTTTCGTCGATTATTTAAAAAAAAAAATACTTTCCAGTGCATATTGACCGCGTAGGTATTATAACAACAGATTTTTTTTACGTGTAGGTATAGTGAAAAAACTATGTTTTATTCTCTTTGGTATAGTGCCATCAACCGGACAAAATCCAGACTCAGGGCAACCAAGAAATTCCTTTAAGAGGAAAAACATCAAAACGCTTTTCCCGGCTTGAGAATCGAACCGATACCCTTGCGATCACTAGACCAAGGAAGCAGTCAATTGTTAAACTCAATAATACTATAAATTCCAAGTAATATCACACCCCGGACACTCCATACAACGCTCGCAAAATAATTACCTACTACTACTACATTAAAAAATGACGTTTGTATACGTATGAATGTGTGCGTGAGGTACTTGTGTTTGCGAGCGCTCGACGCTCTTGTTACAGAACTGCGACGAATACGCCGAAGTGCGGGGTGAGGTGCGGTAACTGATGTTAGTGCGGGGAAGGGAGTGGCCTTTCTGTACGTAGTACTTTAAGTATTCTGTGGTAATATCAAACTAGCAAGATGATCAAATGGAATTTACAATACTAGAAATTCCTTCATCGTCATCTGTCTACTTTCATATATCTATGGCCTAGCCTTTTCCTATGTTAGGGTCGGCTTACAGTCAAATCTGATGCAGCTTCCAGACGCACTGCAAGTTACCATCCCTACCTGGTTGCTATTCCACCAATTCGCACTAAGCGTTTGCAAAATGTCCTTTATAATGCGCACAGCAAAAGAGTGGAACTCTCTACCTGCGTCTGTTTTTCCGAGCGCATACAACCCGAATTTCTTTAAAGTGAGAGTGAACAGGCTTCTTCTGGGTAAGCTCGCTCCATCGTCGACTTTGTCTCTGTCACCTTTGACCTAGACTAGAGTCAAGAGCAAACCCATTACAAATAAAAAAAAGAAAAGCTTAATACCAGTATTTTACATGGAGCGACTGCCTATCTGACCTCCACAACCCAGTTACTGGGTAATACGATACCCCTTGGTAAGAATGGTTGTCAGACTTTCGGGCTTCTGACTACCCGTAACGACTGTCAAAGATCCACGAATGACAGCCGGGACCA
The DNA here is from genome assembly GCA_945859645.1 of Amphipoea oculea. Lineage (NCBI taxonomy): Eukaryota > Metazoa > Arthropoda > Insecta > Lepidoptera > Noctuidae > Amphipoea > Amphipoea oculea. Next base: position 2,011,845 of record OX243886.1, on the reverse strand, counting down.
ACAGCTTAACGTGCTTTCCGAGGCACGGAGGGGTCTTGCTATGTAAAGATGGTCACTCGTCTATGGACCGATCGCGGCAAACATAGCTTTACCTGATCGATCGACACGTGCGGCTATTATTACTTGGCTAGAAGCCCCTTCTGTGTCTCACGTGGATCCACGTTCTCTTGTCTTTTCATGCAGCTCTGTATTTTTCCTTAAACAATACGAGTATATGGATAAGACGGAGGAGGACGTCTTATCCATATACTCGTATTGTAAGATCTATCTTAATGTCCAGTAATTAAAACATCTCAAAATTGTACCTATTTGTCTCTTCCTAAGTTTTTATGCACAATTTTAATCACCAAATAAAGTAATTTCCTGTACTTAATTCAACCAATCATATACAAAACGAAGCTTCAAAATAGTATAATTAAACATTGTATGTTGTTTTATGTCCAATTTGTATACTTTTGTAATGCCCATTACACTGGCTAATTCCGTTTTATACTTCAGTAAAGTCATAAATAGTAATTAGCATGTTCTATAGTAATCTTGGAGTTGTTAAAAACTTAGAAGATATTACCTTAAGGGAGGAGAGGGGTTTCTGGCCAAGTAATAACAGCCGCACGTATCGATCGATCAGGTTAAGCTACACTTGCCGCGGTTGGTCTGTGGATGGGTGACCGTCTTTACATATCTAGACCTCTCCGTGTCGCGGAAAGCACGTTAAGCCCGTTTGTACCGGCTGTCATTCGTGGATCTTTGGCAGTCGTTACGGGTCGACAGAAGCCCGAAAGTCTAACCACCAGTCTCACGAAGGGATATTGTATATTTAAAAAATAAATGTCGCAGCGCTGGTATTCTGGAATTCGGTTGGTCGACTCTTCACATGACCAGAGGACTGGCCTATTTTTTTACCAAAGAATCAGCATTGACATACAACGTGGCAATGCTGCCAGCCTTACGGGTATTTTTCCTGTTGACAACGATGCGGACGAATTTTTTTATGCCAATGATTAAAAACATTATTTCCCCTCCCTTTTTATACACTTGTACATATTATTATTGTAAGTAAATATTGTGTTTGTGTTGTTGTGTTTATTTTGTGTTTCACGAACTGTGTCCAATAAACTTTTTTTTTTCTTTCTTTATAGAGTAAATAATTGCAGAATCAAAAAAAATTATGACGTAAAGCCGTAATTTCTTCTTGCCCATTAGATTGACATGTCAGAGTATAAAACATACGCAATACAACACTTACGTAGTTGACATTAATGGCGCCTGTCGAAATAACTTCACATAGATTCACAGCATAGGTCGCGGTAAGTTACATCCTATTGCGGTAGTACAACGTAAATGTGGAGTAAATCGATTAGAAAATAGTTTGAACTGTGCAATCGTTTGATTGGAAAGATATTCCGAGATGAAAAGTGAACTCAGTTACATATGTCTCTTTCGGATCGTTTAGGGTTCCGTACATCAAAAAGAAAAAACGGAACCCTTATGGGATCACTCGTGGGTCTGTCTGTGCGGCCGTCTGTCACAGCCAATTTGCTCCGAATCTAATGGACCGATTAAGTTGAAATTTGGTACACATATGAATCTCTGTGACCCAAACACAGACGTGTAACGTAAATAAATGAATTTTGTATATGGGGGTCATTTTTGGGGGGCAAAAAGAAAATAAAAAAAAAAAGTTTCGCAATCTGTGCCGTGTGACATATCAAATGAAAGGGCTTACTGTGAAGATTTCAAATATATTTTTTTCATAATTTTAAAGTAAATTGTATTAAAGTTATTTAAGAAAATAGAGAAAATTTACCATTCCCCCCCCCCTTATCTCCGAAACTGCTGAGCCTAAAATTTTGAATAAAAAAAATACAAAAAATAGTTCTATACCTATAGATTACAGGAAAATCTATAGGAAGTCTGTGGTCTTAAAACAACATGGTAAATCTCTCAATATTGTGCAAACAAACTTACATTTCAGTTGAAATATATGAGAGAACATGTTTTTCAACTACAATGTTAAGTTTGTTCTTGGGATAAATTCGTTCCAACACGTGGTCCGACACGCACTTTACGTGTTTTTTTTCTATCGTACCAAATAAGTTGTATTACGTTTTCAACACACTATCTACCTAGCATATATCCTGAAGAATATCATATATTTTTTCTGATTTTGTTTGCTGTAGTCGATCATATTGTTTTAGGCATTACAAAACTTACGTTTAGGTTTTAAGTTAAGTAATGATTACAGTCTCTGGTCTGTTTATTCAAGAACCCAAAACAGATTACATTAAGTGGCTTGAGCCCATATCAGCATCAGTAGACCATTTTCTGTGTGCAGGGTAATAAATCACGCGCTGAGCGGGTGGCGTCCGGTATTTGACAGGTGTTTTTTTGATGTTGCGTCAAATGACGTCTGGGGTGCGAGCGGTTAACTTTTTTTTTATCTAGCCTGCGCTGTCCCACGAAAAATGGAAGGAGTGGAGGGAGGTCTTTGCCCAGGAGTGGGACAGCGTAGGCTCTTAACTTTAACCCTTCGTATTCGGAACGTAGATCTACGCGAGACACAATGGCTTTTTAATTGTGTTTGTAATTACGACATTCAACGGGTTAATCATCGTTTATAAATAAACTGCAAATAAATGTAAAGCAAATTGAATACAATACCAACTTTATTTGTCCGTGTATTCAAATCACAAACCACAACAATCATTTCATGACAGTAGTATAAAGTGTTTATAACTTATAACCATTTTATAGATTTATAATAACAGTGTTATAACTTATAATTATAATAATGTTATTATGATTGTACAATTAATGAGGCGCTTGGACTTAAGTTTGCAATGTACAAATTGTAAAGTAACAATGTAGGTACAGACGCCAGAACATCAACCTACCCGAAACTGTCACATTTTCCCAATCAACTTTGAACCTTATTGTTTAGTTATAAAGTTGAAAATCTATTAAAGAAATTTGGCAGATTGTAGTAGGTTGATGTGCTGGCGTCTGTACATATTGTTGAAAAGCCTAATCTATCTACCATCATCATAATCTGCCTAGCCTTTTCCCAACTATGTTGGGGTCGGCTTCCAGTCTAACCGGATGCGCTTGCATACCAGTATTTTACATGGAGCGACTGCCTATCTGACCTCCACAACCCAGTTACTGGGTAATACGATACCCCTTGGTGAGATTAGTCGAAAATCCATCCAAAAACAAACGAAAACCTAATCCAAAAAACCCCCCCAAACCCATCCTCCCCTCCTTCCTAATCTATCTATAAGGTGTTTTAAAATTAACTCAACAAACTTTAAAAGGTGCTTTAGACCATCGAACTGAACAACTTTCACTATGGGACCAACTCTGAAATCACGAAAAAAAATCTGCTGTTTCATGCATTTTGGTCAAGTAGGTATTGAATTTTTTTATTAAACAGCTGATTTTTTACAAGTAAATAAATAAACACAAAATGACTCAGTTTGTCAATTTGCTTAACAATCAATTTCTGTCTGTCTATACCTAGCTAATTTAGAGACTAGATTCCATTCTATGAATTATCATCAAATCTTTAACCTTTTGAAGTCAATTAAAAATGTCCTATAAATAATTGACAATCTACTATCCATACTTAATATTATAAATTCGAAAGTAACCCTGTCTATCTGTCTGTCTGTACGTTACCTTTTCACGCCTAAACCACTGAACCGATTTAGATGAAATTTGGTACCTATAGAGATAGTTTGAGTCCCGGGGAAGGACATAGGGTAGTTTTTATCCCGATATTCTCACGGGATCGATACTTATGCGGGTGAAACCGCGGGGCGCAGCTAGTTAACTTTAAACGAAACAAAATAAAACAAAGGAAATAAAAAGTTCAATACTGAAGGTCAAAAGTATTGAAACCAAAATAACAAAGATATAAAACCGCTTAACTGCAAGAAGGGACTTTAGACACAAAGGTTTAAGTTTAAGTCAAGGTCCGGATGTGTCAAGTGGCTTCCATATTTGCTTAGAGCCGTGTCTGTCAATACATTGTTGTAGTTATGTTAGTACTAAGACAGGGGATTTGTAAATGAGTTTGGCTTTCAACTTGCGTATTGGAAAGAGGTACCTACCTATTTAGGTCACAAGTTGTAGGTCGTAGGTTCCACTCACAGATATAGATATACCTAGATAACGCAAGTATCACGAACTGTATGAAAACTAAGCGTGCCACTTTTTGACTACCTACTATGACGTCACAAGCTCGCGCTCTCTTGCTCACGCTCACCCAGCCAGCAGTATGCAGGACTGAGCGCGAAAGTGGCGGCTTATGATTTTCGATCGTAAACTGGTGCGATTGTTGGCATGCGAAGTAGGTGCTCTTGCGTTATCTAGGTGTATCTATATCTGTGCTTCGAACCCAGACAGGCGCTTTACTTTGTGTAAATTATTTCATCACCACTGCTCTCAAAACGGTGAAGGAAAACATCGTGAAAAAACCGGCATGTCCCAGAAGCAAAAATTCGAAGACATGTGACATCTACGTACCCTCACTGGGCTCGCGTGGTGGATTTCGGCCCACTCCCGCTCACTGAGAGGAGGCCTGTGTCCCAGCAGTGGGAACATTATAGACTGATTATAGTTATGCTGGGTCTATAAACATGAAAGTATGGAGAAGAGTTCCCTATTTAGCGAAAGTGAGCACCAAGGAAGGCTTTATAAGAATTCACATCCTATATGGGTTTGCCCAGCAATGGGACAGTATTAGCTAAACAAAAAAGAGGTTTAATGGGGACAGAAGTTCGTAATTTTAGAAAAGTAAAACGCCTGTCAGAGTTCGAACATACGACCTACAACTCGTAAGTCAAGACAGTTAGTTACCACTGGGCCACCACTGCTCTCCTAATTATACAAAGTGTAAAAAAATTAACCTTAAAAACTTTAAGAGGTGCTTTAGACCATCGAACTGAACAACTTTCACTATGGGGCCAACACCGAAATCACGAAAAAAAAAATCAGCTGTTTCATACAAAAGTTCAATACCTACTCGGCCAAAATGTATGAAACAGCTCATATACTCTACGCTAATACTCTACGCTACTAGCAATGAATAGGAACTTGTTGGGTTTTCAAACACATGAAGACACACAAACAGACATGACATAAATATTTGTCCCGATTCTTACATACTTGCTTGTAATTGTGTAGCCCCTTCTAAATTACTTACATCAAATAATTAAAATAAAAAAAAACAAAGGACAACGCCCAATTTTTTTCTGTGTCATTATTATTTTAAAATCTTAGAAGTAAACTGCAAACATAAACACATAATCTATACCTAATCAATAGAATTTATATCCGCTACATATCCCTTATGAATAATTCCGTACAAACTATGCAACAAGCTTGTAATTCTGTTGGCTGTAGTTAATACTATTTAATTAAAAGCCTGTCTAACTAGAAACGAACTCAATCGGCTACTCAATACTTTACGGCACTAGTAATAAATAGGAATACGTAGGGCTAGCAAAGGTGAGATAATTAAAGTAGACTGGAAAATAATGATGACAGATGACCGATGGGGCCAAAAGGTTCTGGAGTGGCGACCGCTTATCGGAAGACGTAGCGTTGGAATGCCTCCTACAAGGTGGACCGATAGCCTGGTGAAGGCCGCAGGAATCCGCTGGATGTGGGATGCACAGAACCGGTTGAAGTGGCGAAGCTTGGGGGAGGTCTATGTCTAGCAGTGGACGTCTTACGGCTTTTCGACGAATTTCATACTTAAGTACAGAATGAATAGGCAATTTAGACGCAAGTGTTGTTGTGATACAAACAAAACATACAGCTTGCGAACCTTCAATGATTTCTTTGAAATGTCGAAGTGATTTAGTTGTGCACCTAACTGGGTGTAAAATAAACAAAAGCTTTAATAACTGCAACCCTTGGTTACCTAAACTTTAAAAAAGATTAACTTCATCTGGAATGTTACCATATTTGTAATTCACTACCCTGGTAACCAAGGCACCCGAAATATATAAAAAAACTAACAGCGCCCCGCGGTTTCACCTGCGTAAGTTTCGATCCCGAGGGAATATTGCATATTACACATACACAAGAAGTTGGCAGATTCGTCTCAGAATTAAGTTGTTGTAGGGTTTCTTATTTATATCTCATAACTATTATATATATATATATATATATTGTTATGCATGTGTATGTATATATGTATTTATTATTATATCTATTCTTATATCTTAGTTATAAATATTTCTTATCTTTTCTTTCTGTTATTGCACCTACTGTGTATTGTCTCTGCATCACCCTAAGGTAGACTGGTAGAAAATGCCCAAGGCATTAAGTCCGCCTTTGTACAGTTTTTACTTGTGCATAAAGTTTTAATAAATAAATAAATAAATATTGGAATAAAAACTATCCTGTGTCCTTTCCCGGGACTCAAACTATCTCTACACCAAATTTTATCTAAATCTGTTCAGCGGTTTAAGCGTGAAGAGGTAACTGACAGACACACTTTCGCATTTATAATATTAAAGGATAGATATCAAGAATCTTTTAATGTTAATAGAGCAATAAACGGTAAAAACTATCTAATTAAATATGCAATTATTTTCCAAGATTTTCCTCGTGCCAGCCCTGACTAAAAACAAATTATACTATTTGCTATGAAACTCGTCGGCTTCATTCAAAGTCCCTATTAACTTCGTGAGCCTTCAATTTAGAGGAGCGTGGCTTTTTGATTGGTAATGAGAAAACAACTAAATGTTTGTAATGCCATGGTGTATTGCAGAAGTTATATTTATTTGGCCGGGTGCCTTTAAAACGTAGAGTATTATATTATCTGTGCTTTAGATTACCATCTGTTTTCCGTTAAGAGAGTATTATATTATCTGTGGATAAGGCTACTCCTCGTTTCTGGAGGTGTACTCCCTAAACATGAAATCCGTAGTTTCAGCCTAAACGGCGGGGGAATTGCGTAACACATTATCAATCGGAATCGGTTTCATTTTGACAGTTCAACAACATTCATTGCGTTATTTACGTGTTGAGCAGACAAATTTTTCGAACTTACGAAGCAATGGATAAGCAATTTGCTTCAAAATGATTCAGATTCCGATTGATAGTGTGTTACGCAATTAGGGTGCGGGTATTTCTTACTCCGAAAAAAAAATGATGTGAAAGACGATATGGCTACAAATCCTCGCACGACAGCAAAACCACGAGCAAAGCTAGTATAAAATGTTTTGCTAAGAGTCAAACCGCAAAATTGTCAGATTTGATGTGTCCATCCTCCCATTTTGAGCAATCTCATCATAATTAACTATAACCACGCCATTGCATGTAAAAAGATCTTACCGTCCGTCTGTCACTGCCGCGCCGAATCGCTAATCTGTGCGTTTCCTACTTCAGCTTACCTTCGTTGGGTAATAGTCACACGCGACGCCATTGTTTGTTTGTGCCAATGAAGAAGTCGACGACGATGTGTTATGGATAATTCGGTTGTTTTTGTTATGTTCTAGAGAAAATATTGTGTCGTTTTGTTTGTTTGCCTCTAGCTGCTGGATATATTAATATAGCCTATGGACGGACTGTGTGAAAGATAGGTTCCCTATCCATTTGCATATAATTTTAAGACCTAATATAACTTGGTATACTTTTGTTTCTCATAATTATATTTTCGCATAGCATTATTTACGCATAACAGTTTACGCATAATTTTTTTAAGCATAATTTCTCTAATCATTTTTTTTTTTTTTTTTTTATTTGAAATGGGCTTGCTCTTGACTCTAGCCTAGGTCAAAGGTGACAGAGACAAAGTCGACGATGGAGCGAGCTTACCCAGAAGAAGCCTGTTCACTCTCACTTTAAAGAGATTCGGGTTGTATGCGCTCGGAAAAACAGACGCAGGTAGAGAGTTCCACTCTTTTGCTGTGCGCATTATAAACGACATTTGCATACGCTTAGTGCGAATTGGTGGAACAGCAACCAGGTAGGGATGGTAACTTGCAGTGCGCCTGGATGTCCGAAGGTAGAAGGGGGCCGGTGGAATGAGGTCGTGGAGTTCTTGGGCACACTCACCGAAGTACAGTCTGTAGAAGACCGACAGGCAGGCAACCTTGCGGCGATGAGCCAAGCTGTGAAGCTTGGCATCCACCAGTTTTACGTCGCCAATGAGCCTCTTAGCTCTGCGTTCCACCGAGTCAAGCGCGGCAAGTTAGTATTTCGCTGAGCCATCCCAAAGGTGGCTGCAATACTCCATGCAGGATCGGACTTGTGCTTTGTATAGGGTTAAAAGCTGTCCAGGCGTGAAGTATCGTTTCACCCTATTTAGGATGCCCAGCTTCTTGGCCGCAGTTTGGGCTTTGTACTCGATGGTGGCGCCGAAGTTGAGACTAGATGTCAACTCCATGCCTAGAAGCTCGAGCCGATCAGTTACAGGAACAGATGTACCTCGAAAAGTAGGAGTCTGGTCAAAACGACTCCTTTTGGCGGTAAAAAGACACGCCTGTGTTTTGGTGGCGTTAAAAGAGACCAGATTGTCATCACCCCACTGGGAGACAAGGCTTAAGGTCAAATCTGTCCGCTCTACCATGGCCTCTCTCAAGGATCGAACTTCGGACCCGCTGGCCCCTGCATTGGACAAGTATCTCTCTGAAACTGTACTGTCATCCGCGTACCCAACAATACCAGGCTGAAGTAGGTCATGAAAATGGGGTGCCTTTTGTAGACCCCTGTCTACAAAAGGCACCCCATTTTCATGAATATTGAATACAGCGTACTAATGAACGCAAAACAATGCCATAGTACATACATTTAGAATACCTTTTGACCTAGTTTGAGCCACTACTAGTCCTAAACGGTGAAGGAAAACATCGTGAGGAAACCGGCATGTCCTAGAACCAAAAATTCGAAGACATGTGACATCTACCAACCCGCACTGGACCCGCGTGGTGGATTACGGCCCACTCCCTCTCACTGAGAGGAGGCCTGTGTCCCAGCATTGGGAACATTATAGGCTGATTATAAGGTAACAATACTGAATCATTTATTCCGCAATTTATACCTAGATGACCAATAAAATTTTAATGAGATCGTTATGGACCCAATGTTCCCAGTAGTACGAGGATTTTTTTAAACTTAACTTATCAATTTTCTTAACTATAATAATTATACTCGACATTATAGTTTTTAAATCGATGAACGCCGGCTGGACGCACGAAAAAGCATGACTCATTGTCACGTTCCGCCTGAGCCGAGCGTGCAAGCGAGAGCGCGAAACAAGCGATAGAGAGGCACGATCGGCCTAAGCGTTTGGCTTGTGACTATACTCATACACGTATGATACCTAACTGAATGTTTTCTTATGACGTTATCTCGTAAAATTATCGTCCGTAAACCAACTTTACAGACAAACAATTTTTTTTAAAGTGAAAACTTCTTTAGCGGCGTTGCACACTTTTTTGTAATGGGTAAAAAATGTTAAACTCGCGTCAGGACATCGCGTCAGGACACGTGACCGTCAGGAGAGACTACACAGGGGAGAACTACTACTCCTAACTACTATGGATGGATGGATGGATGGATGGATGGATGGATGGATGGATGGATGGATGGATGGATGTGGATGTGGATGTATGTGGATGTGGATGGGGATGAGGATGTGGATGTGGATGTGGATGGATGGATGGATGGATGGATGGACAGCTGATGGCTCGGCCGTCTATGCAGTAGCCACACTGCTGTGTATGCGTAAAATTCGTGTATATAAAGTGTTCAAAATATGGAAATTGAACAAAGTGCATCTATTAATGAAAAAAGTGACGCAGAAATAGTGAAAAAAAAATGAGTTATATTAATTCAATTAATAATTGATTTATTTCAACGTTAATATTCAAGTTTTCACTTCTGCCGGCACTCCCGGAGTGAAACCCGTCTTTTTAGGGTTCCGTAGTCAACTAGGAACCCTTATAGTTTCGCCATGTCTGTCTGTCCGTCCGTCCGTCTGTCCGTCCTCGCTTAATCTCTGTGACCGTTAGCACTAGAAAGCTGAAATTTGGTACCAATATGTATATCAATCACGCCGACAAAGTGGTAAAATAAAAATTGGAAAAAAATGTTTTATTAGGGTAGCCCCCCTATATGTAAAGTGGGAAGTGATTTTTTTTTTAATTTCAACCCTAACGTGTGATATATTGTTGGAAAGGTATTTAAAAATGAATATGGGTTTACTAAAATCATTTTTTGATAATGTCAATAATTTCGGAAATAATCGCTCCAAAAGTAAAAAACAATCTGTCCCCCCCCCTCTAACTTTTGAACCATAAGTTTAGAAAATATGAAAAAAATCTGAAAAGTAGAACTTTATAAGGACTTTCTAGGAAAATTATTTTGAACTTGATAGAAACAACAGTTTTTGTACAAAAAAGACAAAAGTTGTACAAAATCATTTCTGGACTAAGTTTGTAGTATAATCGTATATGCGAGCATTTTTTTTAACTTCGTTTACATATTTTATTATCCTGAACGTATATTTTTTCAAACAAAAAAAGAATGATTAAAATCGGTTCTCGCAATCCAAAATTACCACCGAAAACTTCTGGCACGTCTATGTACTAATTAGTAACCCAATTCCCCGAGAGATGGCGCTGTAGGTACTTATTACATTGGGTCGGGTTTTATCGAATTGTACGTGGGAACAATTATTGTGACGGACGGGAAACTACGGAACCCTACACTGAGCGTGGCCCGACACGCTCTTGGCCGGTTTTTTTATTTAGCTCTAACTCCAAAATCCAACTACGCACATTTTGTAGGTCAATCTTAACACCACCAGCCTTCATAATCCCATCAAATCAAGTTAATATTCACGCAGACATCAGATAAACTCACAGCTAACTTAGAACAAACTTAACTATACTTATACGGTTACCGTCAACCGGTAACCTTCAGGTAACCGTTCAGTTCACGACTTTGACATATCAACAGATGACTATGTCAGTGAGATTGGTAATTTTCTTAGTTATTTCTATGTTGGGTTGAGGTTTATCGTGGGACTTAAGTATCTAACTTAAGTAAGGTTGATGCTCTCATGCAGCCTGCGAAATTGATTTTTGAAGTGGAAACTTCTTTAGACGGACTTTGTACTTTCTCTAAACGGTGATGGAAACTGAACCGTCACGCTCGGGCCTGTGACGCTGTGAATCGGGTATACTCACTCCAGTGACGTGCATTGGTTTTCAGAATAGGTAGGCACTAGGCCGGGTCTGGTCTAGGCAAACACGGTCACTAACCAGAAAAAAATGAGGTCAAAAGTTTGGTTATTTGAGTACGCATGCCTACTTAAGGGTGATAAATTGCGAAGGTCGAACGTCATGGTATTACGCGTGAGACGTACGTATTTTTAATTTTGTCGTATTAACTTGAACGAGGAAAGACCAATGACAATGTGCGAATAGTACGGGAGCCGAGTAGGCCGTGCGGCGACTGCCTACTGCCGCGCGTGTTTGTATGAAGATTTTGTTTTTTTTTGTTAGGTATGATAATTCAGTGAGCTTCTTAATTGTGGGGCACACACACTAAAATGTAATTGACAGGCTTATGTTGATATATCGAGGTAGGCACTGCTTATATGCCTATATGCAATGCACGCCACTGCTGCCTACTGTAGCCTCAGCCTAAGTTTTGGCCGTGGACACTAAACTTAATCCTAACTCAAGTAAAGGTAATGTGTGATTTACAGTTAATGAAGTAATTAAAGTCAGGTATGTGTCATAAAATACATCCTAAAAGTGTTTAAAATATATATACGGCCGGCAATGCGACTTACATTAAAGATTTGCGAAACACAGGCACTAAAATTCCCACTGAACTCACAGATTCGTCAGGAGATTATTTTGTAATTTAATTAGAAGTTTCAACGTTAACATAGTCTCGACTTTGTTGCAAATTTTATTGTTTTATTGGTGGCAGTTGTGAATGCTAGAGCGTATATTATTCTGCTCATTCTTGCTACCTAGATTTTCGCCAGTTGAATGAACAGAGAAGGGTTTTTGGGTTGGATTCCGGCATAACCTTTTGGTAGACTTTACATAAGTCAGTCGGATTCTGTTCTGGTTTTTTTTTTTCAATACCTACTACAGGAGCCAAATAACTGCTAAACACTCATCATCATCTGCCTAGCCTTTTCCCAACTATGTTGGGGTCGGCTTCCAGTCTAACTGGATGCAGCTGAATACCAGTATTTTACATGGAGCGACTGCCTATTGTAGCGAAATGAAACATAAGGACACTTCACCAACAAACACGTTTAATTTTTGTATATAAAAAAAAATCGAAAACACAAATATGAAAAAATATAAAAATACAAAAAAAGGAAAAACTAAATATGAAAACTTGTCACATTTAAATAATAGGAAACTATTGCGTTATATTTTAAATTTAGGTTTTAAATGCTACGTAACGAATTATGAGTCGGTTGCAACCAGATCCGTAAAACGAAGACGTAACTTTTGTTGAGAATAGGTACGACTAAATGTATTCAGAGTTTGAAATAACGCGGTATTAAAATATTTAAAATTAACAGATTTTAAAAATAAAAAAGGCCAAATCTGCTACGGGAAATAAAAAAAAACTTAAAAATCTCCCATATCTTATCCAAAACCTTCGCGGTGACGTAGAAGCTCTGCCAGTTGTTCCAATACCACACTTGCTGACCTCTGAGATATGAAGAGGATGTCCGCAGCGCAGCGCGGAGCCGCAGATAAAAGTTAGTATGTAGGTGGGTGGATGGAGCCGAATAAATCGGCTTGCAGAAAATTCGGACTTCTATCAGTCAAAAGGATTCAATCCAGTCAATAGGAATATACGTAGTCTTCCGTCGAAGAAGTGGGGAAACCCCGAATCAAATAATAGACATGCACGATCCAATTAAGATTTGTTGATTTCAATATTAAATTTGGGTGTTGGTTCTCAAAAAAATTCCGGACGTCGTATCAGAGAGTATGTAGACAAGTGAAGTATGTCACCAGGAAAAAATCTCATGTCACGTAAAAGAAATTATTTCAAAATTATTATGAAAATAAAGGTTTTTGATAGGGCCAGTACAAAAAGAGGTTGATTATAATGTTGAAGAAGGACGAATGGCGAAAATAATCATCATGCAGTAACTACTAATGCTGCACTATCTGACCTCCACAACCCAGTTACTGGGTAATACGATACCCCTTGGCAAGAGTGGTTGTCAGACTTTCGGACTTCTGACGACCCGTTACGACTGTCAAAGATCTACGAATGACAACCGGGACCAACGGCTTAACGTGCTTTCCGAGGCACAAAGGGATCTCGGTGTGTAAAAATGGTCACCCACTCACGGACCAACCGAGGCATGCGCAGCTTAACCTGATCGATCGACCCATGCGGCTGTTATTATGAAACTAAAACTCCGTCACAAAAAAAAAAAAAAACAAAATTCTTACACTAAAAATTCATTATCCGTTTCGGTTCCAGCGTTCAATATACTAAGCAGTTCGCTTTCTTGGCTCTCCCATAGTAAACCCAATACTTCTTTAGTTGATGTTCTGACTTCTAAATTACTTATATGGGTCACGCAGCATAACCACCCACAAGTCCGTCGTCTAGAATGTCCCAGAACACTTTTTTGAGGCGCTCCACGTGGCGCCGCGCCACTTATACCTGCACTCAGTGGCGTGCATTGCATATAGGCATATAAGCAGTGCCTACCTCGATATATCAACATAAGCCTGTCAATTACATTTTAGTGTGTGTGACCCACTATTAAGAAACTCACAAAATAATCATACCTAACAACGAACAAAAAACAAAATCTTCATACAAACACGCGCGGCAGTAGGCAGTCGCCGGACGGCCTACTCGGCTCCCGTACTATTCGCACATATTGTCATTGGCCTTTACTCGTTCAAGTTAATACGACAAAATTAAAAATACGTACGTCTTACGCGTTAATACCATGACGTCCGACCTTCGCAATTTATCACCCATAAGTAGGCATGCCTACTCAAATAACCACACTTTTGACCTCACTTTTTTTTCTGACTAGTGGCCGCGTTTGCCTAGACTAGACCCGGCCTAGTGCCTACCTATTCTGAAAACCAATGCACGCCACTGCCTACACTAAACACTCCGTTGAAGTAACGCGTCTGGTTCAAGTTAGTTCTAAGGTTTATATGTGTTTATATATTCTAGACTTCCCAAAAAAGAACACCAAAACTCAAAATCACAAACCTTGTATCGAACGGAAACTTTATAACATACACAGATCACTTAGCTGACGGCCGGCCTCAGAACACAGTGATAAATTTTTACAACCCACTACTAGTATTTCAGATTTGATGGATGTCCTTTGTAAAGTGATCAAATTTGATTTCGCAATGTTTTGCGTGTTGTTATGAAGGTTTTGTGAGCGAAAATGAGACGCAAGACCTAAGCAGTATATTCATAGATAGCTTCAAACTATTATATTTTGACTGACTAATACATATTTTAAGATTTAAATACCTGAAGTGTTAATCGACTTTTTTTGCTGACCGTACCTACTGCATTTTTCGTAGGATCATACTGCGGTTATTAGCTGTCCAACACAAAATAATGATGTCACAAAATATGAAAACTACAATCACCCAAAAAATACATGCACTTCAAAAACATCATAAAGTCATTTAAGATTACAAAACTTCAAAAAAACACGACTATTTTTACCGAAAACCATTAGCATTATGTTCTATTCCATCCGGAGAGGTCAAGGTGTCGCGCGATGCTTATAGAACTCTTTACTTACTCTAAAAACCATTCGTAAGACGTCAGTTGTATCTGATGAACGGACGGTAGCACGTTAATGAATCAATCATTCGATACCAATTACTATTAGTAAGTGTGTAGCGGTATCTACAACGCCACATGCGAACAACGCGTCATAATTACGTCACGCAAATCCTGCATCTCGCAAGCAGAATTTACCGCGCAACTAGCATAGATACAACAGCCCGACATGAATCATCGGGCAGTTGCCCGCCAGACACAACACCCGTCTGGTCGGAGGATCCTCCCTTTTCTATGGAGGTTGAGTGAACTTTACACCCTGTTCCTCATACCTCTATAAGTGTTGGAGTTGTATGTCATGGGTTCGAACCCAGACAGGCGGTTTAATTTGTGTAAATTGTTTCATCATCGCTGCTCTAAAAACAAAGGAACATCGTTAGGAAACCGGCATGTCCTGGAACCAAAAATTCGAAGACATGTGACATCTACCAACCCGCACGGGGCCCGCGTGGCCCCCTCTCATAGAGAGGAGGCCTGTGCCCCAGCAGTGGGAACGTTATAGGCTGATTATTACTTTAGCAAGTTAATAAGCCTGTAACTTTTTGGAGGAAGAAAATTGAAAACAGAGAGACGCTTTGCTGGGAAGTTTGTGGCGCCAATTTTTTCTTTAATCTAATACTAGGAATTGCTGTTTTGGTAGATGTCTTGTTCGACCATCTAAAAGCGTAATCTTTTTTTTTATTTCGTTAGCCTATATTGTGTCCCACAGCTGGGCAAAGGCCTCCCCTTTTTTCTTCCAACCTCCCTGTCTCGTGCGATCTTTGGCCATGTTTACCCTGCAAACCTTATCATATTGTCAAAGCGCAACCTAAAGTTGATTTAATAACTCTAACGTTTTTGCGCCTGGGCCTACATATTTGGGCAGCCATGAGGCACACAACACAATACTATTTAAAGTTCTTTATTCTGTTTTTTTTTTTTTTTGTTTTTGTGTGAAGAGTGTGCCTTACTTAAGAGGAAATGCGGGTAGTCTTTTCTCCATAGAAACGCTCTCGCCTGTTTTCTTTTTGATTAATGACCATAAAGCAATGATTTTTTACAGAATAATAAATATTAACTACCTGCATGTCCCTGTGTTTTCCTTTTTGATGATACATTATTTTTATAAGCACTAGAACCCTCAAAAAATGCCGATTTAAACCGCTGTCAACAGAGACCTAGTGTAAAAATTTGATAACTATTAATGAAAAAAGAAAAATATAAGGACACAGTAAATATCCTTTTCATTCAGTTCATGAAATATCTTTTAAATTGGTCCAATATTGGAGGAGAAAACCGGCAAGAGTCAAACCTCGAATAATGACTTTTTACTTAGGCCTTTTCAAAAGTCTCTCCGACCGCATTTCCTCTTAACATGGATCAAATAAACTTATTTTCTTTCTTTTAATTTCTTTAACAGCATTATCTGAGGGGTAATTCTCGTAATTTTAAGATCGTTCACAGTCAGGATCTCAGGAGACTGAGATTCTGATCCTGATCCTGAGGGAAATTAGAGGTAATTTTGACACATTGAGAAATCTGTCAAAATTACCTATAATTTCCTTACATTTTGAAAAGTTTTTGACATTTGTTTGTCGCCGAGATGAGACTACGACTGGATTTTGAACGTTTTGAATTACGAGAATTGGCCTTCAGATTAGTATGACATTATTTATCTACAAAGAGGATGTCTCTCTGACAATTCAACGGACAAATTCGGAAAGATTTCAACGCGTACCTACTCGGAAAATACTCAATGCCTAAACAAACGAAGTTGTCAAGAGACTGATTCACACTATTTATGACCTGACCTAGTAATCTGAACATCGCAATTCTTAACAAATACCTGCATGTAGGTATGCAATGCATTGTGATCATCTGAAAAAAAAAACCTGAATGCCAAACAATATTTTCAAAATATTTTACAGACGCCAGTACATCAAGCTACTACAATCTGCAAATTTCTTTACTACATTTTCAACTTTATCGCTAAAGTATAAGGTTCAAAGTTAATTGGGCAAATTTGACAGTTTCGGGTAGCTTTATATGCTGGCGTCTGTATTTATGCAAAACTTAATTTTGGTGAAGATATTAACCCAATTCTCATTCCTTTTTGTGCAACACTAAAAGTGAATAACGCTACGTTTTTATTACTTTTTTTTCTTTGTTTTTAAATCCATTTATATTAATGTCTTACTTATTTTTTTCACAGGTATACACAACATAGTATCAAAGATGATTCCCTCAGTCAGAAGGGTAAGTCTCTAAATTTAATTATTAGTTTTGTAAAATATTTTTGACCAATTTTTCTAAAGGTTTGTAGCTCAAAAAGTAATCTAAAGATATTTTGCAGCTGTTTATTGCGAAAAAGGTACCATTACTACGTTTAATAAAAAAATATTTCTATTGACAAAAGACACCGCCATCTTGAAAAAACCTAACCTGCACTTAACGTATCAATTACCTACTTAACAATATCTCCATTAAGTGTCAATCAAGCATTGATTCGTTGAAACAATCACTATTTTTTTGTAACTTACCTTTGAAATACTCAAATTAATAAAGTTATTATGCACATAACGATTGGAAGGACAAAATTAAGTTAAAAAAAAATAATTTCACACGCAAATCCATTGTGTTGTCAAAGCAAAAACAACCATTGATCATTTTAATACTAGACGTTGGCATAAACAATCAAATTTATTTAACAATATAGACACCTATGTGTCTATATTGTTAAATATACACACACATTGTGCTAAAAAAAGAAAAAATGAATGAAATGGAAATGTGGTAAATAAAGTGAGCACAGAATGTAGTCAGAAAATCATATATAACTTAACATCACACCTGGAAAGTTAAACATAGGTATATAATGTGTACCACGAAAGATGAAACTTGACACACCATGTGGTTTGACTTGCGCAGTACATGTTTTTAGGTCTCTTTAGCGGTATGAGGTCTTAGCGCGGGACGGGACCGGACGTCATAGGGGCGGCGGAAAGAGCGCGGGAGGCGGGGTCAAGTCTCATCTTTCGTGGCGCTAACTATACTACGGGCGAAATGTGGGTGATTATACCACATTTTACTAGAGTCATGTTTAATTCCCATTTAGGTACACATAAAACAGAGGTATTGTCATTACATCATCATCGTCATAGCCTTTTCCCAACTATATTGGGGTCGGCTTCCAGTCTAACTGGATGCAGCTGAATACCAGTATTTTACATGTAGCGACTGCCTATCTGACCTCTACAACCCAGTTCCTGGGTAATACGATACCCCTTGGTAAGACTGATTGTCAGACTTTCGGGCTTCTAACGACTGCCAAAGATCCACGAATAACAGCCGGGACCAACGGCTTAACGTGCTTTCCGAGGCACCGAGGGGTCTTGATATGTAAACATGGCTACCCATCCAAGGACCAACCGCGGCAAGTGTCGATTGACCCGTGCGGCTGTTATTACTTAGCCACTAGCCCCTCTCACATACCTACTAGTAAAGCTTTTTTTTTTTTCTTTCGCGCTATTTTTTTCTTATAAATTTTCGCCACTTGTGTGTCTTGCAATATTTATTCGAAGATCTAATCACACCTTCCTCACTTAAATCGATAAAACTCGAATAATAACTTACAATTTTGCGCCAGCTTCTGAACGAGTAATTATTTTCACATCATTATGTCGATACCTAGTATTAATCGGCAAGAGGTCAATTGAAGTGCAAAAAAACATGTCTGCGTAATAAACCCATAAAAAAAACATTTTGATGTATTACAATTTTTTATTTATTTCAATTGAAAGTGGTTTTTTGCGAGTTTATTTTTATAATTAAGAAAGTGTACCAGACTACCTATTCAAATTATATTTTTGTATGTTTGTATGTGAGTTTCATTCAAATTGTTTTTAGGGTTCTGTAGCTAAAGGGTGCCAAAGGTGTGTTTTCTGCTAAAGGTGTGTTTTCTGTAAGTAGGTAATAGGTAGACACTTGAAATTTTCACAGAGTTTGTGGCCTCTATGATATTTTTTTTTATTTAAATTTTTAGTAAAGTGTCTTTATCTAAATATGTAGTATTAAATATTAGACGGAGGTACGGAACCCTTCGTGTTCAAGTCCGACTCGCACTTGGCCACTTTTTTTGTGTGTATGTATGTGTGTTAGATGTCTCTAAATTGCTGGCGTTATAATGATGTCTGTATTTTTGATTGATTGCTCCGTGATTATGTTTGGTAATATGTCAAATAATTAACTTTTATGTATTGTGAGCTGTGTTTATGAAGCTTAACATTGTACATTGATCAAAGATGAAGATGTATTACGAAGTATTGAATAAAGGTGTACCTGTAATGCAGTAATTGCCACATTTGGCGAATTACTTTGTGGTTTTAATTTGGATATGTTGTCATTGGGTACGGCTACAAAATGTCGTATACTATTTGCCTAGCCTTTTAGTTTAGTACTGTGTTCAACAATTTATCTTAGCAATTTTGTTGTGCGTTTGTCTAATGGTCGCAAGCGCTACTAATGAGCTTGAAAAGGGTTCGAAGATCCGTGGCATACCTACCTGTCAGCTATTTTGTTTTTTTTTTTTTCAAAATGGCGGCAACGCATGAAACTATTAATCGATAGCTGATATCAATGTGTCACGTAAAACGTCGTATACATGTTTTATACTACCGTGGACGTAATTTTCAAAAAAAAAAATCAAAATGGCGCGTCAGTAGGCTCCATATTTTGTAATCAGGTAATAATTTGTCACTGCAGAAAAGCGTTTTATTGATGACTAAACTTCTAAATTATCTCTCTAAGGGCCAAAGCACACACGCTACTTTTTGCATCGGCGATCGGCGATTCAGCTGCTTTTCAGCATCGGAGCAGTCGCTAAAACGCGCGATTCCGATACAGCGTCCGAACGCAGAGAGTCGCCAAAACGCGATGCAGCATCGATACAGCCGCAAAAACGCCGATCGCCGATGCAAAAAGTAGCGTGTGTGCTTTGGCTCTAAGGGCTGATTATTTAATCATCTGATAACTTTATTCAGGAATAAAGTTGACGTCTGACAAATTTTCTATGGAACACCTGTCAAAAATTCCAAATTATTCCTCGAATAAACTTATCTGGCGTTGGAAAAATCTGCCCTAAATGGCAAAGATGCCTATTAATAGCCGGAAAAGCAATCCCTAATCTAGCTAAAAACTCATATGAATAAATGTTGCCATAAACAAAACTGTAATCTACTTATGACTAACACCCAGCCAAATATAAAAATACTATCCGGAATACATGAACTAAATACTCCAAATTAAATGCAAGTTCCGTAATTCGACCAATAGATGACATACCAATCGCTCGGCCCTTTTAGGAGTTTTTTTTTAACTTGTCTATGGATTCTAGTCTCTTCTCAAATGTCAGTTGACGTCCTCAAACATTCTAAAGTGAATGAAATATCTTATTAGGTTACGATAGTAAATGGTGGTAGAAAAATGTTTTGGCGAGCGGTTGTAAAGGTGAATGTGGTAACAGACTTATTTGGAATCAAGTGTGCATTTTAGATCAGTTTGTAGATTCCTAATGTAGGTAACGCAAAGGCCCTTTCCATAGAGATGGAATGTGCATTGATTACCATGCACGTATGGAGGTATGAGGAACGGGGTGTAAAGTTCACTCAACCTCCATAGAAAAGTGAGGATCCTCCGACCCATGTCTTGTGTCTGGTGGGCTACTGCCCCATGATTGTCGTCGGGATTTTGTATATAATAATATTAGGTCCTTACATATGAAATTGGCGTTTTGTATGGAAGGAACAAAAAGTCGAATATTTTTTAATATAATATATTTAATTAATCAAAGTATGAACCATTGTTTTCAATGCACTTTTGCCATCTTATAGGTAGTTCATTGATCCCTTTACTAAAAAAACCAGTCGGACGGGAATCAATAAAATCTTTGAAGGCGATTTGGACTGCCCCATCGGAGTTGAATTTTTTCCCTTGCAAAAAGTTATCCAAATTGCGAAAAAAATGGTAATCTGTTGGAGCAAGGTCCGGGGAGTACGGAGGATGTCTAAGACATTCCAATTCAAGTAATGTAACGCAGCAGTCGACGCGCGTTTGCCGGTTTGCTTCAGTCAATTCGTGAGGTACCCACCTTTCAAGCTTTTTAATCTTCCCAATTTGCTTCAAGTGAATTAAAACAGTTTTATCACTAACATCGAAGCCTGCAGCTAACTCGGACGTGGTTTGCGATGGGTCCGCTTCCACAATAGCCTTCAATTCTCCATTATCAACTTGGGTCTCAGGCCGTCCACGGGGCTTGTTCTGCAGGTCGAAATTTCCAGAACGAAAACGTTGGAACCAAAAACGAACTGTGTTTTCTTTTGCAACATGACCGCCATACACATCATTCACCCTTCGAGTCGTTTCCGCAGCACTAGTGCCACGGCGGAACTCGTACTCGTAAATAATGCGATATTTTAAATTTTCCATTTTGTAAAATGAGTGACGCAAACAGAAAAAACAGAAGAAAAAAAACAAATGAATGACGGTC
Organism: Amphipoea oculea; assembly: GCA_945859645.1. NCBI lineage: Eukaryota > Metazoa > Arthropoda > Insecta > Lepidoptera > Noctuidae > Amphipoea > Amphipoea oculea. Next base: position 1,990,472 of record OX243886.1, on the reverse strand, counting down.
ATCGAAGCACAAATACATGAGTAAATAGCTGTACAAATTTGAATTTGGAATTCCTTACCAAAGAGGAGAAATTCGTGATTAAAGTGGCCAGTTCGAAAAACGCCAATTTCATATGTAAGGACCTAATATGTCGATTGCGCGGTAAACTTTGCTTGCGCGATGCAGGATTTTTGCGTGACGTCAGTGTGATGTTGTAGTTCGCATGTGGCGTTGTAGATGGCGCTACACATGCACACTGCGTTTTGAAGATGTCTGACTATTAAATTCAAGTCCTAAAGATCATAATATCACGCCTGTATTCTCTGAAGGGTTAGGCAGTGATGTAAAGTCAACAAAAGAGATAAGTATGCAGGATCGTCGGATATAATTGAAGTTTAGTAAGAAACCGATGATATGTGTGGATGTTTAAGTCCCACGTTGTGTTTAAGTCAAGCGTATTGCCATTAACCGGGTACAAATCCGCACTCCAGGCTGCTACTGAGGAATTCCTAATGGAATAACCCAATAACACTTTGTTCGACCAGGGAATCGAAACCAGGACTTCACGCTCAGCTCAAGATCCTTACAGCACAAAACAAAAACTCTGTGTATTTTGCAGTTTAAATCTGTGTTATTAGTTACGTCATAAAAAACATGGCGCCACGAGAGCGGGAATCTCAATAGAGGCTCTAAAATACAATTAATGTATCTAGACAAATTAAAAAAAGTAATTCCATTTTTTTTTATGCAACGTTTTTATGTTGAAAATAAAATCAATTAGGATTTTATTAAAATAAAAAGTAATCTAAGCTAGACGCAATATTCAATCAACATTGTTCTAATTTCTGAAATACCTTTTAACAATATTAAATCAGTAAGCTATTCATATACGAGTAAATTACTTTACAAAAAACATTTAATCTTATTCATATGGCTGTAAATTGGATTACAAAGAACTTTGTATTAATATACGAGAATCATTTTTAAAGTCAATTCCCATAAAGTCAAATTGATTTTAAATTAATTGGAAAATAATTGTTTTCGATTAGTTTTTGATAATAAAAATAAATGAATATCAATCTATCACACTTCACACTAATATTATAAAGGCGAAAGTTTGTGAGTGTGTTTATATGTTTACTAACTTGTTGACTAACTTTTTAGACCTTTGTATCCTGCTTATGCGTACGAAGTTTCATTAAAATCGGTTCATTCATTTCGAAAAAAAAGGACTTGAAAGTTTGTATGAGATGCCGTACGTCATAAACACTCTTAACCCTTCATATGCTTAAACGTGGATCCACGCAAGACACAATGGCTTTTTAATTATGTCTGTAATTACGGTATTCAACCGATTAATCTGTCAAGCTCCGCTAATGAGACACAATTGATTTTTGAAATGAAACTTCTTTACGCACGCTTGACTTGAGGAGTAAGCTGGCGAACGCGTGACGTAAGCGTTACGAAAAGTGTGATTGGGCGAGGCGAACGGGACTTGAGTGGGGGATATAAGCAAGAGAAAGCAGTGCGCGCGCACATTTTCTTTCTCTCTTCCTCTCATAGCCAAATACATTCCGTAGGTATATCTAAGCACAGTGCAGGCCTATTGTCTGTATCACAGTGTAGGAGCAAGAGAGAGAGGTGTGCGCGCACTTTTTCTTTCTCTCTTTCTCGAAGTTTGGTCATAAGCACACTCGGTTTTTTTTTATTGTTTCGTCACCGATCGGTAACGCGCGGGGCTTGACCGGTTAAACATAACTGGCGAAATGTAGGTGTACCTACTTTAGTTAACTTTAGGCACCTCTTTTTCAAACCCTTCCAGAATAACAGTCGTGGTGTTATGTTATTTACCATGTACAGAATGTCAAACACTTAATAAAGATTGGCGCGGACAAATTCGCGCATAATATTTTAGACACCACTAGACGGGGGTCATCAGTTTGACCCCAAGTCGGCGCTATCACTGTAATGAGCATTGCACTTTCTCACAAATAGCAGAAAACGGGTAATTTTAGACTTCATACATCATCCAAGGATGTCAAGTAGTCGCGTGTCGATGGATATCCGAAACGTTTGGGTTTTTATCCGAAATTTGCGACAAAAATAATTTGTTAAAGAATTTTTGTCGCATTTTTTTTACTTTATAATACTGTGATTGTATTAGGTTATTAATATTCCTTGCTTAGTACTGAGCATAAAAACTTGTTTAATATGACAAAAACAAGTCCGATTTACCGCGATGGTAGAGCCATCCAATCATAAATTCTCCAAAAACATAATATACAGGTTGAAATTGAAAACATGCGACAAATTGAAATGGGAGATTGTACTCATCATTATGAACAACTTTTACATGGGACCATGGCTGAAATAGAGAAAAAAAAATCAGCTGTTACCTACATTTTGACGAGTTACGCGAACATAAATGTAGGGAACAGCTGATTTTTTTTCGCGATTTCAGGTTTGCTCCCATAGCAAAAGTTGTTCATAATGATGAGTACAATCTCGCATTTCAATTTGTCGCATGTTTTCAATTTCACCCTGTATGCACAGAGGCCAGCACATCAAGGTACTACAATCTATCAAATCTCTTTAATAGATTTTCTGCTTTATCGCTAAAGCATAAGGCTCAAAGTTGTTTGGGAAAATTTGACAGTTTCGGGTAGCTTGATGTGCTGGCGTCTGTACTAAGGAACTAAAAATAACGCTGAATTAAGACATTCCATTTCGTTTTTCGAAAATTCTCTTTATTATTTTTAGAACTCCACCGCCCATTGTATATTTTGTAGTGTTTGATGTGTTTATTTCATGTTATGTATTTTTGTGGTGTACAATAATGTATATACATATAAATAAATAAATAAACTGTAATGAAATTCTATGTATTTATTATCGTCAGTGCGTGCAACTAAAAGATGTGTCCTAAGAGTAGCCTGGTGTAACCACAGCGCAGTATCAAATTACATTGTCCATAAAGTGTACAAGGGAAACGACTTGGGGACAGCTTTTATATGGGCCTTGTAAGCTATTAATACGTCATCAATTGCTTTCTGTTAGCGGCTGCAATTACAGGTAATTCAAGAGGATTTGTCGGATTTATTCAACACAACGAATGTTTTTAGGTCCTTTTAAATGGTTTCGTTGTGATAAAGGAAAAGAATTTCATCTCTGACAAATATTAGGAATAAAATATTAATTAATTCAATGATTTGTCTACTAAAAGCAGAACCTTAAAGGTCATATGTCTTTTAAATAATTTTAACACGAACCGCAAATGTTTTTTTTTTCTATTATTTTACCTAAAATATCCAGACCCTGACATCCCTAATGTCTTTTAAACAATCTTAACACAAGCCGCAAAGATTTTTTCTATTAATTTACGTAAAATATCCGAAAATATCCGAAAGACCCTGACATCCCTAACAACACATTATCATGCAACGTCTAATCGCATGGCGACATGCAATTTAATACAACTTTATAACTCCACTAAATCATTCGAAAATCGCCTCAAATCTGTAAGGTAGAAGAGTTATGGCGATTGCATGTTAGTTTGTATGAAGACCTATCGGCAAGATTGTATGAAGATGGGAGTCATTCAGAGAATCTGTAATGAGGGGAAACGGTAGCGGTTGTATATTTTGTTTTTTTAATACTAACTGGAATTGTTACCGAGTTTTAATTAAGTAAAATATATATTAAATAAAGAATTATATGAAAAAATAAACAAAATAATCATAGGGCATCAAAGAATTCGTCTGCATCGCTGTCAACAGGAATAGTGCCTAAAAGGCTGGCAGCATTGCCACGTTGTATGGCAATGCTAATTCTTTGGCCAAAAAATAGGCCAGCCCTCTGGTCACGTGAAGAGTCGACTAACCGCTTGGCGATATCTCGAAAGACCAAGTGGGCACTCGGACCCCATGGCCCTAGTGTTTCAACCCCAAACGGCTCGAACATGTAACTCCCAATCAGGTTGCAATATTTTCGCCGTTTGAGGTTTTCTGCACCTGCAGCAGCCGCCCCAGCACAGCCCACCGTGCTAGGAAGATGGGATGGCGCAAGGGTGTCGACACACGTTGACATGACATTCGATACTTAATACTAAAACTATCTTCCACAGTCAAGGACATCTGCAGACTGAAGACATTGAGATCTTTTGACAGTTTCTCACTAAAGTTTCTCTGACGTTTTTCCTAATAAACGTGTTTTAATAATAAGTAATAATAATTAATCGTTTATTAACCAAATAGTGTTCTTATATTTTCCTATAACTAAAGTACAAATAAACTACTCCTAAAACTATTGTTACAAGGGAAACATAATTTTAATATTATAACATATGGATTCCATCCACACTAGGGCGAACTTATCTTGTGGAATCCGTGAGAGAGTTTTTAACAATTTGAAATATAGTATACTAGCTGCGCCCCGCGGTTTCACCCGCAGAAGTGTCGATCCCGTGGAAATATCGGGATAAAAACTATTCTACGAGTATGTCCTTCCCCGGGATGCAATCTATCTCTCTGCCAAAGTTTATCGAAATCCATTCAGTGGTTTAGGCGTGAAAAGGTAACATACAGACAGACAGACAGACATATAGATAGACAGACAGACAGAGTTACTTTCGAGTTTATAATATTAGTATGGATAGTAATATTTTGCAGCATAACATTCCGAGAATCATCATCAGTTTTGGAAGTAGCAATAAAACCTAAAAAACTTAGAAAACCTATGATTTTATCTACACTCTAAGTTAGGTAGGCTTCTACATCAAATTCCATAACATAAGATATTGTCTAAATGCGTTTTTACGAAACAAAATGTAATATAAAATACTCATAACAACGTTATATAAACAGTCGGCAAGCTATTATACTAAAGTAACTACCCCCCTTGTGCAATAGCGTAATGTTTTGACCGCTAGAGGTCAACATCTTAGGATATTAGAATGATATTTTTAGGAAGCTGTTATCGTAATGCACTGTTGTGTGATCTTTGACCTAGCCGTGGAATGCAAGATTGTTAATAGACTATGTAACTATTCTAACTATGCACTCTGTAAGTTTAATAACTTCTTTCATAGAAGAATAGTGATTTATTTATAGAACAACATCCAATGTGCCAAAAATAAAACTATGATAATTATACATTACTAGCTTCTGCCCGCAACTTCGACCGCGTGAAATTTCACCCTCCTCATTCACCCTCTTAGGGGTGGAATTTAGAAAAACCCTTTCTTAGTGGATACCTGCTCTTTACAAAGAACAAACCCTCCAAATTTCATGTCTCTAGGACCAGTGGTTTAGGCTGTGCGTTGATGTATCAGTTAGTCTGGACGAATTTTATATGTATAGATATAGTATGGCAGTCATGAAAAGGAACGAATTCCGAAATATGAAAAAAAGTCATCGTGTTTTCCATATATTTTGAACGTGTCGCACTTTTGTGTTAAATTAAAACATCTATTCAACAATCCAACATTATGTACCTACATATGCAAAAATAATTCTATATGCCCGCCCTAACCCAGTTAAAATTAGACAGATATCTTTTTTGAGGTAAAATAAAGACCACAGCACAGGACAACATAATCCATAGCTAAATCATAAGTTGGTCAACACAAACCATTAAGGGCAAGCTATCAAAGGGCTCTCTTTACCCACACTTTAGTTGTAAACTTGCGCGGTCGATTACTGCGCATAAAATGTGACCAAATTAACTTGACACTTCGTGGAAATGTTTCTTGTGAAGTTCGAACGTTACAACCAGCAGATTTTTATAAAATACTAGCTGACCCGGTGAACTTCGTATCGCCTTAGAATATAAAAAGCCATTCCATACAAAATGTATGAGAGAATGAATAATCTTAATTTTTTTTTGTGAATTTTTTCCATGTATTTATAGTTATTCTGCTATTCGGGGCGGAGACAAATTCAACAAATCAAAGATCGGAAGATATAAATGGTGTAACTAACCCGACTTTGTTTTATTTATATAGAAGAAGATTTAAAAAAGATATCAGTGAATTAGCTTCTACATTTATTATGAAAGAGATCAGTGAGTAAGCTCATACAGCATATTTAAAAGTTGCTTATTTACAACCACATAATCACCTCAATCGAAAGGCGTCCACTGCTGGACATAGGCCTCTCCAAGAATTGCCACCAAAACTATCCTGGGGGTCTAGACAAAGTGACTTGCTATCAGCGATAACGAAGACGGATATGTCGAAAATGTATGGGACTGACACAAGCTACCTTATAGCACAGAATACTTAAAGTACTACGTACAGAAAGGCCACTCCCTTCCCCGCACTAACATCAGTTACCGCACCTCACCCCGCACTTCGGCGTATTCGTCGCAGTTCTTTAACAAGAGCGCTCGAAAACACAAGTACCTCACGCACACATTCATACGTATACAAACGTCATTTTTTAATGTAGTAGTAGTAGGTAATTATTTTGCGAGCGTTGTATGGAGTGTCCGGGGTGTGCTTATAGCTTATTATCACACAATCCTATTGAAAGTCGTTCCTTGTAGAAATATGAAACGCTTTGAAAGAGATTGTCATTTGTCTAGGCTCTGCATCCAACGGATTATCGCATTCATTTAAAATTATTGACTACTTATTAAAGAACTCCATATACCGTGGGTGTACTATAGGTACAACTCTGCTCAACACTTCGGAAAAACGAGGCGTGATGTTATGACACGGTCCGATTTTTTCTTCTCTCAAAACTTGTAAAAACTTCATGTAGGTAAATAGTTATTGCGATCTGTGAATGTCTTATTCTTTAAATATTATTAAATTGCCGTAGTACATTTTAAATATTAGTTGAACAATTCCCGCCAAATACCAAGATAAAATGGTCGCTTGCCATACAAAGCGTTCGCCACAGAATAGCGAATAGCAGTGCACTCACACGATATTATTACATATAAATTGACACAGAATCGTGCCGAATTGCGGCTCTGTGACCTCGCGTGCGCAACTTAGCGTTAGGGTCACCACGCTAAGTGGAGGAATTTGAGGAAAATGAGGAGTATTTAGCTTAAAAACTGTTTGGTGATTTATTTAGAGTTTAATTTGGATAGTGGGGTCGACCCTTCGCGAAAGTGACCAAATTTTTCACGATGACGTTTTGCGAAAGTGACGTTCTGCGTCAAGCAAGACCGTTCATTCTTTGTTATCCTGTAGATACTCTTCCTCTTGTGCGTGTCGATGGTACGTTAGCCAAAAACTTCGCCACTTCCATAGCGTTGCCAGTAATACCATAGAGGTCAATTTGACTGCATTTTTTGGACGCAGGATAGGAGGTGGTCGATTTCACTTGCACGAAATAAAACGTCAAGATCTATTTTAGCTACAAGACCGCAGTGACGGTTATTCAATTAACTGTACTGTGTGTAGTTCCAACCTTAGTGATGTTTCAATTTACTGGGAGCTTTAGAACCGACTTTAACCGGTCAAGCGGCGCGCGATAGAAAATTAATGTGTCTCATTAGCGGAGCTTGACAGATTCAAAAAGCGGGGGGTTGTTGGTGCGTTCGGTTGGCTTTTTTTTGCACTGATTTTTCCGTGGTTACTGAGCCGATTTACGTGATTCATTTTTTATTTTAAGAGGAAGCTCGCGCGGTTATCTCATATTTATCATCTTTGCATGGGTAATTTTTATGCTAGCTTCAATAAGAATGAATAAATGTGAATTTCGAAAATCGGTGGCAAAACACTAAAATACAAAACCAAAGACAACGACTTCCAAAATTAAAGTAATTTTTCTCTTTTGTTTTTTTTCGTAGTTTAGTGTTTCTTTTTTTTTGGAATTCAGTTGTTTTTTTTTTTTGTGAAAAGTGTCAAAGTAGTTATGAGGGCATCTAAAGTAAAACTTCCTCCTGTTTATATCCTTTACTGCTCTAGACGAAACATGAACCTAAGGCAAAGGCTAGGCAAAGTTGCGTTATCAAAATTAATAACGAAACCATGAAGTTGGAAGTTATAGTCATTTGATAGCCTGCACTAAACATCGTTGTACACTTTACGATTAATGAATGGGATATAAACATTCGGCTATACGTGTGATCGTCAAATTCCTAAACATCTGATGTAGGATTTACGGAGAGGAATGTTTTATTTTTACTAATTTACATCCATAATATTAATAACGTTAAAATTATTAACGTTAAGCTGTTGGTCCCGGCTGTCATTCGTGGATCTTTGACAGTCGTTACGGGTCGTCAGAAGCTCGAAAGTCTGACAACCAGTCTTACTAAGGGGTATCGTATTACCCAGTAACTGGGTTGGGTCACTCCATGTAAAATAAAAAAAAACTGTGTCTCCAAAAACATGTTACTGATGTAAATAATCGGGTCAGCAGATTTTTCTGATAATTACCCACAGTATGAAAAATGTGAAGACCCTTAGTATTACCACAGAATACTTAAAGTACTACGTACAGAAAGGACACTCCCTTCCCCGCACTAACATCAGTTACCGCACCTCACCCCGCACTTCGAGGTTACCGTCGCAGTTTTTTAACAAGAGCGCTCGCAAACACAAGTACCTCACGCACACATTCATACGTACACAAACGTCATTTTTTAATGTAGTAGTAGTAGGTAATTATTTTGCGAGTGTTGTATGGAGTGTCCGGGGTGTGGTATTACTAAAGCCCTAACTAGAAATATCAGTACCTAACACCCGTAACTAATCTCCGTACATGAATAGTTATGTCAATCAAAACCTCATTTATAACAAACCAAGAATGGATCCTAATTTTGTATGTAACCAGCGTGTCGAGACTAATCTGCGCTAATGCAGGTGCATGGTCACATTAGCACAATGTTATTGATGTTCGGAAACCTTCCCACGTGACTCTGATGCATTCTGTTTGGATTCCGGTCTTTGTCTGCAATTTTAGATAATATTCTAACTTAATGTTTGGCTAGAATTAATATGACGCTAGTAGAGTTGCTTTATAGAAATATGTATATGAGGAGAATGTTAAAAAGCTGTCAAAATTTTGAAAATGAAGAATACAAAAAAAAAATAGTAGCACTCCGGGAGTGCCGACAGAAGTGAAATCAACTCAGCCTATCGCAGTCCACTGCTGGACATATTATGCCTCTCCCAGACTGCGCCACAGCACCCTGTCCTCCGCCTTCCGCATCCAGTCTACCCCAGCCACCTTCTTTAGGTCGTCCGTCCATCTAGCTAGGAGGCGTCCCACACTACGCTTGCCGGTACGCGGTCTCCGCTCCAGGACTCGTGTGCTCCACCGGCCATGAGTCCTTCGACAGACATGGCCAGCCCACTGCCACTTCAGTTTGCTTACTCTGCAAGCTATGTCGGTAACTCCGGTTCTTTTCCAGATAATTTCATTCCTGATTTTATCCTTCAAAGAGACTCCGAGCATAGCTCGCTCCATAGCGCGCTGAGCGACCTTGAATTTGTGGACCAGCCCGACCGTCAGTGTCCACGTTTCAGTATGTCATGAAGTGAAAACAAAACACAAACAGAATACTTTGCCATCACTTGCTGACATATTGGATATACATTAAAACCAAGTATATCCCGAGGATAGAACACAGTTACACATTGAATAAATGAGTTTTCGTTGGTCTGTGGAAGGGTGACCATCTTTACGTACCGAGACCCCTCTGTGCCTGGAAAGCACGTTAAGCCGTTGTTCCCGGCTGTCATTCGTGGATCTTTGACAGTCGTTACGGGTCGTCAGAAGCCCGAAAGTCTGACAACCAGTCTTACCAAGGGTATCGTATTGCCCAGTAACTGGGTTGTGGAGGTCAGATAGGCAGTCGCTCCATGTAAAATACTGGTATTCAGCTGCATCCGGTTAGACTGGAAGCCGACCCCAACATATTTGGGAAATGGCTAGGCAGATGATATTTGAACGAATGTAGTTACCAGTGGACCGACGACCCTAAGAAGGTGGCTGAGACAGATTGGATGCGGCAGGCGGAGGACAGAGTCTAGTGGCGCAGCTTGGGAGAGGCCTATGTCCAGCAGTGGACTGCGATAGGCTGAGTTGAGTAGCCTAGTATGCCTAATCCTATAATCCTAACTTTAATATTAAAAATGCGAAAGTATGTTTGTTTGTTTGTTTATTACCTTTTCACGCCTAAACCGATCATCCTGAAATTTTGCATATACGTTGTCAGGTGTACAGAAAGGGACAAAGGGTACCATTCATCCCGAAAAAAAGTGCTGTTCCCGAGGAAAACAACAATAACGTTATCATGGGATGCATGAAGAAGCCTCCTCGTGTAGTGCAGTTTGTTCCGCCAGTTACTCAACTGAACCGAGCGCTCGGCGCATCCTGGACAGTCACACCCAACACCTTATTTGACTGGCCAATTCTTCCCTTGCGGTGGTAGAGCTAAGGCCCGCCTGATTTGCGACCACCCTCCCACCGGAATCCAGCGTCAAGCAGCCTGCTGTTTTTCGTCGATGCGTGGGAGTTCCAGTGCCTTAGGCATCTTCTGGGCACGGCACGCTCGTTCCATCATAGACCTCATCTATCGCTTTCCATCAGGCGTGATCGAGGTCAAGAGCGTGCCCATTCAGCATTAAAAAAAAAACATGATAATAGATGAAAAAAAACGGTGAAGGAAAACATCGTGAGGAAACCGGCATGTCCTAGAACCAAAAATTCAAAGACATGTGACATCTACCAACCCGCACTGGGCCCGCGTGGTGGATTACGGCCCACTCCCTCTCACAGAGAGGAGGCCTGTGTCCCAGCAGTGGGGACATTATAGGCTGATGATGATGATGATAATAGATGGCGCCACGTGTCTATTGAACTTTGTCACATTATTTAATTCTAAGGCGGTACGAAGTTCGCCGGGCCAGCTAGTTCCTTATAAAATCGATAACTATTGGAATGTATTGATCGGTCGAGTCCATCTGTGAGCACCTAATTACATCCTTTTGGTACAATTTGCGTCAATCTGTGAGGCCTGAGCTAAACCAGACATTTACATCAATTATGTAAGTACTTAGTAAGATTTACATATATTACTTGCGATTCTGTTCGGTTGCCAGGAGTGTTGAAATGTCTTGAAATACCGCACAATCTACATGACATTATAATGTGTGCTTGGAACTGCTAATTGACACTGCTCACAATTATCTTAAATGACATTAGCTGTGCTGAAGACTAAAATAGCCATTCGCACAGTCCATCGACCGTTTCTTTAGTCTTCAATCATCACCTGCCTAGCCTTTTCCCAACTATGTTAGCGTTGGCTTCCAGTCTAACCGGATGCAGCTGAATACCAGTATTTTACATGAAGTGACTGCCTATCTGACCTCCACAACCCAGTTACTGGGTAATACGATACCCCTAGGTAAGACTGGTTGTCAGATTTTCGGGCTTCTGACGACCATTATGCATGCTATCAATGGTATGATAATTTTATTATCTCTCTCTGTGATACACACAAACATCACATATAAAGATCCTACACGTTAGTGTTAGAAGAGTTTCCTTCTGAACATAATTTCCTGTCCGAACGCCCGAATCTTGGAAGCCATTAAATTCTTCAAATGCACCTTCATTACAATTATATCGCGCCTGCAATACGTACTTACAAATTAACATTGCGAATAGAAGCAAAGGTCCTCGGCCCGATGGTACTGGAGTAGATAGTTGACAGAGAGCAAACTTCATACAATCACGCTTCTACTTGCAAAGGCTATAGGTTCTATAAAAATATCTACCACGGCTTCAATGGGAGACAGTATTTTGTATACAGGTTGAAATTGAAAACATGCGACAAATCGAAATGGGAGATTGTACTCATCATTGTGAACAACTTTTACTATGGGAACAAACCTGAAATCGCGAAAAAAAATCAGCTGTTCCCTACATTTTGACGAGTTATGCGAACATAAATGTAAGGAACAGCTGATTTTTTTTTCGCGATTTCAGATTTGGTCCCATAGTTTTCGATTTGTCGCATGTTTTCAATTTCACCCTGTATAGATTACAGTAGTAAAGAAATTTTGTACCCCGGAATAGTTAAATCAATTTGAGAAAATAAAGTAATTAAATAAACGTTTACCCTATTCTGCGTAACGTGGTTCACAAGCTACGCGCGATGTGTCGCTTCGACACATTTTGCGAAATGAAATGACGGTGCGGCAACAGCTAATTACTATGGGACGGTTTCATGCAACTAGGTAATTCACTTCAAATTTATACGCACATTTTTTTGTATGAAAAAACGTATGACATAAGATCAATAATGTATCTTTACTATTGTAATCTATATACAGAATACTGTCTCCCATTGAAGCCTATTTTAATGGGACCCTGCATACCTTCGCCATGCATTACCTATGGCATCGAAATTGTATCCTTAGCATTCCTTAGTCTCTGTTGCAAGTTTACTCCAGTCCCCATACCGTAACATGCAGGAACATTGCCCACACTGGGTCAGTAGTCTTTGCAACCGGTCTACAACCTGTTTCTAGGTGACACTAGCCTCGCTTGTTTGTATCTTCACGGCGTGGCTTTTGTGGGTGTAATGTATACAAATTAAGCCTTTAAAGGACAAGTGACATTTTTTTTTATTTTTATTTATTTATCACAAACACTGCTACCATTACAGGAAATTCCTAATGCAGTAGCGTGGTCCTTAATTAAACTATATTAAATAATTAACTTAAATAACATAACACATATAACATTGTTTTTGTGAATTCATTCAGAGAGCATGAAAATAAGTCGATCCTGTCAGCCGTGTCATTCAGTGTGTGTAAGGCGCGCGTCAATGGCGCTTTGCTGAGCAAGTTGGTTCGTGCATGTGGCACTGCTAATAAACATGTAATTGTTTTTTAAAGAAACTTAGTTAGAAAGAAGAAAGGCAGTCAATCTGACAAAAATACCTCTAGTTTCCCTACATTTTTGACAAGTTTTTAAAGTTTGTTTTTATCGCTGAGTTAAGATTGCGACTAGATTTTGAGGTTATATAAAAAATATCTTGCGCGTTCATGTCTTTTGTTCTATCCACACCGACGCGCGACGTTCGAGACCGATATACGATATTTTGCAAGAAAGACCTCTTTTATTTACGACTAGCTGTGCCCCGCGGTTTCACCCGCGATAAAATTATCATAGTCCTTTTTTATTGATTCCCTTTACAAATCTCCACCCCCCCTTTTTTACACCCTTAAGGGATAATTTCGGGGATAAAAACTATTCTATATCCTTCCCCACAACTCAAACTATCTCCATACCAAATTTCATCTAAATCGGTTCAGCGGTTATTGATTCCCAATACAAACTTCCACCCCCCTTTTTACCCCCTTAAAGGATGATTTCTGAGATAAAAACTATCCTACGTCCTTCCCGGGGATGCAATCTATTTCTCTGCCAAATTTCATTTAAATCCGTTCAGTGGTTTAGGCGTGAAAAGGTAACATACAGACAAACAGGCAGAGTTACTTTCGAATTTATAATATTTATTTATTTATTTATTTATCATATGGAAAACCAACAGCTTTACATAAATACAATAAATACACTGGAATAAGAAACATGAAGCCAATTATAGGTTTTCACGGCTAGCTATACAATAATACAGTAAGAGATCTTATACACGACTTATTATCAATAACATAAGCGCACCAATCATCAAAACGGTATCGCCAAACATGAGGAATAAACTACAATACTTATAATTAAATAAAATAAGTACCAGAACTAAATTAACACTAACAATTAATTTTAAAGAAATCAAGGTTCAGCCTATTGCGTACGCTCGAGCCTTTCGTTGAAAATAAGTCAAAAGAGAACTGCTTGCATAAGTCATTAAAGTCTTTACTCGCTCGCACTAAAAATGAGTTTTGCATGTAGTTGGAAGAAGATAACGGAATAGCGATAGGTGGATTAAATCTGAGTAATCGCTGGGGATATTAGTATGGATAAAAGAGGTCTTCTCGCAAACGATGTCATATATGCGACGTATACCGTTCGACGTCTCGCTGACACAGAGAGCCCGCGAAGTGTAGTTTGCTTTATCGCGACAATGTAGCCGTAACATAAGGAACTACTGATTTAAATCATTATTATTGAGAGTTCCTCTTATACTACATAACAGTTGTTCATCGTTGCGGTAACCCCTCTAAATTAAACGCCATTCTCATCCAGGTTATTCAATCATTTGAATGAAGCCATAAAGGTTACACTCCTTATCAAATCTTTTTATGTGAGCCCATAAAACATACCAAGGAAAAACCGCTTATAACAAGATAACTAAGTATGTAACTGCGATTTCTATCGACACCAGAGCCCTGATTCACAAACATACGACAGGCTATCGTATCGAAAACCTGACATTTCGATAACCTGATTTGACTTCCCCACAACAGCAAATAGCTGTTGGAAGAATAGCGGGCGTCTATTTGATTTAAACTGACAAAATTTCGGGTTTTGGACTTGTGAACAGCATTAAGAAGACTCCTACGATAACAATGATTCATGTTCGATACGATACGGAAGCATATCGAGTGTTTGTGAATAAGGGGGCAGAAAGAAGTGTTAAACCATGAAGAAAACTCATAAAAACAACAATGAATATAAAAAATTACGATTAACACCGGGAATTTGAACATGCTCGTAGAACATAATTGATTTAAGTGTTAAAAACGTCATAAAAAAATATTGGGTATGTAACCTCTGTTGCACATAATAATATACATATACATAATTCTATAAATTCAAATGATACCATAGACTCAAATTGAGTCTGTGGTATCATTTGAATTTATAGAATTATGTATGACCAAATGCATGTCCAGAAAAGCAGAAATGTCAGTTTAGGTTAGTGTCTTTTATAAATCGAAGACGCGATGGATGGACTGTGTGAATGATGATATGGTTAGAAAGGGGGTGACTACAGAGATGACGACTAATAGAGAAGTATGGAAGAACAAGACATGGCGCGCCGACCACAATCAAATTGCGATAAGGACAGGAGAATGATAAATATGATTTGAATTATGTATTATGATAGTTTGCATAATATTATGGACGGATCTTCAAGTTAAAGCAACCCTTGCCGAGGTCGGTCCGTGGATGGGTTACACATAACATGCCGAGACAGACCAAGAGACTGAAGACACGTAGTCTTTTTGAAAAATCAATAATCAAATTAATAAAAACCAACTTTCGATTTATGTTCCACTAACTGCACCCCGCGGTTTCACCCGCATAAGTCTCGATCCCGTGGGAATATCGGGATAAAAAGTATCCTATGTCCTTTTCCGGGACTCAAACTATCTCTATACCAAATTTCATCTAAATCGGTTCAGCGGTTTAGGTGTAAAAAGGTAACAGACAGACAGAGTTACTTTCGAATTTATAATATTATACTCGTAGTATAGAAGTATGGATAGTTCTAAAATTAGTATCCTTTCGAGTGTCGGCCTCCGTACACGCACATTACGTCAATGTCAACGCTGTTACGAGTAAGGTAATAACATAGTAAAATTAATAGTGAATGAACCATTTTTTTCATATAAATACAGAACATATTGCTACTTGCAACACAACTACAGTACCCGGCGATAAATATTGCACATCGATCTTTGGAAAAAGACAATCGGCTAATTTCGGCTTCGTAGAGCGTTATCTCTGTCGCACGAAATACAAACAGTCCGGTATCTATTAGGAGCTGTTAAAACAATTATGATTTGCTTCTTTTGATAATTCTTTTTATTCTTTGTATAAAATACAAAAATTTTTCTATAAATGATTGCTTTAGGTTGGGGTAAAATAAAAAGGTTCCCCTATTTTTCCTAAAGATGCCATAGTACAACTTTGAATTATTTAAATTTGGGGGTGTTAACAACTCTAGATATATATTTTGAACTGGACGCGACCGCACTCTATCGCACTTGAACAACGACTGACAAAACGTCAGTTAATGTCACATAGGTAGTGTGCGACAGAGATAACGCACTACGAAGCCGAAATTAGCCGATTGTTTCTTTCCAAAGGTCGATGTGCAATATTTATCGCCGGGTACTGTACAGATATTTAGCCACCAATCCTGACTTAGCCCTTAAGTGTCACTGTCCGACTTAAGACACTTGGAGCATTTTTTCTTATGTCGCACTGTGTAACATAAGACATTCGAGAGGGTATTTAGTATTGTGCTTATTAAATCATCAAAATGAATAGCAGTTTCAGTATCAGTCAATTCTTTATTCGCATTTTTAATGTTATCGTTTATTTTCATTTAATTTGTTTAAATAAAAATATCTTTCAGTAATTATTACACAACTTGCATAAGAATATTTACATTATACAAAGAAATGATGACTGTAATAAAAAACTAAGCAAAATATAGTAATTATCTAGTAGGTTAATTGGGAAACGTCTCAATTACAAATATTGTATTATTATTACACTATTACATTAACAGCGTATTTAATTATATTTTATAATAATTATTAATAATTAAAATATAAGTTAGTTATTTCGTAATCACTCGTATTACGCGAATATTATATTATTATAAGCCTGTGTTGTCCCACTGCAAGGCAAAGGCCTCATTCCCTCTTTCCACTTTACCCGGTCTACTGCGATTGTGGGCCAATCCTTTAAGAAGGAGTCCAGCTCATCCCGCCATCTCTTTCTGGGCCTGCCGCGCAGTCGTTTCCTGCCATTGGGGATCCACTGAGTGATGGCTTTCGCATATTGCTGCTGCGACATGCGACAGATATTAAGCGAATGGCTAACATTTATTACTGAGCAGTGGTGGCTCAGTGGTATCGGCCGCGACTTGCGAATTGTAGGTTTGAACCCAAATAGGCATTTTACTTTAAGTAAATTATTTCATCACCACTGCTCTCAAAACTGTAAAGAATAACATCGTGAGGAAACCGGCATGTCCTAGAACCTAAAATTCGAAGACATGTGACATCCACCAACCCGTACTGAGCCCACGTGGTGGATTACGGCCCACTCCCTCTCACAGAGAGGAGGCCTGTGTCCCAGCAGTGGGAACATTATAGGCCGATTCCATCTGCCTAGCCTTTTCCCAACTATGTTGGGGTCGGTTTCCAGTCTAACCGTATGCAGCTGAATACCAGTATTTTACATAGAGTGACTGCCTATCTGACCTCCACAACCCGGTAACTGGGTAATACGTTGCCTGTTGGTAAGACTGGTTGTCAGACTTTCGGGCTTCTGACAACCCGTAACGACTGTCAAAGATCCACGAATGACAGCCGGGACCAACCGCTTAACGTGCTTTCCGAGGCACGTAGGGGTCTCGGTATGTAAAGATGGTCACCCATCCACAGGCCAACCGCGGCAACCGTAGCTTAACCTGATCGATCGACCTGTGCGGCTGTTATTATTTAGCCACGGGCCCCTCATTATAGGCCGATTATGCTATTCTATTTTGCTGTTATTATTGCATAATTACTCGTATTACGCGAATAAATAACGTTTATTATATATTAATTCCTGTAATTTTAGACCCTATTTCCGTCATAAAATTCTATTAAACTCAAGATTATTTTACATAACCTAGCTATTTACAGTAATTATTTACAATAGAATACAGGATGAAATTTAATAGGTGTGCTTAATAAAAACATCTAATTCTGCGCGTTATAAAGAAGATTTATAGCATGTCATTAAGGAAAAGGATGCACTTACATGCGCGTAAGCAACGATTCGCAAAGTAATCGCGCGCCCTGTTTTTCGTAGGAACGGAAAAATTAGGAAAATGGCCGCTAGTTCAACTCGTTGCCAACTTGCTTCATATTTGTGAACTTTGCGTTCAATGTTTTGCTTATCAGGCGCGCGCTAAAATTGATACTTTCATTTTATTTCTTTTGATAGAAGTTTTGCTGTACTCTGGACGCTTTTAACGCGTACGTCTTTTTATTTTTACAACGTTCTCACACATAAATATAAATTCAACATTAACGATATAACTAATATTTTTGTAAAAATATAATTTAAATGAGTGTCCATGGAGTTTCTTGCCCGTTCTTCTCCATAGGTACCTACGCTTTGGAATGGGCAACTAGCTTCATATTTTCTCACTGACTGACTTCTTGACAATTCAAAAGTGCCTGTAAATGGTTTAATTGAAATAAATGCTTTGAGTTTAAGTTATTTTATTTTTTTCACTTGATCGCCAATAATTCGTGTTTACTTGAAGACAATAACTTAGTCTGCATTATCTAAGACGATAATTTCACCATTCACTATTTTAGACACCAATTTACATGGTATTCACATGATCTGACCAAGATTATGTCTGGACTTTAAAAGAGACGTACTGCAGCGTACCATCCGCACTTGGTTGATATCCCGATGAGTCGTACTCGGCGCTTCTCCTCCACTTTTATTATGCGCACAGCCAAAGTGTGGAACTCTCTGCCGGCATCTGTGTTCCCTCCCACATTTAACCCGTCTGCCTTCAAATCAAGAGTGAACAGGCATCTTCTGGGCACGCTCGATCCATCATAGACCTCATCTATCGCTTTCCATCAGGCGTGATCGGGGTCAAGAGTGCGCCCATTTAGCAATAAAAAGAGACTGTGACCTCTGAGTTTGTTTCGGCCTTTCTTCTCAGAGTAGTCAGATAGGAAACGCCGACCTCATCTAGTATTTAAAATATTATTAGCGGATCATCAAAGTATTTGTACAACTCTACTTATAGAAAGAAATTCATTTATCCAAAAAAAAACCGAGTATGCTTATGACCACACGACTGAAGTAAAACTTCAAACGTATTTGGCTATGAGAGGAAGAGAGAAAGAAAATGTGCGCGCGCACTGCTTTCTCTTGCTTATATCCCCCACTCAACTGCCGTTCGCCTCGCCTGATCACACTTTTCGTAACGCTTACGCCACGCGTTCGCCAGCTTACTCCCCAAGTCAAGTGTGCGTAAAGAAGTTTCACTTCAATAATACATATCTTGGCCTGTGTCCCAGCAGTGGGAACATTATAGGCTGATGATGATGATACATATCTTTGTAATAATGATGAAATAATTAATAATTACCCACCTTCACTCCTAAGCGCGCCCATCTTGCCATCATCATCTAACAAGACGTCAACGTCACTCCAACAACTGGACTGACAGCAGACAACCGATTGTTAGTTCTATTTACATAATACGGTTACCGGTTATTACCGGTTGCTTCACGGTAATCGTGGGAATCCTTATGTTTACATAAGGAAAGAGAATTAGGAAAAAAATTTTTTTTTAAGGTTTAGTTATTAAGTGCGATGGGAGTTAGGCCTTTTTAATGGATTAATGACTGTATTCAGCTGAGAATTATTGTCTGTACTAGTTGCGCCCCGCGGTTTCACCGGCATAAGTTTCGATCTCGTAGGAATATCGGGATAAAAAGCAGCCTATATGTTAATCCAGGGTGTCAGCTACCTCGATAAATCATTTTATCAAAATTGATCCAGCCGTTTGAGCGTGAAGAAGTAACAAACATATAAACACACACTCACAAACTTTCGCCTTTATAATATTAGTGTGATTAGTATGACTAGCAGCGCCCCACGGTTTCACCCGCGTAAGTTTCGATCCCGTGGGAATATCGAGATAAAAAGTATCCTATGTGTTATAAGCTATATTTATGCCAAATTTCATTCAAATCCGTTCAGTAGTTTTAGCGTGATTGACTAACAAACATCCAAACATCTCCACAAACTTTCACCTTTATAATATTAGTGTGATTCCATGTTTTTCACCAAGGTTAATCTTAGACTTAGAATTATGTTCTGGAAAAGTTAGTCAAATACTTTTTCGCATTTCAAACGTTCACATGTTGTAAAGCAGTGGTCGCCCAGTGGTAACGGCCACGTCTTACGAGTTGTAGGGCGTAGGGTTGAACCCAGTCAGGCACTTTACCACAGTATAAATATGAACAGTATGGAAACTAGGCCTATTTGTTGAAATAAATACCTACGACTCATTGGAGCGTTAGGGTTGTCACTCTTAATGTCTGTAAAATTGATGTGTTTTATTGTAACGAAGTTTTTAACGTGGTGTGCGGTTAGAAGTTGACTGATTATCTTTCCCTCCTTCTGGTCAAAACGTAAATCCAAGATGGCGGCTGCGAAAAAATTCAAAATATTCGTCGTGAATATCTTTTTCAGTTTTCGAGGGTGCTAAAGCCGATAGTGAAGTCAAAATGCGCGTCGCTCGACCGATACCTAGTTTAACCCTGCACCTTACCGTTTCTACTCGAGAATGGGTGTAATAGTAATTAAAGAAAACAATATTTTAAAAAAATATCTTTATTCTTCGTAATTATGTTAAATCACATTTTTCGATACTTTAAACCGACTACTTGGGAAGTAGTGCTACAGTAAAAAGAAAATAATATTATGTGGCGACTTCATAAATGTATTAAACAAAAACAAAGTGGAAGACAACAGGAATAAAAAAATGCTGCATGCGTAAACAGCAATTATTATGGAAGTATCGTAAGAATCGAAATATCATAAAAAAAAAAACAATTTTAAAATTTTTGCGAGTAGATTACAACGTGTTATAAAACTGACAAAAAAGTCTCAGAATAATTACTTTATCCATACAGCTCAAAACAAATGTAGGGCTACTTGGAACGTTATTAGTAAAACAATTTGTAATGTGCCAAAAAGCGAAATCAATCAAATAAATATAAGTAGATGGTAAACAATGTGGTGATGATCCGCAGACCATTGCGGACTTTTTTAATAATTTTTTTTATAGACCAAATAAAACGCAATAAAAGTTGTACTAATAAAACATAGACCACGGACCGTCCAACTTTTTGAAAATGCGTCGAGCGTATTGGATGAAATTTTTCGTTCTTGTTTTAAAAGAGAACAAAAGAGAACTCTGTAAAATTTACATGTAGCAGGCGAAAGTATTTTTCAGTAAATAATTTATAATTACGAATAATAGAGATAGGTATATTTTTTTAAATATTGTTTTCTTTAATTATTATTACACCCATTCTCGAATTGAAACGGTAAGGTGCAGGGTTAAACTAGGCATCGGTCGAGCGACGCGCATTTTGACGTCACTATCGGCTTTAGCACCCTCGAAAACTATGAAAACGACACCCATGACAAATAAATGGAAAAATTTCACAGCCGCCATCTTGAATTTAGATTTTGACCTCACTATAGGCTTTAGCACCCTCGAAAACTATGAAAACGACAACCATGACAAATAAATGGAAAAATTTCACAGCCGCCATCTTGGATTTAGATTTTGACCTCACTATCGGCTTTAGCACCCTCGAAAACTATGAAAACGACACCCATGACAAATAAATGGAAAAATTTCACAGCCGCCATCTTGGATTCAGATTTTGACCTCACTTTCGGCTTTAGCACCCTCGAAAACTATGAAAACGACACCCATGACAAATAAATGGAAAAATTTCACAGCCGCCATTTTGGATTTAGATTTTGACCTCACTATCGGCTTTAGCATCCTCGAAAACTATGAAAACGACACCCATGACAAATAAATGGAAAAATTTCACAGCCGCCATCTTGGATTAAGATTTTGACCTCACTTATAGGCTTTAGCACCCTCGAAAACTATGAAAACGACACCCATGACAAATAAATGGAAAAATTTCACAGCCGCCATCTTGGATTTAGATTTTGACCTCACTATCGGCTTTAGCACCCTCGAAAACTATGAAAACGACAACCATGACAAATAAATAGAAAAATTTCACAGCCGCCATCTTGGATTTAGATTTTGACCTCACTAACGATTTTGGCAACCTCTTTAACTACCTAAGACACCCATGACGAAAAAAATGTTAGCAGCCGCCATCTTTGATTTACAAATAAATTCACGTCGGTGCATGATCGCACGAGCCATTATTCGATATCGATTATAACAATAAATCATTCTTACCTTTCAAGATCAGCTGGGAGTTTAAAAAAGGAAAGCTCCGGTTTTGAAGAAGTCGAGATCAAACAGTTTTTATTATTAAAAAGATGGACGATCCGTGGCGCAAAGAATAAATTAAATACACGATTATTCGTTCCAACACGGCACCCGTGACTGAGAGTACCCCGACCATCGCTTAGGAGTACCGTAGATGCGCGCGTCTGTGTGAGTGTGCCGTTGCGACCGTTTGTACGTAGTTTCCGTACTGTTCGTATCTGTCTACTGTGACTTTACTTTGTGTAAATTATTTCATCATCGCTGCTCTCAAAACGGTGAAGGAAAACATCGTGAGGAAACCGGCATGTCCTAGAACCAAAACTTTATTTATGGTCGACGTAGCATTTCTTCCAAACTTCTCTATTAATCGTCATCTCGGTAGTCACCCCCTTTCTAGCCATATCATCTTTCACACCAGTGGCGTGCATTGGTTTTCAGAATAGGTAGGTACTAGGCCGGCAGCCTAATTGCGGAACGCCAAATCGTCAAATGATTCTGATCAGTTGGCTTCATTTCTATTCACAATTGGCTTCATTTTACGATTTTCGAATTGCGAAACTCTAGTTTATTATGAAACCAATTATGAACGTTAAGGCCCTGCGCAGAAACTAAAGTTTCGCAATTCGAAAATCGTAAAATGAAGCCAATTGTGATAGAAATGAAGCCAACTGATCAGAATCATTTGACGATTTGGCGTTCCGCAATTAGGCTGCCGGTCTAGTCTAGGCAGACGCGGTCACTAATCATAAAAAAGTGAGGTCAAAAGTGTGGTTATTTGCGTAGGCATGCCTACTTAAGGGTGATAAATTGCGAAGGTCGAACGTCATGGTATTACGCGTGAGACGTACAGTAGGCTGCAAAAGTGCATGGGTAGTACAGAAACAAAATCGTATGAAGCGAGAAATGACGCCATCTAGCGTAAAACCAGTTAACGACTAACAAAATTTAATTATGCTGTTATTAGATGGCGTTGCTTTGCTTTATATGATAAAATATTTTTGCAGTTTCTTTTTGTCTCTTAAAACATTCAAACAATTTATAATTAATAGTTTCTTTTAAAGAAAATTGATCCTAATTATTAACCTACTATGTTAAAATTGAATATCAATTTATAAGTAGGTAGGTATCTGATTTTCTAAGTTTTAGTTTTCAAACTTGAGAGGGTAGGTTAAATATGGATTTATAAATAATTGGTAGGTGGTATGAATAATACTTAGATCGAAGATTTATGACAGCTCAATTGATCGTTCGCTAAGTTCATTTCGATTACCTCGTTCGAGTGCCTTTTGTTCAGTTTTTATTTATGATCAGGCGGATTACTTATTTTACCAAAACGAGCACGAGTTATAAATTTATAATATTGATTTCGTTACAAGAGCTCAAATAATTGCTTTGAATAATCAAGCCAAAAACTTGTCAGAAATAGCCAGAGACCGGTGTAAACGTAAGTAGTTTTATTTTTACACTTTTATATTAAAAACTGCATTATTTTTTTGTTACTATACTACATAATAATCATTATTGGGTATTATATATTTCTGTTTTATTGTTGCAGAGAAAAATAGTTGTTCTTTGAGTACGACGATTTGAAGAGGAGGGTTCTTTGAAACACCATCAAAGAACTGGTAGACCACGACTTATAAAACACATTGCAGCATCAAACCATGATAAGGCAGTATGAAGAAAATGGATTTCTGCCGCCGAACCACTATGATGGTTTATTTGACACAAGTTTTGACACGGAGCCGCGTCAAAACTTGTGCCGCGGAGGCATGCTGTGAAACCCTTGCTCACGGAAAACCATAAAAGGGCAAGATTACAGTTCACTTTGGATCACATAAACTTCGATTGGAGTAATGTCATCTTTACAGATGAAAAAACTTTTAAGTCCAGTGAACACGGACGCTTATGTTTGTGGCGTCGAAATAATGCGCGATACACAAGTGGTTACGTAGCTACGAACTAAATAATTATACTTAGATAATATTATTTATATTGACTGGAGACCTGGTTAAGTGTGTATAAACTATAACTTACGTATTTTTAATAATTTAAAAAGTTATGAACACTTTAGTTTGAACAATATAGTTTTTAGTTTTTTATGTTGTCTACTAACCATTTGATATGTTTTTGTGCAATTTTGTAGTTTTTAGCCTACTTATTTAGTATCCATTTAA
The DNA here is from genome assembly GCA_945859645.1 of Amphipoea oculea. Lineage (NCBI taxonomy): Eukaryota > Metazoa > Arthropoda > Insecta > Lepidoptera > Noctuidae > Amphipoea > Amphipoea oculea. The sequence goes on along the minus strand of OX243886.1, from coordinate 1,966,344 downwards.
TCCGTTTGACCTTTGTAATAAAATAACCTGGTCTCCTGTTTGTTTTTATTGAGGTTACATAAGCTTCAATCCTCTTTCCGATTTTGGAAACGAATAGTTAAGCTATCGCCTCAATAACTTCATAATATTATAATGTTACACCTATAATATTTAATAAACTGACTATTAAATTTGAATAATAAACTGTAAGAAATAAACCTCTATAATTTTTTATAGTGCCTTTTTTTGCGAGCTCACAAGGCGAGCCTGTTTACCTGCGATGAATCTGCTCTTTTTTCCTGTTGCTAAGTAACTACCAATTCGAATATTAAATTAATTATTAAAATACCCACTCGTTAGCTTAATAAATATATTCCTATCGGTTTCGATTATTATTTTTATCATTTAAGCTACGTATGCTGGTAATTGTAATGTAATAATTAGATAAATGTATTAGCCTTGTAATTCCTTCGTTTCTTCCTAACTCCTTACTTATGTTTCGTAAATTAGTCATAGTTGTGAAGAAACCAACGCCATCTAGTTTATTTTCGAAAACTTGAATTCAAACGTTCACGGGAAAATAGACACTAAGGTACCCATGCAATTTTGCTGGCGACTGTACGTATTTTTAATTTTGTCGTATTAACTTGAACGAGTAAAGACCAATGACAATGTGCGAATGGTAAGGGAGCCGAGTAGGCCGTCCGGCGACTGCCTACTGCCGCGCGTGTTTGTATGAAGATTTTGTTTTTTGTTAGGTATGATAATTTAGTGAGTTTCTTAATTGTAGGGCGCAAACACTAAAATGTAATTGACAGGCTTATGTTGATATACCTATCGAGGTAGGCACTGCTTATATGCCTATATGCAATGCACTCCACTGTTTCACGCAGTCCATCCATCTTGCGTTTGGTCTTCCCCTACTCTCACTTGAATATAACAAAACGTTAATGAGTTTGAATACAATCTTCGTAGCTATTTTCGCCAAGCGAGGGCGTAGCTGTCAATGGATGCCCACTTTCATTCGCCATGGGTGGCACGAGACACCATGACAGCAATATACAACCAATTTGACAGTTGAGACTTACATCTATGTCAGGCATAGCTTTCGACCATACCACAATAGATTACCGACATCTTAATAAGTGTATTCATTGTGGATATCATAATAATATCGTGGTGTCATTTTGACAAGCTTGGATAATTTGATTATTGTTGACTTAAAAGGTGGAGAAATTGAACACAAACTCTTCAAATCGGATCACAGCAATACTACTTGGCCGTACGAATATAGACAGCATAAGCAGGCTTTTATCAAATACATCTGATTTATAAAATTTGACACTTATAGTATACTTAGATGGTGTTTTTTTTCAATCTTTTATCTATGGAATAGGTAGGTAGTTTTGGAGATTTAAAAATCGACTATAATCACTATTACGTCAAGGCAATGGGCAGCGTTCGGAAGTTTAACATAATCAGCCTATAATGTTCCCACTGCTGGGACACAGGCCTCCTCTCTTTTAGAGGGTGTGGGCCTTAATCCACCACGCGGGCCCAGAGCGCGTGGGAACCCCATTGATTAATGTCACATTATATGTCTTCGAATTTTCGATTCAAGGACATGGCCGGTTTCCTCACGATGTTTTCCTTCACCGTTTTGAATTAAATATAGATAAGTATAAAGATATATTGAGATAGAGGCCCGTGGCTAAATAATAACAGCCGCACATGTCGATCGATCAGGTTAAGCTATGCTTGCCGCGGTTGGTCTGTGGATGGGTGACCAGATGGTCATATGGTCGGTATGTAAAGATTTACATACCGAGACCCCTCCGTGCCTCGGAAAGCACATTAAGCCGTTGGTCCCGGCTGTCATTCGTGGATCTTTGATAGTCGTTACGGGTAGTCAGAAGCCCGAAAGTCTGACAACCAGTCTTACCAAGAGGTATCGTATTACCCAGTAACTGGGTTTTGAAGGTCAGATAGGCAGTCGCTCCATGTAAAATACTGGTTATCAGCTGCATCCGGTTAGACTGAAAGCCGACTTCAACATAGTTGGGAAAAGGCTAGGCAGATGATGATAATGATATTATTATGTACTACGCCTGAAATACCTACTCGAACCATTAGCTATAAAGAATCTTCAACAGGTGGGCTTCACTACGCAAATACTTTTCTCCTGACTCAACAATGAATGCACTAATCAACTTAACAAGCCATTCATTCACTCAGGGTTGCCCCATGACCGTGGCACCTAATATGGCAACACAGACAATATCAACTGTCAGTTATGTCATATTTAAAAAAACATTTGTTGTTGTCTATTGTAGACTTTTGACAGTTAGTGAATCTGTAAGATCTGGGGACAATGTAGTATTTAAATTTTTGCGATTCATTGTCAGGTTTTGTTGTTGAACTGTTATGTTATATCATATGTGTATCATAGTCGTAGTTGTGTTGTATTATATCATAGTTTTGTTTGTATTATTTGTTAAGGTAAATAGAGATGTAGGTATTTTTTTAATAAGATAGGTACCTAATCACGCGAGCATTGAGAAAGTACTTTTTTTTTTAAATCATAGATGAAGTCTTGCAAAAAATAACGTAACAGATTACATGCTTAATAAGGGGAGGCTTTTAGCTAAGTAATAACACCTCACGAGTTAATTGATCAAGTCAAGCTGCGCTTGCCGCTGTTGGTCCGTGGATGGGTGACGATCTTTACATACCAAGACCGCTCCGTGCCTCGGAAAGCACATTAAGCTGTTGCTCCCGTCTGTCATTCGTGGATCTTTGACAGTCGTTACGGATCGTCAGAAGCCCGAAAGTCTGACAACTAGTCTTACTTAGTAACTGGATTGTGAAGGTCATATAGGCAGTCGCTTCATGTAAAATACTGGTATGCAGCTGCATCCGATTAGACTGGAAGTCGACCCCAACATAGTTGGGAAAAGGTTAGGTAGATGATGAGTGACATATAATAATTAATACAAGTGTGAAATCGCCAACCCGTCTTAAACAAGCGTGGTGATCGATTCTCGAACCTCTAAGTATGAGAAGTGCCCCTTCACTAGTACCTTTTTCATTTCCACACAAGCACGGAAGCAAACAAAAAGAATTCAATCTCGAATCTCACTCGCAACATTTCTTACGCAAAATCCCGCAAACCGGGAAACTATTTTCCCTTCAATCAATTTTCTTCCAACGTTTTTGCCATTCTCATATCACTGCAATGTGTTATTTAGCAATTTTAGATAAGAAAGCAATCACTTACATCTACACCGTGAGAAATTGAGCACATTCGAGAAATGAGTTTATAATTATAGGCTGTATGGCGTGTGGCCGTCGCGTCGCCGCGCTGTGTAAAAGTTTAAACTGTCAAATCGAAATTTAGCGGCAAATTGTGTTGCCAGAGTTTTTGTGCTACACAATTTGTTTTTAGCTTTTTTAATTCAGGTTTTTTGGAACAAATTTTCTTAACGCGGCCTGCGGTAAGAGTTGGCTGGTAGAAATTGTCGCGTAAGGAAAAGCGTTATACCCCTTCTATGCGACTTTCTCTCTCTCTCTGTCTATTTCTATGATAAGTATACAAGTGTGTGCGTGTCTGCATGCGAATATTGCATGAGGAACTTCGGGGGTTCCCCGACCGCACAACTTTTTTTTTAAATGAAAACTTCTTTAGGCGAGTTGAGCATTTTTTGAGATGAAAATAAACCATTGAATTCGCGCCACTGTTACCGTAACCGACACCGCTTCAGATGTGTTCGGCTGTCTTCAGGATGTGATATGTCAGTAAGTGATGGCAAAGTATTCTGTTTGTGTTTTGTTTATATGGCGATTTAAAAAAATACACACGTAATTGTTCAAGTTTTCACTTCTGTCGGCACTCCCGGAGTGCCACTTTTTTTTTTATTTACCTTGTGTTTTTCAAAAGGGTAGGCAAAGCTGTACCTATAGTACTTACATTAACCAAATGTTTTAGTCCCATGTCATTCAGGGATTGCCTATTACCTTTCACCACCGGGCACAATTTCAAACTCCAGGCTCATAATCAGCCTATAATTTTCCCACTGCTGGGACACAGGCCTCCTCTTGGTGAATGGGAGTGGGCTGTAATCCACCACGTGGGCCCAGTGCGGGTTATGTCTTCGAAATTCGAACCAGGCTGCTGCTGACAAATTCCTGATGAAACAATTCATTAGCACTTTGCTTAACCAGGGGATCGAACCCAAGACCCCACCGTTCAGCATTCGCACCTGCGAGCATATAAAGTAACTAGCTGTTATTTAATTAGATATTTATTTCCTGGAATGTTAAGTGTCATGTATTACTTAGGAATTGTCTAATTACCAAGTCCTTAATCAAGATGGAATTTAAAGTGCGAGTAATATTATGTTATTACGAACATAAAAGGCATCACATTGCGTTAAGTTAGCAAAAAGGAAATAAATTAATATAACTCTCAGAGTATGTGTTAGAAATATGTTTTTACCTTAGCATTTAACCATATTTATGGTAAATAATTATTAACGTCTGGAGTCCTGCGTCCTGCTCTCAAAACGGTGGAGGAAAACATCGTGAGGAAACCGGCATGTCCTAGAACCGAAAGTTCGAAGACATGTGACTAGTGAATAGTCCCGGGAAATCCGGGAACCGAAAGTACCGGGAAATCGCGAAAGTTTTTATTTTGCCCTGTCATTTCGTCTTTCTCTTACTTTGTCCGTTTCAACACTTTCAACTCTACTACTACGTAGCAAGTGTATTCCACGCCAAATTAGAAATATTCTAAACGCGAAGTATCATTTCCCGAAAGTATCGAAAGTACCGGGAATCCAGCTTCTTTAGCCAGAAGGTCCCAAAAATCCCGGTTCTGCATTCCCCACATGTGACATCTACCAACCCGTACTGGGCCCGCGTGGTGGATTTCGGCCCACTCCCTCACACAGAGAGGAGGCTTATGTCCCAGCTGCAGCAGTGGGAACATTATAGGCTGATTATGTTGTTCTGTTTTTATTAGGAGTAGTTACTTACCATTCCATAAACATATCGGTTATAAAACATCTTTTTACAGATGTATGTAGGTATTAACATGATCATTTAACACTATGATTTATTTTTACCATTTCCTTTACTTGTAATCTCCTTTTACACAGACTGGCAATAAAAAGATATGTCGAGTCATTTAAATGAATAAGTATTTATTCAAATATGGAGTCATAGACTAGATTTCCTTTTTCTTTATACAGCCTAGCCATAGCTAAACATGCCTCCACTCTGTAAGAGGGAGTGGTTCATAATCCACCACGCGGACACAAAGCGGGTCGGTGTCTCATGTCTTCGATTTTTTGGCTCTAGTACAGACGCCAGCACATCAAGCTACTACAATCTGTCAGATTTCTTTAATAGATTCCAACTTTATCGCTTAAGCATTAGGTTCAAGGTTGATTGGGAAGTCAGTTTCGGGTAGCTTGATGTGTTGGCGTCTGTACATGTCAATAATAATAATAATCTTCTCCGTAGCCTGAAATCAATAGATTTAGAAGAATCCGTCTAAATTAATCTACAGAAAGCTGCCATCTTAAACACCTGTAGAATAGTAAGGAAGTTCATGCAGTTAGAGGAAGACAACACACCCTCATCTTAAATATACACCACACGCTGCATTTACTTGGCTTTGGCCCGTAAATGTAGCAAAAACCAGTTTTAAACCTGAGAAAAAGAACACTCCCGATAATAATAATAATAATTTAATGTTTTTTTATATTTTTTATACTAATATTTAAAAATATAATTAATATGTACATACATAAATAAACGAAATAATAATTTTATTTTCAGATAACATGATCCAATATCTTCTCGATTTTTTCCTTCAACGCTTTGAGAGCCGTTAACTATGACACTTTAATAATAACAGCATTCTATTTTGAGCCCCTGTACCATAAAGCAAAAAAAAAAAAAAAACAAAACTGGCAACACTATAACGCGATTAGGTCTACATTTAAAAAGTATTTACTCCATCTTGCGTCAAGTGCGAGCCGCATCAATTTTCCTGTCATAGAAGGTACCAATTAAATTGATTTATGTAGTTAGCTTGAACTTACACATTATTGTAGAAATAAAAGCCCCGAAACCACTTTGTAGTTTAGATTAGTTTAATATTAAGAGATAACAATAAAATGTGCAACATTGATGTAGTAGGCTACGAACATAACGGGGGGAAGCAAGTGACGTATTTTGTGAACTGTCATAATCAAATTCTTGACGTTGACGTATGATTCATTGATTAGCTGCAGGTCTTTTTGCTCGTGACACAGTGTTGTTTATTTATCTTCAACATCGTCCCTTAAACATAAACCCATTTTTGTGGCACAGTACTCCAGCTTTGAGTATGGAGTAGCCTTGGTTAGTATGTCAGCGACCATTTCTCCAGTTTGTATGTAGTGTACTTCTATGGCACCTTCTGACACTTTTCCACGGACATAGTGGTGCCGTACATCAATGTGCTTTGTCCTGCTGTGATAACCATCAGTACCTGAAAGTTTTATGCAACTCTGATTATCACAATACAATGACATTTTTATATTTTTTAACAATGGCCAAAACTCTTCATGATATTGTTTGAGCCACATTGCCTCTTGCACACAAGAGGACAAAGACATGTATTCTGCCTCTGTTGTTGATAAAGCAACAGTTGGTTGCCTTCTGGAGTTCCAGCATATGGAACCCCCCTGAAAAAGAAAGACATAACCGGTACAAGAGCGCCGGTCTTCTACTGAGCTTGCCCAATCAGAGTCACAGTATCCATGAGCCATATCTTCATCTGGATTTTTCTTGTAACATAATCTGTAGTTCTGTGTTCCTTTTAAATATCTCATGACTCGCTTTACAGCATTCCAGTGTTGTAACTGTGGCTTGTTGTTGTATTTACTGAGCATGTTGACAACAAAACTGATATCTGGTCTCGTCCCTTGAGACAAATACAATAAACATCCAATAACTTCTTGATAGGGTTGGTTTTCTAATATTTGTGACTCATCTTCAGTGGGTTGTAGCTTTTCATTTACATCTATTGGTGTTTTTACTGATTTACAGTCCATCATACCAAACTTGGTCAAAACTTCTTGTATATATTTTTTCTGATCCAAGTAAATAATACCATTTTGTCTATCCCTTTTCATATGCAAACCAATACAATATTTTAATTCTCCAATAACTTTCATTCTGAATTTTTCACATAATTTCTTCATAATGTCTTCACATGTGTTTTTACAGTTATTGAAAATAATCAGATCATCCACATAAACTGCTATAAATAGTATATCTTTACTATCAGTTATTCTGTAGTAAATGCAGGGATCTAGATTTGAACGAGTCAATCCCAACTCTTTCAATGTAGAGTCTAACCTTTTATTCCATTGTCGACTCGCTTGTTTTAGTCCATACAGTGATTTTTTCAATAAACAAACCCTGTTATCAACCTCATACATTGGTGGTTGGATCATGTATATTTCCTCCTCTATGTATCCCTGTAGAAATGCAGATACAGCATCCATTTGATGGATTTCTAAGTCATACTTGGCTGCCAGAGCAAATAAGTATCTAAGTGAGGTTAGTCTCACAACTGGAGAATATACTTCTTGGTATTCCAAGCCTTTCTTCTGTGCACAGCCTTTAATTACCAGGCGTGCCTTGTATTTAGAAATTTCACCCTTTTCATTAAGTTTTGTTTTAAAAACCCATTTACATGGTATAGCACGTTTCTTACTTGGTAAATCAGTGAGTTCCCAGGTACCGTTTGTCATCAGAGACTTATATTCATCATCCATGGCTGCTCTCCAGGAACTTGCATCAGGGCTTGACAATGCTTCCTCAACAGTAACTGGATCTGTAATTTGTGTGACACACATGTAATTTCTAACCTGACTTTCTTTTTTTTGTTTCTGATGGGATCTCAGGGTAATATTTGAATCATGTGCTTCACTGTCTTCAAAATCACTACTGTTTGGGTAATAAGTTTCATCCCCTGGAATGCTGTTAAAAGATTCTGAAGATGATGTGCTCTGCTGTGACAAAGTAACATCATTGTCAGTCTGTGACAAATTAATATCATTTTCTGTTTGGAAACTGTTTTCTAAACTGACTACCTCCTCTGTGCTGCTTGATGTCAACTTAATTGATGCAGGCTGAGACTTATCTACATTATTTAAAGTTTCTTTCATAGCATTACAGTTTTCTATGAAAATGACATCCCTACTTATTTCTACTTTATTATTCTTTAAATTATACAACCTGTAGCCTTTGGAATGTTCACTGTAGCCTAGAAAAATCATTCCATTTGATTTTTTATCCCATTTCAAGCGTTTTTCCTTTGGAATATGAACCATTGCCTTTGAACCAAATATCTTCATGTGAGAAATGTTAGGCTTTTTTCCTGTCCACATTTCTTCAGGTGTTTTATCTGAAATGACCCTTGATGGAGACCTGTTGACTATGTAAGCAGCTGTAGACACTGCTTCAGCCCAAAAACCTTTGTGTAGCTCGGCATCAAATAACATGCATCGGGCTCTCTCCACCAATGTCCTGTTCATGCGCTCAGCAAGTCCATTCTGCTCGCTTGTATATGGGCTGCTCCGCTGATGTTGGATACCAGCTTTGGCTAGAAACTTTAAGAAATCATTATTGACATATTCTTTGCCATTATCAGTTCTTATTGTCTTAATTTTACAGTCCAACTGATTTTCTACTCTATTTTTGAAGTCTTCAAATACTGACTTCACATCTGTTTTATTTTTCAGAAAATAAATAAAAACTTTTCTTGAATAGTCATCAATCAAGGTAACAAAATATTTAGCCCCTCCTATGGATGGGGTTTCCATTGGCCCGCAAAGGTCAGAGTGAACCAATTCTAATAGTGCACTTGCTCGGGAACCAGAACTGGGGAATGGCAATCTACTTTGTTTTCCTTCAATACAGGGTATACAGGTTGTAGTATTAGTGCCTACTAATTTTATTCCCTCAGCACATGACTCTAGCTTCTTTAAATCTGTATAATTTAAATGACCCATGCGTCTATGCCATACATTCATATTGTTATTTACTGCTGTGTTGGCTATCACCTTTTCATTATTGTCAATGTGTTTTATCATGTATGTATCATTTATTAGCTGTGCATTTACAACACACTGCCCACTTTGATTTAATATTTGGCAGCCTGCATGGTGAAAGTTTATTTTGCACCCACTCTGTATAATTTTGCTGACAGAAAGCAAATTTGTTGACAACTTAGGAACAAATAAGACATTCCTTACCAGAATTGCACTGCTGCTGCCATCTTCTCCAGGCACTTTCAGTGATACATTACCACAGCTTACCACATCCAAAGTTTTATTGTCGGCTATGCGAATAGTTTTGACAGGTGATGCCTTCTCATCCTCCAGCCAGTCCCGGTGCATGGTCAGATGCATAGACGCGCCGGAGTCCACAAACCAGTTTTTTGTATCATTTGCGCTAGAAGCTGAAAAAGCTGCAATGAAACTATTAGTATCTCCTTTTTTTTCTTTGTTACTTTTACCATTTTTCTTGAACCAACATGCGTTGCTGAAGTGCCCATTTTTATTACAATTGTAGCACCGTGGGCCCTTCGCCTTTTTGTCTTTGACTTCTTGGTTCGGTTTGTTTTGATTATTGTTCTTTTTAGTGTAAAAAGCGGAAGACTCTGAAACATTTACTTCTTGTAAAAGTTTTGTCTTGATGAAGTCTGAGGTTATTTTAACACCAGAGCTCTCGAGACCCATTATCATAGGTTTATATGTATCCGGAAGCCCTGCGAGCATCAGTGTGCCCAACCATTCTTCATCCACCTGGAACTTGATCCCTCTGAGCTTGTGCGCAGTTACCATGATTTTATTAACATACTCTTCGACTGAAGCACAGTTGCTTAGTGATGTGTTAATTAAATCTTTGAGTAAACCCACTCTCCTTGATAGACCTGAGTCCTCAAATGCGTTTTGTAGGTTCTGCCACACCTCCTTTGCTGTCTTGGCATCTTGCACATGTACATAGTTGATGCTATCGACGAGGAGTATTATTTTTGACTTAGCTTTGAGATCCTTCGCGGCGTCTATCGCTTTTCCAACGATTGGTTCTATGCAGTCCCACAATTCCTCATGCTCCAAATAAGTTTTGACTGCAAATCTCCATGTGTCGTAATTGCCTCTACCGGTCAATTTTGCAATTTGTAGATTGGTATTCGCCATGCTTGCCAATTAGGTTATTTTCCTTCAATAATCCTCGGATTGGAATCCAATACGCACAAATACGGTGTGCGCCGGCGTCGATTTTACCAATACAAATTTTTGCTGAAAAAATATCTCTGAAACCTAAAAAATACTAGCTAGATGGTCTGGGACGGCCCATAACCTGTAGAAATAAAAGCCCCGAAACCACTTTGTAGTTTAGATTAGTTTTATATTAAGAGATAACAATAAAATGTGCAACATTGATGTAGTAGGCTACGAACATAACGGGGGGAAGCAAGTGACGTATTTTGTGAACTGTCATAATCAAATTCTTGACGTTGACGTATGATTCATTGATTAGCTGCAGGTCTTTTTGCTCGTGACACAGTGTTGTTTATTTATCTTCAACAATTATTGTATAGTAATAATGCCTTATGTAAGACTTATGTAATGTTTGACATATGACCTTAAATTAGGTTCGCGAGTTCATTTTTTGCTGTAATTATTGTTTATTTGAACATCATTTAGTTTAAGGTTAAGGAGACTCTATTATAATATTTATTATAATACTAGCAGCGCCCCGCCGTTTCACCCGCATAAGTGTCGATCCCGTGGGAATATCGGGATAAAAAGTACCCTATGTTCTTTCCCAGGACTCAAACTATCTCTATACCAAATTTCATATAAATCGGTTCAGCGGTTTAGGCGTGAAAAGGTAACATACAGACAGACAGAGTTACTTTCGAATTTATAATATTTTAGTATGGATGTACTTCGTAATATACACTCTTTTATATTAATAGAGGCTGTTAATTTAATACGTAAGAAGATTTGAGGGGAGTGGGGTCCGACAAGTCTTTTTTTTTTTTCTTACGTGGGGTGGGAGGGGTCTAGATTGTTCTTAGGTAAGATCACAAAAGTAAGCAAAAATTCTAATTTTTTTAATTTTTTTTGGTACTTTTTCTTTGCAATTTTGGTAGAGTCTGGCCAACGAAAGCTGACCACGAATTATTTATTAAACTTTGTATATGGCAATCTTTGAAGACTGTCAAAATTGTCACATTGACGTTTCGTACTTAACTTAGCTTTTGTTTACGTGCATCTTATTTTCGTAGGTTTTGTCTAAAATAATGCCGAAAACAATCACTAGTTCGACGAGAAGACTTCTATTTAATATGATTAACAAATTTAAAGACATAAAAAGTGATTTAAATCAGAAATCTGCTGAGAAAATACGACAACTGGATTCAATAATTACAGTTTTAGGTTAGTTTTTTGAATTTCTACTAAAACAGCTTGATACTTTTCGACTATTTGTAACAAATTGCAATATTACTCACGGTGTATTATACTTTTTAGGAGGTATCGACAATGAGCAGACGAAACTCCAAATTGCGAATGCAGTAAAGGCATTGAAAACTCTAGAAGAAATAGAAATGTCAACTTCTGAAACACAATACATAGAAAAGATATCTTCAATGACAGGTATTTTTATTAGTTTAGACATTTTAGATATAAGTACCAGTTGTTATGTGTAAGGATAGACATCCATCAAATTAAATAATATGCATATTGTTGTATTATTTTTGTATTTGATTTTTTAGAGTGTTTTTTTATTTGTATTCAAAATAGTAAATTGTATTTGTTGGTTTCAGATGTAAGTGTAACAACACTTAGAAGAATAAAAAAGGAAGGGTCTATAAATCAAGGACATTGGAACACCCCGGGAAAAAAGCGTCCACATTCTGCAACAGTTTCCAATTTGGATAATTTTGATATTTCAGCCATAAGAAATAAAATAAATGAATTTTATGGTGTAAAAAAACAAGTCCCTACGCTGAGAAGCCTGCACAATGAGCTGAGGGAAGCTATTGGATTTACGGGATGCCGTGAAACTCTTAGAAAAACCTTACACAAAAATGGGTTTGAATTTCTAAATAATAAAAATGAACGTGCTTTGCTTACAGAAAAATATGATATTGCAGCTTGGAGACACAGATTCTTGAGAACTATTCATGAAAAGAGACTAGAAGGTAAGCAAATAATTTACCTTGATGAGACATATGTTCATCAGAACTATAAAGTAAAAAAATCGTGGCAAGGACCTTCAACAAGTGGTGTCACTAGTAATATATCCTCTGGAAAAAGACATATTATTGTGCATGCAGGATCGGAGGAAGGGTTTGTACCAGGTGCTTTATTGATTTTCAGCACAAAATCCAAATCAGCTGACTACCATGATGATATGAATTCCACCAACTTCATGAAATGGCTAGCAGAAATGTTGATACCAAATTTAACTAAACCTAGTGTACTTGTGATGGACAATGCAAGTTACCATGTGAAACAAGTGAATAAACCCCCTAATATGTCTGACACAAAAGCTAACATCCGAATATGGCTTCAAGAAAATAACATTACTTTTGAAGAATATCATTCCAAAGCAGAATTGATGTGTTTGGTAAAAAAATATAAACTTGCACCTGTTTACGAAGCAGAAGAACTTATAAAAAAACACAACCACGAAATTTTGTTGCTGCCACCATATCATTGCGACCTCAATGCAATAGAGCTTGTATGGAGTCAGGCAAAGAGAAAAGTAGCAAGCAAAAACATCGGAATACGAGGGACTGAAATGCAAAATTTAATTAAAGAATGTTTTGAATCCATAACTGCCAATGACTGGAAGAAGTATACTGATCACATCCTGAATATTGAAAATCAGTACAAATTGAGGGACCGTATTGTCGAAAACGAACTTGAACGGTTTATAATACATGTTGGGGACAGTAGCAGCACTAGTAGTGAAGAAAGCAATGAATCAATATTATCAGGTGTAGAGTTCCTGGAATCCGATTTCGATTATGACTCTTAACTTCAATGTTTTATTTTATTGTGACAGCTGTCTTTTTTTATATTTTACAAATAAACATACTACTTAGTAATATTTTCTGGTTTAATTAAACCTTTTCTGTATAAGTCCATGAAAGTTGAGTGGTGAACATTAATGTGCTGAAAATAAAAAAACAAAGGTACTTTTGGTCAGTGCTTAATGCAATTAGTGCCCTAGAATGAGAAGTAAACAAATGAGAGCGAACGAAACTGAGTTAGCGTCGATTAGGCTCGGCGCACGAGGAATAATCAGTTAAATACTTTATTGTGACATTTTAATTTACATTTTTGAACATAATTTACTTCAAGTATATAAAGCTTAAATTTTTAAAATCAAGTTTAAAAAAAAATTAAATCGCTTCAATTGCTTAGTAGTAGTGTGAAAATTCAATCTTTCATACAAACAATATATAACAGACAGACAGAGTTACTTTCACATTTAGAATATTAAAATGTATATGGAATTATGGATTTGTGCTATAAACATGCATTACAGCCTTAGGTACTGACACACATGCTAGCATGCTCAAACCAATTGGAGCAATTTGATTATCGCGTGCTCTAATTAGTTTGAGCATGCTAGTAATGACCATGTGTGAAGGAAGCCTTATAAAATGTTTCGCATATTTCATGAATAATCAAAAGTATCAACTCCGTTTAAGCAGGGTATAGCCAGGGTGGACAGCTACAATTTTTTTTAAATTGCCGCCTTTACGTTGTGTCAGCTTTCGTTGGCCAGACTCTAGACTCTGATCTTAAGTAAGATTGAAAGGGGTGGGGAAGGGGCTTCAAAAAGTTATCAAAATTGTCTTACGTAATGAACAACCCCTAAGTAGGTATGCACAATTTGCAGTTGTCGCCAACCTCAAAATACACTGCACTGGACATCGCTCTGGTACACGGTGCTGCGGTTTTTTAACCTTGACTGAAAATCACACGGAGTTGCGATTTCAGTGTGTATATAATATACCTAATAATATACTCGTAATCACCTCTGCTCTCAACGGTGAAGAAAAACATGGTTAGGAAACCGGCATGTCCTAGAACCATAAATTCGAAGGCATGCGACATCTACCAACCCGCACTGGGCCCGCGTGGTAGATTACAGCCCACCCCCTCTCGAAGCGAGGAGGCCTGTGTTCCAGCAGTGGGAATATTATAGGCTGACTAGCTTCTGTCCGCGACTTCGTCCGCGTGAAATTTCACCCTCCCTCCATTCACCCTCTTAGGGTTGGAATTTCGAAAAACATTTTCTTAGTGGATACCTACTCTTCACAAAGAACACATCCTCCAAATTTCATGTCTCTAGGACCAGCGGTTTAGGCTGTGCGTTGATATATCAGTCAGACAGTCAGGAATTTGAATTTTATATATATAGAAGATTATGAATGCAATTTAATTTTAACTTAAGGTAATAACAAAATTCAAGGTCTCAAAGTGCAGAGATAATGCCTAAAATACAGACACTTACCTGTGTACAGTCAACAAAAGAAATAAGTATGCAGGATCGTCGGATATAGTTGAAGTTTAGTAAGAAACCGATGGATGTTCTCGAATAAAATTTAACTTTATTAATAGAAAACAAACAGCTCGTTTATCAAATTAAATTTCAGTCGACAACATCCATCGGTTTCTTACTAAACTTCAACTATATCCGACGACCCTGTATACTTATCTCTTTTGTTGATTGTACAAGTTTTACACAACATCAATTTTATCATAAAAATTAAATAGCAGATTGCCTGCAATGACCCTCACTAAAATCATGAACAAGACTTAAGAATACAAAAATAGATAAAACCAATGTTTCCTTTAATTCACACCGTATCGCCACGATCTCTGCCTGGTCCCCAACGATTGTGCCGTAACGATAAATATGTATTAGCGGATAAATCTCAGAGATTTATTAAATCTGATATGTCTCACTACAAAAATAAGCCTCTGTTTTGTAACTGAAAAACCTTCACCAGTACAATTTCAGACTTAACTTCACTGCTATAAGATTCAAAATCACTTATCATACACTTATAAGGTAACACTTTACCTATTTACAAGAACATTAAACTCTATCTACTTAAAAACAAGTGTTGAAATCGCTTGTCGCAGTATCTGATGTGACCGTTCCCACAAAAACAATTGAAAACAATAATTGGTGTAGTGTATCTATTAAATAGATATGTAAACACTGTCTCATTCACACAAGCGGGGTAGCTGCTGTCACTTATGTCGTCTGTCAGTTACGAGGAATGGCGGGAAACAGACAAAGTGAAGCGGGCTATATACGAAGGCGCTTGGTGTGGTAGTGAGCCAGTGAAGTGATATATTCAACATAAATACGGAATCAACAGGATTCTACAAGTGGCGACGAGGATAAAGGTCAGATAAAATTAACAAAATTAGGAGAAATTATATGTAAGTACCTACCGATACTGCTGACCAAGAAAAACAAAACACTAACGAGGTAAGAACTTGCATAACTATTACCCAAACTAATGTATGTATTGTAAATTGTTAGATTTCGCATCTAGTAACAAAGTATTTCAAGCAGAAGTAAGGGTTCTGACGGTGTTTTATTGTAATACACTGTTACTAAAATTGTTACGAAAAAAAAAAAAGTTGAAAGAGATGGATCACTCAGGATATCTATAATTTTATGTTGCATCGTGTTTGGCCATCACAAAATGACTACTACACCCAATATAAAAGTTAGGAAAGAATACAAACCACAGTCATTAAATTACTAGGAGTGCTAAGTACTGCAGTGGGAGTCGTACCAATGGATGTGCTGACGACATATAACTAAAAGGCGTTAAGCTTTGTATAGTATTTATTGTTTAAGAGAAGCTTATCGTACAACGGTAAATTCAACACTGCTTCTAAAATAAGAAAAAACACTAACAGAATATTTGACACACGCTTGAACGTTCAATTGGAACATGCCTCCGAACATAACCAACCTGTCCTGCAAAGGTGTGGCTTTACAGCCAGACTCGCTTTACAGCCAGTCTACACAGTACTTAGGTGCCTACCTACTTATTTGAAACAAAACAAAAAAAAAAAGGAACTTATCCACCTGCAGAATAAACTGGATTTGCTCCCTTCCTTATGGCTGGACAAGGGCAAGAGGATGATGATAAACTTTGTACTTATTTCATATTCATGAATCTAATGTTTTTATTAAATCATTAATTATTATTCTATTTGCTGTTATCACCGGGCTTGGACAAGGCAACAGCACTCAAACTATATTAGTAGGTACCTTGTAATTTTCAAGAATAAAATGTATATAAGCTAGGTATAACAATGATGATTCCTTTAACTCTGATTTTGGTTTGTAATGTTATCCTACCTATTCATTAAAATAAGAATACTTAATTATATACTTGCCTGAAACGGTATAGGTATCTATGGGTCTATGAAATTGGACACAAATGGTAACAGAAATACAAGCAGTGATCTGGATTAGGTTAAGCCGCTTCAGATCTTTTAAGAAAAAATACATACTAAAGCTGGCTTACTAAAAAAAAAAAGGGGGTATTAGGTACTGATTGTAGTAGAAAGTCTCATAGTGTAGATCTGTTCCGCAGAGGATAATTTCCTGCATGTAGCAAGAACTAATGAGTACTAATGATAACGCTTAACATGTATTCCAGTTCTAGGGTGACATAATTTAGATTGGTATCAACAGACTAAGGAAAAGCTATGTAAATTTTACTATAATTAAATACTAGTACCAACCAGTAAGTTAAAATAATAAGCATACATATTTACTTTGAAATAAAATGTATGCAAAGTGAAAATAAAAGTCACAATAACAGTAAACTGCTGTTTGATGTTATTGCATTGATTAATTAGAATAACATAATATTTTCTTATGATTGATATGAATGAATAGGTATGTTAATTGGTAAATCAATTTTGTTTGAGAAGAAAAGTTCCCTTCTGTTGGAGTATAACTTCTTAATGTGGTAGGTACCTTCAGAGGTCACTAAGTTACTGGTGCCAATTTACATAATGTGAAACCAAGACATATAACAATAAAGATTACATACATATTCACACATAGATAATTATAAGTAGGTACCTACATAAATGTGTCTGTGAGAGTGTCTAGCTGTTAAGATTTTCATTATCTTAATATTAACTAATTATTATAATTTGTGGTCTAGTGGTTGCAAGCGCTACTGCTGATTGTGGGGTCCTGGGTTCGATGCCCAGGTGGCACCAATGTTATGGGGTTTTTTCCATCAGGAATTTCTTGGTGGTGACGTTGGCCTTAGTCAGAATTTGTGAAAAATTTATGGCTGTAGACTCGCTGTCCCTGTTGCATGGGATCTGGCCAGGACTGGCTAAGGTAAGTTAATTATAAAATACTCTATATCTCTGTCTGGCCCTCTGGTGGGGACAGGCATGATGTTTTGTTATGAAATTATAATTCTTATTTTATCACAAACTTGGTAATACTGCCCTCTGTGGGGTCCTGTTACCAGTATTACAATGGTCTGTGTGAAAGTATTGAAGCCTTTGTTATGCGATCTGCACCATCTTATGTATTGTTTGTCACATTAGGAATCAGCATTTATTGCTGGAAGATTACCTAGTTCAAACTCAAATTAAAATTAAAATGTATTTATTTGTACACATACCTATAGTAAAAGTGCGCACCCCCACCCTATTTCAAGTTGAACAATTATCAACTTTGTTTCAGTGGAAATTGGGTCGATTTCAGAGTGACTGGCTCTAAGGAGGGAGTTGTGGAAGTGTTTGGGGTTGTGGAGTAAGCTGGACTTTGTTGTGTAGGAATAAGTTGCTTCTCCATTGATTTATGTTTGTTTGCATTTTTGGCGAATGGGTCGCGAACACAGATTAGGTATACCATAGTGGTACATGATGGTATAAAATCAAAAACTATGTTGTGTCACCATGTGTTGCCTTGCAAGGCGTGTAAGTATTGCTTACACAGTAGGTAATAGGTGTACAGATCTATATAATTATAAAAATACTCCTAGTTGAACTAACTTCAATGTGTTACTGAATATGCAAAATTTCAAGGAAACATTTTTATAATATCATGACTTGGGTTTTAGACGTAATTAACAATTGCACAGTTGTTATAGTAGGTAAGTTGGGTAGGATGCAGCTTTACCCAGTATTCTGGAACTTGATACGATTGATATGATTTTTGATGATTCATTGCTTAATAAAATGGAAATTAAATCACAAACGTAAATAAATAATAAGATTATTTTACCTACATGAAGAATATACCTTTGTCCGATTAAACTTCTTGAAGTACCTACCGGAAATGTTTTCAAGTGGTATTGAAGTTGATAAAAATAATGATACTACTGAATTAATTTTAATCCTGAAACGTTCGCATTGACTCGTGTAATATCTTCTTCTACATCAATTATTGTTCAAAAAAAAAAAAAAAAACAAAGAAGGAAGGAAAGGAAGAATAATTACAATACGCGCATGTTCAGAGATAACTTAGTACTGTAATAGATACACAGTTTACCTAGTTATATTGAAATATTGGAAGCTCTTTAGTACCTACTTCTCGGAAGTTTTAATCAACCGAGTAATTAGAAAATTCTGTATTTTGAATTCAAAATGTCAGATAATTATCAAGTTTTGGTAACACAAACTGAATGTCATACCTTCATGATAAAGTTCAAATTCCATGGCAACTGTTGGGACCATAATATAGTAATACAAGCTGTGAGTCTAAAGGTAACTTAGACTGGTATGACATACCTACAAGGTAATAGTTGATTAACTACATGTGAACTATCTAAGATTGATTATTCAATTACAGGTAGGCTCTTGAATATGGAAAGAAACGAAGAAAGATATATTCGTTAAGAAGTGTAAGGGCACAACAAAAATGACAGAAGTAAAATAATAGAGGAGAATGAAAACCCTCGCATGCACTCTGCGTGGTGTCATTGGGCTCGTGTGAATTTGAAGAAGATCTAAACCCTACACATAATTATAGCATTACATTTCAGCACGACAGTGGTGGTGGTCTAGCCCGACTAAGGTCGTGGGTTCGAAACCAGGCAGGCATTTTGTGTATTATCACTCATCACCACTGTCCATCAACGGTGAAGGAAAACACCGTGAGGAAACCGGCATGTCTGAGAACCAATACTTCGAAGACATGTGACATTACCAGTACGCACTGTTTACGCGTGGTAGATAGGCATCCATTAAATTGGACGCATAGGCATCCATTAAATTGGACGCATGGGCATCCATTAAATTGGACGCAATGGGCATCCATTAAATTGGACGCATGGGCATCCATTAAATTGGACGCAATGGGCATCCATTAAATTGGACGCATGGGCATCCATTAAATTGGACGCATGGGCATCCATTAAATTGGACGCAATGGGCATCCATTAAATTGGACGCATGGGCATCCATTAAATTGGACGCATGGGCATCCATTAAATTGGACGCATTGGGCAACCATTAAATTGGTCGCATTTGACATCCATTAAATTGGACGTAACAAAATGGTGAAGGAAAACATCGTGAAGAAACCAGATGTAACACTCCATTAAAATGGATGTATCAAAACGGTGAAGGAAAACATCGTGAGGAAACCACGTGTAACACGGATGTAACAAAGCGGCGAAGGAAAGCATCGTGGGGGCCGGCGTGTCCTGGAGCGACTACTTCGGGGACGTGTGCTTCTATTGACGCGCGGTGGGCCCGCGTGATGGTTTGTAGCCTACTATTTTATTTTATTTAAACATGAATTCATGTCCCTCTTGGAAATTATGCTTGTGTACCAGTACTGTGGGAGAGGTATATCAATAAAACAATATCTTTCAGATAAAATAATTCTTACGGAATCGTTTCATGTTTTTGACATTTTTGTCCTTGTTGAGTCTTGTTTTAGCTTGTCAGCTAAATCTGACGCCTACTGTTTTCGCGTTTTGTTCTGGAGTAATAGGCCATTAACTTGTGGTTACCTGAAGGGTTGCATGCCACAAACCATGATCATAATCTCTACAGTAATTACCTTAAGGGGATGTTATAGGCTGAAAAAAAAATTCTGTGGGTCTTGTGTTGTACGGTTGTACCTACGTAACTTTTTTATTTACTAAGGTGACTTTGTTACCTGATAGAATTATTATTATGAGCTGTTACTGAGGGAGGAACACGTACCTAAACAAAACATTCAAAAGACACATTTTTTTAATGTGGCAGAAGCATGTAAAAAAAAAAAATGAACGAAAACGTTTTGATAAAATACCTACTAATAGTTAAACATCGGAAAAAAAAAATTGATAGGTGACCATTATAATAAACCAAATTATAGAAATATGTACATGTATGTCGAATCCAGATACGTTGGATTGTGATCAGACATACTTAGGGACATACATAGTGTCAGATATACAGTCGTGGGCGCAGAATTGGGATACGGGTAAACGAGAGAAATAGCTCCTTTAATTTCTACACAGTTTATTGTTACAGACTCAATTACTAACACTACTGTACTAATTAATACTCTGAACTTAAAAGGAAACAAGGAAACCTAGGCCAGTATGTGTCGCGACCACGTCTACACGATCACTGTCGCTCCATGGCCATAAGGTCCGTAACTCCGTATCGGACACCATACTTAATCCTAGACTTCGCACAACGCTAAACAAAGGCGCTTGTGTCTCATTTTAAGTGCATACTTATGAAAGATCCGACATATTATATTTAATCGTCTGAGTTGCAACTTGCAACAGGTGATTACGATAACGGGCGAAAAAAAAAAAAAAAAAAAAAAAAAAAAAAAAAAAAAAAAAAAAAAAAAAAAAAAAAAAAAAAAAAAAAAAATTGTTGATGAAAGGGAAACGGATATCGGAGAACAATAGCTATCGATTTGGGAGTCACACAAGGTGATATGGCTTAGGTAGAGAGGGAAGGATTGAATCCCATTTCACACGACGAAGAAGAAGCTAATGAAAGGGATGTGATAGATAAGAGCAAGGAAACTGGACAAGCGATGAGATTAAATAAAAAGTCCTGGTCCGTCATGTTCATAAATGCAGATGATCAGGCTTCTTATGCTTCGGTTTACTTCAATTTATTAATGCTTTAATTTTATTGGCAGATGATTGCAAAAATGTATAGTTGAAATAAACATGTTTGTGATTTTGATTTTACACGATTGTTTGATAACGTGTTTAGAGTTGAACAAATAAAAAATATAATAAGAAAGGGATGTAGTGTATCTATTAAATAGATATGTAAACACTGTCTCATTCACACAAGCGGGGTAGCTGCTGTCACTTATGTCGTCTGTCAGTTACGAGGAATGGCGGGAAACAGACAAAGTGAAGCGGGCTATATACGAAGGCGCTTGGTGTGGTAGTGAGCCAGTGAAGTGATATATTCAACATAAATACGGAATCAACAGGATTCTACAATTGGGTTAAAAGAGTTGAAATTATTTCACACAATTTACGACTACATACTTACATGAGTGGTTGTAATTTATACTTTAATTACTGCTTACCCTTGTAACAGTGTGATAATCACCAGTAATCACCATGTAAGTCTATATACTTCCATTGCTAAACTTAGGTACCTAATGACGAATCTACGTTAGGCGGTTTGGTGATTCTAACTTGTGTAAAAGTGTCTTTTAACCCTTTGCCCAACTTGCTCTTTTTACCAGACTGCGGCGAAGCCCAAAAGGAGGGTTATGTGTTTTTATTAATTTGTTTGTTGCCTATAAGGTTTCTGGTACGAATAGGAACTGCTGTGATTGGTTGACTGAATTAGCGACAGCCAATCAGTAGTTCAAAATCTAGTCGCAGTCTCATCTCAGCGACAAACAAATGTCAAAAACTTGTCAAAATGTAGAGAATTTTTGACAGATTGAGTCTGAGATCAGACTGTGAACGTTCTTAAAATTACGAGAATTGCCCCTTAGATGATAGGCTATCAAACATTCTGAACAGGCGCCGTCGGCTGAGACTGTTGTTGTTTTAAAAATTCTTTATTTAACATAAAACATATACAAAGCTGTAGTACTTAAAATAAGTAACAGTTACACTAATATAATAAACAACACTTCTACAGGCTAGGATCACCTTTATAAGTATATAATAGTGATGGTTACAAACTTATTACAACATGAGGCATTCAATAATTAAACCTTACATAATATTAACTGATGAAATTATTGTAACTAATTTCATTTACTTATAGAAAATAAAAATGAGGGGGTAGCTGCAAAATACTTAAGTACGCGCTCAGCGTAAGTGCGACCGGTGCAAGCGGTGGCTCAGGTGATCGCGCGTGGCCACCAGCGGCGCACGAGCTACCGCGCCTCCCGCGCGCTCACCTATATACGGTGAGCGCGGGGAAGCGCTGGCGCATCGTACGGGTACAGCTACGACGCGTTATCAGTATTGTGTGCAAACAACACGTAGTGATGGGGAAGCTTGTATGTACCGTATCTATCGATATGTCGCAAGTCTTTCAACTCAGTTTGACCAATGTTAGCAATCAATGTATTTTGATGACATTTATTTTTACTGTAAAATTTACGAGTTAGTTTTAGGATGAATTTTGTTATGCTAGGTAATTTTATATTAGTGTGTAGTGCTTTAAGGTTAGTTTTAAACGGGGTATTGTAGGCAATTTTAACTGCTTTATTTTGAATTGTTTGTAACAAGTTATAATTAGACTGACAAGTGCTACTCCACACCGGACACGAATAGGTGATGCAAGGTCTTACTAGCGTGGTGTATAACCGAAGTTTGGTATTAGCACTGAGCTTACATTTTCGATTAAGTATAGGACTGAGAGAACCGAGTGCTTGCGCACCTTTAACGCGTAATTTATTTATATGTTTTGTCCAGTTAAGCTTTTTATCTAATGTAACGCCAAGATATCGAACCTCAGTGCTCCATGGAATCGATTGCCCAGCGATTTTTAATTCTCTTTTAGGGGTGGCACGTTGGCGTGTGAAGAGTATCGCCTCAGTTTTGGATTCGTTCAACTTAAGCTTCCACTTATTAAAATAAGATTGAAGTAGTTCAAGCGATAACTGAAGTCTACTAATGATAATGTCGATGTCATCATCGCTTGTGTACGATGCTGTATCATCAGCAAAACAGGCCAGGTGAGTACGGATCTGCACAGGAATATCACACACGAACAATATGAAGAGGTACGGACCGAGCACCGAACCTTGAGGAACACCTGCCGATACCTTCCTGGGCGAAGACCTGTCAGTACCAATGTGGACCACAAACTGCCGGTTATTAAGATACGACTGAATAAGTTTTACAAGCTCAATTGGAATGCCGTAAGTGATGAGCTTGTATAAAAGGCCCTCGTGCCAGACGGTATCGAAGGCTTTTTCGATGTCTAGAAGGAACATACCGGTAGACTGCTTGAGATTAAGATGATAAGAAATGTGTTCAGATACTCGAGCCAATTGTTGTACTGTGGAGTGAGAGGAACGAAAGCCAAATTGCTCGTTCATAACAAGCTGGTCAGAGCAACGTAGCAAGCGATTATAAATCATGACTTCAAACAGTTTACCTAGGACAGGAAGTAGGCTAATAGGCCTGTAACTAACTGGTAGAGAGGTGTCTTTTCCAGGTTTTTTAAGTGCAATAACTTTTGCAGTTTTCCACGTATTGGGAAAATATCCCAATTTAAGGCAACCATTGAAAATTTTTGTGATAAACACAACAGATTTTTGTGACAGATTTTTAAGCATGATGTTGTGTATGCCATCATCACCTGGAGCCTTTCTGGTCTTGAGTTTACGTAAAACTTTCCAGACTTCAGTTGGCCGCACAGGTAGGTGCAATTCGTCTGTGGATACATCATTTAAGTAAGTATTGGCTGACTGAACGTCCTCCTCGACACTATCGCTTATCCAGTCACGAGTAAGGTTTATGTTCATCTCGAAAGCATCTGCTAGAGCATCACATTGTTCACTGATGTTGGTTGTAAAAGTGCCCTCGGGTGTTTTAAGTGGAGGTATTGAGTCTGATCTGGATTTTAATGATTTAGCCAGTCGCCAAATATCGTTGCTAGGATTGTCAACTTTCGAAAGTTTAGTATTCCAAATTTTATCTTGATGTTTTGTTAGAGCCAAATTAATAGAAAGCTGTAATTTATTAATAGCTGATCGTAATAGTCTTTTTTCTGGAAGGGGCACTTTTTGTTCCTTTCGCCGAAGTTGATTTTTGTACTTGATCATTTTTGCGATGTATTTAGGTAATTTGTTGCTAGTATTTGCTTGTACTTTACTGGGAATAAATTTATCTCTGGCAGCAGTAAGACACTGCTGTAGGTAGTTTACGGCGTAGTCGATTTCCGGCTCGGATTTAAACACCTTAGAGTTTAGCGAAATCTTTTGGTCAAGAAAGGACCGGTACTTACTCCAGTCAGCGTCACAATAACGATAGTGTTTGGCTTTAGATTTTTGATAACATTGACCATTCACTGTAAAAAGTATAGGAAAGTGGTTTGATGAAAGGGCAGGAATGGCACGAACCTCATGTATACTGTTTACATTAAGTGCCAGAATCAAATCGGGATTTGTAGGAGTGAGATCGGGTCTATAGTTAACCTGAGTAGGTGAGTCAGGGTAATATATCACATAATCATGGTTAAGCATGTGACGAAACAGCATATTACCACGGGTGTTGACATAACTGCTATTCCAATACCCGTGATTGGCGTTAAAGTCTCCCATTATTATAACATGAGGCCCCAGTGAGAATAAAATATCCAAGTCGTTCCACTCAAGCTGCAAGTTCGGCGATTGGTAAGCTGACACAAACACGTAGTTTTTCCCGCTAATTTTTAAACCTACAGCAACAGCTTCAATGTGCTTAGTTTTAGGAATAGGGATCGGTCCGACCTCAAATCTCTCATTTACTAGAATCGCTACACCTTGTCCCCGCCCATTGTGGTGTTTGTCTTGTCGATAGCATTTGAACCCTGGTGTCATTAAGGGAGTATTACAAGTAAGTTTGGTTTCACAGACAGCTATTATATCAATTGATAGGGTACATACAGCTAATTCAAGTAATTCGTGTATTTTTAAGCGAACTCCATCAGAGTTCCAAGATAAAAGTCTTAATTCATCTCTATTATACATAGTGTCCAAGATGGGTCAGAACTAACATAACCTTATCTAACATAGATTCACAGGCAGAAAATTGTGGTTTAAGTTTTTTAACACAGGTAAGTATTTCCAACATCTCTTTTGTCACAGGGTCATCCGGTGGTAAATCCAAGGGCTCGTTAGGAGCAGAATTATTGTTGGTGTGGGGTTTGACAGTAGCAGCATACGAAAGTTTCTTAGATGAGGGTGGTAAAATAGTAGGAGGTGCAGACGCGTATTGCACCGTGGCATGCATCGGCCTAGACTTCTCACGCGTGGCTTGGGTTCGTTTCAGGTAGGCCAGGCGAGTCTCGCATTTGTGAAAGTTAGCAGGGTGGTTCTGGTCACAATTACAGCAGCGTGCAGGTTCACTGCGGTCTTTTTTAGGACATTCACTCGTTGCATGAGGTTCTGTACATTTAACACACCTAGCGGGCATATTGCAATTCCTCGAAGCGTGTCCAAAGCTTTGACATCTGTAGCATTGAGTCCCAGCAGTCTTTTTGGGCATGAATTTTTGGATCGTAACCACGCAGTTAAATAAGTATTTAATATTGCGAAACTTTGCTATGTCCGCTCCAGCAGGAAGCACTACTAAAAAAGGTGGGCAAGACAATGTACTCACTTGTTGAGTCTTCATTTGTGAAACTGATACTCCTGGAAATCCAAGTTTTTCGAGCTCGGCAGCTAACTCATCTTGAACGTAGGATGGTAAACCTTTTATTACCATTTTGGGGACTTTCTCGTCTTTGCGTGTGTAAGTTAGGAAAGCTGCATTTTCTTTGCGGAGACCTTCCTTCACAAGTTGGTGAGATTCTGTTGAATGGCAACTTACTGAGACTTTGTTGTTGGCTCTATACTGAAGATGAAACTTGTTGGTGTAGCGGGAGATGAGGTTTTTAATTGTTTCATGTGTCCAATCTTTCTGTATCTCCAATATTAGGGGTGGAATATGTCCATTTTTCTTCACCCCAGTAGATGCATCTCTGTAGTAGACATTCCTTGATGGCTCACTCTTGTCGTCCACAGTGAGATCATTAAACTGATTGTGCAGAGGTAATCTGCGAGCTTCATCAAACTTTTCAATGTTCCTTGAGACCGCAGGGCGTTTGGCAACCTGCCATGGGCCAGATATATCTTCACCAGGTCTTTTGGAGTTGAGATTGCCGGTGGATTCCGACCTCACTAGGAATCTTTCCATTTTGGTGATACCACAATATCGAATATCGATAATGCATCGATATAGTGGCGTGGCATCACTAGCGATGGTGAGCAATTAACGTGGTGGGGTTAAGGTAAGTACGCGTGCGTGCGAACAGGACGCGCAACGAACGCGAAGTGAAAACTGGTCATCTCTTAAATGCCAAAGCTTATTTTTAATCTTATAAGTACATATTTTGAATTGTTTCTTCATTTGTGTTTTTTTTACATTGTTCTCACATATAGAAGCTACAAGAATAATGTACCTACTCAGGATTTTGTAATATCTTGATTTAAAAGAGTGTCCATGGAGTTTCTTGCCCGTTCTTCTCCATAGAGATCTACGTTTTGGAATGGGAAACTAGCTTCAACTTTCTGACTAACTGACCGACTATTTAATTTTGACAATTGAAAAGTGCCTGTACATGGTTTAATTGAAATAAATGCTTTGAGTTTGAGTTTGAAAAACACGACATTTCCTTAAATGACGAAATAGCTCATCCTATCGGAAACGAAAACTCCAATTACTGTAAACATAGGAATCAAAGTAGTGTTCGTAGCATTTAGAAAGTTAATAATAGTGCCCCAGTTCGCACTAGTATCGTCTATCTCGCAACCCGTGTCACTCGTCGTGACTCGACTTGAGCAACTGATGTCAGGAACTAGAGGTTACAGGGATTCTGCACGAGATTATATGCTTGTTAACCGTCGTGATGGTAGGTTTCGGAAGGCCCATGTACACTATTCAACAAAGTCTAGGGAACAAGCCAACTATATCATAAGAAAAAACTCTTTCGAAAAAATACTGGCTACAAATACAATGTTGGTTGAAGCTGCGTTGAAACAGTTGCCAAAGAAAAAAATAAAAAATTTATTGTTCGAATTTGTTACGATAAGCAGTATCCATAACATAACAGCACGTCCGTAATCTCCGAGGGCTTCGCAGAAGTGTAGCTATAGCACCTTTTTTTTTAAATCATCAAATGCCCCTCCCGTTCTGGGTGGAGCGGAAGGGAGTTTCAGACTCTTACTGACTTAACCCATCCGTGTTCCTTCCTTAGTCCTTTATGTTCCGGGGTAGCGGTAACCCTTTCGGACAATCCCGCACCAGCTACACCCACATTTTCGCCAGTTTGATTGGGAAGCTAGTCAATTTGCCATCAACCAAACACAAATCAAGAATCCGGTCTACTACTGAGAAATTCATTCAGTTTACTAATTAATCATCAAACGAAATTCACCTAGTCTTATCCTAGAATTTTGGAGTTATTATTCCTGATAACCTAATGCTAAAAAACTAAAACCAGCGTCAACTAAATAACTTTCAATGTCACTTTCTTATCTACAGAGGAGCGACATTAACTCGATATTTTAAATTAAAATCATCTGCCTAGCCTTTTCCTAACTGTGTTGGGGTCGGCTTACAGTCTAACCGGATGCAGCTGAATACCAGTATTTTACTTGGAACGACTGCCTATCTGACCTCCACAACCCATGCAGTTACTGGGTAATACGATACCCCATGGTAAGACTGGTTATCAGACTTTCGGGCTTCTGACTACCCGTAACGACTGTCAAAGATCCACGAATGACAGCCGGGACCAACAACTTAACGTGCTTTCCGAGGCACGGAGGGGTCTCGGTATGTAAAGATGGTCACCCAGCCACAGACCAACCGCCAATCGATCGGCCTGTGAGGCTGTTATTATTTAAAATGCAACCCATATTAAAATCGGCTGATTTTAATATGGTCATTTTGGGTTGCATTTAACTCAACAACACATGCAAATAAAAACCTCTCAAAGATGCGCAAAATGCGATATTTTAAAACTTTCAAAATGGTAACACAATAGTTAATTTTTGTTGTCTTCTAGATACTCATCTTAATTAAAACTGAGCGGTCCCACGTCGGCGACGTTGAAAGGTTGCAATGTGATACTAACGTCATCGCATTGGTTAGGGTTGCCAGCAATAAAATTTCCGCTCTATTCTGTCAAAATCTCAACGTGAAAATTTAGGTGAAATGAGCTTGAAGCGTACTGTCAATATAGTGTCAATTCCTAGCATCAGGTGGATTGACACCTCACGATGAGATTTTGACAGTAAGTTAATTGGAATTCCAGCTTTGAATAGCTGTAGCGCTGTTGCCAGTATCAGTCACAGGAGAAGAAAGAACGGATTCAAGGGGAACTGCTTCATGTACCCGGATACACAATATCATCATCATCATTTCAGCCGAAAGACGTCCACTGCTGGACATAGGCCTCCCCCAAGCACCTCCACTTCGACCGGTTTTGTGCTTCTCGCATCCAACGAGTTCCTGCGGCCTTCACAATGTCGTCGGTCCACCTTGTGGGAGGCCTTACAACGCTACGTCTTCCGGTACGAGGTCGCCACTCCAGAACCTTTCGGCCCCATCGGCCATCTGTTCTGCGAGCAATGTGCTCTGCACACAATATCCCAAGTAACCATTCAAGACATTATCTTTTTGTGTGCTAAGTTACATCTAAATCTGGTCAGCCTTTTCTGCGTGTTTGACTACCAAAGGTTTCTTTGCAAAAGAGATATAAAAAAACCGGCCAAGTGCGAGTCGGACTCGCCCATGAAGGGTTCCGTAGCAGCAAGTAACATAATATAAAAGTTCTTGTAGTTCGTTGTAACTTTATGAAAGGTAAATTGCGGTTTTCGATTTATGACGTATTAAAAAAAAACTACTTACTAGATCTCGTTCAAACCAATTTTCGGTGGAAGTTTACATGGTAATGTACATTATATATATTTTTTTTAATTTTATCATTCTCTTATTTTAGAAGTTAGAGGGGGGGGGGGACACATTTTACCACTTTGGAAGTGTCTCTCGCGCAAACTGTTCAGTTCAGAAAAAAATGATATTAGAAACCTCAATATCATTTTTGAAGACCTATCCATAGATACCCCACACGTACAGGTTTGATGAAAAAAAATTTTTGGAGTTTCAGTTGTAAGTATGGGGAACCCCAAAATTTATTGTTTTTTTTTCTATTTTTGTGTGAAAATCTTACTGCGGTTCACAGAATACATCTACTTACCAAGTTTCAACAGTATAGTTCTTATAGTTTCGGAAAAAAGTGGCTGTGACATACGGACGGACGGACAGACAGACAGACAGACAGACATGACGAATCCATAAGGGTTCCGTTTTTTGCCATTTGGCTACGGAACCCTAAAAAGGAGAAACTGACTGACTGACTGACATATCAACGCACAGCTGAAACTACTGGGTCTAGGAATGTGAAATTTTGCACACGGCTTCCTTTTATAATGTAGGGGAGCACTAAGAAGGGGTTTTTGGAAATTCAACCTTTAAGGGTGTGAAAAGGGGAGATTTTGTTTGTATGAATAATCTTATTCCTTGAGTTAATGAAGTTGAAACTTGGCACGAATACTTATTACCTCAGTTCGATGTCGGGGCTCGGAATAGTCTGTGGACGACTTCCGTTCCTGGCGGGGTGTTGTGCTCGGTAGAGCAGCGTCGTGCTGCGATCTGTAGAGACTCAGCCCTACGCCAGGTGATTCGTCCGAGGACGATGATCGACGGCGATCTGTATTATTGCCATTTGTGACGTACGATGTGTGCACTCGTCATGATCATTATGAAGTTTGTCATTTTCTGTTTTTCTAAACTACCCCCTAAAGGGGGAGTCGCGGGCAAAGTGCTAGTTCTTTTAAATAGGTATCAGTTACCGACTTCTACTTGTGTAATGTACCATATGTATTCTATGGTCGCAGCCCTGCCGAGGTTTGTATTGAAATGTCATCGACAAGTACGCGATAGGTCGCCCGCGTGCCGCAGTTTAATTTCTATATACTTACTCGAGAATTGACGCCGGGGGTTGGCAGCATTGGGCAATGTTGCCAACCGGTAACTGTCTCATCTTAGTAGATGGCAAAGGAGTTTTTTTAGAGAGAGAAGAAATCTTTGTTGAATCTATGGTCACTCACTGCGTTCTTGTGACCAAAAAACAAAGTCAAGATTTCTTTTCGAAAATCCGTACGTCCGATGGGATTTCCCATATAAACCGGCATGGCATGTGACATCCACCCGCTCTGGGCCCGCCTGGTGGATTACGGCCCACTCCCTCTCACTGAGAGATGGCCTGTGTCCCAGCGGTGGGGAAATTATAGGCTAATAACCTATGCATGAATCTTTTACAGTAACCTTAATCTTTAGAACTATGTAGGTACCTCTATCAAAAAAAAAAAAAAAACTCAAAGCATTTATTTCAATTAAACCAATTACAGGCACTTTTGAATTGTCAAGGGGTCGGTCAGTCAGAAAGATGAAGCTAGTTGCCCATTCCAAAGCGTAGGTACCTATGGAGAAGAACGGGCAAGAAACTCCATGGACACTCTTTTAAATCAAAATCTTTTTAATTTTATCTTGTCACATACGGTGTTAAACATGTAAACATTGGTACTGATTAGGTAATATTTACTTACACGGGCCTTTTAATGACTTTATATTACCTGTGAATGCTAAAATGGGTTCTTCCTTACTACCTACCATTATAAAAGCGAAAGGGCCATAATATATTGAGAACTAGCTGCGCCCCGCGGTTTCACCCGCGTAACTTTCGATCCCGTGGGAATATCGGGATAAAAACTATCCTATGTCCTTTCCCGGGACTCAAACTATCTCTATACCAAATTT
The DNA here is from genome assembly GCA_945859645.1 of Amphipoea oculea. Classification (NCBI taxonomy): domain Eukaryota; kingdom Metazoa; phylum Arthropoda; class Insecta; order Lepidoptera; family Noctuidae; genus Amphipoea; species Amphipoea oculea. The sequence continues at coordinate 1,935,185 of OX243886.1, read as the reverse complement.
CATCGAAATCGGTCAAGCCGTTTTCATGTTATGTCGTGACAACGGAAAACGGGTTTCATTTTTATATATATAGACTAGCTGCGCCCCGCGGTTTCATCCACATATGTGTCGATTCCGTGGGAATATCGGGATAAAAACTATCCTATGTCCTTTCCCGGGACTCAAACTATCTCTATACCAAATTTCATCTAAATCGGTTCAGTAGTTTAGGCGTGAAGAAAAGACAGACAGACAGACAGAGTTACTTTCGCATTTATAATATTAGTTTGGATGGATGTTCGCATCAAAAATTTAGGTCATCATCATCCGTCCAGCCTTTTCCCAACTATGTTGGGGTCGGCTTCCAGTCTAACCGGATGCAGTTGAATACCAGTATTTTACATGGAGCGACTGCCTATCTGACCTCTACAACCCAGTCACTGGGTAATACGATGGATTATTCCACTTTGCCCCACCGGCCGCCCCACTGGTGGGGCAAAGATTACCCCTTGGTAAGACTGGTTTTCAGACTTTCGGGCTTCTGACGACCCGTAACGACTGTCAAAGATCCACATGAAAAATGAGGCATGAAAAATGTAGGTATACAAACAATTCTGAAAAGGAAATTCGCACAATTTAGCTTACTAACCGAAAAAACTTTAATTGGCAAACATATTGTAGGAGAGTTAAAGATACTTCTAGACATTTTCTCAAAGTGAAAATTCAAAGTCAAATAATAATTATTTCGATTAGGCACTTTTGAATGTTAAAATTTACAAGAAAATAGATTTTTTTCTAGTTTTGATATCCAAAAACGTATTACAGTTGAATCTGCAGACTCAGCAAATCAATCCTTTCAAAAATAAATTAACCCAGTTAAGTTTTTGAAGTGAAACTTCTTTACGCACGCTTGACTTGGGGAGTAAGCTGGCGAACGCGTGACGTACGCGTTACGAAAAGTGTGATCGGGCGTGGCGAACGGGAGTTGAGTGGGGGATATAAGCAAGAGAAAGCAGTGCGCGCGCACATTTTCTTTCTCTCTTCCTCTCATAGCGAAGTTTCACTTCAGTCGTGTGGTCATAAGCACACTCGGTTTTTTCTCACAACTAAGTGGCGTTATTGGCAATCCACAATCATTTGCCCTTTGCCCAGGTGTGGGCTAAACACCGCTAAACAATAGAACACGTAGCGTCACAGTCGGAGAACTACAATGAACTGTTTATCTTAAGATTGAACATAATTTGTGACTTAATGAACACTATTATCTATTGTAGCAGTCTAGTAGGGCATGGCCGCAGTGGTAGCGGATAGCGGAGCGGTTTATTAGGCTTAGCGGGAGGAGCCAACCAAGCTTTTATATATCGCTATCTCCATTCCACTCATCTTACAATTTTACAAGTCAAAGTATCCTTGTTAGTGACAGAAGTGACTCAGTTCTCAGAAAAGATGAGATGGCAAGAAATGGCTACTATAAGGATTAGGTATAATCATAATCAGCCTATAATGTTCCCGCTGCTGGGAAACAAGCCTTCTGTCTTCGGGAGGGAGAGGGCCGTAATCCACCACGCGAGCTCAGCGCGGGTCACATGTCACATGTCTTCGAAAATTTGGTTCTAGAGCATGCCGGTTTCCTCACGATGTTTTCCTCCACCGTTTTCAGACCAGTGGTGAAGAAATAATTTACACAAAGTAAAGCGCCAGTCTGGGTTTGAACCTACGACCTACAACTCGTAAGTCGCGGCCATTACCGGGCCACCACTGCTCACATCATCAAAATTCATCGCTCATAAGCTCAAAAGTAATGCCTTTCTTTCATTCAGCAAATCGCTTTCCGCTACCACTCCGACCTATCCTCATAACCACCTAATGAGGGACTCTCCAAGTTTCATCCACGCGGAAAGATGTTACGACAGCATCCATTGTTCCTCTATAGAATATGCAACAAATTATTACTTGACAGAATTAGAAGCTTTCAGATACCCTTGGAGTTTTTGATCAATATCTTTAGTGATCGTTTCGTTTCTGGTTTAATTAAATGTGAAAATGTAGGTATATGAGATCTATGATAAAACTATCCTGGGTTTTATAACCAAAGTCAAAGTCAAAGCATTTATTTCAAACTAGCTTCAGCCCTCGACTTCGTTCGCGTAAAACTTCTTGTTTCCCCCGAGCCACCCCGTCGTATCGCATCACCCGCCCGCGCTATCACTTAACGTTCTTTTTTACTTTTTTTCTTTTTGCTCGGCTCCTAAGGGTCATAGCGTGATGTTAAATAGCCTATAGCCTTCCTCAAGAATTGGGCTATCAAATGCAAGAAGAATTTTTCAAATCCGACTGGTAGTTCCAGAGATTACCCTCTTTTACCTCTTTGTAATATTAGTATAGATAGGCATATAAAAGGCACTTTTGAACGTCAAAAGAAGAATGGGCGGTTTCGTCCCAAGTGTTGTAACATGTTTCTACCTATATCATATGGAAGATCTCAGTGAGTGTTATTTTTTTTTGTATGGGCATAACTCTGTATCTCGTGCAGGGAAAATGTTATAGTAGTTTCATTTATTTAATAAAATATTAAATACAACTTAATTAATTAGCCTTTTAATGACAAAAGGACTAAATTTATAACTACCTAATACTCTGACCCAACACCCCCCAGCACCCCCTCTACTACCCTGCGCCGCGCACTGACATTGTTTTTTTTATTGTAAGCGCAGGAGCAGCGAAAAATATTTTAAGAGACAGGCTATATGATGGAAAGAGATGGTTGTCGGTTGTTGCATGGTTGTTAAAAAAATTCACTGACATTCTCAGGGTTAAAAAGTTTGGAAATGACCTTGCCCACGCCCCTATTCGATTTGATCCATACTTCCAGGGACACCCTGTATATATTTATGAGTTTTATTAAGTTTTATTTTATTAAGGTTTTTATCTTTTTTATATTTATAGTTTTTTACTCTTTTTTACATGTCAAAATAAAACTCAGTTGTGTCAGCGATTCGTACTTTCATTGATCTATGGTGCTTCTAGATGCCATTATTTATCTAGTGGTATATATGCACTTATGCTTTCAGTTTTATATAGCTGTGCTGTACTACCGTATTTTAAATTGTTGCTCCTCTGTTTAGTTACTGACGACTTACGCATTCCTTAAGGACTTCTGGTGTTTCTACGTATGCAACTATCGACTTCGGCTTACTTTGTGGACTTGATATTGTTTTTTGATTGGTTTGTTACGATTACGAACTATGGAACATTTGTGTGTCACCTGTGCCCGGTCTTTGACTTGACAGCGAGTGCGACATTTAGTTTCAAGAACTATATTAGAAGCAAGACCGCGTTTTGCTGAATATATTTCAGAGCATATGAGAATAGAACAGGTTTGTTATGTGCTTGTTGGCTTCTGAACTATGTTTGTGCATTTTTCACGTCGCCGTGTCGCAACGAAACATTGAATCAATCGGTTTCTTAGAGGTAATTGGGGAGACATTATACTTCCATACTTATATTATAAATGACGACACGGTAGGCGCAGTGGCTGAGCGATCGACTACTGCGCTGCGTGTCGCGGGTTCGATTCCTGCACGGAACAAATATTTGTATTGCCTACAGGTAGTTGTTCCGGGTCAGAGATGCGGATGAATTTTTCGTCGCTATATTTTAGTTTGTGTATAGTTTTAGTTACGTTAGGTTTTAATTTTTTTTATTTTCGATACAATATAGAGACTACTTAATTAATCTATTATTATATCACAAGTACCAATATGTGTTTAATGTGTATTTGTTTGAGGCATACTCCTACATAAGGGAATTATTCAGTGATAATTGTAAAATTTTTATTTTGTTTACGTATTTTCAAATGTGCGTTTATAACTGACTAAAAGTAACTGTTACTGCCTGTGATTATGTACAATTATTATAAATGTAATAATTATGTGGATATGTAACACAAAATGTTAAAAAGTATTGATTGATATTATGATTAAAGCATTATTTAGTACGCAAAATACGCGCATTGACGTGGAGTTGCGGACACCAGCCTGTATTAGGTACCTATTACCTAAAGCATAATTTAATACAAAAACCTTTTTTCACTTGAAGCCCAATTACTTTTGACCTGCACGCAAGTGTAATAACAACTTTTATTATTATTTATAAAAAAGCCTAAATGAACATGTTTATACTAGTCGCAACTTGTTACAAGGGTTGGGACGCAACTCATATAATAACGCCCATTCTCCTTTACATTGAAATAGAATTGAAGAAAACCAGAGGGGCAATTCTCGTAATTTTAAGAACGTTCACAGTCTGATCTCAGTCTCAATCTGTCAAAAATACCTCTAATTTCCCTACATTTTGACAAGTTTTTGACATTTGCTTGTCGCCGAGATGAGACTGCGACTAGATTTTGAACTTTTATATTACGAGAATTGGCCTTCTGATAAGACTGGTTGTCTATAAGTGTGAAAGGGCTAGGCTAGACATTAGTACCTTTTTTATAGTTAAAATCCATGCTAATATTATAAATTCGAAAGTATCTCTGTCTGTCTGTCTGTTACCTTTTCACGCCTAAGCCACTGAACCGATTTAGATGAAATTTGGTATAGAGATAGTTTGATTCCCGGGGAAGGACATAGGATAGTTTTTATCCCGATATTCTTACGGGATCGACACTTATGCGGATGAAATCGCGGGACGCAGCGAGTATAATCTAATTGCAACTACGGTATATAAATTACAGTCTCAAATAGTATTAGATTAACTAAGTTACAGTTATTTAATACACACACAGTCAGGGAAACTGTAAAGCAAATTGACGCACTATGTCTCTATGTCGTGTTATAGCCATTACATAAATCTGTTAAAGTGGGACAGTGGTGATTGATGAATTTAAGTTTGTAATCAATTAATTTCATAGACTTTACATATACACAAAATTACTTAAGAACATTAAAATCTTCACTAATAGCTAGTAAATAAATTGCAGATGTTCAATTGTTCACGTTTCTTCGCCATTTACTTGAAGCGTGACAATTGGAACCATTTATCTATAGTTACCTAAAGCTACGCCAATGAGTGGGTGCATCACAAATCGTGATAACACGACGACTATTCCGCTCGCAATTGTTTTACCTCTAACAAAAGCAAACAAACAGCAACCTTATTACAATTACAATAAAGATCACTGTGATATTGACAGGCTTGTTAGTGGCATCAACCCAAAAGCAACCTTATTGCACCGAAAACTAAGATCACTTTGACTTTGACAGTGACGCAAAATCAAAGGTAACATTACTATGAACAGGGTGTAAAGTCTGTGTCTGTAGATTTAGCTTAAACGTTGCTTGTAGGTATGTATGCTGGATATAATTTGAGGCGGCACGATATATGCAGCTGCTGGGCATTTAATTTGATTTTAAAACGTGTTGTGGGTAATTTTGGAGTTTCATTTGGGAACTAGCTGAATTTCTAGCGTAACATAAAACAAGTGCGTATGTAAGTAGGTATGTAACTAAAAATTTACGATTTTTGCAATTTTTCCTTTATCTGTGCTATAAGACGTTGCTTCGTACCATATTTCAAGATTCTGATTTCACGGGAAGTACCCTGTAGGTTTTGATTCCCTTGCGAGTGTCGAAAATTTGCGGCATAAACTGCTGTATCTTTTGATTGCGTTGGCTTAGAAGTTTGATTTTTTCACAGCTCCAAGGGACAGTAGACTTGAGTATTTGGTATAAATTCCAGCTTGATACCTTCACGCGTTCCTGAGAAAAAGGGTCTTCACAGACAGACGGACGGACGGACGGACAACAAAGTGATCCTATAAGGGTTCCGTTTTTTCCTTTCGAGGTACGGAACCCTAAAAATGAGTAAATTATTAGTACAACGCAACCAATTCACGCAGCGCGCTGTCTGTACAATTTCCCATAAAGAGTATTGTATGCAAAACCCAGTGTTTTGTTTCAAGTAAGCACCCAGGAGTCCTACTGTCTGTCGAACAAAAACGACTAAGTTATGACTATATTGTAACGTCGCAGCTAGCAGAAACACGTCATTAACTACACTCGGCGTCACAAAAATCGCACCTCTTTAAAAATTCCCTTCAAAGTCATTTTAACCCTATTAATCAATTGCAGACATATGACTATAAGGTATCATTGGAAAGGCAATTTATTTAAATTTCAGAATAAATCAATGGATTTGGTTTTTTGTTTACCAGGGAATAAAAAAAAGCAAGCTAATGCAAATGATTAAAAAGTTAAATTTTATTTTATCAGCAAAAATTACAACAAAGTCCTTAAAAACAACTTAAAACCTAGTGTTACCCCCCCCCTAGCCCTGATGACTGCTTCCATGCGTTCTCTCATGGACCTAATTAATGTGACAACAGTCTCTTGCGGAATGTTGTCCCATTCTGCAATGACGGCATCTTGGAGGTCTTGGAGAGTGGTAGGGGCAGGATCACGTGCCCGTACCCGCCGTTTCAGTTCATCCCAAAGGTGCTCAATAGGGTTTAGGTCTGGACTTCGCGTCGGCCAGCGCATAACAGAGATTCCAACTTCTTGCAGGTAGTCTTTTACAATTAAAGCGGTGTGACAGCGGGCGTTATCGTGCATTAACGTGAACCCACTGCCAACAAAACCCGCATAAGGGACAACCTGCTCCTCTAAGATCTCTGTTATGTACCGAGCAGCAGTCAGCGACCCTTGCCCGCGAGCACGTCCAGTCCGAGAAACACACACAAGGTTCGTTTTGCCGTCGATTGACATGCCGCCCCAGAACATGCACGAGCCACCCCCGTATTCCACTGTCTCTTGAATACAGGCTTGTGCAAATCATTCCCTTTGCCTCCTATACACTCTTCGACGCCTGTCGTTGCAGAAAAGACACACCCTCGTCTCATCCGAGAAGAGAACAGCCCTCTATTGGTCTATTGTCCAATCCACATGGTCACGGGCAAATTGCAACCGGTCTCTCCTATGCTGTGCAGTCAATTTTGGCCCTGTAGCAACCCTATGAGCTGCAATTTTCATTTCCTGCAGTCTTCTTCTAATCGTAGAGACGCTTACAGAAGTTCTGCGAGCTGATCGCAGTTGTTGTTGCAGCTCAACAGCATTGGAGAACCGATTACGTAAAGACGTCGAAACAATGAAGCGATCGTCTCTTTCGGATGTGCACCGTTGTCTTCCAGATCCACGTCTTCGGATATAGCCACCAGTCTCTTGGAAGCGTTGGAACACTCGTCGAACGGCAAAACGACTCAAGTTCAGTTGCCGAGCAACATCACATTGCCGCATCCCTGATTGCAGTAGTGCAATGACTTGAGCGGCTTCATCTGCAGTGGTATCCATCTTCTGGGGTATTTTTCTTGCTGTAGCTGTTCGCGTGTGTTCACTTCAAAGATTGAATAGCGAATGACCCACATTTAACCCGGGTCGCCCGTTTTATACCCTTGTAGGGAGATGCAATTAAGTGACCGTTGTAATGCGTATTTTGACAACATTTTTTTTAACGTTACGTGCTAATGAGATCTGTTGTGTTTAGGAATTCTAACTGTTGTTAATTTAAAGGTCGTTAAACATACTTTCAATTGATACCAATATTAATTGGGTTGAATGTATTCGTTGCTGGCGGGATATGCTTTAAACTTATTTTCGAAGAGGTGCGATTTATGTGACGCCGAGTGTATATTTTATTGCCTCGTCTACGATATAGTACTTAATAGCATAGAGATTATAGGGAGTCGGAGATTAATCTAGCAAATAAAGTCTATGCTAGATTACAGTAGCGTGCATTACATATAGGCATATAAGCAGTGCCTACCTCGATATATCAACATAAGCCTATCAATTACATTTTAATGTGTGCCCCAAAATTAAGAAACTCACAAAATCATCATACCTAACAAAAAACCAAACCTTTATACAAACACGCACGGCAGTAGGCAGTCGCCGGACGGCCTACTCGGCTCCCGTACTATTCGCACATTGTAATTGGTCTTTACTCGTTCAAGTTAATACGACAAAATTAAAAATACATACGTCTCACGCGTAATACCATGACGTTCGACCTTCGCAATTTATCACCCTTAAGTAGGCATGCCTACTCAAATAACCACACGGTACTTTTGACCTCACTTTTTTTTCTGATTAGTGACCGCGTTTGCCTAGACTAGACCCGGCCTAGTGCCTACCTATTCTGAAAACCAATGGACGTCACTGCTAGATTAATGTCGAGTGATTCTAGGTGAGCTACTCTAGGTAAAGTGATATCTTAGCTTTGTAAACAAGAAATCATGCTCTGTAGCGGTATCCACAACGCCGCATGCGAACAACGCGTCATATTGATGTCACGCAAAATCCTGCATCTCGCAAGCATAGTTTACCGCGCAACTAGCATAGATTCAACGGCCCAACATGAATCATCGGGCAGTTTCCCGCCAGACACAACACCCGTCTGGTCGAAGGATCTCTATAGGGTATGAATGAACTTTACACCCTGTTCCTCATACCTCTATAGCTTTATGGGCTCTAAAGATCGCTCTTAGCGATAAGACCGCCCATTTTGTCACCCACAGATATAGATAGACATAGATAACGCAAGTATCACGATCTGTATGAAAACCAAGCGTGCCATTTTTTGACTACCTACTATGACGTCACAAGCTCGCGCTCTCGCTCACGCTCACCCAGCCAGCAGTACACAGGACTGAGCGCGAAAGTGGCGGCTTACGATTTTCGAACGTAAGCTGGTGCGATTTTTGGCACGCGAAGTAGTTGCTCTTGCGTTATCTAGGTGTATCTATATCTGTGGTGTCAACCATTGTAAAGTTTCTATATTTATGTCTGTAATTTATATGATGTACATAATAAAGAGTATTCTATTCTATACTCTATGTAATAAGTGTCGTAAAAGACGGGCTTGGTTTCATACTTAGTTTCGGCCTTTCTATTCCTTTAACCTCTCAGGGGTGAGCTGGCACTTTGTACCGCTTGTGGTACACATGTACAGACGCCAGCACATCAAGCTACTACAATCTGTCAAATTTTTTTAATAGATTTTCAACTATATCGCCAAAGTATAAGGTTTAAAGTTGATTGGGAAAGTTTGACAGTTTCGGGTAGCTTGATGTGCTGGCGTCTGTACCATGTACCACCTTGTCATGCTTGTCTCCTAATGAAGTTGCATTGATACATAATTATGTTAATTCTTACATAGTTCCGAATTCTTCGGATTTCATATTAGTAATAACGTAAGTTGACATTTTTTTATGCATGACCTCAGTTATCACACTAATATTATAAAGGCGAAAGTTTGTGAGTGTGTGTGTGTGTGTGTGTTCATATGTTTGTTACCTCTTCACGCCTAAACCACTGAACCGATTTAGATGAAATTTGGTATAGAGATAGTTTGAGTCCCGGAAAAGGACATAGGATAGTTTTTATCCTGATATTCCCACGGGATCGCAACTTATGCGGGTGAAACCGCGGGGCGCAGCTAGTTTTTAAATAAACAGCAGTCAGTATATTAAAAAGTGGTGTTATGGTCAGATATGCAAAAGGCACCTCTCAGAGAAGTCAGTACCTTATACCTATCTTATTATGAAAACATGGCGGTTAAGTTTTTCATATTTTTGAAGTGAAACGCACGCTTGACTTGGTGAGTAAGCTGGCGAACGCGTGACGTAAGCGTTACGAAAAGTGTGATTCGGCGAGGCTAACGGGAGTTGAGTGGGGGACATAAGCAAGAGAAAGCAGTGCGCGCGCACAGATTCTTTCTCTCTTCCTCTCATAGCCAAATACGTTCCGTATATCTAAGCACAGTGCAGGCCTATTGTCTGTATCACAGTGTAGGAGCAAGAGAGAGCAGTGCGCGCGCACATTTTCTTTCTCTCTTTCTCGAAGTTTCACTTCAGTCGTGTGGTCATAAGCACACTCAGTTTTTTTTTTTTTAGGGTTCCGTAGTCAACTAGGAACCCTTATAGTTTCGCCATGTCTGTCTGTCCGTCCGTCCGTCCGTCTGTCCGTCCTCGCTTAATCTCTGTGACCGTTAGCACTAGAAAGCTGAAATTTGGTACCAATATGTATATCAATCACGCCGACAAAGTGGTAAAATAAAAATTGGAAAAATATGTTTTATTAGGGTAGCCCCCCTATATGTAAAGTGGGAAGTGATTTTTTTTAATTTCAACCCTAACGTGTGATATATTGTTGGAAAGGTATTTAAAAATGAATAGGGGTTTACTAAAATGATTTTTTGATAATGTCAATAATTTCGGAAATAATCGCTCTAAAAGTAAAAAACAAGGTGTCCCCCCCCTCTAACTTTTGAACCATAAGTTTGGAAAATATGAAAAAAATCTGAAAGTAGAACTTTATAAGGACTTTCTAGGAAAATTATTTTGAACTTGATAGAAACAACAGTTTTTGTACAAAAAAGACAAAAAGTTGTACAAAATCATTTCTGGACTAAGTTCGTAGTATAATCGTATATGCAAGCATTTTTTTTAACTTCGTTTACATATTTTATTATCCTGAACGTATCTTTTTTCAAACAAAAAAAGAATGATTAAAATCGGTTCTCGCAATCCAAAATTACCACCGAAAACTTCTGGCACGTCTATGTATTAATTAGTAACCCAATTCCCCGAGAGATGGCGCTGTAGGTACTTATTACATTGGGTCGGGTATTATCGAATTGTACGTGGGAAAACTTATTGTGACGGACGGGAAACTACGGAACCCTACACTGAGCGTGGCCCGACACGCTCTTGGCCGGTTTTTTTTTTGTTTATATTCAGAGAAATCATATCCGTCATAGAACAAAGCGTCATACCGTCTAAATTTAGGATATCAAAGTTTCTCGCACCTATAAGTTCTTAGCTCTGAGACAACTTCATTTTTATTAACAAACTTTTTTTCTTTTTTCCAGATGTGGCTCACCAGCATAGTGTCTTCCACACTATTCGTGATGGCGATGTCAGCAGGCAACGAATACCTCCCCCCCAACAAGGGATACAACTATGAACCTCCCATCATTCCATTCCCCACCAATAACAATGGAAACAAGGTGAGTGTAAAGGCTAATGCTGATTAAATGATAAATGATTTATTTTCTGTAAGTAGGTTTGTACAAACACTTTTACACGTCAATCATATTTTTTTTAAACTAGATGAGGTCGGCGTTTCCTATCTGACTACTCTGAGAAGAAAGGCCGAAACAAACTCAGAGGTCACAGTCTCTTTTAAAGTCCAGACAAAATCTTAGTCAGATCATGTGAAGACCATGTAGGTTGATGTCTGAAATGGTCTTTTGAGGAAAGAACCACGCAGATTGAGCGGACCTGTCCAGTCAGTACACACATTTGTTAAAAATCGTGCAGCTCAACTCAGAACTTGAGGAGCTCCATGATTCGAACAATACCAAAGAAAGGACATTTGGGTAGGCCGCGTAAATTACTCAAACTGCCAGATCATGCCTAAAACTAACTAAGAAGGAAAGACTCTTTGTTGATTGGCAACGATATCCTCCTAAATCTTACCTACATCACTTTCCTACTTGAACCACCACCAACGCTCACTACAGACGGGCTGTACCGCACTTTTCAGAACTATGTGTAGCCCGTGGTCCAGAAAAAGAAGAAGTTTTTACAAGCCAGTAGACTAAGAGCGGGTCTTAGGGGCCGTCTCCACAAGCGAGAGAATCGCGGCGATAGTGTCTCCGTGCCATCAAATTTTCGCCGCGATGACATCGTTGTGTGGAGACACGTTCTAAGAGAGTGTATAGAAATACGTGGCATGACGATAATATCGCCGCGATTCTCTCGCTCGTGGAAACGGCCCCTTAAGCTTTCTTTTGTCATTTTCACTATTTGTTCTGGGTATGGTAGGGTATAACACTCTAAGAGTACGACGGGAGTTTTCGCTCGTAGCGTATGTAGTGAAACTACTACGTGGCGTGGCGCATAACCCAGGAGTGCTGCGACACCTACAGCTGTACTTGCCCGACCGGTACGTGTGGAGGCGGCAACGCCCGCCCCTGCTCGCTGTGCCTGCAGCCAGGACCAACCTACTGGCGAGAACTCCTCTCACTAGAGCCATACGCATAGTGAATGAGGTTCACGGGAGGGTTGATGTATTGTGGTGCAACTTGAGTGAATTCGCAAAAGTTACACTATATGTAATAAGTTATTTAGATTAAGATATTTTTTAACTAGGTATAAGGTGTAGATTTAGGATTTAGTTAGTAGGTAAGGCCAATCTGTCGCATTGGATCATAGATCTGTAATGATAGTGTAGGTAAGATTGTTATAAATAAATAAATAAGTATTTTAAACATTCCAAAAGTTGCGACTTTCAGCTCAATTTGAATGACTGAATTTTAAACAACGTCTCCGTAACGTTTCAGCAACCACCGACCCCGACCAGGCCGAACCCCACGCCCCCGAGGCCGTACCTGCCACCTGGACCACCTTCCCCTGGACCTGGACCTTCACCGACTCCTGGAGTGAGTATTTTTACTTAAGTATGCCATGTGCCTCGATGGTTTAGTGGTCGCAAGGGCTACTACTGAACACGAGGTCCTGAGTTTTATTCCCAAGTCGGGAAAAGTGTAGGGAATTTCCTAGTAACAGCCCAAAGTTTGGAAGTTGGCGGTGCAATACCCCCGTGCCTCGGAAAGCACGTGGTCCTGCGCCTGATCTCTCTCCGGTCGTGTCGGATTGCCGTCCCATCGGACTGTGAGAGTGAGGGAAGAGGGAGTGCACATGTGTCTGCGCAGACACTTGTGCACTATAATATCTCCCGCGCAGGTTAGTCTCCGCTGATATTGGACGAAATTCAGTCTGGAGGACTATTATTATTGTGTTAATTAGTGGAATTAGTAAGAGACAATTTAATTTCAAACATATAATTATTATTCGTCGTCGATATAATGATGCGGGTTTCTTCCTGGTTTAGGCGCTAAGTATTGATTGGGGATTTTGCTCCTGCCTAAAAAAAATATAAAAATTAATGAAACATACAGGGTTTGACGGACATGAAACGCAAACTATAGTTCGCGCGGAACTAGTTGGCCGCTGAGGTGGGGACAGGGGTGAGGCGGCGGTTCGCAACGCGCGTACTGAGTAATGCGCCCCCGCTCCTCAGTCCCACAGCTCACATACCTAAGGCGCGGCCGACTAGTTACGCAAGGACTTTAATTCCGCATAACCTGCCCGTGCTATCAATGCGTTCTTTCGGCCATTTTATATTTTTGCTCCGCTGCGAAGGGTCATAGCGTGATGTTAAATAGCCTATAGCCTTCCTCATGAATTGGGCTATCAAATGCAAAAAAATAAATTCAAATCCGACTGGTAGTTCTTAGAGATTACCCTCTACATATAAACTTACAAACTTTTACCTCTTCATTATATTAATATATACAGGGTGGAATTGAATTCATGGGCATCATTTTAAAGGGGTCATTGTAATCATCATTATGAACAACTTTTACTATGGGACCACGACTGAAATCGCGAAAAAAATCAGCTCTTCCATACATTTTGACGAGTTATGTGAACATAAATGCAAGGAACAGCTGTTTTTTTTTCGCGATTTTAGGCTTAGTCCCATAGTAAAAGTTGTTCATAATGATGAGTACAATGACCCCTTAAAAGGATGCCCATGAATTTAATTTCACCCTGTAGAAGTATAGATAAACATAAACGTTAAAAAACTGTCAAATTTATGTTATGTGAGCTGCTGTGATTGGCTGACTCAATTAAAACCAGCATGTTAGATCAGTTGACAGAAGACTGACAAAGATTAGCCATAATAACAGTCCGTTTACAGTGATTTTGCGTCACTGTCTAAATCCGGTTGAATGCCGTAATTACAGACACAATTAAAAAGCCATTGTGTCTCGCGTGGATCCACGTTTAAGCATACGAAGGGTTAAGGGTCAATCTCCACTGAAAGAGCAGCGGCCGGCAGCGGCCATTATCCAGTGGCGTGCATTGGTTTTCAGAACAGGTAGGCACTAGGCCGGGTCTAGTCTAGGGCATCCAGTATCGGAAGGTTTTCAATTCCGGAGTTAATTTACGATATTGGGCTCTCAACTCCGGAATTCCGGAACTGGATCCGAATTAATTAAAAAAAAACAAAAATACCTTGAGTAACTTTTAATCATTTTTAACATTAGTCTTTAACTCAGTCTTGATACGACATTGCCAGTTAACTTTGAGTAAGCCAGTTAACAATATCATTAAAATTAGGAAAGTCTAAACTTTTTAAAAACTTAAAAATTAACAATTTGAGAGCCTTAAAATATTAGTGAAAAATAACATAATTAAATTAACACAAGAAATATCACGCTTTAGTACTCTAAAGCGTGATATTTCTTGTGTTAATTTAATTATGTTATTTTTTGGACATTACTAGGTACCGTAGTTAAAATCAAAATATTAAAATGAGCATTTAAGTCTCTCCTCAGATTTATCATGTTTAACAACAATCTTGACATGACGACATAATCAGTTCACAATTCACATCACAATCAATAAAATTAAACAAGTCTAATTAAACTTTTTAAAACAAATCAACAAATTAAGGGCTCAGCAGCAAATACTATAACACTCGTCTAGTTAGTACATGATACACGCGCAGGAACAATTGCGCGTAAAACGATGAGTTGAAAAATTAAACACATTTTTAAATAAAAAATAATGAATATCGAAATACGATAAATTGAGCCCAATTCCGGAGTTGAAATATCGGAAAAACTATCCGGAATTCCGGAGTTGCGAAATTCCGGAATTCCGGAATGGATGCCCTAGTCTAGTCTAGGCAAACGCGGTCACTAATCAGAAAAAAAAGTGAGGTCAAAATTGAGGTTATTTGAGTAGGCATGCCTACTTAAGGGTGATAAATTGCGAAGGTCGAACGTCATGGTATTTACGCGTGAGACGTACGTATTTTTAATTTTGAAAGACCAATGACAATGTGCGAACAGTACGGGAGCCGAGTAGGCCGTCCGGCGACTGCCTACTGCCGCGCGTGTTTGTATGAAGATTTTGTTTTTTGTTAGGTATGATAATTTAGTGAGTTTCTTAGCTGTGGGGCACACACTAAAATGTAATTGACAGGCTTATGTTGATATATCGAGGCAGGCACTGCTTATATGCCTATATGCAATGCACGCCATTATCCATAGTCATTTGAAGGCAAAGAAGGGGCAGCGCGGCGCCGCGAGGCTGCACGAGCCTTCTCGCGACTAGTCAAAAGAAGGAAAGTCACTTGCTCTTACGGCCGCTGCGCGTCGCTGTTCTTTCAGTTGGGATTGACCCTTATTCTCATTCTAATAAAGTTGCTATTGGGTTGCTGCCACTGACAACACTGTCAAAATCATTGTGATCTTTATTCTTGTTATAATAAGGTTGGTGTTAGGTTGCTGGTGTCTGAGGTAAAATAATTGTATGCGGGCTGTAATTTAGTCAGGGAAATTGATTGTTGATTTTTTTTTATTGTTTAAATATTTAAGTTGGGGAGCCAATTTGCTTAACAATTAGTTTCCCTGACTCCCTTTCAAAAACCGTTTAGAGTGCGTACCTTTTATGTCCACAGTATTAAATTTACTTTCATCGTTGCCTTCATCTAAAAACGAAAATACAAATATCAAAATAATTATTCCTGACTACCTACCGTCAGTTTTTAATCACACATTAAGGGGGATGCGCTAGGAAGCCGCGAAATTCATATTTTCTTACGTTTTTTGCAATTTTTTAGTCCGTGTCTGATCGTATGTTGAAGAAAATATGATGCGCGAGCGTAACAAGTACAGACGCTAGCACATCAACCTTCTACAATCTGTCAAATTTCTTTAATAGATTTTCAACTTTATCACTTAATCATAAGGTTCAAAGTTGATTGGGAAAATCTGACAGTTTCGGGTAGGTTGATGTGCTGGCGTCTGTACATATCGACAAATTATACAGGGTGAAATTAAATTCATAGGCATCCTTTTAAGGGTTCATCATTATGAACAACTTTTACTATAGGACCAAACCTGAAATCGCAAAAAAAAATCAGTTTTTCCCTACATTTTGACGAATTATGTGAACATAAATGCAAGGAACAGCTGATTCTTTTTCGCGATTTTAGGTTTAGTCCCATAGTAAAAGTTGTTCATATTGATGACTACAATGACCCCTTAAAAGGATGCCCATGAATTCAATTTCACCCTGTAATAATCAAAACCATAAACACAGATTGATATTTCATGAAATAGTCATTCAAGAATTTGTCCTTAAATTATTTTCAAAAGTGTATACTAAGTAAGATAAATACGTATAATAAGTTAAAATAAAACAATCGCTTAATAAATAGGACTACTTACCGCTACCTATAAAAACAAAGTAAAAGTTAGAAGAAAAAAAATAAACACTAACATTGGCTCCGATTCTCTTGTTCACAAACTAAACTAAATTTAAGTTCAGTGCATCTTTTTCTTTCTATTTCATTAAGAAAAGGACAGGAGATAAAATAATATTAGTTTGGTCCTGTCAAATTAAGATACTCCATAGACAATTTAGACGTGATTAAAAAATTGGCTATTAAAAATGCGTCAATTTACGTCAGGCACGGAATAATTTGACAAGTCTAAACTAATATTTATCTTCTGTCCTTTTCTTAATGAAATAGAAAGAAAAAGATGCACTGAAATTAAATTTAGTTTAGTTTGTGAACAAGAGAATCGGCGCCATTATCTGCAAATAGTAGAAAAAAAAATAAACTTACTACTTGGTATAAACCATGGGTTCACTGAAACAGAACAAAAATATAAGAAAATAAAGTTTATAGTCGTGTAATTGACTAAAATCTAAAAAAAAGTACTGAAATCATATTATTAAAATGTATGTGTATAGAAAACTCCGAAATTCAAGCGGGCAAAATAACAGCAAAGCGTGAAGAAAAAATCAGCTGTTCCCTACATTTATGTTCGTACTAGCTGCGCCCCGCGGTTTCACCCGCGTAAATGTCGATCCCCGTGCGAATATCGGGATAAAATGTAGCCTATACCAGGATCTCAGCTACCCCTATACAAAATTTTATCAAAATTGGTCCAGCCGTTTGAGCGTGAAGAAGTAACAAACATATAAACACACACACACACTCACAAACTTTCGCCTGTATAATATTAGCGTGAAGTGTGATAACTCGTCGAAATGTAGGAAACAGCTGATTTTGTTTTTCGCGATTTCATGTTTGGTCCCATAGTAAAAGTTGTTCATAATGATGAGTACAATGACCCCTTAAGAGGGAAACGGTGATTAAAATTTCACGGTGTATAAAAATGAATCGCCGAAATGTATGTACACGCATAACTTCCGAACGACTGCACTAAATTGGATAATTCTTTTTTCGTTGTGATCGGTATTGCCAGGACAAGGTTTGTATGAAAGAAAATTTCGGAAATTAGAAAAAAAAAACCGAGTGTTCTTATGATCACACGACTGAAGTGAAACTTCAAACGTAGGTATTTGGCTATGAGAGGAAGAGATAAAGAAAATGTGCTGCACTGCTTTCTCTTGCCTATATCCCCCACTCAACTCCCGTTCGCCTCGCCCGATCACACTTTTCGTAACGCTTACGTCACGCGTTCGCCAGCTTACTCCCCAAGTCAAGCGCGCGTAAAGAAGTTTCACTTAAAAAAACCACTAGTTTTAACTAAAACTAGACTACACCTCAAACACCTGACATACCTATTTGAAGCTGTTCCCTACATTTCGTAGAGTAAGGGAGGGCGCCCACCCACGAGTAACTATTTTCTCGGCAACTAAATTGTGTCTCACATCAAGTCTACGGATTTGTATGTAAGTGCGCGGATGTAGCGACGCGACAAAGAAAGCATTTTAATCATTTTGACGTGAGAGACAAATTACTTGCTGAGACAAAAGTTGCTTGTGGGCCGGGCCTATGCAAACATAAACAGCGGCAGGTTTTTTTTTACTGTAGTCCTTTTCAATAGATGTATGTACAGACGCCAGCACATCAAGCTACCCGAAACTGTCAAATTTTACCGATCAACTTTGAACCTTATGCTTCAGCGATAAAATTGAAAATCTATTAAAGACATTTGACAGATTTGTAGTAGCTTGATGTGCTGGCGTCTGTACAAAATTATTCCGATACTCAGGCCTGCTTCAGATTTATGTTAACGGGGATGAGCTGTAGCCTGCAAAATTCAAATTTTCTTACGATTTTTTCTATTTGCAATTCAGTGTCATGTTTATTAAAATGTGATTCGCGAGACTTTACAGAATTATAATCGTTAAACTCAAACTCAA
Source organism: Amphipoea oculea (assembly GCA_945859645.1). Classification (NCBI taxonomy): domain Eukaryota; kingdom Metazoa; phylum Arthropoda; class Insecta; order Lepidoptera; family Noctuidae; genus Amphipoea; species Amphipoea oculea. The sequence continues at coordinate 1,916,884 of OX243886.1, read as the reverse complement.
AGCATTTATTTCAATTAAACCAATTACAGGCACTTTTGAATTGTCAAGGGGTCGGTCAGTCAGAAAGATGAAGCTAGTTGCCCATTCCAAAGAGTAGGTACCTATGGAGAAGAACGGGCAAGAAACTTCATGGACACTCTTTTAAATCAAAATAATATGGTTACAAAGTCTTGGTTACATCATTCATGTTAAAAATTATACATGTGAGAACGATGCAGAACGTTAAAAGCGTCCATAATGAGAAGATAAGAAAAAAACAATTCAAATATTAAATTAAAATAAGCCGTGGCAGCAAAGAGATGACCAGTCCCTACTGACGGCGCCCGTGATAAAATCATCAATAGGTACAACCCTCTAAGTTCATACAGGGTGAAATTAAATTCATGGGCATCCTTTTAAGGGGTCATTGTACTCATCATTATGAACAACTTTTACTATAGGACTAAACCTAAATTCGCGAAAAAAAATCAGCTGTTTCTTGCATTTATGTTCACATAACTCGACAAAATATAGGGAACAGCTGATTTTTTTTTTTGCGATTTCATGTTTGGTCCCATAGTAAAAGTTGTTCATACTGATGAGTACAATGACCCCTTAAAAGGATGCCCATGAATTCAATTTCACCCTGTATAATCCTATTGAATGAGTCATCATCATCATCTGCCTAGACTTTTCCAAACTATGTCGGGGTCGGCTTCCAGTCTAACCGAATGCAGCTGAATACCAGTATTTTACATGGAGCGACTGCCTATCTGACCTCCACAACCCAGTTAATACGATACCCCTTGGTAAGACTGGTTGTTAACGCCATAGTTTGTATATGTTTTCACGCCTTATTACTGGCCACTCACAGTATCTGTGTAATTTCCTTCCATTTTCCCTCTCCCTTCCGCAACCCCTACAATGCCTGAGCGAGAGGAGAAAAGGGGATTTTTAAAATCAGAAACATCCCGCATTGACATAAAAAACAAAGTCAGTTTTCTGCTCGAACGCTCCATGAGCACCGCCTAAAAATATAATAAATTAAAACGCGAGGAACGAAGACATTAAAATTTTGTGCAAGTGCGTGATTGTGTGTGTCATCTGGAACCTGCCGCCGCCACGTGGCTGAAGAAAACATAGCAGCGTGTCTCCATATCTCGCCAGGCAGGTACAATATTTTCCACACCCAACACCCACTTCTAGAACCGCTCCTTACAGTCCACTCCAAATTTAATTCCGGCTTTAAGCCGCCGCATCATTTTTTGGTCCCTCGATCACAGATACCTATTTTCTTTATCCTTTCGATAACGGATATCATTATTCTATCCTTATATCATCATCCCGCAACTATATTTCATTTCAATCTTCGTTCCTTAAATTCATATATTTAACCGCTTTCATTTATTGCAATACCTACTTACGCCGCCATTGCGTACATTCACAGGTATTTCGCATCCCGCTTAAATTAATATTATTTAATTTAATTTATATAGGTGTATAGGAAATATACCTTCCTACCGCTCGCTCGCTCCGCCGTCTTTGTACGATATTCATAGGTACCAATCCTACACCGCGCGCAGATTTATTTATTATAAATCTACAAAATATCTAAAATGTCAAAGAAAGTAACCATAGATTCGGATGACCCGATTGAATCCGCCATTCAAATAGCAATGTCATCTCGCAATATGATTTTTTCCCGCATGCAACTTATTTACGATTTAATGGAAAATGTGAAGTCCGGTATAGAACCGCTGGAGAAATTCATGTGTGCGTGTGTCAATGTCGATGCGATGCGCACCGAGTTCCTCCAGACATTTAATAAATATAATTCGCTTCTTCTAAAACAAAACCCTAAAAATACGATTGATGAACAGTCGTGGGCTAGTTTTGAAGATTTGTATTGCCGAATTAAATATAACCATTCGAATTACTTAAAATCAGCAGACACATCGGCTCCTACTTCTAGTGGTGTCAATAAACAAACAGTTCGCTTGCCTCCCATTGAAATTATGTCATTCGATGGCGACATTCGTAACTGGCCCATGTTCTATGCTAACTTTAAAAGCATGGTTCACGAGAATAATACATTGACTGATTCGGAGAAATTGTATTATTTGATGGGGAAATTAACAGCTAAGGCTCAAACCGCATTCTCAGGAGTTTGCCCTAATGGCGATAATTACCAATTAATTTTTAATTCACTCATAAACAAATACGAAGACAAACGTATTTTGGCTTCTAGTTACCTTAATCGGATGTTTGAACATAAATCTTTTAATACCGCATCTATTCAGAATTTCGAATCATTTTCTGATAATTTTGTCTCCGCCGCAAACGCCTTAAAAAACCTTAAGATAAATGATTTGACAGATTTCATCTTTTTCCATGTCGCTATAAAGAAGGTCGATTCTGAAACCGCTCGACTTTTCGAAATGAATTCAAGTGACGAAATTCCTAAATTCGACAATTTAGTGCAGTTCATTAAAAATCAATCTCGCATTTTACAAAATACTAAAGCTTTAGACAGCTCGAGTTTCACTCAGTCTAATAACAATTCTAAAAATAAAAAAACGTCTAAAGCTCCGCAACCGCAATCATACACTATAATTAATAATTCCGCAAAATGTTTGTGTGATCACTTTGTCCATGAACATTTATTTAAATGTCCTGTCTTTTCTAAAATGACACCAAGTGATCGTTTCAAATCAGTGAAACAAATCGAAGCATGCACTAACTGTTTAAGTATTAAACATAAGGCCAAAGCCTGCCGGTCTGAATCTAGATGTAAAGCTTGTAACAATAAACATCATACGCTTTTGCACTTTAATCGCGAAGCGCGCGCGAACGATTTTGATAATACCGCACAAGCCGGTTCAAACGTTACGGCTCGCGCTAGAGATAGCACTACTGCTACCGAGCCGCACGCGCAGGCTCCAAGCGAACCACATGCGCTCGCCGCCGCCGTTCAAAGCGCCCCGCAATGTAACGCGTCCATTGCTGCCTCGAATTTTTACGACTTAAACTCCCGCTTATCAAAGCCGCAAGGTAACACGAATACCACTATTTTGTTGTCAACCGCTACTGTAATAATTCGAGATGCATCTGATAAGGAACATTTGATTCGTTGTCTATTAGACAGTGGCTCACAAACTAATTTCATTACCGCAGAATGCTGCAAACGATTAGGTTTGACTAGGCGTTCATCTGATACGCCTTCCGTTAAGGGTATCGGTGGTATGGAAAAGTCCGTTAAGGGTTCCGTACAATTTACTTTCTTTTCTCGCTTTAATCCGAACGTTACTTTCAACATTAATTCGCTAGTTGTCGATGCAATCACCGACAATCTCCTACCGCTCCCGTAGATACTTCCGCTTTGCCTTACTTATACGGTTTACCGCTCGCCGACGAATCGTTCGGCACGCCCGGTCGTATCGATGTGCTGATCGGGGCTTCGCTTTTCCCGCATCTTCTGCTGCCCCGCGTAGTAAGCAGCAACTCCTCCGCTCCGCCCGCCATGCAGACGGTACTCGGTTACGTCATCATGGGCACTGTGCCCGCGTTGCCTGTACGTCGTAATAAGACTGCACTGTCTTGTTGCTCATACGTTTCGCACCCATCAGACGAAGACTCATTAGAATCGGCGTTGAAAAAATTCTGGCAGGTCGATGAAGCGCCCGTCACTCTTTCGACGAGCAAATCGCTCGAAGAACTAGAGTGCGAGCACCTTTATAACTCTACAACGGAACGCGATGAGGACACAGGTAGATACTCTGTAGCCTTACCGTTTCGCAGCGATGTGTTCCAATTGGGGAACTCACTCGATGTCGCGAAAAGACGTTTTTTCTGTCTAGAAAAGAAATTAGAATCCGTACCCGAGTTACGTAATGCGTATGATGACGTTATCCGCGAATACATTGATAAAGAATATCTATCGCCTGTTCTTCTCAATAGTCCAGACAATATTCGTCCTGACTATGTAATTCCGCATCATGCTGTTGTACGTTTAGATAGAACAACAACAAAAGTACGCTCCGTGCTAGATGCTAGTGCTAAAACGAGTACGGGAGTATCTCTCAACGATATTTTGCACAGTGGCCCAAATTTACAGGGCGATTTATTTACCATAATTTTGAATTTCCGCTTGTTCGCATTCGCACTCTCGGCTGATTGCCGACAAATGTTCTTACAGATTAAAGTAAGAGAAAGCGATCGTCGCTTTCAACGCATCTTATATCGTTTCAATGTAAACGATCCTCTGGTTCTATATCAGTTTAACCGCGTCTGTTTTGGTCTCAAGTCAAGTCCCTACCATGCTATCCGCACAGTTCGACAGTTGGTTCAAGACGATGGTCATCTCTTCCCGCACGCCAGCGCTGTCATCAGGGACTCGCTGTATATGGATGACGTAGTCTGCAGCGTAAGCTCCGAACCGCAAGCAGTCCAGGTTGCACACGAACTGATTAAACTCTTTAAGGGAGGTCAGTTCGAGTTGGTCAAGTGGACCAGTAACTCTCAAACTGTACTAAACGGTATTCCGGCGTCGCATAGATTGACCGATCAACTAGAATTCGACAAGTCGGTAGAGCAAAAGGTTCTCGGCCTACGCTGGTGTAGGTCAAGTGATTGCTTCGGATTTCTTGTTTCCGCGCCGCCTGATACGTGTACCAAACGTGCTATACTGTCGGCCGTAGCTAAACTGTGGGACATTATGGGTCTTGTCGCGCCTGTAGTTCTCTATGCTAAACTACTTATTAAAGAATTGTGGTTACTAAAGCTCGATTGGGATGACACCCCCCCGCGTCATATCATAAATATTTGGCAAACTTTTCGCTCTGCCCTGCCGCTTTTAAATGATTTTAAAATTCCGCGCCATTTAAGTGTTGTTGAAAACTGTGTTCTTCGCCTAATTGGATTTTCCGACGCCAGCGAAGGCGCCTACGGCGCTGTCATCTATGCGCATGTTACTCGCAACGACGACGTGGTCGTTCAGCTGGTTTGTGCCAAGTCAAAGGTATCGCCGGTTAAACCATTGACTATTGCTCGACTGGAGCTCTGCGGTGCCGAGCTCCTCGCTAAGCTTCTTCGCCGTGTTCACGACACTTATAATCCGCGTTATAATGTTACCGCTATTTACGCTTTCACCGATTCAAAGGTGACTCTTTGCTGGATAAATTCTTCTCCGCATCGTTGGCAAACGTTTGTGGCCAATCGTGTCGTTCGCATCGTAGACAACGTCCCCGCGGAGCATTTCTATCACGTAGCTGGTACTGAAAATCCGGCGGACTGTTTGTCACGTGGTTTAACACCTGACAAATTCATTGAGCACCCATTTTGGTTGCACGGACCCGCTTGGGCTAAGCTTGACCCTTCCGAATGGCCCATACATAAGGTTAATGACTTGAATTCGGAACCTATTCCGGAAGAAAAGGTCCACGCACACCCCATAGTCGCGGACTCAAGTTCGGACAACTCGCTTCTACTCATACTCGCAGAACGTACGTCGTCTTGGACGAAGTTGCGGCGTATTATTGTTTTCATATATCGCTTCATGAAAAAACTCCCGCGTCGAACTAACGCCGTTACCGCTAGCGACCTCGAGTTCGCTGAAACCATTTTGTTGCGTCATGTTCAAAGAAAACACGTCATAAAAGATTATTCCGAGTTAAAAAATAATAAATTTTGCTCACCCGCTCTTACTAAACTCAAGCCATTCATAGATGGTGATGATTTAATCCGCGTTGGGGGTCGATTAACTCATTCGGCTGAGGCCTATAGTACTAAACACCCTGTAGTGTTGCCCCGACATGATCGCATAGTTGAAATTCTCGTAGACTATTATCATAAAAAATATCTACATGCAGGTCCAGAACTCACTATGTCGTTATTGCGCCATAGGTATTGGATTTTGTCCGCTAGACGAATTATTCGTCATAGAATCCACAAGTGCAACGCATGCCACCGGTGGCGACCGCGACCTCATGGTCCGCCGATGATGGGCGATCTTCCACAATCTAGAGTAAATGTAGCTATCAAAGCTTTTACTCATACAGGCTGTGATTACGCTGGCCCTATACAGTACGTGCCCGTGCGCGGTCGGGGTGCAAAGAGTCGCAAGGGCTACTTATGTATCTTCACCTGTATGACCACTCGCGCTGTTCACATTGAATTAGCTACAGATCTTACAACTGTTTCGTTCATAGCTGCGTTGAAACGGTTTTTATCCCGCCGCGGACCAGTACAATGTTTATATTCGGATAACGCGACTAATTTTCGAGGAGCTAATTCGTTTTTACGCGACTTGTATACTTTCATAAATAATGAATACCGCCCGCGCTTTGAGGAGGAGCTCGCTGAGCATCGCATTCATTGGCAATTTATTCCGCCCGCATCACCGCACTTCGGTGGATGTTGGGAGTCTATGGTGAAGGTCGTAAAGACTCACCTTTTCAAGACAATAGGTCAACAACTCCTCTCTTATGAAGAATTAGTTACAATTCTTTCTCAAATAGAGTGTCTGTTGAATTCCAGACCTCTTACTGTTCTTAGCGCTGATCCGGTAGAGCCTAAAGCTCTTACCCCCTCGCATTTTTTACATACTGTGCCGCTTAACTCGTTGCCTGCCGCGGAAGTAAGTTCATCATCTGGTAACCTGCTTCAAAGACACTCTCTTATGGATAAATTAGTCCAGTCGTACTGGAAAAGATGGCGAAGCGAGTATCTTCATAGTTTACAATCGCGCTTAAAATGGAATAAACCTGATGGAAACATGATTAAGGAAGGTACTGTAGTAGTGATTGTTAATGATAATGCTCCTCCTTTATCCTGGCCTCTAGGTGTTATTGATAAATTGCATACGTCTAAAGACGGTAGCACGCGCGTCGTTTCTGTACGCACTTCTAATGGGATTCTTGTGAGACCAGTGGTCCGCTTATGCCCTATTCCTACTCAGTAATTTATTCAATCCCTTTCCCCTTTAGTTACATTTAAATGTAATTTCTATTATATTATACTCTTTAAAGATGACCCTTTAAGGCCGCGGGGATTGTTAACGCCATAGTTTGTATATGTTTTCACGCCTTATTACTGGCCACTCACAGTATCTGTGTAATTTCCTTCCATTTTCCCTCTCCCTTCCGCAACCCCTACAATGCCTGAGCGAGAGGAGAAAAGGGGATTTTTAAAATCAGAAACATCCCGCATTGACATAAAAAACAAAGTCAGTTTTCTGCTCGAACGCTCCATGAGCACCGCCTAAAAATATAATAAATTAAAACGCGAGGAACGAAGACATTAAAATTTTGTGCAAGTGCGTGATTGTGTGTGTCATCTGGAACCTGCCGCCGCCACGTGGCTGAAGAAAACATAGCAGCGTGTCTCCATATCTCGCCAGGCAGGTACAATATTTTCCACACCCAACACCCACTTCTAGAACCGCTCCTTACAGTCCACTCCAAATTTAATTCCGGCTTTAAGCCGCCGCATCACTGGTTGTCAGACTTTCGGGCTTCTGACTACCCGTAACGACTGTCAAAGATCCACGAATGACTATTTCATGATGCAAAAAAAAAACCGAGTGTGCTTATGACCACACGACTGAAGTGAAACTTCAAACGTATTTGGCTATGAGAGAAAAAGGGGAGGAAAATGTGCGCGCGCACTGCTTTCTCTTGCTTATATCCCCCACTCAACTCCCGTTCTCCTCCCTCGATCACACTTTTCGTAACGCTTACGTCACGCGTTCGCCAGCTTACTCCCCAAGTCAAGCGTGCGTAAAGAAGTTTCACTTCAAAAACGTAAGAAAATTTGAATTTCGCGGGTCATCCGTTTAATTACTTACATTTTGGTAAAGGCATTGATGTGGTACATCTAGTTGAGCGCGTATGGGGATGCGCCCATGTCTCGCCTTCGCCGAGTGTTATCGTTGCCATGGGGAGAGGAGAGATCCCGTACGAGTCAATGGTGCCCGTGTAGGGTGGCGGTGGCGACTTGCTAGTAAGGAATGGATTCACCGACCTCTTCGCAACTCGATTAGTTTTCATCACACGGGCTAGAAACAAGAACACCGGGTCAAACATACAGCATAATCAGCCTATAATGTTCACATTGCTGGAACGCCTCCTCTCTGTAAGAGGGAGTGGGCCATAGTCCACCACACAGGCTCAGTGCAGGTTGGCGGATGTCACATGTCTTTGAATCTTTGTTCTAGGACATTCCGGTTTCCTAACAGCATTTTCCTTCAACGTTTTGAGAGCAGTGGTGATGAAATAATTTAGACAAAGTAGGTACAGTGACTGCTTGGGTTCGAACCCATAACCTGCAACTCGTAAATCGCGGTCGTTACTATTTGACCACCACTGCTCAAGATACATATCGACGGTTCCCCGGCTATTTGATCTAAGCGCCATTTTTTGCGAAATTGAGTTATACAGGGTGTTACAGAAAGGGTATATCAATACAAACGGGTTGAAGAGTGTATCTGGTCTAGAATCTCTGTACAAAATTTCAGCTCAAAAGCAGTAACTTTGAAAATGCTTAATTTTTTTTTTATTTAGATAGTTTATGAAATTGAAATCATAACAAACGTGTCACCGCAATACGAGGGTCATTATCCATTATCTGTAGTGTGTCTGTGCACCTAGTACACGCACATCACGCCGCCGCGCGCCAGTGCAGCGCCGTGATGTCGAAATAAAAAAATATTAAGCATTTTCAAAGTTAATGCTTTTGAGCTGAAATTTTGTACAGATTTTCTAGACCAGATACACTCTGCAACCCGTTTGTATTGATATACCTACCCTTTCTGTAACACCCTGTATACATAATTGGAATCAAAAAAATTCGCTGATTCCAAGTCGCTTAGATCAAATAGCCGGAGAAACGTCGATATTGCTAATTTATTTAAAAACATAACACTATCGTGTTAAAGAGAGTTATGGCGCAATTATACACTTGATCGTTTACCCGCATGCGGGCATCCGAATGACTTATCCAAATTCAAGCACCAATCATACTAGAAGAATCGACATCGTCTATTTACATGACGTCTTGGTCGTTTGCCCGCACTTCATACGCAACCGAATGCGGATGAACAACCAAGTGTAATTGCGCCATTAGGCTCGTTTACCAGACCTTTGACAGTTATTTTATCTCTGATTTTGCATCACTGTCCAAATCACACTGATCTTTATTCTCATTCTAATAAGGTCGCTGTTGGGTTGCTGCAAGTCTGTCGAAATCATTCTGATCTTAAGGTTGCTGCTGTCAAAGGTAAAATAACTATATCCTGTCTGTACATTTCATTTGACAGATGGCCTAGTAAACTGCAACGGTATCTACAAAGATCTTTTGGTGCGTGGCCAAAATCGGAACTAACGCCGGTTTTTTCAATACATTTTCTGTAGCAATTTCACAAATTTTTACCCCCCTGTCAATGTCATTCAGGCGCCAAAAAATCCTCGTAGCACTCAATGATTAAATTGATAATAATTATGGTGAATGTTCGTTAATTAATATTTAAATTAATAACAAATATACTATTTTCTAGTAGGTAGTGTCTTGGAATTCATGAACCTGAGTATGCTGAAACAAGCAAAGTGCATTTATGAAACAACAAAAAATATATTTTCGATTAGCAAAATAATTACTAAGATATATTTATTACATTAGACACACATTACTACTGTACACCTATATTATAATTTATTATTATTATTATATTATTTATTATTCTGTTTAGAAAAACTGACATACTTCCTTTCAAGGTTGTCAATTTCAACTGACCTTCTTCGAGACCTAAAATTAAATTAAAATATGAAAAATAAAATACTAATTAAACAAAAAGTTGTACTTAAAAATATAAAAAACAGTGTGTTCGTGTGTAATAAATAAATTAAAAAAGAAGGAACGTTTTATTTCACGACAGGTTCGTTTTCATTGTGTGGAGATGACATTGCATATCGTCACTGTAAAGGCAAATAGGCTTTGGCGGTTAAGTAATTTTGCCTTTCCAGTGACGAATCGTTTTTATATCATATTCAAATCCTTATTTCCAATGGATTTATTTGCACTTAAACAAATATCAACTTTATTCTAGAGTAAATAAGTTGATATCGGAATGACTAGCACCACGTACTTATCTATTATTGAAAAATTGACTAGCTACTCATAGAGTAAATAATGTTCATTATAATAATTATGTAAGAAGAGACGGGAGTCCCATAGAAAAAAAATGAAAAACGTCGCTTGTATGAAACTTGTACTAAAACTGAATACCAACATAACAAAAATGACTATGCACAGACTGCACATGTTAAAGCGAGACAGCGATAGCCGCCATTATGTTTAGTACACGTTTCATAGTTTCTTGTTTATTAGACAGTTGCGTCCAAAGACCTGGTCTTTGGTTGCGTCAGACTACTATTGAAAAAGTCTTACAAAAAAAATATATAGCTCAAACTTAACTCTATGCATGGGTATTAAAGTAAGTTTTCCAAAAATATTTATTTATCTTTGGAAACGTAACTGCGAGCGCAGGATATATGCACAAGCTCGGGCGCACTCACTAGGATAAAAAAATCTATAAAATAAATAAACTCACTTGTCAACCTTTCGCCATAATCTAAAGATATCAATCGGGCTTCAGTTTAAGAAATTAAAAATAATATTAGTGTTTAGTAAAAAAAAATATATTTACCCATATCCATTTCTTTCATTTTTATAGCTGAATTAAAAAAAAAATATTAGTACCTACTGCAAGGTAATTGCGTAGTAATATTATATTTTCTGTGGTAATTACGTAACACACTAACTGTAGGAATGGCTTTAATTTTGACAGTTCAACCACATTCATTGCGTAATTTACGTTGTTGAGCAGTAAATTTTTTGTAACATAAGAAGCTATGGATTAGCAATAACTATCCTTCAAAATGATTTAGACTTTTGTAAAGCTGATATCGTTTCACATTTTTTTCTTTCACTCGCGCTCCAAATGATCGAAAAATGAAATAAAATGAACAGATGAACGTTCATTCCTCTGTAATTTTGTCGTGTGAACGTGGATTTCAAAATGAACATTCACTCAACTTGCACTCACACTATGGTTTGGAAATTCTCGACAGTCTCAAAGTCTCGGGAAACTAGACAACCCACAATCAAAGTCCCGGGATGACCCGGGACGCACCGGGAAGTCTCGAGACTTCACGACTTCTCCGAATAAAATTATAATATTCGAGACTTCGAGACACGAGACGTGCCGGGACCCAAACCATAGCTAACACAGTGATTTTTTTTTCCTCATTACCGTAAAATAATAGCAGGTATTTTAGGTACCTATTCAATAAGTAGGCTTCGATACTCACCTAACTGTGCATCGTAGTTTGCTTTACTTATCGGAATTGTTGCGAACACCTGAAAAAGCATTTACCTCTGATGTAAGTGGGTTGTTTTTATAAATAAGTAAGAACTTTCATTTGATACCCAACACGGCATGATATGCCCGCTAGAGGGCGCCGTGTTAAATTTAATGTGATGTCACATAGCCTATAACCAGCGGATGATCAAGACGCTTCCAACAATACCTCATTTGTCCAATTATGACAAGCAGTTTAGAAGTTATGAGGGAACAGATGAACATACATACTTACTTACATACATACATACCGGTCAAAATCATAACCCTACTTTTTGCTTCGCCGTAGTCGGGTAATCAACATAGCTTCTGCCCGCGACTTCGTCCGCGTGAAATTTCTTCTTTCCCCGACCTACCCCGTCGCATCGCATCGCCCACCCGCGCTGTTAGGTACTTCGTCTTCGCTTAGCGTTTTTTCAGAGTATTTTTTCTTTTTGCTCGGTTCCTAAGAGTCCTAGCGTGATATTAAATAGCCTTCCTCACGAATTGGGCTATCAAATGCAAATTGATTTTTTTTTTTTCAAATCCGACTGTGAGTTCAAGAGATTAACCCATTCAAACAAACAAACTTTCCAGCTTTATTAAGTACTAGCTGCGCCTTGCAGTTTCACCCGCATAAGTCTCGATCCCGTGGGAATATCGGGATAAAAAGTATCCTATGTCCAATCCCGGGACTCAAACTATCTCTATACCAAATTTCATCTAAATCGGATCAGCGGTTTAGGCGTGAAAAGGTAACATACAGACAGACAGAGTTACTTTCGAATTTATAATATTAGTATGGATGAGTACTTATAGTAATAGATGAATAGAGTAATTGAGGACCTTGCAGCAAAAGAGAGGCAAGTTTATCTGTGTCCAAGTTTAAGAAATGTGCCTCGTACATGCATCATCGGCGTAATGTTGCTTGCCTGACGGTCTTCTACAGACTGTACTTCGGAGAGTGTGCGCAGGAGTTCCACGACCTGATCCCACCATCGCCCTTTTACCACCGGACAACCAGACGTACTGCAGCGTACCATCCGCACTTGGTTGATATCCCGATGAGTCGTACTCAGCGCTTCTCCTCCACTTTTATTATGCGCACAGCCAAAGTGTGGAACTCTCTGCCGGCATCTGTGTTCCCTCCCACATTTAACCCGTCTGCCTTCAAATCAAGAGTGAACAGGCATCTTCTGGGCACGCTCGTTCCATCATAGACCTCATCTATCGCTTTCCATCAGGGGTTATCGGGGTCAAGAGCGCGCCCATTTAGCAATAAACAAAAAATCAAACGATAGGCCTAATTTTTGTTAAAATTGTAGATGAAAAAAACAGTAACGGCAAAAATTTGGATCTGCCTCCCTTTTGCTGCAAGGTCCTCAATTGTAGATACAGTTTTTCATAGTTTTTTGAAGTGAAAACTTCTTTAGCGGCGTTGAACACTTTTTGTAATGGGTAAAAAATGTTAAACTCGCGTCAGGGCATCGCGTCAGGACACGTGACCGTCAGGAGAGATTTCCCCCCCCCCCCCCCCTCTCTTTCTACGGCGGCGCCAACCGAAATGAAAAGTTTTAGTGACACACGACAATGGATGGATGGATGGATGGATGGATGGAGTGGAAGTGGAAGTGGAAGTGGAAGTGGAAGCGGAAGTGGAAGCGGAAGTGGAAGTGGAAGTGGAAGTCGAAGTCGGAGTCGAAGTCGAAGTCGGGGTCGAAGTCGAAGTCGGGGTCGAAGTCGAAGTCAAAGTCAAAGTCAAAGTCAAAGTCAAAGTCAAAGTCAACGTCGAAGTCGAAGTCGAAGTCGAAGTCGAAGTCGAAGTCGAAGTCAAAGTCAAAGTCAAAGTCAAAGTCAAAGTCAAAGTCAAAGTCAAAGTCAAAGTCAAAGTCAAAGTCAAAGTCAAAGTCAAAGTCAAAGTCAAAGTCAAAGTCAAAGTCAAAGTCAAAGTCAAAGTCAAAGTCAAAGTCAAAGTCAAAGTCAAAGTCAAAGTCAAAGTCAAAGTCAAAGTCAAAGTCAAAGTCAAAGTCAAAGTCAAAGTCAAAGTCAAAGTCAAAGTCAAAGTCAAAGTCAAAGTCAAAGTCAAAGTCAAAGTCAAAGTCAAAGTCAAAGTCAAAGTCAAAGTCAAAGTCAAAGTCAAAGTCAGAGTCAGAGTCAGAGTCAAAGTCAAAGTCAAAGTCAAAGTCAAAGTAAAAGTCAAAGTCAAAGTCAAAGTCAAAGTCAAAGTCAAAGTCAAAGTCAAAGTCAAAGTCAAAGTCAGAGTCAGAGTCAAAGTCAAAGTCAAAGTCAAAGTAAAAGTCAAAGTCAAAGTCAAAGTGGAAGTCAAAGTGGAAGTGGAAGTGGACGTGGACACACTGCTGCGTATTCGTAACATTCGTGTATATAAAGTGTTTAAAATATGGAAATTGAACAAAGTGCATCTATTAATGAAAAAAGGGACGCAGAAATAGTGAAAAAAAATGAGATATTAATTCAATTAATAATTGATTTATTTCAACGTTAATATTCAAGTTTTCACTTCTGCCGGCACTCCCGGAGTGCAACCCGTCTTTTTTTTTACATAAAAATCTTAGTCTTCTACAAACTTAGCTAAAAGAAAAAAAAAGGCAATAAGTACGAAAAATATATATAAATAAAAAGTAAAATCATACCAAAACGTAGGTAACCCAATGGATAAAACATATCCGTAACTGCATTTTATTGGCGCACTTCTAAAAACTATTAAACAACATGATACAGATTTTTTTTTTAGAAAGGTATAATTTTAGAGTTTATGATTTGAGAATTTCTGGTTTCCAATAAAATGTTATCGATAACGATATTACGAATAAATCAAAACTGTCCGTTTTTAATGACAATATTTTATACGTAGTGATTTGTAAACTTTATTCGAAAGAACGCAACAACGCAGGGGTTCAGAATCATAGTACTGAAACCATGGTGATAGGTTGCACCTCGATTTCCATGTCACCATGTACAGACGCCAGCACATCAAGCTACACGAAACTGTCAAATTTTCCCAATGAACTTTGAACCTTATGCTTCAGCGATAAATATGAAAATCTATTAAAGAAATTTGACAGATTGTAGTAGCTTTATATGCTGGCGTCTGTACATGGTGGCAATTTAAGGACATTGACATTGTACCTACATCCAATGGCGTGCATTGCATATAGGCATATATAAGCAGTGCCTACCTCGATATATTACATTTTAGTGTGTGTGCCCCACAAGAAACTCACTAAATTATTTTCATTTTGAACTTAGTTCCTGCCGGGGGTCCCCCGACCGCACGTTTTTTTTTTTCTGGTTAGTGACCGCGTCTGCCTAGACTAGACCCGGCTTAGTGCATACCTATTCTGAAAACCAATGCACGCCACTGCCTACATCTTCTGTCTACGTTACTACCCTACCCTAGATTATTTCACGATATTAATATTTTCTTTCTCCTTTCCCAGCCCCACGACCATCACGATCATCATGATCATCACGACCACGGCAACGGAAATCACGACCACGGTGATCATCATCATCACGAGCCTGGCATGCCCTTCGACTTCTCTTACCAGGTCAGTTATCATCACGCTGTTATTTAACCCTTTTACCAGCAGGAGGATCCAAGTGTAGCAGCAAAATAAAATTTGGGGTATGGTTTACCAAAATTAAGCTTTAATAATTAATATGCCTATTAGATGGTGGCACGTATATTGCCGTCATCGGTAAAAGGGTTAAAGATCTTTGACAGTTTTTTTTACAGAAGCCCGGAAGTATGACAACCAGTCTTACCAAAGGGTATCGTGTTACCTAATAACTAGTTTGTGCTTGTGGAGGTCAGATAGACAGTCACTCCGTGTAAAATACTGGTATTCAGCTGCATCCGCGTAGACTGGAAGCTGAACAACAGAGTTGGGAAAGGGATAGATCATAGAAATGTAGAAATTCATATATCTATGGGAAAGATAGATGATGAGGTCAGTTAATCAGGTTAGTTTTCTGGTCAAAAATAACTGTAGGGACGTCTTCCAAGCAGCCTCCTAAGGGTATATATAGCAGAAAAGAAGATGCAAGACCACTTCTTCTTAGCGTATCGATGTCAAAAAGTTCAAACCTCTTTGCCCCAAAATTCAGCTGCCCGAACTCCGCTCACTGACGCCCATGCGGCGTAGGATGGAAGGTGAGATATTCTCTGTAGGGAGGTGCCGCATACGCACTTGATATCTGAGCCGTCCGTAGCCTCCACCTGTGGAGATTGTCTTTGCCCCGGACCACTTTATAAGAATTTTAAGTAGGTACCATAGATATATGAAAGTCTATGGTAGGTACAGACGTCAGCACATCAAGCTACTACAATCTGTCAAATTTCTTTAATAGATTTTCAACTTTATCGCTAAAACATAAGGTTAAAAGTTGATTGGAAAAATTTGACAGTTTTGGGTAGCTTGATGTGCTGCGGCGTCTCTACCTATATCTACAGTATGGGTTCAGCCCAAGATATATTCTCACGCCTTGCCTACTGAAGATTTCCACAAGTCAGTATATTTTCGAGCTGCTGAACATGAGAAGACAAAAAATTCAAGCAAAAGGGTCGTTCAAACGACTCTACAGTGTGGGATGGGGACCTATTATGACTTCAATTCTGCCTGAAAGCTATCAAAATGGGTAAATGGTTCAGCTCGATTGAAACTTTATGGCAGCTCGGAAGAAGAGGCGAGTCGCTGCGCAGTAACACAGCGGGGATGAGGGGTAAAGTACTGCGCAGCGTGCAGCGCACTTCAGAACCGCCATGAAGTTTGAATCGGGTTGCAAAAGTTTTCGGGGGAGTATTGAAAGATGGCGCCATAATTAATTCTCCTTTTATTCCCCAGGTGGCTGAAGATGGCAACGACTACAGCCATAACGCGATATCCGACGGTGATATCACGAGGGGAGAGTACAGAGTAGCTTTGCCTGATGGTCGCACACAAATCGTCAAGTACACCGCGGACTGGAAGAACGGATTCAACGCGGAGGTAAGTTTGTTGTAATTCCGCTACTTTAAAATACGCTGGCGCTGTTTTAAAATACGTCAGACTTCAGTTTTTCTCAATATAAATAAATGTGTGGAAAAATAGAAATTATCGAATTATTCTATGGTGCTTTGATGCTTTCATATAGATCTTTCTAAAATTATAATTTTGTGTAAACTGTATTTTTCTTTGGCCGATGTAACCACTTGTAGCTAACTTTTTCATTGTACTTTTATTTCAGGTGACATACGAAGGCGAAGCGAGGTACCCTGATGCGCCTGCTGGTGGTTACGGCAGCGGTTCATCCGGCAACGGCTATGGCAGTGGTTCAGGCAACGCGGGCGGTGGCCAGGCCTACGTGCCACCCAGCCAAGGAGGCGGCTACCAATACTAGATATTACCCCCAACGACTACGCAGGTTTACAATGAACTGAAGTTGTATTTCTTGCTAGAATTACGCGATAATTAATAAATAGTCGATTACGTAACAATGGCGAGCTCCCCTCTAGATCTGTCAATGTGACAGTGACAGCTGTCATTGACGTGAAAAAGGATGAAAAAAATACACCCTCGTTCAGAAATCAAACAGAAAAATCGGAAAAAATTAAAAAACTTTAGAATCGTTTAAGAGCCCTAATGAATGATAATGCAATAAAAAGGGAGCAGTAAAACATGACAAATAAAGTAAGTCGCGTAGTATTAGTGTGAAATATCAAAAGTGTAACAAACACGTTTGTTAATAAATTGCCCTTGTAACTGCTAATAATCTTTGTAACACGCAAGATTTGAAACAAACTTTTTTAAACGCAAATGGCATGCCTAACCTAACATCAAAAAAGTCGACTAAAATGTCTGATTCAAATCTTGTGCATTATCAAGATACTTTAGCAGAATAATTGTTTTTAATATAATACCTATAGTGTAAGTTAGTATTATATTAACATAGTTACCGAAATATAGTTACCAATTGTTATAAAAAAATATTACTTACCTATATAAAATGTACTTCGCTAGTTAGTTAATCTGAATGCTGAACTGGGCTAACAGAAGACCCCTATTTCCTCCTTTTCCTACAAACTACGTCATAACTTATTATGGAAAGATCTAGAAATAGAACAATATACGCATTCTGTAAGATTACGTATACATGTATACACAGCCTGTATCTGTATAAATATAACCTTTTTTAGTTATAAATAGTGTAATACAAATCATAATACCTTTTTAAACCAACTGTAACGAATAAAAAAGGAAGCTAGAAACAATAATGTGATGCTAAAAAAAAGACAAAATTGCTTGTAATAGTTTTTAATTAATAATACTCATTACACTGCCGTATTTTGTATATTTATTGTATAGGATAGAGGAGTAAATTGACAAATCTTTGTTAAAAATATGATGTGTCCTTTTGTACCTTATTTTTTTATAAAAATAAATATAAGCTACAGTTATACACGACATTTTTATTACCTTTCAAAGAAATACGGCGATTAAGTTTTACACAGGCATATATTTAAACTATCGATAGTTTTTATAATTCTCGTTTCTCACCACTATTAGCAGTGTACTAGCTAGTACTACATCTAGTGGGTGATTGCATCTACTTATATCATTTATTTTGGGCGATTCTCTGCACATATAGCAAAACAGTTTTAGCCACTGTTTGGCTATATGTGCAGAAAAACACCCGGAGGTCAGACAACAACTATTAAGATTTTTGTCAAATCCATTTTGAATAAACATATCTTAATTAACAAGTTAAAAAAGATGGCAGAATAACTTGGTGAGGACGGCTGGAAAGACATGGACTAGACAGGCAAGGAACAGGGAGAATTGTAAGGCGTTGGAGAAGGCCTCTGCCAAAGAGCACACAGAGACTCGAGAACTGATATTAGATGTTTTGTACTACAACTGGCACTCTGAAAAGGGGCATAAATAATGAAATAAATATTAAAATCAATAATGGATGAAACAAAAGGCAATGGCCCACCTGATGTGTTAAGTGGTTACTACCAACCAGCAATACCAGAAGCATCACAGATGCATTGCCATCCTAGAGACAACACTGTAATTTCTCAAGAAGCCACTAATGATGCCATTTATGCAGGCATAGACTTCACTTTTGCATCATTTATTAACCTGATCACCTGCAATTCGGTTTGTTCATTTTCAAGTTTCAAAATATAATTTTCTGCTCCATGCACTTGTTTCAAATGGGAGTTCAAATCTTTTTTTAAGCTGAACTTTTTATCACAGACCACACAACATTCAACCTTCTCCATATGCTTTCTCTTCATATGCTCCAGTCTACGACCAGATGTGATAAACTGAGCGTTGCATGTTTCACATTTAAAAGGCTTTTGACCGGAGTGCAGCATTAAATGTTCTGCCAATGTCTTTTCATTCACAAAAGTGTTGCCACAAATCTCACAAGTCTTGTCTTTTATTTTCTCGTGTGTCACAAAATGTTGTGTCAAGTTACTCTTTTTATAAAATCCTTTTTGACATATCTCGCAGACAAACGGCCTTATATTTAGATGTACCTTGTTGATGTGAGCTTCAAGTGTATTTTTATTTAGGCTCCTATAGTCACAGCGGCCACAACAGTGATATTTGTTACCCCTTTTCCTTTTAGTTAAAGCGTTATGATTTTTCAAATGTACGTTGAAATGCGCGTGGGACTTCAGCACTTTAAAACAGTGAGGACATTGCTTTCCTTTATGGCTGTACAAATGAACTTTTAAAGTCGAACTTTTATTAAATATTTTTCCACAAATATCGCAGATATTGGCTGCGTTGGTGTTCTTATGAGTAAATTTTAGATGTTTCTGAAGTAACACTTTTGTTTCGAATTTCATATCACATTTCTTGCATTCTACATTATTTTGCCGTTTCTTTGAATTGGTTATAATACTCTCAGAGGTAGGTAGGTTAACTTTTAGTTTGTATTTCTTTGGTTGTCTTGCACATTCCATTTTATTGTCAACTTCTTGATTTAAATTGTCTACAAGATGGCTAAGGATTTCATTTTTGAAGTAGTTTCTTTGTAAGAGACTGAAAATCTTGATTATTAAACTTGAACAGTCTTCACAGGCTTGAGGTAGAAGTAGCTCCTGAAAAAGAAAAGATAATTATGAATTAAACCTATGAACCATCTCCGGGTTCAAAAAATCTTGAGCAATGATTAAGAAGGCTTCGAAAATCAAATAAATGTAAGCAGTTCCCTTTAGTTGAGTACCACACAACTTTGATAGGGCCACACCATCATCACTCTCCTGCCCTTATCTCAATTTATTTGGGGTTGGTGCAACATGTCTTTTTCTTCCATACCTACTTCTCTAGTATTCACCCCTTATCATCATTCACACAGTTTATCCATCATTTCTTTGGTCTTCCCCTACTCTTACAGCCATCGAAATTCATACATAGGGCTACACCAAGAGTCAAAATGTAGGCTCAGCATTTTTCTGTATTTTATTACTTACAACTTCTATTTACTGTTAAACTTTTACTGACAAATGCGTGCACTGACTGGACAGATCCACTCAATCTGTGTGGTTCTTACACCAATCTACATGGTCTTCACATGATCTGACCAAGATTATGTCTGTAAGAAACTGTGATCCCTGAGTTTGTTTCGGCCTTTCGTCTCAAAAGTAGTCCGACAGGAAACGCTGACCTCATCTAGTTTTTAAAACTATGATTGACGTGTAAATGTGTTTGTCAACAACTTCTTACAGAAATAAAATCATTATCATTTTATGAAATGTCGATGTTTGGTAACCACCATCGGGTGAACTTCTGGTAAAATTATTTTATTTACTTACGTGGGACGGAAATAACTTTTTCATAATATTCCACAAAGTTAAATTCAAACTGAAGTACTCGTCATGAATTTCTATGTTTTCATGTAAAGTTGTAGTTTTATCACTTTGTTTATAACATAGGAAGCAAACACTTCTCATAGATTTTGGATTTACCAGTATGTTTAACATGTCCATGTTAAGAATTTAATTGTTAATTATATAATTTACCTACCTAGGTAATGAAAAACTAAATAAAAATAAACACGGCACGCATTTGAAACTTATTGACATTCTCATTATAGTTACTTTACTCTTTGATTCCATTTTGATTCTCATTCAAAATGTCATTTTTTTTATTAGGGTAGCCACCTATACTCGAAAGTGTCGTCGAATAGTCTATTTCCGTAGACAGAGAATATTTCCAACCCGATTATTCGACTAAATTGGTATTAGACAGTTGGCAGCGTTTCATACTTCATGAATAATTTGAGATTTTTAGCAGAATGATTCGTCTTGTCATTGCAAGGTCGCATTATAGATAGCATTCCATGTCACTGATATTCAAAAAATTTAATAACTACATATACGACGTTTAAAAAGCTTCTCTGTTCAAGACGAAGTCATTCACCAGCTTATATTTAAAACACATTTAGCTTCTAAACTCTGTTATAAGTTATAACAGTGCTATTGTACACGTAACGTGAATATCGTCAGGCGCCGTAGAACGTAGAACACAAGCTAATTTTCTCAACTGAACGAGAAAGAAACTGGAACGTGGAAGGTGCAAGGTAAGTCAAAAGTCTCCATAAAAATACGATTACCCGGGTCCAAACTTTAAGATAAATACCAGGCGGTGTTCTCTCGTTTTCCGAACGCTTATCAATAGAGAAAATACGCCATTTTGTCCTACAAATTGCGTAGATACGTAACATAACCTAGAAAACCCGTTCGAAAAGTAATTTTGATCAAAACAAATATATTCAGGGCATTTTGTTGCAATGTCAACATTTTAAGCAACCACCGTATATTATCATTCCATCTCATTGTCCAAATCTACGAAGAGACGGATCGTCGCTGGGAACCAAAGCATGAAAAGGATTATGACACTGACAGAAAATAATTAAATAAATATACCAAGGAGGTAAAAATACTCCTTGAAATATACAAAATCTATACTTTATGTACGCTATGCATGTACCTACTGTACACTATGCAATAAGTACCTATCCATAATCCATAATATTAATACCTATTACAGTAGATTCAAAAGTAACAGTCTGTATGTTACCTCCACAAAGTACGTACGCCAAACCTAAACCACTAAACGGATTTCGATAAAATTTGGCAATGAGGTAATTGAGATAGATGGCAACCTGGGGAAGGACATAACTTAGGCTACTTATTGGGATAACTTCCGACATTCACCCGGGCGAAGCCGCGAGCAGAAGCTATGTAGTATTTTTATAAAATACTAGCAGCGCCCCGCGGTTTCACCCGCATAAGTGTCAATCCCGTGGGAATATCGGGATAAAAGTATCCTATGTTTTTATTCTTATTTATAAGCTATATTACTGTAAAGTTTAATCAAAATCCGTCCAGTAGTTTTTGCGTGAAAGAATAACAAACTTTCGCATTTATAATATTAGTAGGATAGGATAGTAGGAAGTAGGATAGGATAGTAGGATAATAAAGTTGAAGATTTGTTTTTTTGTTTGAACGCGCGAATCTCTGGAACTATCAGTCAGATTTGTATAGGTAATGTCTTCTTTTTGGGTTCCGTAACCGTTCCATGGCAAAGTAAAAAAAAAAATCTTCACCAAAAATAAAACTTTCTCTATGTGAAAATTGAACTTTTGAGTCTGACGCGGTGATTCGATAATTGGCCGAGAATTGAGAGTGAAATTTCAGGGACGCGTCATGTTTAGGCACATTTCATTACACAAGTGAGAAGAAAGATAAAACTCTGTCTCTGACACTAAATCGTTTTCATATTTCAAAATTACAATATCGAGGTATTGTTGGTCCCAAACTAGACACAGCCTGTTTCTTGGGCACCATTACAATGGTTACAAGATTTTGATCATTTTAATACGAAATATTAAGCTAGTTAGCCACATCGGGACTACAAGTCTAAATGTACACACAAATAGACTTACTAATAATTAAGGGAAGCTGAGGTCAATATATGAAATAAAAATTATCTCTTATTATTTATTTTTTAAGAAGTTTCACTTCTAATAAACGCACACTTTTTTTAAATTAATTTGTTTTAATGTTACAGCAAATGCAAGATGGAGGAAGTAGATTCAAATCAAACCACTCCAGAGCACTTAGAATGGATAAAACAGAAGCTCAAGACAGTGTGGACATCTCCCAAATTCTGCGGACTATGTTTGGAGAGCCGTGGCAACTTCTGTTCCGTTGATATGGAACTCGTCATCAGCCATCAGACATTCTCTAAATGTCTGCAAGATATACTGAACTATGTATTTAATGAAGATGTGAGTATTACATTTATATTTTTAAAGTATCATCATTGACATTACGATTATAATATTATTTCCTTTATTACATTTTCATACATATTATTAACATTTTTAAATATTATTTTTATAAAAATATAAATAATACAAATATAAATAATAGTGACCCATCAGCATCAGAAACAGGGTCCTGCCAGCAGGGCTGCTGGTGATCAGGGCTCTAGAGAGAGGAACCTCGTCACTATGCATACCATGTCACGGAGTACTGCTTTGTGAATCAAGTCCTTGACCCAACTGTCCAATTAATTATTATTATTTAGTTACATACACTAGCATCTAATTAGCTGATCCGTGGCGATACACTAGCGTCTAATTAGCTGATCCATGGTGAGAGTGTGTGTTTGAAATAACATTAAAAATGGTTTATCTTCTTTTCCAGATTGAAAACTTCATGTCAAGTCCACACTTATGCGACAGTTGCACAGAGAAGACAATACAATCTTACCTCTTCATACACAACACAAAACAACTGAACAAAATCCTTAACAACTGCATCTCCGACCTTGAATCCAAAGTAATTGACATCAACGCACAACTTGATGAATCCATGACATATGATACTGCCAATGTAATGATTGTCCTGGAAAACGACACAGGACTATACAAAACAATCATTGATGTTAAGTCGACGACTGAAATTGTGCCAACCGCTAAACCAATTGCAATGAAAGAACCAGTTAATCCAACGCCACCGCAGCCAAAAGTAATTCAAGTTGCAAAACCTCTTAAACCCATAGTAATAAAGAAGGAAATTGAAAAACCTACAGAAGTGAGGCCAGTCAAAGTAAGGAAAATTATAAAAGCTGATGGAACTCCAAATATAAGCCTGAAAGAAGGTCACATTGTGATAAAGCCTTTAAGCTCTGTACGAACCTCAGCTCCACGATACAACACTTATGAATGCACTGATTGTCCAGATATTTTCACTACGTACAGATCCTTGAAGGAACATGAAAAGGCCAAGCATAAAAAGTATGTTTACCGCTGCAAGTTATGTGATAAGACTTATAACACTCAGCAATATTTGAACATTCATTACAAGACGCATAGCCGGGCTAGGTGCAAGTTATGTCAACTTATTCTCCCTGAAGGGGATTTAATGGAACATTTGAGGACACTTCATCCTAATTTAGTATACCCTTGCAAGTTTTGTGACCTAGTCTACTACACCCAAGAGTCTTTGGATACACATTTCAAAATAAGCCATTTAGTCAACGACACAAGAGCTAAATCTCAATGCGTTATGTGTCTAAAGAACTTTGTGGATGCCGAAATGAAGAAACATAAATGCAAGTTCTCATGCTCAGAATGTTTTGTCATGCCATGCGTTCACTATAAGTATTTAAATTCTTATAGAGAGCAGGTTTTGAGCCATGTAAATAAAATAAAATGCTTGGATTGTGACTATGTGACTCGACGCAAAGAACATCTAATTGGCCATGCTAACAGAGAGCATTTGGACCATCATCCGTTTACTTGTGCAGATTGTGGTCAACAGTTTTACACTAAGTTGAGTTTAAAAACACACATCATGCAATTCCATGAAGATCTATTTTGTCCGTACTGCGACTTTGAATTTAAAGACAGCAGAACATTGATAACACATAGGAAAGCCTGCAAGCTTGTTATACGGTCATTCCAGTGTACACACTGTGTTGCCTCTTTCGATGTCCTGGAAGAGTTGACCAATCATGAGAACTTGAAACATAATGACGGAGTGTACGCTTGCAGTCTTTGTAAAAGCAAATTCCTTATGGAAATAGAACTTGAAGAGCACCATGCGAGGATTCATGGGGGAATACAATGCAAGAAAAGAAGAAAACACATTGAATGCTCTTTGTGCAACATAATGTTTAAAAATATAAAGGAAATGCTTCAACATGAACAGTTTCACGGAGAAGATGATGTTTATCCGTGCAAAGTGTGCTCGAAGAAATTTAAATCATTAAGTAAATTATACATTCATAATCAAAGGCATTATACCAACAGAATAAAATGTTCTGGATGTAACAAAAGGGTAGCTGCATCATTCTACCCCCAGCATGCGGTGAGGTGCCCTTATAAAAGAGATACAACTTTGAGCCATATTTGTGAAGTATGCGGCAAGTCCTTCCACCTGGAATCCTTGCTACGCTTCCATCAAAGAATCCACTTGGACCCAAAACCATGTCCGGAATGCAACAAGGTTATGAAACCTTCAAGTCTAAAAAGACATATGGAGCTTGTCCATGGAGTTGGTGCAGAACAAGAGTATGATGGCACGGAACCGAGAAAACAAAGAGTTGGATCAAACAAGCCATCAATTAAATGTGACTTATGTGGACATGTAGTGAGAAAGAAATGTGACTTAGACGCTCATTTGAACCGATATCATCTGAAAATCAAGCCGTACATCTGTCATATATGCAGTAAAGACTTCTGCGGTAAAGTTCGACTGAAGGAACATATTTCAACGCACACAAATGACAACAGTTGCTTTTGTTCCGTTTGTGGAGGAAAATTTGCGAACCGTGTGTGTCTTAAAATGCATATGAGAATGCATACTGGGGAAGCACCTTACCCCTGCGATCTGTGCGGACAAAGATTCAGGTCGTCTAGTATGATGAAGAGTCATAGAATTAAGAAACATATGGAGAAAACAGTAAGTTGTCCGCTGTGTGATAGTATGTTCTTCATGGCCAGGGATATGAGACATCACTTCAAGAAAGCTCATTGGAAATTCAAGGATGGTAGGCCGTTTGATCCTAAGGATGTTGTAGAGTTACCCGAGGAGTCGTATTATCTTTTTGAAGACGGTAGATTGCCTAAACTTAATCAAGGTTAGTGATTCTATTATACCTACAGGCTGGATTTTTGAGATGGGGCAATAAGGGCATGTACAGACGCCAGCACATCAAGCTCCCCGAAACTGTAAAATTTTTACCCAAACAACTTTGAACCTTATGCTTTAGCGATAAAGTTGAAAATCTATCAAACACATTTGACAGTTTGTAGTGGCTTGATGTGCTGGCATTTGTACTTCAACCATTGTAGCTACAGGAAAACTGTCTTAGGAGACTGTTTTTAGCTCTTTGTTATTCTTACTCTTTGTGATTATGTTGCGGCCAGTCTATCCATCGTAAAAATTAGGAGTCTCATTTCCTACGAAATTTATGGGATTCTTTCTGAGATTTCTGAGTTTTCTAGCAGTCAAACCTGAATTGGCCCAGAGTTTTTTTGATCCTTTTGAGAAAAAGGATCGACTGGCATCAAAAATGTTTTTGTCAAAATCTTGCTGTCTTTACAACAAAATCGGAGAATGCTGAACAAAATTTTTCAAAAAGTTAAGGACAGTCTCCTAATACCGGTTTCCTGTAGCTACTGCGGTTTAGGTACCTACCCATACTGCCCCGTCTCAAAACTGCACCCTGTATGTAAGTCAATGGTTTTGGAAAAGTGGAGTAATAAATATTGTGTAAATTCTGTGCATATGCTTATCATAATTTTTGGTGTAACATAAATAAATGAATTATGGACCCTTGAAATGTAAAAATAAAAAATGTAGGTAGGAAGGAATGACACCCTAATGGCGTCACAAATCTAAATCATTTTGAAGAATTGTCTGCTCAACAACGTAAATGAATGTTGTTGAACTGTCAAAAATTTTTTTTTATGGTAATGGCTCCATCGTTTTAACGATGATTCTGCCAATGTCAAGGTTAAGGGAAACAAAGTGTCAAAATTAAAGCCATTGCTACTGTTAGAGTGCGTTTCAACAAATAGTTCCTATGTTATAACGTTGGCTCCCCTGTCGTCCGCTAGGAGTATATGTGTTTTGTGCCCATGTCTGTCAAGATAGATATGGGAAGACGATTCTGCGGTTTTTTTATATTTATAAGGTGTCCGTGTTAGAATCATGCCCAAAACATTAAGGAGTGGTGAAGAATAACAAGTCGTATACATTGTAACCAACATAACGGCATAGGAACTATTTGTTGAAACGCACTCTAGTGTGTTACCTACGCAATAATTATCCCCGCTGAATGCATATTATAGCGTCCGTCACTACGTCCGATCCGAATCCGAGAAATGTCGGTCCGAAGTGACCATAGTCCTATTTTTATGAGGGGTTGCGCAATGCGCACTACATCCGAACTATCCATCAGAATTTAAAACATTCCCAATTCTGATTGAAGTCAGATCTTTTATTCGGATCGGCTGTAGTGCTAAACCGCTCTAAGAGGTCAAAAATGGTTTTTATTTGGACAGCCGTTAGTGTGACCAAATTCACCGCTTTCTTAGGGACCTTCATTGACAATCTTTAGCTTTTTTGTCTGCTTGCCCGGTCCCATGTAACTTGGGGTCAACACAATGTTTTCTCCCATGTTTTATTATTAAATAGAATCTGTAAATTATAGAACTTTTAAATAGGTATGGTCAGCAACAATTCCAACTTTATGAATCTTAATTATTGAGCAAAATGTTCATAAAAAAAATTCTTCTGATTTAGAATTAATTCTTAGCTATATTACATGAAATGCAGAAAAGCATTGTATCAAACCATTTTGTATTTGTAATTTATTTATTTAGATTATACCTAAGTTGTGTATAGTGTTAATAAAGGTTTCTTTTTGCAGACTGTGCCTACTAAAAAATGTTTTTCACTACGTGAAATAGGTAGCTGGTGCTATTGCTTTCATAATAAATCATGGCCTTATATTTTATTGTATTTATTTTGTAAATCCCTTTCTACGTTCTCAGTTTCAGATGGTCATTCATTAGCAAGAATGTAAACTTTTGCCTTTGGTTTTTACAAAATACCAACAATACCTTTACCTGTCAAGTCAGCAGGGGAGCAAAGTCAAAGTCAAAGTCAAAGCATTTATTTCAAATAGGCACATAAAAGGCACTTTTGAACGTCAAAAATTATCTTAAAATAGAATTGATTCTAGTCGCCCATTCAAAAAGGTAGTTTTCGTATGGAGAAGAACGGGCAAGAAACTCCACCGTTACTCTTTTAAAATGTTTAGGTACAATATTTTGCATGGGTACATTAATTATATAATAACATGTGAGGACGATGCACCTACAATAAAATTACTATACCACAATAGGTAAAAGAATTAAAAACGAAACCATGACATATAAATTAATTATCTGATAGATACATGGTGCACACATAGTTACAAACATGGTACAAGCAATACGATTTTAATTAAAAAACAAAATACAAGTAATAAGTCAGGGTGTGAGTAATAAATGTAAAAAAAAAAAAAAAATTACAATTAAATTAGCAACCAGTTTGATTTTGTCTAGACTCTAGATTGTCCTATGGAGCAGGACCAGCATGTTTCCAAGCGTTCTTATCTTGGATATAATCTTCTAATTTATAGTATGCTTGTTTACAAAGTGTACGTGTAATGTGAGTTTTAAATTTTCTTTCATTTAATTGCAATATATCACAAGGTATTTTATTGTAACATTTAACACAGTACCCCATAAAAGATGTATGTACTTTGGCTAATCTGAAAAATGGTTGATGTATTTTATCTTTATTTCTTGTATTAAAGTTATGTCTATCGCTTATTTTGTTAAAAAGATGTAGATTTTTTCTTACATACATAATATTTTCATAAATGAATTGGCAAGGTACCGTCATAATATTAATCCTTTTAAATAGTTCCCTGAGCGATTCGCGGCGACGTAGATTATAAATGGCTCTGACAGCTCTCTTTTGCAAAACAAAGATGGATTCAATGTCAGCAGCTCGACCCCATAGTAAAATGCCGTACGACATAATGCTGTGAAAGTAGCTAAAATAGACTAAACGCGCGGTTTCTACATCTGTTAACTGTCGTATCTTCCTAACAGCATAAGCGGCCGAGCTAAGCCGCCCCGCAAGAGATGTTATGTGAGGTCCCCATTGTAATTTCTCGTCTAGCGTGATTCCCAGGAAAACCGTTTGATCAACAAATTCTAGTTTTTCTCCATTCAGTATGATGTCACATTCGCTACTTCTAACATTTGGTAATTTAAATCTAATGCATTTGGTTTTCTTTTCATTTAGTACCAAATTATTTACCGTAAACCAATCTTGGACCTGAAGAATAGAGTTATTCACGTCGTCAAGATTTTGTGCCCGTCTGTCTATCTTAAAGATCAATGATGTGTCATCTGCAAATAACACCATCTTCGGTTGATTTCGAAGTAATTGTGGTAAATCATTAATGTAAACTAAAAAGAGGAATGGACCCAATATCGAACCTTGAGGAACGCCCATTGCCATTTCAGACCCCAATGAGTTTACGCCGTTTACTTGAACTTTAAGCTTTCTATCTTTTAGATACGACTTTAGTAAATCAAGAGCTAAATTCCTAATCCCATAGTGCTCAAGTTTCAGCAGAAGTGTCTCATGGTTGACGCAATCGAACGCCTTTGAGAGGTCGCAAAAGATTCCAATGGCATCTTGTGCTTCCTCCCAGGCGTTAAAAATGTTCTTTATTAGGGTGACACCGGCGTCAGTGGTACAACGCCCTTTGGTGAAACCGTACTGTTGTTCATGAAAGATGGAATTTTTATTAAAGTGGCGTAACATTTGATTGAGCATCAACTTTTCAAACACCTTACTGAGAACTGGCAGAATTGACACAGGCCTATAATTGTTGGGTTCTTTACTATCACCGGCTTTGAATAAAGGAACTACTTTACTGTGTTTCATGAGATCCGGAAAGACTCCTTGGTCTATACTGATGTTAAATATGAAAGCTAAATAGGGCGCAATCGTTTCAATGATAGATCTACAAACTTTTACAGACATTCCCCAGAGATCTTCTGTTGATTTAATTTTAAGATCTTTAAAAGCTTTTATAACAGCCTGGGGGTTCGTATGTTGAAAACTAAACTCCGAGGGGCATGCTTTAACATTCTTTCTAAGTAAATCAGCAGAACGCGCGGGTGAGGAATTTAAAGCTTCAGTAGTTTTAATGGGAATATTAGCAAAAAAGTTTTCAAATTCCTGAGCAATTTCTACATCTGAGTTTATGGGGCCATGTGCAGTTTCTAAATTAAATTCAGTATTACGCTGTTTTTTCCTACCTGTTTCATTATTTATTATTTGCCAGGTAGTTTTTATTTTATCATCGGCTGATTTTATTTTATTGCTAATATAAAGAGCTTTAGCTATTTTGCATACACTTTTAAAAGTCTTAGAATATGTAGCAACATACTGATGAAAGCTTGTGTTATTCATATGTTGCTTTAGGCCATAAAGTTCAAAAAGGTTTTCCCTGCTTTTACGAATACCTGGAGTCGCCCAATCACTAAATAAGAACTTTGTGTAAATACTTTTAGTCTTTAGTGGGAAAGTGTCATTAAATTGCGTGTTTAATAGTGAAAAGAACTCGGCGTAGAACTCATTCGGGTCACATAAATGATTAAAACTCTGAACACATAATTTACTTGCTAAAGAATTATTTAATTTCTCTAAATTTTTAGATGTAATTGGCCTAAACCTTATTAGAGTTTTTTGTAAAGGCATGTAGGAGCAAAATGTTATTGTTTGTCCGCTGTGATCAGATGGCAACTTATTTACAATTTGTTTGTGTAAATAATCACAGTTACAGAAAATATTATCTATACAAGTGGCAGCGAGCGGGGGGGGGGGTCTCACAGCATATGCTATGGAACTTAGCTTTTTTGACTATCTATATGTGGGCCCCACTGAAGCTTAGAATAATACTGTGCTGTCTTCAGAATTCAATTCTTCGCCCTTTATCAACATATTCGTTTTCACCTGCCTGATGCGTAAACTTAATGCTTTTGGTTTTATTCTCATTTAGAATTAAATTTTTAACATTGAACCAGTGAACTACTCGAGTTTGCGCTATTTACATCGTCAGCAATCAGCTGCTGACATTTAAGTTTAAACAAAAGTGAAGTGTCATCTGCAAACAACACAATCATGATTATCCCATAGGAAGTACGGACGGGAAGTCATTAATATACTTAAATAAGAAACAAATAAGCACCAAGTATTGAGCCCTGTGGGACTCTCATTGTTACTATAGCTCCGGTAGATCTTTTTCTATTAAAGTCAACGCTCTGAATCCTTTTACTAAGTTACGAAGTAAGAAGATCCAGAGCAGTGTTCCGGAACCCGTAGTGGCGAAGTTTCCTGATTAACGTTTCATGATGAACGCAATCCATTGCCTTGGACAAATCGCAAAACATGCCCAATGCGTCGCATTTATCTTCTCATGCATATGTAAAAGTTCAACACCGGTGTAATAATTTGTTTATTAAAAAATCTTTGCATTTGGTCTAAAATTAATTTCTCAAAAATGATACATCAAGCTATCCGAAACTGTCAAATTTTGCCAATCAACTTGAATCAATTTTGAAAATCTATTAGAGAAATTTGACAGATTGTAGTAGCTAGAGGTGCTGGCGTCTGTACTACCGGATTTAAACAATAATAATATTTTACTATTTTTCGTAACGTCTGGAAACCCCCCATAGTCGACACAATTTATTATTAAAGATAAAAGCTAGAGTAGGCGCTACAATGTCAAATAATAGACACAACTTCTACAGTATGATCCCACAGATCTGCAGTCTTTTTTACATTTTTTAAAGTGTGACAGGTTTTAATTATTTCTCTACAGGTAATTTTATTCCGAATCGCATGTGTGAGTATATTTACATCATTACATCTGACTGGCTGTACTTGGGGTAAAAAGTTGGAAGAACAATCAAAAGTGAATTCCGATTATTCACCCGTGTGCATAAATGAAATAACCCCTCCTGTAGCTCGAGGGCCCCCTATCATTGGTATGGTGGTAATATAGCGGCGTGGGCAAGTTCATTTCCATACGTTAAAAAAAAAAAGAGAAGAGAAACAGAATCATTTTAAAAAACTCGGGGATATCAATTTAATTTTTTTAGATAGCCCTGATAGTATATTTTTATGATTATTTTCTTTGAGCACTATGCAAAGTGATTGAAAATAAAATAAAAACTGGTCATAACTTTTGAACTGTAAAAAAATTCACCGACATTCTCAGGGTTAAAAAGTTTGGAAATGACCTTGCCCACGCCCCTATTCGATTTGATCCATACTTCCAGGGACACCCTGTATAGTTAGATAGGGTTCACTGGCGACGCCCGTTTTGCTCACTAAGAAGTAGGCATAATAAAACCAGATGTTTTCAAATAACTTATTATATTCTATTAAATTAACAGGGCATATAAAAATCAACATCTTCATCAGCAACTTTAACTCTTCTACCATCATGAAACAAATGATAATGTTCTTTATCCAGCCCTTTCAACTCTCGAGGGTCGAACCTCTTATTTTTCTGCTTCCAATGCACCTTAATCACATGTCTTCGCAAATCCCTTACAGTATAAAACTTATTAGAACATAACGGACAAATATAACTCTTGCCAGAATGCTTCTTTAACTTGTGTACGTTCATAATGCTTGATGATCGGAATCGGTCCCCACATATTTCACAAGTAAAAGGCTTCTCACCTGTGTGCAGCCGCAAATGCATTTTCAAGCAAGTCGAATTGGCAAAACTCTTCAGGCACACCATACAGACAACACTTTTCATGTCATGCGTTTCAATATGCTTTTTCAGCAAATGTTTTCCTATGAAGTCTTTGCTGCATATGTGGCAGACGTATGGCTTTATTTTCAAATGATGGCGGTTCATATGACATTCTAGAAGGGTGTTGTTCCATGTTTTATATTCACATAGGTCACATTTCAAGTTTGGTTGTTGTTTCCTAAATCCTTTTTGAGTAGGATTCTCTTCCGTTAGATGTCCTCTCCAATGCCTGCGTAGTCTGGCTGGGTTGATCATTTTTTTACACTTAGGACATGGGACACTTTCTAGATGGACTTTCTGGTGGTACTTCAATAAAGTGATGTTTTGAAAAGACCTGCCACATGTTTCACATGTTTCTACAGCATCTGAGTGGGTAGTCAGATGTTTTTTCAGTAGGATTTCTCTCATTTCTTTACCACAAACATGGCATGTTGCAAATGGTCCGTTGTGTTTGCGACTATGTGCTCGAAACTGCCTCAAAGTCTGATACTCTGTATTGCATATCCTGCACGGATATGTAGTGTGTGGACCATGAGATTTCATATGCTGCACCAATTCTCCTTTGTTACCAAACTTTTCTTGACACACAACACATTCTATATTTATATCCCTCTTCTTAATTTGAAGACTGCTGTGTACTTTAACCATATGCTCTTTCCTTTTAGAATCTTTCAGGAACTTTTTATTGCAAAGCCCACATGGAAAAATATCCATGCCATGTCTACGTTGTCTATGGTTCGTCAAACGGTCAGAGGAATCGAAAGAGGCTGGACAATTGTCACATGCAAACTTCCTTTTGATATCCTCACATGATATTACATGACTTTCATAATTGTTAATATTACTAAATTCTGAATCACAATACTGGCACACAAAACAGTTCTCATGGAACCTAAGAATATGAGATTTTAAAACAACTTTAGAATAAAACTCTTGTCCGCATTTATCACAGGTATATGGATGATTGTTTAAATGGCCCTTATTCACATGTCCAAGTAGATTTTCTTTCCTTGTACACACATAGTCACAATCAACACATTTGATCCTGTCTGCGTTGTTTAAAGTCTGTTCCCGATAAGACTTCAAATACTTATAATGCATGCAAGGTATTTCAGTACATTCTGGACAGCTGTACCTGCAGGTGTGGGACTTGAATTCTTTTTCGGTATAGGTCTTAAGGCACATCAAGCATTGAGGTTCTTCTTCTTTTATTTGTTTGCAGACTTTAGTGTGAGTCTGAAAAGTTTTCAAGGAATAAAACAGTTCACATTTTAAACATTTGAGTAAAGAATCTCCATGGTTAGTTTTAAGATGTGCCAGTAATTCCTTTTTATGAAGTATTTCAGGGCAAAATTTGCATTTCACTTTCAAATGCAGTTTGTAATGTACATTTAAATGTTGCTTATTTTTAAATGTCTTAGAACATAGTCTACATTGTAATATCTGCTTCTTACATTTCATTTTATGCATCTTTAAAGCTCTGAGCGAGGGTAGCAATACCAGACATTTTGCACATTTGATTCTCTTTCTTTTTGGAGCAAATTCTTTTTTCACCTTAAAGATTTCATTATTTTCTTCAGCAACATTGTTCAACTCATCTTTTTCTTCCCCGTTTTCAGGAGAATCATCGATATTATTTTCTAATACAATAACAACATTTGTACTTTCAATGCTTGACTCCGACAAATGATTGAAAATATCATCTGATTTGCTAAACAAATCGTTGACATAGTTGTCTAAAATCTTGAATGTTTTCTTTGCATTTTCTGTGAAAATGTATGACTGAATCAGTTTTTCCATACAACTGTTGCATATGAGTGAACTTGCTAGACTGTAATTAGTCTGAAATAAGAGAAAAAAACTGATTAATAGATCATGCTTACCTAGTTTGGAATTAAATAAATGTTGGTGTGATGTATGATGTGTATTTAGTTACGAAATCTTGGCCTACAGAACCATGGTTTTAGTCTTAGTCGTAACATAGATTTAATTTTAGTATTTAGTCAAGCAAAAAGTCGTGCAAAATCCACAAGGACCTACTGCCGACAAATTGCTGTGCAGTTTGGCAGGTGTTATGTTAAAACAAAAGTGTAATATTATGACATTATATAATCAAAGTGTTATGGATGAAATAAATAAAAAAAATGTATTCTACATTTAATTTTGTAAGAAGCAAAAAGCTTATTATATGACACTATTTATATATTATGATTATATGAGCCTGGCAGCCTGCAATGTTATTATTATAATCAGGGATAAGATATAGAATACGGAGTTAGGGAAGGGCGCCAGAAATGAAGGGGCACCCTACCCGAACCGCAAAGCCTTTTATCTCCCTAACTTTTCTATTATTTAACTCTTACTATCTTTTTTTATCCAATTACGGGACAGCAAAGACAGCTTTATATTTTTCTCTAACATTTCTGTACAAGTCAACAAAGTTTACTATTTCCACATAAATGGGCCAAAGAATAGCAAACTTTCTCTGCTTAGGTCAATAAATTATGTCTATAATTGGTATGAATGGTCTAAACAGTCTAACGAAATCCTAAGCTTTACATGGTGAGGTTCAATAATTTTCCTCGAATTCTCATTTTTCTGCATAAGTTGTACCTATCTCTTACAGTATCAATTCATAGGAAGAAAATCTAAAATTTTCGGCCCTCTACCCTTCAGAAATTTCTCCTGGGGGGCCGGTTTGGTCAGTGGGTCGTCTTAGGGTTTTGCTAAAACCGGCACTAAAGTTAAACAAATCAAGGCAACAAAAGTAATTTTGTTTTACTATGTAAAAGGTGATCTATGGAAGTAGGTACTGATCCAATTGCAAAAGTTGTTTTACTGGCAGAAAGCTACGCTATTGCCTAGTTAGTGCAGTGCAATACGATAATACCTAATCTGCAGATGAGCTGATACACAAACCTCTATGAACACTACATCAATGATAGCCTTCAAAGTTTTCGTGCAAGTCCGTTCATTCACAATGACCTCCAGGTTTTCGTTAATGGTGCTCATATTATCCTCACTTTCCAAGCATATCCCGCAATACTTTGTACTGTGAAGGACATTTTTGAGTTTCGACTTGAAACTGTCCATCTTTTCAAAACCTGAGAAATAAAAGTATCATTTTTCTAAATAAGGTTGAAATACGGCTAGGTACAACACAGAGCACAATAATATTGGCTACAACACCAACCAAATGCACAGAGTCAGAGTACAATAATCAAAGAACACTATTACTCCTAGCGGACTAGCGGAGACAATAATATTACCATGAATATTACCAAACATAACATACTTGTTTTGTTTTGGTTGGGTTCTGAAAATTAGGTTAGGTTTGTTTATGTTGTTTAAATTCTTCTCAAAATGATTTTAGTCATTTTTATTACACCCCTAAGATGACTATATTCCAAAAAAATATTTGATAGTCAATAAATTATGTCCGCAATATTAGAAAAATGCGATATCAGTCACCATTTTTCGATGCAATGCAACCGAATCAATCTTTAATCTATATCTCATTATCTCCATATCTACAATGATGACGTTACGTAATCAAATCATTTTTATTCACTGCAGATTTCTAAGTAGCCAAACATGTCGAAAATAATAGCATTATAGCACCTTACCAACGACTGAATTGATATAAACCAATTTTATTATTATTGTGTGATGTATGGAATAGAAATCGAACGCGCTTTGATTAAAAAAACACAAAAAAAATGACATAGGTATAGGACACTGACGTATAAATTATATATACGTCAGTGGTATAGGAGGACTGAGTTACCAAGTTCTAAAAAAACGGTGCTGCCAACTTTCATCAGATTCGATCGCAGAGTGATCGTATGGAAAGCGAAGATGAGCATCAAAAGTACTCTGTGTGAGCATCATAAGAGGAAGCGCCAGGGAAGACTGCGAAAACTTTTTCGGGGTCTGCCCTGGCGCTTAATGCGCTAAGGTAACCCGCGAAATTCAAATTTACTAACATTTTTGCAATTTGCAGGTCGAGGTCAGTTTCAGGTTGTATAAAAAGGTTTCTCTCAAATAAAGTCTGATTTATTTTCTCAAAAATTTCTGTCAACTCAACGAATTCTTCCATCCACAGTTATTATTACAAATACTTCCTCTTTTTTCATTCATTCAATAATACATTATTTTTTTGACGTTGTGCAGTTGCGTTGGGGTGTACCGGTGTAGGTACTACGAAACATCTACCTAGGTAATTATCAGATTGATATTTTTTTCTCTTTTGTACAATCGAAAGATTACGGTTCAATGTACTTTCTGTTCTATTGTTTGTCCTCTTGAAAAGGCCAGCTGACTTGCTATGTTGCGTCGTTGGTCTAGTGGTCGCAAGGCGTCTTGTTAAAACTCCAAGTAGGTACTTCAACATTGTATTCTGTAGGGTCAGACCAAATAAACAACCAAGACAGAGGGCTGTCAACAGTAAAGTGAAGCCGGTTTCGTAGACATAGGTGCACTTAGTGAGGTGTAGTTTGATTGTAAATGTGTGCGTGTGAGTGTGTATGCACAGAGCGGAGGTGTAGTTTTGGCATGCTTCACTGTATTGTTCGCAGCGCTATGTCTTGACTTTTTATTTGGTCTGAGTCTGTAGGATTCTGCGTAGAGCAGAGGTTTTTTTTCATATTGAATAATAAACTTTATCACAAGTGTTGGGGCGTCGTTCACTGGTAAGTCGAGGCGGGGTCGCGGCGGCGTCAAGGCGTGGTCTCTATGTAGAGTCGAGGCGCGGGCGGCTATAATTCCTTCACATATTCCAATTCATTTAACATGTCGTCGTCAGAAGATGAAGACTTACTTGCACTCATACAAGTATAATCGTACAATTTCGACGAATTTCACGTTGGTTTCAAAATCGTCCCGCATTATTTTAACTGTATAAATACGTCTACGCCCAAGAAGTTTATAGATAAAAGTGGAGGCAACACTCTGAATACCTAAGTGAAACCGACTGTGGTCGGACACTCTCTTTCTAAATACATACATAAGAACGAGACAGTGATATGTGTTTTCTTTCTCATATGTATGTATTTAGAAAGAGAGCGTCCGACCACAGTCGGCTTCACTTAGGTATTTAGAGTGTTGTCTCCATTTTTTACCTGTAAGCTTCTTGGTCTACGCCCGAAACAATGACAAAATGGCGGTGGAGTCGCGTCGCCGTCGGCTACAGCGCCCCCGAGGCGCCTCCGCGCCGTCACTACCTCGCCCATGCTGCGACTCTAGTATGTGAGCACACTACCATTTATTCCTAAAGAAAACGTAGAAGCGGCGCGCAGCTTAGTGCGCCCGCGCCTTGACGCCGCCTCGACTCTAGCTCGTGTGAGCGACGCTCCTAAGGCGCGTCGCCCACACGAGCTAGAGTCGAGGCGGCGACGAGGCGCAGGCGCACGTTTTCTATAGGAATAAATATAGGTTCGTCGACTATCGTACATACAAGTTTGCACGTTACATCTTTAACAATAAAGTTTATTATTCCATGACATCATATCATCATTCTTCTCTGGTACATACCTTTCGTAACATCACAAGCACAACAGAGGTGAAATGGCTAATTAGTAATTGGTATAAAAAAAAACTTGATCACTGTAAATATAATCATATTTAATTAACATAATATCTTAATAACTAATACTAAATATATCAGCTGCTGTAACTATACAGATATTTATTGCTATTATTATTAACAGAATAATATAATATACCAATTCATTTGATATTAAGAATTACATTTCGAAATCCAGGTACCCAGGGTAATCCGGGTACCCGGGTAACGACCGCAGTAACGACTGTTATGAAAATGATGACAGCGGTAAAGATTTAAATCGTTAGATACATACGCCATACACTTGTGCGCACGCGCAACTACTCGCCTAGTGTTCAGAGCCGCCATAGTTTGCATCGGGACGATCATAAGGCTGCCCGCCCACGTCCGATAATCGGTGACCGATTTTTGTAGGAGAAAAATAGAACGACTGATGGCAATAGTGCAACGCACACGTCCTACAAGAAGTCGGTCTAAATAACATTGGGCGAAATAATCTAACCTATTGTAAGACCTACTAACAGTATGCCGTGTGCGAGCGCGCTAAGTGTGCAGGGATGCTCACCATTGCACAGTAAATACTGTCAAGTCACACTTATGCTACGGCTACAGTGTCGCGATAACGCGAACTAAACATCGTTGCCCTCTGTTGTACAGACGCCAGCACATCAAGCTACCCGAAACTGTCAAATTTTCCCAATCAAACTTGAACCTTATAGTGTAGCGATAAAGTTGAAAATCTATTGAAGAAATCTGACAGATTGTAGCAGCTTGATGTGCTGGCGTCTGTACAGCGAGACATCGAGTGTTGTGCGAGAGAGAGCGCGTGAAGTGTAATTCGTATTATCGCGACAATGTAGCTGTAGCATTAGCGGTAACACTACACACACTACGAAAACCGCCCTTAGTACTACAACATAAAGGCACTGTCAAATTGCGGTTGATTGTATTGTACTCTTGCGCAAACACATTTGGCTCATTTTAATATCAAATAAATCAGGAAATACATAAAACTTTTTCATCTTATTACAGAACAAGATTTTTCATTCTACAGTACCCGGCGATAAATATTGCACATCGACCTTTGGAAAGAAACAATCGGCTAATTTCGGCTTCGTAATGCGTTATCTCTGTCGCACACTACCTATGTGACGTTAACTGACGTTTTGTCAGTCGTTGTTCAAGTGCGATAGAGTGCGGTCGCGTCCAGTTCAAAATATATATCTAGAGTTGTTAACACCCCCAAATTTAAATAATTTAAAGTTGTACTATGGCATCTTTAGGAAAAATAGGCGAACCTTTTTATTTTACCCCAACCTAAAGCAATCATTTATAGAAAAATTGGTGTATTTTATACAAAGAATAAAAAGAATTATCAAAAGAAGCAAATCATAATTGTTTTAACAGCTCCTAATAGATACCGGACTGTTTGTATTTCGTGCGACAGAGATAACGCTCTACGAAGCCGAAATTAGCCGATTGTCTCTTTCCAAAGATCGATGTGCAATATTTATCGCCGGGTACTGTACATGGTTTGAGCCATTGAGCCAGTTTTTGTAATAAGAACGTTACTGTGATTGAAATAAAGTTCATTATTATACAAAACTGATATCTTAGTCCGGTACCGAGTTGTGAATATGGTAATAAGAACTTTACCATAGTAGAAATAAAGATCAAAATGCAAAAATGGCTCTATATGGTTTTAACCTTGGCCTTGTTTTGTAATAAGACGATTTAGGACTTTTCGTAACAAATACTATAACTTAATTTAATATGGGAAACAATCAACTAATACACAGAATAAAAAATGTAAATACTTATTTAGTATCTGCAAGTATAAAACCCGTGCAAATCATTGCAAATTGAATGAACAAATAAAAACTTATTATGCCTATTATTCTAATAAATTCAGACCAGGAAAATGAGAAAGGTAAAGTGTCCTTTAAAACATCGATTTTTTGGTTCTAGGACATGCCGGTTTCCTCACGATGTTTTCCTTCACCGTTTTGAGAGGTGATGTAATAATTTTAAACAAAGTAAAGCGCCTGTCTGAGTTCGAACCTACGACCTACAACTCGTAAGTCGCGGCCGTTACCACTGGGCCACCACTGCTTTCAACTTATTGAATGTTGTTATTGTTAAATAGACAAAATGAAAGGCATTGCAATTACTCCCTAGCTAATAAACGTTGTATAGCGTCTGTATAGATACCCAACGCTTTGTCTTCTTCTTTCGAAAGTCAAATTACTGACGACTGAAAGAGAGAAATCGGTGTGTAACTATTCATCTGATATAATACGTTTATTAGTAAGGGGGTTAGTCCGACTGGATTTATTAACCAATTCATATACATATTTGGCATTAATCAGTGAAGCAAGAATTTATGAGGCTCTTATACTGTAAATAAGATTCTATTTATCTGATAAATCATTTCATGTACTTACTACTATTACATATTTGACTTAAGGAGAATGCGCAGTGGTAGCCCGCGAAATTCAAATTTTCTTACGTTTTTTGCAATTTTCAGGTCAGTGTCAGGTTTTATCTTGATCAAAATTTGATTCGCGACTATAACAGGTACGTATTCACAGAATTATAATCATCAGAATCATTAGTACATCTTTCTAAGTTAGATTTCTACCATAAA
The DNA here is from genome assembly GCA_945859645.1 of Amphipoea oculea. Lineage (NCBI taxonomy): Eukaryota > Metazoa > Arthropoda > Insecta > Lepidoptera > Noctuidae > Amphipoea > Amphipoea oculea. The sequence goes on along the minus strand of OX243886.1, from coordinate 1,876,358 downwards.
CACTTTTCCATACGAGATTTGTTCTTAACGGTAGAAATCTAACTTAAAGAGATATATTAATGATTCTAATGACTATAATTCTGTAAATGCATATCTATTATAGTCGCGAATCAAATTTTGATCAAGATACAACCTGACACTGACCTGCAAATTGCAAAAAACGTAAGAAAATTTGAATTTCGCTGTCTATCACCTTATTCACCTTAAGAGCGTTCATACCGCGCGGGCTGGCAACGTCGCATTTCAGGTATTTATAATTTTAACATTTACTTTTAAATTAAAATATTTAAGTATTCGTAGTAAGTTCTGCAAATAGAAAATAATAGACAATAATAATATGTAATTTTTTACGAGTAAATAGGACCAATATTATTGTAAAAAATAGCATAAAAACTTATAAATACAAATGATCTAGTAGGTACTTGGCTGAAAAAAAATAGTACTTTGGTTTTTTAATAAAATAATCACGAAAAACCACTACAAATGCGACGTTGCCAGCCCGCGCAAGATGAACGCTCTTACATGAAAATTAACTTGATAGTGTAGCCTTTCAACAAAACTATGAATCTAAACATTTCAACAACAAATTGGTACTTCATAATATTGCTTCTAAAAATCCAAGCCAACAAATGGCTTGAGCTTTTGCTAAATGACATTATGATCTTTACTCACATGTTCTTTAAGTTCATATTTGGTTGCGAAGATGGATTTACAAATTCTACAGCAGAATCGCCCACCGTGGTATATTCTCATATGTTCTCTTGATTTGAAAGCCGAGTAGAATGCTAGGCCGCAAACTTGGCAGCAAAAAGGTTTGGCCCCAATATGCTTCCTAACATGAATGACTAAAGCTTTCCTGCTTCTAAGAGTTTTACTACAAAATTCACACGTTTCCTTCGAAGGCATACTATGTACCTTTTTATGGCTTCTCAAATTACTTTCAGTGTAAAATTGTCTATCACACATGTCACAACTGTACGGTTTAATTTGTAAATGTATCTTATTGACGTGGACAGAGAGTTCATTGTCGTTTAAACATTCTTTCTCGCAGAAACTGCACGTCTGGGTCCGTTTTTCTTTTAAAAGCTTGAGTTTGACCGCGTGTCTTTGGATGTGATTCTCGTAATGAGCTTGGTTTACATAGACTTTATTGCAAAGTTGACAAGGTTTAATTCTATGGTTTTCTTCATGAGTTTGTAGCTTATCTGTGTCAGTAAAATTCCTTCCACACACTTTACACGACATATAAAAACTTTCTTTGAGTAAATGTGTCATTTTTGTATGTTCATACAAATGGAATTTGGACTTGAATACACCATGACAAATATTACACTGAACTTTTTTGTTGACATGTTTTAAAATATGTCTTTTTAAGAAATACTGAGATATGAAATGTTTACTACATAATGGACAAGTGAATTTAACTGGAACCTTTTCATTTTCAACTGTTTTCCTTTTGTTAAACGTTAAAAATTCGCTGCAAACATCGACAGGGTATTTTGAACTTTGCTGTAAACCATTAACCAGTTTTTTATTCTTGTACGTTTTAGTGGCATTTCTAGCCAAATTCTGTATTTCTGGGGTTGGTATTAGACCTACTTTGAATCGTTTTGCTGGTGGCGATGGTTCGAATATATCTTGTGGTTCTGGTTCGTATTTATCTTCTGGCGGTTCAAGTTTATCTTCTGATTCAGATTCAATATCGCTTTCGCTCTCAGATTTCAGTCTAAATTCATCCTCTAGTACATCAATTTTAAGTTTACTTTCATCTATAAAATCATTTTCATCTAGGAGTAAGGTCTCGTCAGAATCTTCTGGAGGAGCCATTATGCTCGGCGGGGAAACTTGCACGAACACGTTAGCGTATGGTTTAATTTTACTAAGGTTATCTAACATGAGGCTGACGCATAGGTCTAATCGTTTCCTAGTGAAATTGAACTGGTGTATAAAAATATATGATGTGATAGCATGATTAAGGCACTGTTCGCATATTTTTGTCCCAATGAAGTTGTGTAGGTAGTTCATCTGCAACAAAAAAGTTGGCGTTAAAAATTAAATTTTAAAAAGCTTGGGAATTTTGGTTTGGATGTGTTAGGAATTTGGACAAACCTGTTTTTTTAGGGACAAGAATAGACGAATTCGCAAGTGTGCTGTAGTCTGTTTGTTATCGGTTCAAATTTCTCGAGCATGCCCTAGTTTTGGGGTCATGACTCATGCTAGAAGAGTCCTACAAGTCCCGATACAACGCATACAGGATAAATTTGAAAACTTGCGCCAAATTTAAATAGGATATGCAGTAAATGCTAAACAATCATTTTTGATTGTAATTTCCCAAATCTAAATTCTGGAAAGAAATCTTGTAATTATTGTCTTAGATAGTGCAAACTAAAAGTCATTGCCTTTAAGTAGACACGAATTATGGACGTTCCAGAAAAAAAAACACCGAGTGTGCTTATGACCACACGACTGAAGTGAAACTTCAAACGTATTTGGCTATGAGAGGAAGAGAGAAAGAAAATGTGCGCGCGCACTGGTTTCTCTTGCTTATATCCCCCACTCAACTCCCGTTCGCCTCGCCCGATCACACTTTTCGTAACGCTTACGTCACGCGTTCGCCAGCTTACTCCCTAAGTCAAGAAGTTTCACTTCAAAAATTGTAACAAATGTAAGTATGATAATGTTGGAGAAGCACTATTCATCTCGACATCGTCATTAGTGGTCGCGGGTTTAATGGGCGTCATCGCGGCATCGGGGTAAATGCGAGCACAAAACAAAGTATTTCACTGTTACATACAATTTAATGAAAAGTTTTACAATAGTTAGTCACTGAACTTTGCAATTATGAATTTAAACAATTAGTCAAACAATCGTAACTAATATTATAAATGCGAAAGTAAGTTTGTTTGTTACCTTTTCACGCCTAAACCACTGAATCGATCATCCTGAAATTTTGCATATATAGGTACGTTGTCAGGTGTACAGAAATGGACATAGGGTACCTGTCATCCGGAAAAAAAGTGTGTTCCCGAGGAAAACAACAATAACGTTATTATGATAATAGATGGCGCCACGTGACTATTGAACTTTGTCACATTATTTAATTCTGTGGCGGTACGAAGTTCGACGGGTCAGCTAGTTATATAAGTTAAATTCGCACTTGTGTTGTGCGCGCGGAAAGATTAGTTTTTAGTCTATCGTCTTAGTTTTATACATTACAGCCCTATGTTTGAATGAATAACAGTTGACACAATAAATATGCAGGGAATCAAGTCGCACCTTCGGTGCAACAAAGTCACAACAGAGCCCTGATTCACAACCATACGACAGGCTATCGTATCGAAAACCTGACATTTCGATAACCTGATTTGACTTCCCCTCAACAGCAAATAGCTGTTGAAAGAATAGCGGGCGTCTATTTGATTTATACTGACAAAATTATCGGGTTTTGGACTTGTGAACAGCGTTGAGAAGACTCCTAAGATAACAATGATTAATGTTCGATACGATACGGAAGCATATCTAGTGTTTGTGAATAAGGGGGCAGCTCAATTTTTAATTTTACAGGAGAGGACTTTTTTTCGCATTTATTTCCTAATTTTTTCGCATTTATAACCACAAAGGCACCTGCGCCATCTAGTAGAGTTTTGAGATACTTTCGCGGATGACTTGTTACCCCAAGTATAGGCATGGTTCAGAGACAATTTGGCATACTTACCTCAATTTTGCAGTTTTGGCTATTTGTGACTTTGTCAGTGGCGTGCACTCCATACATGCAAATAAGCTATGCATACCCTGTAGTCCCATACATACATGCCCCTCTAAATGATAATAACTATAATTTTAAAAAATCATGGTAATTTAGCTTACGCGCCATCTATTAATTTTTTTTTGGAACTAACTCGTTGGAGCGGCGAGCAACCGCCGCCGCCGCCGTGCAACGCGCAGGCAGCGCTCCCGTGAGCAAAAGCAGTACTACGCCTTGCTTATTCTTCATACAACGCATCTCGTGTAGTACACAGCAAAAGTGTGACTGTGTGCGTGAAAATGTATGCGTGTGTTGGAGTTTTGGAAGCATAGCTTACATTGCAAACCGTCCAAATTGAGAACCCGTAAAAGCACCGTTTAATTGTTGATTGCAGAGGGTCGACTTTTTTTAGTCGGATTGTTTGTAATAGTTTGTAACGTAAAAATTGCAGTTTTTCGCTTTTTGTTGGATTTGTTTTTTTTTTTAATTTGATTTTATTTAATTTATTTATTATGTTTTTTATCATTTTAAGTCGTGTGGCAAGGGCGTTTAAGTACCTATTTACTTGAAATAAATGAATTTATTTATTATTGTTTTCTTGGCGCTAGTCAAGACGCGCGCGACTGTCGAGTAATTATTTAGTAAGTTTATTGTAAAAAATGGAAATTTATACCTGTGAGACCTGTGCTGGCGATGTGTGTTTTAATAAATTACAATCAACCGCGTTTTCGACGTTACCTTTTGAGGAAAAAGTTAAATTGATTGCAAAGGGAAGGTGTGTGTGTACCCGGGTTAGATTTATCGAGAAAAGGTAATACCACTCGTTATTTTCATCAAAAGTTTTATGATAAGTATTGCTGGCTAACTGGCTGTGTACACACAAACACATTGTATTGTTTCCCTTGCATTTTGTTTACTAATCAAGATAAAAATTATGTTTGGAACTATAGCGGATACGCGCCTGCGGTAAGAGTCAGGTAGGTAGGGTAGGTACAGACGCCAGCACGTCAACCTACCCGAAACTGTCAGATTTTCCCAATCAACTATGAACCTTATGCTTATAGTAATAAAGTTGAAAATCTATTAAAGAAATTTGACAGATTGTAGTAGGTTGATGTGCTGGCGTCTGTACAATAAGCTGAAACTGGTAAGTTTTTTGTTTTGTGCATACCCTGTCTGAAATCTCTGTGCACGCCACTGGACTTTGTTGCATCGAAGGTGCGAAGTGTTAACTTATAGTTGTTTTTACAAGCTTTATGAGTATTATCAATTATAAACCGTATGAATAAGCTATAAGATTCAAAACGAGATTAAATTATGAGATCATGTCATCATGACTTAATGCTGTTTTTTTTCTATTATTATTGAGATCAGTTTTTTTTTGCCTATACTACTTATTATATGAGTACTGTTACTAAATATGAAATTAGTAAACTATTCAAATAAATATTTTTTCTTTGAACCATTAATACCTTTGGTAAGACAAAAAATCTTTAATACTGCAAATCTCAGAGATTACTCAATACGGATTAGGGCTTTCAATACCGGTATTAGCCAATACGGGGATACCGGTATTGGGCTTTCAATACCGGTATTAGCCAATACGGGGATACCGGTATTGGAAGCCCTAATACGGATATTATTACCAGATGAATTATTATATTAAACACTAACACCCTTATTAATAAACCTAGTAAAGTAAGACCAGAAGGCCAATTCTCGTAATTTTAAACGTTCAAAATCTAGTCGCAGTCTCATCTCGGCGACAAACAAACGTCGAAAACTTGTCGAAAATGTGGGGAAATTAGAGGTATTTTTTTGACAGGTTGAGACTGAGAACGATCTTAAAATTACGAGAAATGGTCCTCAGGTATAAACTTTAGTCTAACCATACATTGACAAACAGACAACGCACACTCGTAAACTGCTGGGTCTAAAAGCATGAACACAAAAGTTCCTTACATCACAAAAGTGACTGAAGGAATCTTGATAATTCCTCTCCTAATAGACGATGAAAGTTTGCACGAAAGTTCGTCATTTTCCCTATGGTAAATCTCATTGGGTATACGGCTTGTTTAGGTATAAGTTTGGTATCATTTTCATCATCATCATTTCAGCCGAAACACGTCCACTGCTGGACATAGGCCTCCCCCAAGCACCTCCACTTCGACCGGTTTTGTGCTTCCGGGGATTCTTAGCACCCCTTGCCTCACCGTGGCCTTGGGAGCCATGTGGTATCACTTTACTCAGTTTATTAGTTAGGGGGCAAGACTAAATGACTAAATTAAACATGTACAGACGCCAGCACATCAACCTACACCTAACTGTCACATTTTCCCAATCAACTTTGAACCTTATGCTTCAGTGATAAAGTTGAAAATCTATTAAAGAAATTTGACAGATTGTAGTAGGTTGATGTGCTGGCGTCTGTACATATAAAGTGCAGCCAACGAGACAACATACGTAAACAACCTGACCTTTACTGAGTTACATTACGATAGCGAACCCATCTCTCGTACGCAATAATGACGTCAGTTCGTCGACGACGCGACGGCTGTCGTTGTGTGATTCGTGGTACAGGAAAGCGGTCGGTGCATTTTGTTTCACAATTTTTGTTCATTCCTGTTTGGATTGCATTCAAAGCGATACGATTTATTTTCGTTTCCGTATTTGTTTAGTTTTTTGTCAATTAATCCCAAATAGCAGCAAACGGCAACGCGGCAGGCCCAGAATAAGATGGCGAGACGAACTCTACTCTTTCCACAAAGATTGACGTGTAACAGCACTGGATAGGGATATGTGTGATATGTGTGTGTGACAAGGATTAGAATAGGAAGCTATTTATTTATTTATATACTAGCCTCTGCCCGCGACTTCGTTCGCGTGAAATTTCTTGTTCCCCCGACCATCCCCGTCGCATCGCATCACCTACCCGCGCTATCACTTCGCTTTCGCTTAGCGTTCTGTCTGACTTTTTATTCTTTTCGCTCGGCTCCTAAGAGACATAGCGTGATGTTAAATAGCCTATAGCATTCCTCAAGAACTGGGCTATCAAATGTAAAAAGAATTTTTCAAATCCGACTGGTAGTTCCAGAGATTACCCCCTACATACAAACTTAAAAACATACAAACTTACAAATTTTACCTCTTTATAATATTAGTATAGATAGTATAGATATAGTCTTTATTGAAGTTTTAAATTTTTGTAAAATTTCTTTAAATAAAAATGTTATGAACCCCTGAAAGTTTGTTTACATTATTTATCTCGTCTCGTTGGCCATATTTTACTTCTAAAACTTAGACTACTTATGAAAAGCTTTCGGTATATTCCTAATAGCTCTTTTAATCTTTCTTGTTGGCTTTTCATTTTGTATCAGATTAGAGCCAATGTTGAACTGAATGTTTGTCCTAAGTTGGGTCAAACATTCTGTGGGAGTACTGGGACTCCCAACATATGGCACAATGTTTGCAGCCAATGTAGATGTTGGATAAAACTTTTGAGCAGTATCAGCAATAGGAATAAAAGATTCTTCTTCAACATCCATTTCTTCATTTATTGTGGCTTTCGTGTCTAAATTATAGGTAACCGAGTCCGTTTCTACATCCATACTATGTGTCGAATTTGTATCTTTGACATTGTCCATTTGTATTTCAATATTCTCTTGTATTGTACAACTTTTTGCATCCATCATAGTTTCTTCATCCATAACTATAAATGGTATAGCATCTTTATTAGATTTATCAATTTCTTTCTCCATATTAGGTTCTTTTTTATTTTCTTTTCCAAGTGTATTGATAAAGAAGATTTTATTATTCCCAAATGAGACTTTGCAGTTATTATTGTCGATGTATTTCTTTGATCCACAGCAGTGACAAGTAGATCTGTCTTTATTATTGTTGGTGAGACAAACATTGCATTGCCATATCTTCTCTATCTTCGGTTCTTTGTCACATATCCCAATTTTCTTTGGTCTTGGTTGTATTTCTTCATTTTCATTAAAGAAACTAGCATTATTTGCCTGCTTTTCAATATCTTTTTTAGTTATATTATCAAGATATGTATTTTGTTTGCCTTCATCAGTAATTTTAACAACTTTGTCACTTGGTTTCTGACAGTATTCACATTTATTCAAATGTTTAAATAACCAGCAGAATTTGCAATCTCCTTCCTTTGTTTTAGTTTCAGCAATAGCATTAGTTACATTGTCGGTTACTTCATTATCTTTCACTGAACTGTATTTGTCAGGAGTTTTAGTAAATATCCAACTCAGATCAGTCTTCACTTTGATTGGACCTATTTCATGTTTAGGAATGTCCATTTCTTTAATTGGTTTTATATCATTCATATCTTGAAAGCTGCTTTTATCAACATGCTTAGGATTCGTGAAACGAAATGATACCATATCAGAATCTAATTTAATATTATGATTATATGTGTTACAATCGATTTCCAAAGCAATTGGATTAGAGAAATTGAACATGCTGGCCTTTGAAACTTTAAAAGATGACTTGATCACTTTATTCTCCATGTTATTTGGTTTGATCGAATCACTTGGATGTTTCTCATCAACAAGAATTGTGTCCTCTGGATCATGTGTTTTTCTAGCCTCATTGAATAGCATGTTATTTGCTGGAACACAAAGACTGACAACATCCATTGGATCTTTACCATTGAAGATGTTTTCTTTAACATCAGAATTTGTAGTTAAACCAATAGTTTGTTTATCATCAAGTAGGATTTTAGCCATTGGATAATCATTTACAATCAAGTCCTCTGATTCTATGTGACCGGTTACATTTTTACCACCAGGGTTAGCATTTTCTGGCAATACTATTTGGTTTACATCATTGTTTGCAACACTTTTACATGAATCAATTGGTTCAGTCTCCTCCATATCCATTTCAGTTACTGGATTACAATTCCCAGCTACATTGACTAATTCCTTAACATATTTTAGCATTTGATCTCCATTACTAGAATGCTCAATTACACTCATTCCCTGATTAGTCAGCATATTATCATCTAAATTACAATCCATGGTTTCTTCATCATTTATTTCAAAAAATCTTGGACATTTAGTGTCCTGAGTCGCAATATCACGGTTTATGATACTGACGGTATCATAAGCCCCTTCTTGGGGTTCACAGAAAACATAATAATAAAAGTCATCAGTCTTAAATTTATTTCTCGTAATTATCTTTGGTAAGGACAGTTTAAACTGTATTCCTTTGATGAGAGGAACATTCAGGATTTCCTTGTATGTTCTCTTTCTTTTAGTGATTGTCATTATATCGGCTTTACGAGGTACGTGTAACTCTTGGTATTTGTATGATTTTTGCTAGAAAAGGAATCACTTCTTACAGATGGAACATTATACAGTGAGATATTCATAAAAAAAATAGAATACTTGGGCCCGAGAAATGTGATGAAGAAGTGAAGGTGTCTAAGTGAAAGTTCTTTTTGCAGTAGTATTAGTAATGGAGCCAGATAAATCTTACATTAAATATTTGTAGGCCAGCATAAACAATTTTGATATTTTTAAAAACTTTAATCAAAGGAATGTTCTTCGCTTATCTGGTACAGTATTTTTATTTCACAAAGCGACGCGCGCTTACTTGTTGTAACCATGTGTACTAACTAATCTGTGAAGGTGTGCGTGAAGGAGAGTAGCGTCAGCACGTAAGACACACACACACACACTTCCGACTTCGCCCGTGTCTCAGACGGTTCCAAGAGCTCCTGCGCTTACAAACACATTCACTTGTGTACACTTGTTAACTACAAGTAAAGCGCGCGTTGCTCCGTGGGATAAAAATACTGTATTGACCAACCAACATTAAAATCCAAGTACATTACAACTATGTTAGATAAACGTAACAAAAATAATACTCACATCCGGTAAAGTTGAGGCTAGCACTGTATACAATGATTTATCTCCGACCAATTCCGGACAACTTCCATGTATGCAGACCATGTTGTCCAACTCCACCAAATCCGTACTCTTCTTCAGACAAACCAGACACAATTGGTTCGTTTTCTTCTCAACTAAATATTGCATTATACTTTTAAACTTATGCTTTTCTATATGCTGGAGATGGTTTGCGTGATTCTCTGTTATGTTTCCACATTCTTTACATTTGAAAGTCTTATCTACTTCTTCATTACCCCCTTTTCCTCGTATATGGACTTGGTTAAAGTGTTTCTTCAGCTGGTTTAGTTTGACAAAAGATTTACCGCATAATCGGCAATGATACCACATGTATTTTGGATGTTGTTGCTCATGGTTCAGTAACGATTCTAAGTCTGGGAGAACTTGCCAGCACCGTTTGCATTCAAATTCGTTCCAATCAGGTTCATTACTCAATGATTCTGTTCCTGAATTGATAATGTTTCTTATGGGTTCAGCGTAATCCATTACATTACCATGTTCTGCGTACAATACGTTAAAGTTTGGTTTTAGTTTTTGTCTACCTCTCTTCTTTGGTCTGTCAACGGGGTCTAGTTTAGTTAGTTTCTCGTTCATGTCATCAAAACAGTTTTGTAAAGCTCTTTCCGCTTGCTCGCACTGCTGAGTGAAGAGGTATGCGTTGAGAGCTCTGTCTATACACTTCTGGCATATTTTCTCTGGGAAGTTAGCTTCTTTTCTAGCCTGAAAAATTCATTGTTTTTTAAATTTAGAATACAGGAAATTTTGCAATAATTATGATCTCAAATTCAGCATCAACAAGTACAGATGACAGCACCTCAAGCTACCCGAAACTGTCAAATTTTCCCAATCAACTTTGAACCTTATGCGTTAGCGATAAAGTCGAATATCTATTAAAGAAATTTGACAGATTGTAGTAGCTTGATGTGTGTCTGTACATGCTACATGTTCATATATCATCATACAACTATTTACAGTGCGGCCGATGAGAGAATGCAACCTGTCAGTTTCATACAAATGAATATGTGTTTTGCGAATTTGATCTTTATTAGCTACTAGAATTGTTGCACTGACAGGTTTCAGGAAAGCATTCTTTTGTCAGCTGGACTGTAGTAAAACAAAAACAAAGATGTAGTATTACTAGCTGCACCCCGTGGTTTCACCCGCATAAGTCTCGATCCCATGGGAATATTGAGATAAAAAGTATCCTATGTCCTTTCTCGGGACTCAAACTATCTCTGTACCAAATTTCGTCTAAATTGGTTAAGCGGTTTAGGCGTTAAAAGGTAACATACAGACAGACAGAGTTACTTTCGAATTTATAATATTAGAATGGATTGCAAGTTTGCATCTAATGTTTATTGTTTATTTTATCCTATTGCTATGCCCCAATCTAATTGACGAAAGACCTCCTCCAGAACCACACAACCCACAATAAGAAGCTCGAAACATGCCAGAACTCCATGGAAAGAAGTATGCTAGGTAAAAGACTGGCCAATAAAATCAGAATTGACAGCATTAAGAAACAAACAAGAACATTATAAGAACAATAAAAAAGTTTAGTAGAACTAGGCAGGCCACTCAATCAGAAGAAGTGACTAAGACGACCCACTGACCGAAAAATGGTCAAAATTAGTAATAAATTGGTTCACAAGTGGCAGAAAGAGAAAACAGGGTAGACCTTGATGATATGACAAGAGTAGCTAAGGATAGAGAGAAATAGCGACAGTTGGAGGAGGCCTTTGTCAACTAATGACATATGGACAGGGAGTCGATGCATATTAGTGTTACTAAAAAACTAAAACATTTATTATAAATAAGCATGTAAATTACTGTCTAATTAAAGGTTATTTTTATTATTATTGCTATGCCCTGACTGGGTCCATATTTCTAAACCTAGCTTTAAGCCTATTGTAACATCTTTTAAAACTATGGAAAGCAATCTATACAAATAAATAAAATTGAAGTGTCCGTTTGTAATGTCAAAATAACAACTTTTTACTAAATGCATATGTACTGTACTTATAGCAAAAAACAAAAACATTTTTAACATTTCTGTTTGTTCTGGCTAATCTCCAAACCGGCTGAACCAATTTTGATGGGACTTCTACTGGCAGATAGCTGATGTTTTAAGGAGTAATATAGGCTTAGGCAGTGTTTCGTCCCAGTAGCAAGTACCTATGGGATAATTTCCGATATCCTCATGGGTGAAGCTGCGGGCTAGCCTCATAAATGAATATAAATATAAGAGAGGCAACTCACTCACTTTAGTCACATTGGTTCATTTTAATTCAATAGTAACAATAGCAGCAGTTGCCATTCAAAATACAAGTTAATTATGATTTACCTAATCAAATATAAATCACTACTCTGCCCGTAAGCACACAAACTAACAAAATTCTTAATGTGATCAAATACATGCATTACACAGACTTAATTCAAGCCATTTGTATGAAAATTTATGTCTGAAATAATAATTGGGTCACCAGTAAACAACATACCTTAAAAGGATAGAAACAGGCTATCATTTCTCTTATAGACACTTTATACACGACCCCAGTGCCAGCTATGTGCATTATCTGGTCCAGTTCGGACAATCCTACCGTTACTTTTAGACAGTACCGACATACACTCGTCTTTAGCTTTCCATTCAACAAATACTCCACAGCAACCTTGGTGGTCAATGGTACGCCAGGATCGTAGGCTTTTTTCGATGGCTCGATCTTTTCAACATTGTTAGACTCTGTCACATTCTTACTCGTTTTTGAATACGTTTTCTTGGGGCATAATGCCGGAAAATTTTGTTCGTCCATTATATAGGTTATGCGATGATTTTTATTTCATGAGGAGCTTGTTGCACACTTCTACATATTACAAGCACAGTTGGTAGTTTAACAGCTTGTAGTTTTTTAATTCTGTGTTATGAAGAACGTATTACAAAACCAATGAATAAATAAAATAATATTTTCGATGACAAGCCAAGCAAGTACGAAAATGGCGGAAAGAGAAGAGAGAGCGTCAATTATATGTCAGATGAAGACAATACTTTTCACGCATTGTTTATTTGCGTTCTATAAAAAGGCATACTTATATTTCAACAAAGACAAATGCATAAGATTGATGGTAAAAAAAAATAAGTTTTTAATTAAATTTTACACTGAAATAAAGAAATTCGTAGGTTTTACACAATTTTACACCATCTATCCAACGATTTCACTTTATAGCTACCGATTGACAACTGCAATCTAAGTGAATCCGAACGTGTTAAGTTTGTTCAATTCCATGTTCCATGTGCTTGTGCAGGGCGATAATTAGTAATCTGTGGGGCGATAATAAAAAGTACCAAATTAAAAATCACATTAAAATTACCATTTTCATGGCTGAATAAGGGGGTGCATCAATCAAAAAGTACTCTGTGGGGTGCATTCGTGTTGATAAATGACAGGAATATAAATAAGTTTAATTTGAGTGCTATTTATGTTTAAAACTAATTTAGTGCAGTGCTCTTTTATAAAAATTTAGTTTTGAACTAAAATGTTTTGACAAAACGCACTAGAATAATAACACGCCCACCGCAACACCAAATGACCAAATTACACAAACGTCAAAAATGGACAAAATTTTTCTGCTCTATCTAATTATTCCTGAAAAATAATCATTCACAAAAAATCTGGTTTCGTCATCCTTGTGCGATTGAAATCCTGTGTTAGAAAAACTGTTTTTGTGTTCAGTGTTAGTCAGTGTGGACAGTTATGACCTGTTTTCATTTATGGTGCAAGGCTTAGGGGCATCGATACTTCGCTAACAGTGACTAGTGAGTATAAAAAGCTGAGACTTCGTCAAGGCTAGGTCTCGTAACTTAATTATTAATTATCTGTTTGGATGATATCATGATTAGTTCTTTGAACTTTATTTTGTGATGTAATGTGTGAATTTTGAGAGAATAATGATTCCTTTGAGTTTTTAAAGTTATTTTTAGATGTTTGAGTACGCAATTACAGCTGGGTTTGTTTGTGTAGTGTTTACAGTGTGGTCATTTAAATTTGGAACAACTAAAAGATTCTGTTTGATTGGAGAGTGAAGTGGTAGATAAGTTTACTTCCTGTTAATTTATTTTTAAAATATCTGTAAGTATTTTTAGTTTTATTTTCATGGTACAGTTTATGTGTTCTTAGAAATTATATTGACTAAGACGACCCACTAACTAAATAGATATTTTCAAGTATTTTGAGTGATTACATTACAAAATTATTAAAACACTATAAGTACTAAATTCCTTTCTCTGACAACAGCAAGTAGACCATTCACAATTTAAAAAAAAATCCACCTGTATCCTGTTTTAAAATGAGCAAGTTTTACAGCTTCAACTTTCTATGTTATGGGTTTTTTTTATAAAAGCAAACTTCTTCAATAACATCACAATCGGGTTGTTGTCTCTTTTAACAATAAAAATAACAACTAGTGATAATTATTGTAGTAAATAAAAAGTACCTATAATTCATTTAAAAAAAATGCCCTGTCACATTATTCATCTAGCCGTTATCAAAATCATGTATAGGCCATAAAATAAACAACATAATATCTAAAAATAGCCCACATAGTATCTCCATGTACAAACAAATATGGTGGCAGTATATAAACAAAGCGTTCATAAACATAGACACTGAGTAAACATCTGCTGACCTTACCTTATACATAACACAATCCATATATATAAAACTTGAAGACATGCCATATTCTCTAAGTTATTATTAACTGTCTAAACCATGTGATTTATTGGTCATTATTCATTACAAGCTGGCCGGGTTTCACCGCATAAGTGTCGATCCCGTGGAAATTTTGCAATAAAAAATAGCCTATATGTTAATCCAGGTAGTCAGCTACCTCCATACAAAATTTTATCAAAATTGGTCCAGCCGTTTGAGTGTGAAGAAGTAACAAACATATAAACACAGACTCACAAACTTTCGCCTTTATAATATTAGTGTGATTACAATCAGGGTTGGGGATGGGCCCAGATGACTGCTATGGTAGTTTAACCTCTCAGGATAAGCTAGTACCAATTTATTCCGCTTATGGTATACATTCTGTACCAGCTTGTTCTAATGAAGTTGAAAGCAAATTTTCATAATCATTGTGATTGGTAGATTGAATTAATTGGTGACAGCTTGAGAGGCCCGTGGCTAAATAATAACATAGCCGCATAGGTCGATCGATCAGGATAAGCTACGCTTGCCGCGGTCGGTCTGTGAATGGGTGACCATCTTTACATACCAAATACCCTTCGTGCCTCGGAAAGCACGTTAAACCGTCGGTCCCTTTATAGATAGAGCGATTCAAGAGGAAGGTTTATATGTATAATACATGCATATTATAGTAGAGAAAAGCCGAGAAATTCAAATATTGGTAATGTGATGTCGTAACAAACAATATTTTTGTGCACTTACATTGCAAACGCTGGCTAAACCTTACGAGATAGATCAAATTAATGTACCATAGTACTACGGTACGGAATTGTATATCTTAAAAAGATTGATAAAAAAGCCCACAATGGTGTATGTTTATCTCCAAAGGATACAGTAACCAACTTTACATATTACAAAAAAATTATGTGTTATTTACCAAGCTATTTTAAACAATACAGTATTATGCTTTATCCAATTAAAAAAGAATTAATACATTGTGCATTTCATGTAGATCAAAATTGCCCTTTACAGCATATTATTAAAATGAGTGTCTTAGAAGATATCAGAGATTTAACCGGTCAAGCGGCGCGGTTCGCCGATCGGCGACAAACAATAGAAAATCAATTGTGTCTCATTAGCGGAGCTTGACAGATTAAAAAGCGGGGGCAGAGCGGCTGGCGGAGCGAGCGGTACGAAGTTCGCCAGCTAGTAAATACATAATATGATGGAAATATTTAACCTATGTGTAATATTAAATATTATTTTCCTCATTGCAATTATTATTACATTAAGTTTTTCAACTTAAAGCGATAAATATGGTGTTATTGTATTAATAGTAGGTCTAATGAGGTTTATCTGAAGCTCGTTATTATTTATGCATTCATCGCCGCGCCATAGACAATACAAAACTACTTATTGTTATCTTAATCTATGCAAGTGTGACAAATTTATCGATGTAGGGGTTAAGAAACTGGTTAGTCTGAAATATATTATGTATACTAGTTTTTGCCCACGGGAATCATGTTATGTCCTAAACATCCTCTTTAAAAAAAAACAGGTTAGGGTCGAAACTAACCGACTAATAAAAGGGCGCACGCGCTTCCGGCTTTCGGCTTACTTTTCTGCATCAGAATTGGCTCAGCAAGTTAGCCCAGAGGGGCAATTTTCACAGTCTTCTCAATCTGTCAAAAATACCTTTAATTTCCCTACATTTTTGACAAGTTCTTGACATTGATTGTCGCTGAGATAAAATTGCGTCTAGATTTTGAACTTTTTTTTATTACTGACTGGACAGGTCCGCTCAATCTGTGTGGTTATTTCCTCAAAAGACCATTTCAGACACCAATCTACATGGTCGTCACATGATCTGACCAAGATTTTGTCTGGATTTTAAAAGAGACTGTGACCTCTGAGTTTGTTTCGGCCTTTCTTCTCAGAGTAGTCAGATAGGAATCGCCGACCTCATCTAGCTTAAAAAAATATGATTGACGTGTAAAAGTGTTTGTACAAACCTACTTACAGAAAATAAACCATTTATCATTACGGGAATTGGCTTTCTGAAGTTGTTACAGACCAACAAACTTACTCTCGCAAGGTCTCAAAATAATAACCCCAAGAAAAAAAAAACAGAATTGATAAACGCAACACATTTGCCACCTCAAATGTTGAGGTCGAAATCTGACTCATCCAATTTGAAATAAAATCTGACGTATTTCCAATTGACGAAGAGGAAGTAAGGAAATGTTACCATATTCACTTCGCACGTAACTCTAATTGTCGGGGCAGAGTCAATTAACAATCGTGGGTCACTGTTTGGCCTTAATAAACATAAATAATTGTTTGTTTACCGTTAATTTTGGTTTCCGCTACCATTTTTGGCTGGATAGTAACAGCGGACGGGTCAGTTTAAAATTCTTTATGGTATGGTAATTCCTGGTCGAAATTCGTGGGTTTTTCGATTAGCCAACGATAGTGTACTATTGTCCGATTATATTTTATGTTGTCCTTTTCTTAATGAAATAGAAAGAATTAAGATGCACTGAACTTAAATTTAGTTTAGTTTGTGAACAAGGGAATCGGCGCCAATGACTAAGCTGTTAAGTATACTTATACAGGAAAACGTGTCAGAATTTCGCCCCAAAAGATGCGCTTTAAAACTAACAGTTGACTATTCCTAAAGACATTGAATTATTTACTATCTTAAATCTTTTTGACTATGCCAGACATGGTCGGTTTGCACGTTGTAACGTTTCGTATACCCTTTGTGCAACTACCCAGATAGTTTCAGACCGACATCCGTAAATCTAGACCGGAATTTCCATAGGATATCCGGAAAGCACCAAAGCTTCGGATTCCCGTAAGCTTCCGGTTAGCCAAAGCCAGCTTTGCCTAAATACTTAGCCTAGAATTCTTGATTTTTGCAGTTCAGTAAACTGTGCTTTGAGTAATAGTTTTCACACAGTGGTATTAGATTAGTTCAATGATCCGCCATAACTCGATCTCCTTGAATTTATTTATATAATTTACGTAGCGATAAACATTATTTACTTAACGCATAAGTACTTTACGGATGATAAATAAATGCGATCGCCTTTCGAAGTGCATTGCTTTAAATCATTATTGTAAGGACTTGGTGTATTCCTTTTCCGGTCCCTTTAAAGGTGGTGCGATGATGACCAACTTCGAATAAAATAGATAATGCCCGAATCCTATGCCAAATAAAACCGGTCAAGTGCATATCGGACCACGCATTCCATAGTTGAGATGAATATTTACGCAAGCACGGTAGACAATAGGCTAGTTTCCTAAAAAATTCTAATTAGTCCGTCAGTTAGATTATCGAAAAATAATGGACCCATATTTTTTCTTTTGTCAATCAAACAAAAAATGACAAAGATAAAGAGCGTCATTTGGGAGTGGGGGGTCGTGACGTCACGCCGTGCTAAAAATTGCTAAAAATTGTCGCACGGCGTGACGTCACGACCCCCAACTCCCAAATTTTGACGCGCTTTATCTTTGTCATTTTTTGTTTGATTGACAAAAGAAAAAATATGGGTCCATTATTTTTCGATAATCTAACTGACGGACTAATTAGAATTATTATTTTTTTACCCAGGAAACTACCCTATTATTGATTTACTAGCAGCGCCCCGCGGTTTCACCCTCATACCTAAGTTTCGATCCCGTGGAAATATCGGGATAAAAACTATCCTATATCCTTTCCTGGGACTCAAACTATCTCTACACCAAATTTTATCTAAATCGGTTTAGCGGTTTAAGCGTGAAGAGGTAACAGACAGACAGACACACTTTCGCATGTATAATACTAGCTGCGCCCCGCGGTTTTACCCGCATAAGTCTCGATCCCGTGGGAATATCGGGATAAAAAGTACCCTATGTCCTTTTCCGGGACTCAAGCTATCTCTATACCAAATTTCATCAAAATTGGTCCAGCCGTTTGAGCGTGAAGGAGTAACAAAAATATAAACACACACACACACACACACACACTCACAAACTTTCGCCTTTATAATATTAGTGTGAAGTGTGACTATTGTGATTAGTATGGATAGTAATTAGTATGGATTTATCAACCGCAAAAATAAGTTATTTCATAAGTAGTATTTCTACAAAAAAATAAATAAAAAAAAACAAAGTTATTTGTGCGATTGTAATCGAAAACATCCGATCAATAACTGGGGTTTTCACTCAAGCATTATTTAACTTAAAGTAGTCTGTTAATATGTATACTAACTATCATTATTATATGTATATTGTCAGATAATCAGATTCATTCAAAAACATCGGTTGCCATTTTCTCCGAGGAGATGGTTTGCCAAACGTGTAATTTTGGCTGTTTCGCTGCTCCTAAAAGTTAAGGCCGTACAAATTCAGATTAATGTTTACTTTGACCTTAATCAAAGGTGTCTGGGCTTGAATGGGCCATTTCTTTTATTAATGGCATCGGTATTGTCTAGACGGGATTAATAAAAGTTAGCAAGTGATCTCATTGAATTGATTGAAGTCATCAATGCCGGGCCGGATTATGATGCGTTAATGGAAGGTGATCTTGTTGGAATGTCATTTGCCGCTATAAGGATGAATGAAGTGAGTCACTTTATTCATCATTTTTCTAAAACGTGTTTCGGACTCACCATTTTGAGAGCAGTGGTGATGAAATAATTTATCTATAGTAATATTATAAAGAGATAAAATTTGTTTGTAAGTTTGTATGTAGGGGGTAATCTCTGGAACTACCAGTCGGATTTGAAAAATACTTTTTGCATTTGATAGCCCAATTCTTGAGGAAGGCTATAGGCTATTTAACATCACGCCATGACCCTTAAGAGCCGAGCAAAAAGTGAAAAAGAACGTTAAGTGATAGCGCGGGCGGGTGATGCGATACGACGGGGTGGCTCGGGCGAAACAAGAAGTTTCACGCGAACGAAGTCGCGGGCTGAAGCTAGTACAAAGTAAAGCGACTGTCAGGGTTCGAACCTACTTCTCGATAAGTCGCAGGCGTTACCACTGGGCCACCACTGCTCTCTGTTACAATTACGGTGCTGTACTATAAAGCAAATTAATAATAGTTACAACCAGAACGGGCGTAAAGTCTATTGTTTCATATTGATGTTATTTAATGATAAACAAATATCAACTTTATTTTAATGAAAATTAAGGTGATTTCAGAGTGACGAGCACTATTGAAAAAGTTATAAAAATGTTTGAAGTTGTAGCGTAAACTGCTCTTTATTGTGTAGGAATTAAAGTTATTTTTCCATAAACTTACCTATTTGCTTACATTTTTGGCAATTAAATCGCGAACTCAGATGTGTTGAAAAATGGGCTTACGGCCCCTAGAGTCTATGAAGACATCTTTATGCAGCTCATTCTTTCATTTTGCTCACCGTCACGGTAACATTAAGATGACTGATGTCTTTCAATTAATTGAAACGTTTAATAAATTATTCTGACAAGCAATTGGATGTTCAATTAATTTGCACAATGGACTGACCCTTGGGATAACAAGCGTAACCCACTATCAGTAGCAATGGGTTTCATTCTGACAGTTCTACAACATTCATTGCGTTATTTACATTGTTGAGACGACA
The DNA here is from genome assembly GCA_945859645.1 of Amphipoea oculea. Classification (NCBI taxonomy): domain Eukaryota; kingdom Metazoa; phylum Arthropoda; class Insecta; order Lepidoptera; family Noctuidae; genus Amphipoea; species Amphipoea oculea. Next base: position 1,856,389 of record OX243886.1, on the reverse strand, counting down.
AATTTTTCGATCATATGAAGCAATGGGTTAGGAATATCCTTCAAATGATTCAGATTGTGTTTGATAGTTTGTTACGCAATTACGGTGCTCAAAATCAAAATCAAAAGTCATTTATTCAAACTAGGCTGAGAATCAGCACTTTTCGAACGTCAAAATTACAAAAGACAGTCCCCCAAAACGCCCGCCCTTCGCCACTTCCTAGTGCTTTCGCTGGGGAGAAGAAGTGGCGGAACAAACTCCCCAGCAGCACAGCTGTCTGTTCAGTTAGAAAATAAGTGATTTTATACAATACTAAGTATGCAAAGTAATTAACATTACAGGACACACAGAACCTTAAATTAAATTATTTGCCATAGGTTAGCTAGCCACGCCAATATACCAACAAATACAATAAACACTATACGTACTCAAGCAAAAAAATTAAAATTAAAAGTGTAAACAAAAAAAAACTTACTGATCAAATAAAAGCCTCCAGGTATAAAGGGCGTGACAGCTTACATATTTATGCAATGCTGGGTTCTGTTTACATAGCTGTCACTTGAAGTCACAAAAATGATAAACTAGGACCATCGAAGTAAATACTGCTGTACTATAAAGCAAATTAATAATAGTTAGAACCAGAACGGACGTAGATGAAGACATTCATTCTACTCGGGAGGTTAATGATGCTATATGGCAACTATGTTCTGTGTTAATTAACGTCAGAGCTTGCCTCTTTGATGGCCTTAGCGCCGACGTTAATGAAGGTAGAAGCTCGCCTACCTACACACGGGTGTAATATCACACCTTTTCTCCCGTTTTTCCCAAACGTAGTAAAGTAAAGCCGAGAATTTGTCTGCTGTTCTTATCAACAGAACCTGAGAACGTAAAATAATACCAGCGGGTTAATTGCGAAACACACTAACTATAGGAATTGATTTCATTTTGACAGTTCAACAACATTCATTGCGTTATTTACGTTGTTGAGCTGACCATTTTTAGGGTTCCGTAGCCAAATGGCAAAAAACGGAACCCTTATGGATTCGTCATGTCTGTCTGTCTGTCTGTCCGTCCGTCCGTATGTCACAGCCACTTTTTTCCGAAACTATAAGAACTATACTGTTGAAACTTGGTAAGTAGATGTATTCTGTGAACCGCAGTAAGATTTTCACACAAAAATAGAAAAAAAACAATAAATTTTGGGGATACCCATACTTACAACTGAAACTCCAAAAATTTTTTTTCATCAAACCTGTACGTGTGGGGTATCTATGGATAGGTCTTCAAAAATGATATTGAGGTTTCTAATATCATTTTTTTCTGAACTGAATAGTTTGCGCGAGAGACACTTCCAAAGTGGTAAAATGTGTGTCCCCCCCCCTCTCTAACTTCTAAAATAAGAGAATGATAAAATTAAAAAAATATATATAATGTACATTACCATGTAAACTTCCACCGAAAATTGGTTTGAACGAGATCTAGTAAGTAGTTTTTTTTTAATACGTCATAAATCGAAAACCGCAATTTACCTTTCACAAAGTTACAACGAACTACAAGAACTTTTATATTATGTTACTTGCTGCTACGGAACCCTTCATGGGCGAGTCCGACTCGCACTTGGCCGGTTTTTTGCAACATGTGAAGCAATGGATTAGCTTCAAAATGATTCAGATTTTTGTCTTTGATGGCCGTAAATGAAGGTAGAAGCTCGCCTACATATGTGGTGTCATATCACACCTTTCTTCCGTATTTCCCAAACGTAGTAAAGACAAGAATTGTCTGCTATCCTTCCGGTATCTTTAGAACCTGAGAACCTATCGACTCCTCACAATTAAATAATTTAAAAAAAATTACAATACACTTGGATACTCCCTCTCATCGAGAGAAAACCTGTGTCCCAGCAGTCTGAACATTTTAGGCTGATTATTTAATAATTTGACTGCAATACAGGACGATTTACCTTCTCAGAATAATAACTAGAACCTCACCCTGGTACACACCCATGTCATTCTGAAAATATCAGCTACTTACTTGAGAACCCATGTTTCCTCATGATGTTTTCAGTGATGTCCAAGATTAATACACAATTCATCTGGAAATTTAGTCCTCTGCCGGTGACCGCACTGGACAGGGTTGGTGACCGATAGGTATTGTATTTGGCAAATGTGATGCTTCGATGGTTCGTCATGTGGAAACGCTGATACCTATGGGTTTTTCAAATGTTAATGTGTGTGGAAAGGATGAATCAAAGGTGACAAAAGGTATTTATAACGCGAACGCGAGCTAAATCGCCGAATGGGAGGACATACCCTGACCTAATTGTTAATGTCTTTCGAAAAGGTCAGGCAAGGTAAGCTGGGGAGCTGTTCCTTGCATTTATGTTCACATAACTCGTCAAAATGAGGGTAGGTACTGATTTTTTTTCGCGATTTCAGGTTTCGTCCCATAGTAAAAGTTGTTCATAATGATGATTACAATGACCCCTTAAAAGGATGCCCATGAATTAAATTTCATCCTGTATAGTGTTTTAGAAAACTTACATCGAGTTACAACTTCAATTTGAGTAAGTAACCAGTTCAGCATAGCTCTATTGACAACCACTCGATAAACTTCCGTTCAGTATCGAATATCAATCAATGTAGGAGACCTCTAAGCGCTGGTCACAAGTCCACAACACGAAAATATTGTCAGTTTAAATCAAATAGACGACCGTTAAGTATTCTTCCGACAGCTGTCGGGGCAAGGCAAATCAGGTTATCGAAATGTGCCATTTTCGATACGATAGCCTGTCGGATGTTTGTGAATAGCCATGCCGATGGTGTTTATGGTCGTCCCCAAATCTATTGTCATCATCATATCATCTGCCTAGCCTTTTCCCAACTATGTTGCGGTCGGCTTCCAGCCAGCCTAACCGGATGCAGCTGAATACCAGCATTTTACCTGGAGCGACTGCCTATCTGACCTCCACAACCCAGTTACTGGGTAATACGATACTCCTTGGTAAGACTGGTTGTCAGATTTTCGGGCTTCTGACGACCCGTAACGACTGTCAAAGATTCACGAAAGACAGCCTGGGCCAACGGTTTAACGTGCTTTCCGAGCCACGGAGGGGTTTTGGTATGTAAAGATGGTCACCCATCCACGAACCAAGCGCGGCAAGCGTAGCTTAATAATAGTAATAATTTTCTTTCGAGCAACAAGACTCATAGGGTCAAATCACACCGAGATGGCAGCGAAGCGGCGAGCAGTTTCAGTGTCATATAATTTTAAACTTTATCTTCATTACAATAATACATAGTATCGCTTGAGAAACTTGAGTCGTCGGAGTGCACGCGGCGCCGCGGGCGGCCGCGCGACCTTTCAAGTTTCTCAAGCAATACTATGTATTATAGTAATAAGGATAAAGTTTAAAATTATACGACACTGAAACTGCCCGCCTCTTCGCTTCCATCTCGGTGTGATTTGAGCCTTAGTGTTAGTAACAATATACTTACAAACTATGTTAGTAATACACTTACAAAACAAAACCAAAAACAGAAAACAGACTGTGACATCACTGCTGCACGGTGACAGGCCCAGCCGAAACCCTGCAGCAGTGGTTCACAAACGCACAATCAAGCCTGCTCGCTATCATAGACCCGTGGCCCGTGGCTTAACCTGATCGATCGACCCGTGTGGCTGTTATTACTTAGCCACAACCACAAGCCGCTCCAAATCTGTTGTCATATTAAAAATATTCAATCTTGATTAACCCGACGACGTAGCTCGTAGTTAACTGTCAATATAACGGATAGTTTCGTTCGTAGACACTACCAACTACTAATCGTCGAGGTTATAAAGGTCGTGACCCATTTCCCTCCCAGTTAATGTAAGGGGTCGCCAACGAACGCTATAAAAGCAATATAAAGTCTTCTTTTTTAACCGACTTTAAAAAAGGAGGTACTGTATTCGACCCGTATGTATACAGTATGTTTGTATGTCCGCGATTATCTCAAAAACTACTGAACCGATTTTGATAATTCTTTCATTTGTGTGATCTACATACTTTCAGGAAGGTTATAGTATATAATACATTAGGTAATTATTCTTATGTACGAAGTTAAATGCATAAATGTACTGCATCTCCGACATTTCTATGCGAATTTTGATGATTCTTCTAGTCGGTGTCTTCAATCCTTCAGTGCACAAGTGTTAATTGAATTTGTGTGGGGTAGGTACAACTAAAAAGAGAAAAATAGAAACTTTTTTTACAAAAAAACAACTGACTTCAAAAAAAACACTACAAACTGAAAAATAACTTTAATTTCGGAAGTCGGTGTCGAAAAAAGAAAATGCGGAACCAACGACACCGACTTCCGAAACGAAAGTTATTTTTCACTTTGTAGTGTTTTTTTTAAGTCGGTTGTTTTTTTGTAATTACTGTACTGCAGTTAAGGATTGATGAAATTCAATGATATTGCGATTTGGTGAAGAAAATACCATTTTTCTATAGTGGGTGGTAGTAAAGAGCAGTAGTGGCCCAGTGGTAACGGCCGCGACTTACGAGTTGTAGATCGTGGGTTCCAACCGAGACATGCGCTTTACTTTGTGTAAATAATTTCATCATCACTGCTCTCAAAACGGTAAAGGAAAACATCGTGAGAATCATTTGACGATTTGGCGTTCCGCAATTAGGCTGCCGCAGCCTAATTGCGGAACGCCAAATCGTCAAATGATTCTGATCAGTTGGCTTCATTTCTATCACAATTGGCTTCATTTTACGATTTTCGAATTGCGAAACTCTAGTTTCTGCGCAGGGCCTTAACGTTCATAATTGGTTTCATAATAAACTAGAGTTTCGCAATTCGAAAATCGTAAAATGAAGCCAATTGTGATAGAAATGAAGCCAACTGATCAGAATCATTTGACGATTTGGCATTCCGCAATTAGGCTGCGTCATGTCCTAGGACGAAATATTCGAAGACATGTGACATCTACCAACCCGCAATTGGCTCGCGTGGTGGATTACAGCCCACTCCCTTTTATAGAGAGAAGGCCTGTGTCCCAGCAGTGGGAACATTATAAGCTGATAATGGGTGTCGAAAAAGCGACTTGGATTATCTCAAATAGGACAACTTGCAGACTGGCTAATAGTATTGCAATCACTGTAAAAGTGTAGATTTTTTTAAAGTGAAAACTATGCGCGTTGGAAATTTTTTGAGATGGGAAAAAAACCATTGAATCTGCGCCACCGTTACCGTAACCGACACCGCTTCGGATGTGTTCGGCTGTCCTCGGGATGTACTCGGTTTTAATGTATTATCCGATATGTCAGTGAGTGATGGCAAAGTATTCTGTTTGTGTTTTGTTTTCACTTCTGTCGGCACTCCCGGAGTGCCACTGTTTTTTTTTTATTGTCAAATGGGCCTGCTCTTGGCCTCGCATTATACCCGTCATTGGGAGTACCAGATTCTCTGTTCTTGGGCTGTCAAATGAATTTGTATGACTCCTTGCAAGATAAGTTAGTCGACAGTCATCACCATCAATAAAAAAAAATGCTGTTTCATAGAAAAATGCAATACCTATTCGCTCAAAATGTATGGAACAGCATTTTTTTTTAATTAAAACTAAACTGACATTGTGGTTCGACATAATAAGTATGTACAAAACAAACTAACCTGTCCCATTATTATGAAATAAGATACCAGGCTCGCATAACCACGTGTAGTCAATGTCATACAAAACTATGCGAAGGAATGCCTTTGCAAATCAACACCTACATGCATCAAATATCTTAAGATCCTGATGATATCATAACATTATGAATCATCTCCAAAAATAGACCTTATGTTATAGCCTATAAGGTCTAGTACAACACCTTGAAAATGTTTGATTTGGCTTCTGTGAATTGAATCTTATTTACAGGAATTTTAGGTTGGTTTTCGTCTGTGTCTAGAAATAACTTTGAGATAACCTGTTACGTAAATTCGACTTTGTTGCGTGATGATTAAGGTGGTTTTTGCTTTAAGCTTAGAAGATTTGTTTATTTGTATTGCTCATCTGAAAATATCGATATCATTTGTAATTCAAATATATTAGCGTTAAATATAGCGAAGTATCGTTCACATCCTTTGCGGGGCAAACGGATACTTGATTGATGTCATATCAATTGAAATTTTTGACTAATTTGTTGTAAGTAATAGACCCCTGTTCCTTATATCCCTACTGATATCTCCACTGGTAGGGATACTTGGAGATTTTTTCCAATTATCGCTACCGGTAGGGATATATGGAACCTTGTGCTCCATATATCCCTCCCTACTGATCCGCACTGGTTGGGATACTTGGATTTTTTTCCGTTTATCACTACTAGTAGGGATAAAAAGTTTTTCAAGGGTTTTTTTTATCCGAAAATCAATCTGGAGGATATGACATGACGACATAGAGAATATAGTTCTTGCATGACGATGATAATAATGACGGTGCATTTTTTGCTAAAGCGCTGCCCAAACGTAGGACCTGACACCTAAAACGCTCAGTTTTTTGTCGCACAGATAGGCGCACGCGCATTGGTACATTTGGTACATAATACAAGCCATAAAAATGGAGTATATTGTCAAATGTTCAAAACTTCAAAGAAAGACTTATCCTAACTAGTATTATAAATGCGAAAGTAAGTTTGTTTGTTTGTTATTGTTACCTTTTCACGCCGAAACCATTGAACCGATCATCCTGAAATTTTGCATATTATACGTTGTCAGGTGCACAGAAACGGACATAGGGGGTACCCTATGTCCGTTTCTGTGCACCTGACACTCTTTTCAAGCACTTTTTTTCAGGATGAAAGGTATTTCATCCTGAAAAAAAGTGCTTTTCCCGAAAAACAACAATAACGTTATTACGATAATAGATGGCGCCACGTGTCTTTCGAATCATGATTGAATTATATTAGAAGAAACTCGAAGCTGACGCAGATGAAACCACGAGGCGCAGTTAGTATGTGTATAAGTAGGATTCTACAAACATTTTTACACATCAATCATATTTTAAAAACTAGATGAGGTCGGCGTTTCCTATCTGACTACTCTGAGAATAAAAGGCTGAAACAAATTCAGAGGTCACTAGTCTCTTTTAAAATCCAGACATAATCTTGGCCAGATCATGTGAAGCAGTGAAGACCATGTAGATTGGTGTCTGAAATGGTCTTTTGAGGAAAGAACCACACAGTCAAAGTCAAAGCATTTATTTGAAACAGGCACATAAAAGGCACTTTTGAACGTCAATAATTATCTACATAAATACATATAAAATTCAAAGTCCTGACTGACTGACTGATATATCAATCAACGCACAGCCTAAACCGCTGGTCCTAGGGACATGAAATTTGGAGGGTGTGTTCTTTGTAAAGAGTAGGTATCCACTAAGAAAGGGTTTTTCGAAATTCCACCCCTAAGAGGGTGAATGGGGGAAGGTAAAATTTCAAGCGGACGAAGTCGCGGGCAGAAGCTAGCCTTAAAATAGAATTGATTCTTGTCGCCCCTTCCAAAAGGTAGTTTTCGTATGGAGAAGAATGGGCAAGAAACTCCATCGTCCAGATTGAGTGGACCTGTCCAGTCAGTGCACGCATTTGTCAGTAATCGTGCAGCTCAACGTGGCTCAACTCAGAACTTAAGGAGCTCAACGATTACTCGAAAAAACCGAGTGTGCTTATGACCACACGACTGAAGTGAAACTTCAAACGTATTTGGCTATGAGAGGAAGAGAGAAAGAAAATGTGCGCGCGCACTGCTTTCTCTTTCTTATATCCCCCACTCAACTCCCGTTCGCCTCGCCCGATCACACTTTTCGTAACGCTTACGTTACGCGTTCACAGAACAGATGGCCGATGGGGCCGAAAGGTTCTGGAGTGGCGACCGCGTCCCGGAAGACGTAGCGTTGGAAGGTCTCCCACAAGGTGGACTGACGACCTTGTGAAGGCCGCAGGAACTCGTTGGATGCGAGAATCACAAAACCGGTCGAAGTGGAGGTGCTTGGGGGAGGCCTATGTCCAGCAGTGGACGTCTTTCGGCTGAAATGATGATGATGATGACTCGGACCCCACGGCCCGAGGGTTTCAACCCCAAACGGCTCGAAAATATAATTTCCGATAAGGTTATTATATTTTGTAGTTAAATAATTACTTAAAAGTGATGCAGTAACTTGAACTTTACAATTACAATAAAAGGACATTTATATTTGTCCTTATAAAAACCTTGCGTTGCGGTTTCCGATAGCTATTTATATTTTTAATGAACTTGTCATTATCGTGAATATTTGCGTAGGATTGTGATTCAATCAAACCGTTTGTTTATGCAGCGTTGTTTGACCTTAGCCCGGTACAGATTTTAATGAGTTCAATATACAACCTGACATTGACCTGCAAATTGCATTGAATTTCGCGGGCTCCTCTGGCGCTTCCTTAAGGTGAATGGGTAGTTGTAGCCCGCGAAATTCAATTTTTCTTACGTTTTTTGCATTTTTCAGGTCAGTGTCAGGTTGTATCTTGATCCAAATATGATTCGCAACTATAATAGACATGTATTTACAGAATTATAGTCATTAGAGTCATTAATATATCTCTATAAGTTAGATTTCTACCACTAACACTTTTCCATACGAGATTTGTTCTTAACGGTAGAAATCTAACTTAGAAAGATGTATTAATGATTCTAATTATTATAATTCTGTAAATACATACCGGTTATAGTCGCGAATCATATTTGGATCAAGATACAACCTGACACTGACCTGAAAATTGCAAAAAACGTAAGAAAAATTGAATTTCGCGGGCTACAACTACCTATTCACCTTAAGGCGACTACATCATGACCTAAAGCGCGGTCTTTGTCGCACTGCATAGATAAGAAAGAGAAGCGCGATGACACAACACTATTAATTTATTGCATTACAAAAAATCTATTGTTTGGACTAAAAAATTAAAACACTAGTAATATAGTATGTTGCTTGTAGAATAATCTGACAAATAATCATAATGATTGTATAGTTTTTATTGTAAAATAAATTTTTGAAGTGAAAACTTCTTTAGCGGCGTTGAACACTTTTTGTAATGGGTAAAAAATGTTAAACTCGCGTCAGGGCATCGCGTCAGGACACGTGACCGTCAGGAGAGATTTCCCCCCCCCCATCTCTTTCTACGGCGGCGCCAACCGAAGTGAACCAAGTGAGACACGACAAAGATGGCCGAAGAAAATGACATTTGACGTACAAATGTTTGAAAAGTCAGTTTCGTAAACAATAGTACTGCGAGGAGCCGCAGTTGTATTTTTAATTTATTTTGAACTTCTGTTTAACCAATTTAGTTTATTAATATATACCTACCTACAATACAAAATAGAAGCGACGAAAAATATAACGAAGCACATTATAGCAACAAGAAATGCTGTGGGACATTGCTGCTTTTGTGTGATAAAATTTTAATGTCTTTGTGTGAAAAGAATGCTTCCGTGTCGACCACGGAAGTTTACACCCTGCAGGGAGATGCTCCAGTAGGGTGTGGCTGTGAAGCTATGTTGCAAAACATGCTCCACGTCCTATCCTGCCTTATTTGTCCTACCCAAAACATGCAGTCAAAGTGACCTCTGCGCTGCCACCGACGACAACGTGGAAGTGGCAATATTTTGAGCCAACAAGATCTAAAGTAAAAGAGAAGAAATTTAGGGAGTAGTTCATTAATAAAAAGCTTGTATACAAATATCAGTTTATTTTTATAATACTTGTACGCACCGGGACTTACAGCTTAGTACGGCTGTTATTCCAAATGCATACAGTGTGGCTAAGTTTGTAACAATTGAGCCTGGTATCTATGGTTACCTCACCCTACTGATTATAAACCTACAGCAACTACTTAACACCCTAGTTATCCTAACACCCTAACCTATCATACAAGCCTACGGGAGACCTACGGGAACAGACAGAATTTGGGTAGGAATAGGGGTTTGTGTACGTCGTGCAATGTGTACACAGGAAATAGTTTTGTCATTGCCGGTCCCACAGACTCATAGAACTGGTGATGGCTAAAGGTGTCTTGGCCATAGTGAGAGGAATTATGGAAGATGAATCAAACTCTACTCCAGCTTGATGACTAATTTATTCATTTACTAATTACTAATTTATGTGGAACGAATGTATGTCGCTCTTGATGCTGACGCTGGCGTATGTAACTCTTGCCTGTTCACGGCTGAACAATACTCTAAACTCTAATTTGGCTTCTAAAACTTGTGCAAGCAGAACAACATTTTTAAAATGTTTGCTTTTCATTTGCCATCTGTGCCATCTCTTCTGTAGGCCGTTTCATTTTCTGCTATTCGTAGTGAAGCACCATCCTTACTAGTCCTATTGACCTGAAATACAAAACTAATGTTATAAATTCTTTCTCTTCATTATCTTATTTATACTGATTTAATTAATCAGTAGCGGCATCAAAATAACAGTCATTATTATTCTTATGGCGGGTTTTTTTTTGTTACAATGAGTTTTGTACAGGCAAACGAAGTTCTTCATAAAATTGTAAATTGGATAGGCACCTAATTCGTAAATCATGCCAGGCTGCCCCTGTTTAGCGTTAGTGCTTGTGTCAGTGTTTTTATTTTCTATTATGGAGACCTCTCCCTGACCAATTCTTCCAAAAAATCTAAGGATTAGAAGCAAAAGCAAGCATAAGTATAAGAAATTGAGAATGTTTACAAAACATAACTTACTTTGAACACATTTTAGCTGTAACAGTAGGTACACACCTTATCCTCCTCCAACCAATATTCAATTCTTTGCCCTTCATTGCAACTAGTCTCCGGTCTTAATTTCATTTATTTTAAATACAAAAAAAATATTCAAAAGTATTTTAGTTTGACACATACAATATCAAATTCATTCATTGACATATTCATATTGTTTCCATGACGACCATGACGTTGTCGCGTCAAAACTGTTGAAACTGTAGACAATAAATTAGTTTTTCATACGTAATAATGTCTATGGACACAAATATTCGGTTCGTAGACAGATATTCTCGTATGCCGATTTAATGTGTTGGCCAATTTGTTGGATGACTTCATTACATTCACTACTCATTACTTGATTTCTTCATTTATTATTTATGTCTGTAATTAATATGGTGTACATAATAAAGAGTATTCTATTCTATTCTATTCATTATAATGGCAACATTTAGAAGTTGTAGGACATTCTAGTTATAGAACGTTTATGAAGCGTTTATGAATACAAAATTTTATCGAATGTTTTAAAGGCCTATTGAGCATTTTAAGTAATGAATGGTTTAAACCTTCAATAGGCTTTTTTATGAATAAGACCGAAAGTGTTTAAAATATGGAAATTGAACAAAGTGCATCTATTTATGAAAAAAGTGACGCAGAAATATTGAAAAAAAATTAGTAATATTAATTAAATTAATAATTGATTTATTTCAACGTTAATATTCAAGTTTTCACTTCTGCCGGCACTCCCGGAGTGCAACCCGTCTTTTTTTAGAGGTATTTTCATGATTTTTTTCTATCGTATCAAATTAGTTTTATCATGTTTTCAACACACTATCTACCTAGCATATATCCTGAAGAATATCATATATTTTTCTGATTTTGTTTACTGTAGTCGATCATATACTTTTATTGTTTCTAAAACTTGCGTTTTAGCCCCTTAAATATATGCCTTTTAAATTCGACATAATTATTTGCTTATTTTGTGCGTTGTGGGATAAGAAAAGAGTCTTATTGGCCACATGCCGCTGTCCATCCGACTGATTTATTCTCGGAACCATCTGTTACTACATCGGAGTTAAAGTGATGGCTATACTTAGCCTGTACTTAACATTTAAACATCTTTTAACCGAGTAACGGAAACTGGTGTAGGTAGATCTTGGTATAGTCGAACTTGTAATTGCTTTAACACATTTGACGACATTAAATTGAAACTTCACTAGCCGGATTCATATTACTGTGTTGTGTGACACGATTGTGTCGTGTCGTGACTTTATGACGCAGTGTTAGCCAATGAAAACTTGTTGAGATTTGACGTAGTCCTGGACAGATTCGTTTGATTGGTGTATCCCAATTGACGACACAACACGACACAGTAATGACGTGTCTGTGGCCTTGTCGTAGCGAGGTCTACTTTATACACCTACACCATCGTTACGTATCTTAAAGATTATGCGCTTGCATTTAAAAATTTGATGTTTCCCTATTGATTTAATGAAAACGTCACAACATCTGGACAAAATGGACCTCCAATAGTTCTATTAGTAAAATTAGCCCATCATCATCATTTGCCTAGCCTTTTCCCAACTATGTTGGGGTCGGCTTCCAGTCAAACCGGATGCAGCTGAATACCAGTGTTTTACATGGAGCGACTGCCTATCTGACCTGCACAATTTATTGCACAGAAAAATCGGGTTTCTTGCGAAAAAGTCAGAATTTTTCCTCTTTTATATCAAACCAGTTACCAGCCACATTTACGTCACTTGTATGCAGTTTATCAGCTATAATACCTATACTTGAAATATTTCTAGCCCATTTCAACCCAGTCATGGAGTCTAAACATATTCGGAATTAGGCTGAACAAATAAACAACGTTTTTACTTAGACATTCTAGCCATATTGTTGCAGATTAATCTGTATTTCGGCCTGTTTAGATTTCAAGGTGAAGGAAGTATTCGCACACACCCACTATACGCCGAATCTGATACAATTTAATATGAGCTCCAATAAGAATATTATTATAAGATTAGCGATACATACATGAACTCGCTCCTTCTTCCCATGGGCATGGCAGAAACTTCAGAACTCCATTATGGACATGTGCATCCTTCCCATTCTGGCCTATGGATCCCAGACTTGTTCTTTGACAAACATTCAAAAGTCCAAACTCAAGCTTTGCCAACGTGCAATAGAGCGCAGTATTCTAGGCTTCAATTTGACAGACCATATACGCAACACCACACTGCGCTCCAAAACACAGATTATTGACGTTGCTCAAAAAGCCGCTAAGCTGAAGTGGGACTGGGCTGGCCACGTCTACCGTATGCCCAATAAGCTCACGTGGAGCCCTGACACAGCTAGAAGGCGTCGCGGCAGACCCCGTAGAAAATGACGGGACGAGCTGGACAAAACAAACGACCAGTGGTCCACTTTAGCCCTGGATCGAAAGAGCTAGAAGTCATGGGGAGAAGCCTTTGTCCTGCAGTGGGATGATGCAGGCTAACAGTAACAGAACTGCACCTGCTAGGATCCGTACATACTCTTTTCGCCTCGTTTACGTTCATATATCTGTGCCCTGATTCACAACCATACGACAGGCTATCGTATCGAAAACCTGACATTTCGATAACCTGATTTGACTTCCCCTCAACAGCAAATAGCTGTTGGAAGAATAGCGGGCGTCTATTTAATTTAAACTGACAAAATTTTCGGGTTTTGGACTTGTGAACAGCATTGAGAAGACTTCTACGATAACAATTATTGATGTTCGATACGATACGGAAGCATATCGAGTTTTTGTGAATAAGGGGGCAGGTCTTGCATGCCGGTTGCGAGTATTACGCTCCTGACCTTTCTGAAGAACAGGAACATCACCAATAAGGTATATGTCCTCTAAAGTCTTTGACCAGTGCGTGTTGCTAGTGATGACATTATGGCACTGAAACTTGGTCGCTTACAATAAGCCTTATTAGAAGGCTGAAAGTCACCCAACGGGCAATGGAGAGGGCTATGCTTGGAGTTTCCCTGCGTGATCGAATCAGAAACGAGGAGAACCGAGGTAACCGACGTAGCCCGAAGAATTGCCAAACTTAAGTCGCAGTGGACAGGGCACATTGCTCGCAGAACAGTTGGCCGATGGGGCCGAAAGGTTCTGGAGTGGCGACCGCGTACCGGAAGACGTAGCGTTGGAAGGCCTCCCACAAGCTGGACCGACGACCTTGTGAAGGTCGCAGGAACTTGTTGGATGCGAGAAGCACAAAACCGGTTGAAGTGGAGGTGCTTGGGGGAGGCCTATGTCCAGCTGTGGACCTCTTTCGGCTGAAATGATGATGATGATGACCTCTTAGTTTCCTCACATCTGCCTTGTAAATACATTTTGTTAGTCACCTTTCATTCTACCTCTCAATATGAGGTGACTGAGACAGAATGATGATTTAACGTTAGAAATAAGATGTGATGCAAGTGGGCTTAAGTAAATGACGTCCTTAATAGTTGTTCTGTCGTATCTATTTGTTTATAAATGACCATAAAATAAACAAAATTTATCTATTACTATTTTAGTAATGACACAAATTTGGGGGCATTGGATGACCCCTGCACCCAGCCAGACAGAATAGATTAGATAAGCTGAAATAACAAACAATATAAACAGTCCCTATTTCAGTGCTGGCTTCCGGAGTAACGCTAACTTGGATTCCCAACCTTTGTGCGACATTCAGTCCGTTCTTAGCAACAACCTTCAGGCCAAGTGCAAATGAGAGATAGCTGATAGCCTTTAATGCGAGTTCAAAAACTAATAATCATAATTATGAGCTTCACAACATCTGTTGAGGACTCATTTCTTTGGTATTGTTAGTCGAATCGTTGTGCTCCTCAAGTTCTGAGTTGAGCTGCACGATTTTTGACAAATGCGTGCACTGACTGAACAGGTCCGCTCAATCTGTGTGGTTCTTTCCTCAAAATACCATTTCAGACATCAATCTACATGGTATTCACATGACCTGACCAAGATTTTGTCTGGACTTTAAAAGAGACTGTGACCTCTGTGTTTGTTTCGGCCTTTCTTCTCAAAGTAGTCAGATATGAAACGCCGACCTCATCTAGCTTAAAAAAATATGATTGACGTGTAAAAGTGTTTGTACAAACCTACTTACAGAAAATGAAATCATTTATCATGAAAATTATTGGTAACACTACTCGTAAGTCTTAGTCTGGCATTTAACGAGTTAACCATAATTAGCTGACGCGAAAATTTTACCCTGACCAGGAATGCCAGCATGTACAAACGCCAGCACATCAAGCTACCCGAAACTGTCAAATTTTCCCAATCAACTTTGAACCTTATGATTTAGCGATAAAGTTGAAAATCTTAAAAAAAATTGACAGATTGTAGTAAATTGATGCTGCTAGCGTCTATACTTATCTAGATGTTTATTCTGCGACAGCAGTATTTATTCCCCGACATCCACAAAATAAACACAGCTCATCAAAAAGTCCCTATATTAACTCTATATTATCTCTGTTTGCTTCCGCAGGAGCGGCGCGGCGATATGTGCGGGCGCAGATAATATACAACGCCCCCGACTTTGCTCTGACTACCGTAAGTTTATTATTACTGTCACTGGCTTGTTTATTTCGTACGACTGTTGTTTTGGTACTGAGTCTCAGAGGGGCAATTCTCGTATCTTTACGAACGTTCACAGTCTGATCTCAGTCTCAATCTGTCAAAAATACCTCTAATTACCCTCCATTTTTGACAAGTTTTTGACATTGATTGTCGTTGAGATGAGATTAAGACTAGATTTTGAACGTACATATACATACATATCGTAACGTCTTTTGACGTCAATATTGAAGTGAAACTTCTTTACGCACGTTTGACTTGGGGAGTAAGCTGGCGAACGCGTGACGTAAGCGTTACGAAAAGTGTGATCGGGCGAGGCGAACGGGAGTTGAGTGGGGGATATAAGCAAGAGAAAGCAGTGCGCGCGCACATTTTCTTTCTCTCTTCCTCTCATAGCCAAATACGTTTGAAGTTTCACTTCAGTCGTGTGGTCATAAGCACACTCGGTTTTTTATGAAACTATTTTTTTCCAGGTATTAAGATGGCGTCGGTGTGGAAACGCCTGCAGCGCGTCAACAAGCGGGCAGCGAAGTTCCAGTACACTGCCTCGTATCATCGCGTGGATCTGGAAACCTCGCCCAAATGGTAAGTGTCAACGGAACGAATGCGTAATTCAGAAAAGTCTAGCCAAAAATGCCCTTTCTCCTTTCTATTTTTGAAATGAAAACTTCTTTAGGCGCGTTGGGCATTTTTTGAGATGGGAAAAAAAACCATTGAATTCGCGCCACTGTTACCGTAACCGACACCGTTTCGGATGTGTTCGTCTGTCGTCGGGATATATTATACAGGGTGTTACGGAAAGGGTATATCAATACAAACGGGTTGAAGAGTGTATCTGGTCTAGAATCTTTGTACAAAATTTCAGCTCAAAAGCAGTAACTTTGAAAATGCTTAGTTTTTTTTCATTTCGATAGTTTATTAAATTGAAATCATAACAAATGTGTCACCGCACTACGAGGGTCATTATCCATTATCTGTAGTGTGTCTGTGCGCCTAGTACACGCACATCACGCCGCCGCGCGTCAGTGCAGCGCCGTGATGTCGAAATAAAAAAAATATTAAGCATTTTCAAAGTTAATCCTTTTGAGCTGAAATTTTGTACAGAGATTCTAGACCAGATACACTCTTCAACCCGTTTGTATTGATATACCCTTTCCGTAACATCCTGTATATCCGATATGTCAGTGAGTGATGGAAAAGTATTCTGTTTGTGTTTTGTTTTCATTTCTGTCGGCACTCCCGGAGTACCACTGTTTTTTTTATCGACTCACGGAGTCATGTAACATTATAACTGCTTGATTTACTTGTACAGGATGGCAAGTTTGGATGTATACGAGTTTCATTTGACATCATTTTAATTTTCAAGTTGTTTGATTGGGTTTCAAAATACAGTGGTACCGTCACATTAGTCTCTTTGACTGCGTATCCGGTCCGACTCCGGTGTGGCATCGATGCCGTAATTCAAAATTCAAAGCATTTATTTCAAACTAGCAGCGCCCCGCGGTTTCACCCGCATAAGTGTCGATCCCGCGGGAATATCGGGATAAAAACTATCCTATGTCCTTTCTCAAGTTCCAAACTATGTCAGTACCAAATTTCACATAAATCGGTTCAGTAGTTTAGGCGTGAAGAAAAGACAGACAGAGTTACTTTCGCATTTATAATATTAGTTTGGATAGGCACTTAAAAGGCACTTAAAAGGCACTTTTGAACGCCAAAAATTACCTTAAAATAGAATTGATTCTAGTCGCCCATTGCAAAATGTAGTTTTCGTATGGAGAAGAATGGGCAAGAAACTCCATCACAATTTTCACGACGGTCGTCATTGCGTTCTATATGTAGCAGCTTTTCCGCTGTCTTAGCACAGAATACTTAAAGTACTACGTACAGAAAGGCCACTCCCTTCCCCGCACTAACATCAGTTACCGCACCTCACCCCGAACTTCGGCGTATTCGTCGCAGTTCTTTAACAAGAGCGCTCGCAAACACAAGTACCTCACGCACACATTCATACGTATACAAACGTCATTTTTTAATGTAGTAGTAGGTAATTATTTTGCGAGCGTTGTATGGAGTGTCCGGGGTGTGGTCTTAGGAAACAAGCTAAAGCAATGAAATATAACCGTAGCCTCATCTATAGTGAAATCTCGTTATCTGCGAGCAGTTCCTTGACTACTCCTTTTGCTCCGTTTACATTCCCACTTTTAAATCAAAACGACGAAATGGCTCTCGCCTATTTCCTCCTCCAATATTGGACCAATTTAAAAGATATTTCATAAACTGAATAAGAAGGATGTATACTGTGTCCCTATGTTTTTCTTTTTTCATTAATAGTCTTCAAATTTATACACTAGGCGTCTGTTGACAGCGATTTAAATGATAATTTTTTGAGGGTTCTAGACTTCTAGCGCTTATAAAAATAATGTATCATCAAAAAGGGAAACATTGCGACATACAAGTAGTTAATATTTATTATTCTGTAAAAATCATTGCTTTATGGTCATTAACCAGAAAGAAAAAGGCGAGAGTGTTTCTATGGAGAAACGACCACCCGCATTTCCTCTTAATTCTTTTTACTTCTCCAACTAATCTGAATATACTTGTGCTAGGAGGGGTTACTGTCGTGATGGGTGGGGAATGGCGATCGAACTCAGGACTTTTGGCTTGCCAGACCTTAAGTGTTTAAAACACAAGAAATGTAATCACTGTGGCAAAAAGGGACATTTGAAAAAGCATTGTTTTTCTTACAAAAGAGCTATTGAAAACAAAAGAACCAACAATAAAATATGTCTAGATGGTGAGAGTTCAAAACCACAAAAAGCTGGATTTGCTTTTATGAAACAGTGATACAAATGAATCGGATTGAATTAATCATCGTTAATTTTTTACTCCGTGGCTAAATAATAACAGCCGCACAGGTCGATCGATCAGGTTAAACTACACTTGCCGCGGTTGTTCTGTGGATGGGTGACCATGTTTACATACCGAAATCCCTCCGTGCCTCGGAAAACACGTTAAGCTCTTGGTCCCGGCTGTCATTTGTGGATATTTGACAGTCGTTACGGGTAGTCAGAAACCCGAAAGTCTGACAACCAGTCTTACCAAGTGGTAACGTATTACTCAGTAACTGGGTTGTGGAGGTCAGATAGGCAGTCGCTCCATGTAAAATACTGGTATTCAGCTGCATCCGTTTAGACTGGAAGCCGACCCCAACATAGTTGGGAAAAGGCAGGCAGATGATGATCCACTTATCTAAAACCTTGCATGAATCGTGCCCTCATGTTGTATTGCTAATTTGCCATGATAATACGAAATGGTTTTTTGCCCAGTTTTCTGCCCAAAATAAACTCAAGTCTTTTTCAGACTGCTGGTCAAAGGTCTCGATTTTCGGTCATTTAAATTTTATCCACTAAACGATACTTCTTTTTCTGTTCTCAGGAAACCTAATAAGCTGAGTGTCGTGTGGACTAGACGGTCGCGGCGAGTGATCACAGACCCCTTGGAATGGGAGCCCTCGTTGAAAGACCCGCTCAAGTAAGTAATTGTAATTAAAACAACCATTTGGGGATGCATGAAGAAGCCTCCTCGTGTAGCGCAGTTTGTTCCGCCAGTTACGCAACTGAACCGAGCGCACACCCGCCCACCGGAGTCCGGCTTCAAGCAGCCTGCTGTGTTTCGTCGATGCGTGGGAGTTCCAGTGCCTTAGGCATCTTCTGGGCACGCACGTTCTATCATAGACCTTGATCCATCGCTTTCCATCAGGCGTGATCGAGGTCAAGAACGGGCCCATTCAGCAATAAAAAAAACTAGCTTATACCCCCGACTTTGTCCGCGTGTAATTTCTTGTTTCCCCGACACAGCCCAATGCATCGCATCACCTATCATATCATTTATAATATTAGTATAGTATGAATGCGAAAGTGTGTCTGTCTGTCTGTCTGTTACCTCTTCACGCTTAAACCGCTGAACCGATTTAGATGAAACTAGCTGCGCCCCGCAGTTTCACCCGCGTAAATGTCGATCCCGTGGGAATCGGGATAAAAATAGCCTATATTTTAATCCAGGGTGTCAGTTACCTCCATATAAAATTTTATCAAAATTGGTCCAGCCGTTTGAGCGTGAAGAAGTAACAAACAAATTTAGTGTGATTTGGTATAGAGATAGTTTGAGTCCCGTGAAAGGACATAGGATAGTTTCTATCCCGATATTCCCACGGGAAACTTATGCGGGTGAAACAGCGGGGCGCTGCTAGTCCATATCATGAACTTTTGTAATATGTATTTGCAGGGGGTCAGTAATCTACACGGTGCCCGAGAACCGTACGGTGGCGGTGACGCTGTTCAAAGACTCGCGCACAAACGAGCTGGAAGATAAAGACTGGACCTTTGTGCTGGAGGATGTAAGTAGATACTATTATCATAGATTACAGTGCGACAAGGATCTTTTGGGGTCTGAATAACATTGACAGGGGGCCAGTGGCGTGCATTGCATATGGGCATATAAGCAGTGCCTACCTCGATATATCAACATAAGCCTGTCAATTACATTTTATTGTGTGTGCCCCACAATTAAGAAGCTCACTAAATTATCATAAGTACGGTCAGCATCAAAAGCTGATTAACACTTCAGTTTTTTTTAATCTTAGTTATTGAGCAAAATATTTGTTCAAAATTGCAGCAGAAGAATTTTTTTTAGAATATATACTCTTGTCTATTATGTGAAAAGCTAAAAATCAGTTTATTGAAAAAAGTTGTTGTCAATTTAATAACATGTAAAAATGATAGTGTTAATCGACTTTTGATGCTGACTGTACCTAACAAAACACAAAATCTTTATACAAACACGCGCGGCAGTAGGCAGTCGCCGGACGGCCTACTCGGCTCCCGTACTATTCGCACATTGTCATTGGTCTTTACTCGTTCAAGTTAATACGACAAAATTAAAAATACGTACGTCTCACGCGTAATACCATGACGTTCGACCTTCCCAATTTATCACCCTTAAGTAGGCATGCCAACTCAAATAACCACACTTTTGACCTCACTTTTTTTTCTGATTAGTGACCGCGTTTGCCTAGACTAGACCCGGCCTAGTGCCTACCTATTCTGAAAACCAATGCACGCCACTGCGTGGGGCCTTTGTTGGTAAACATTTTGTGAAATTGAAGAGAAATTGCTTTGAGGGGCTTGTGGCTAAGTAATACAAACCGCACGGGTCAACCGATCAGGTTAAGCTACGCTTGCCGCGGTTGGTCCGTGGATGGGTGACCGTCTTCACATATCAATATCCCTCCGTGCCTCGGAAAGCACGTTAAGCCATTGTTCCCGGTTGTCTTCCGTGGATCTTTGACAGTCGTTACGGGTCGTCAGAAGCCCGAAAGTCTAACAACCAGTCTTACCAAGGGGTATCGTATTACCCAGTAATTGGGCTGTGAAGATCAGATAGGCAGTCTCTTCATGAAACATATTGGTATTCAGTTGCATCCGGTTAAAAGGCTATACAGGGTGTTACAGAAAGGGTATAACAATACAAACGGGTTGAAGAGTGTATCTGGTCTAGAATCTCTGTACAAAGTTTCAGCTCAAAAGCATTAACTTTGAAAATGCTTAATATTTTTTTATTTCGACATCACGGCGCTGCACTGGCGCGCGGCGGCGTGATGTGCGTGTACTAGGCGCACAGACACACTACAGATAATGGATAATGACCCTCGTAGTGCGGTGACATGTTTGTTATGATTTCAATAAACTAACGAAATAAAAAAATATTAAGCATTTTCAGTTACTGTTTTTGAGCTGAAATTTTGTACAGAGATTCTAGACCAGATACACTCTTCAACCCGTTTGTATTGATATACCCTTTCCGTAACACCCTGTATAGGCAGATGATGATGAGCAGAAATTGTTTTGAAAAACAAGATGGCGGTGCTCTTAGTTCCGATTTTGGCCGCGCGCCAAAAGGACCTTGTAGCGCTGTAACCGTCATGCATCGAAACTAAGGGTTCCGGCCAGTAAGGCAAGCCAGGTAAGGTAGATATTTCAACAGCACCCTTAGAATGTTGTAGGCTCGTAAAGTTTACCTAAATACTATTATGATTCGAGGTCACAATTTCGAAGTAAAAATTCAAAACTTTTGCCTGTATATTCTATCATTTATAGCCATTGAAAATTGACCGAAAAACTTTTATTTTCTCACTGAATTACTCAATATCTTTATTGCTTTACCATAATGTGTACTTAGGTGTTAACTATATAATTTAGATCATTATGGACCCTGTAGGGCACAGCAAAAAGGGTAGGAGAGAGGAAGCCCTGTTCTTGGAGATAATTAAGTTGTTTTTGTGGGAACAAGTTTTAACTACTTTTAACTTACTTAACCGGTCAAGCAACGCGCGTCGCCCGTTGGCGACGAAACAACAGAAAATCAATTGTGTCTCATTAGCGGAGCTTGACAGATAAATTATAATCAGAGTCAGGAGATCACGAAAAATATATTATAGGCCGACCGCTTAACTGAGACGTTGCCTGAGGTAGCTGCGCGGTGCGGGAGAGGTGAGAGTTATCACAAGTTGACGCATCACTGAGCTGAGAGCTCTCGCATCACGTCACCCCTCCCCTCCCGCACCGCGCATACTTTAACCATAACTTTCTTCCGCCCAGGTATCAGTAACCGGCAAACGCCGCCGCCTCGCCGTGTGCTCCATCAACATGCGCAAATACGCCAGCCTCGAACCTTCTCAACGGACCCTAGTCCTGACCCTGGACCCTGTCACTCAGAAGATAGTCGCCGCCTCCATCCAGCTGACGCTACACACAGTACTGCTTAGAGAAGGACAAGCCACGTAAGTCATCATAATAGCCTAGCCTTTTACCAAAGAGTCGGATTCCAGTCTAACTGGAAGCAGCTGAATACCATGTCAGGCTCCAATCTACATGGTCTTCACATGATCTTACCAAGATTACGTCTGCACTTTAAAAGAGACTGTGACGTCTGAGTTTGTTTCGGCCTTTCTTCTCAGAGTAGTCAGATAGGAAACGCCGACCTCATCTAGCTTAAAAAAAATATGATTGACGTGTAAAAGTGTTTGTACTGACAGCGTCAGAGAAAAGGAACCCCCTTTGGTAATGAGCCCCCTTTGGTTAGTAACCAACCTCCTTCCTGGTTCCTGGTTCCTTTTCTCTGACGCTGTCTGTACAAACCTTCTTACAGAAAATAAATAATTTATCATTTACCAGTGTTATACATGGAGTGACTGCCTATCTGACCTCCACAACCCAGTGCCCAGTAACTTACTAAACGTACACATACAACGTGTATATATATTATAGTAATGTACTAAACTAAGTAAGACTTTTGGGCTTCAGATTACCCGTAAAGATTGTCAAAGTTGTACGAACGACAACTGCGACCGTAAACACGTGACGTAATATCACGCCTATTATTATTTCCCGTAGGGGTAGGCTAAAGCCGCCTCGGCCACACAAACGTAAGTCCATCAATGCCTGGTTGTGGCCAAGGCTTGTATAGTGCTTTTCTCAAATAATGCGCGGAAATTATAAACTAAGTAGTACCTAGGCAGAACTTTTTTGTCAACTACAATTACTTTTCAAAATCAATGACGAATAATTTTTCCCGCGTTAAAGTGTTCATTTGTTTTTTTTTTTTCAATAAACAGCTTTCTATTTGCAAGCCAGTTTGTAATTTAAATAAGACCTTTGATAAGTTACCTCCTTGGTTGCCATGTCTCGGAGTAAAAGACCGTTTCATTTTTAAATTACACGACAGACAGTCTAACGACAGGGAGTTTACTATGTAATTTATTTGACCGCAAAACACGACAGATATTTGGTTTTCATACAGCTTCTGCCGGCCGCTGCTCGCATTTATTTGGCCAGTACAGCAATTTCGATTTATCTCGAAGAAGGTTGGCAAAATAATGCTCAAATTTCCAAGCATGTTTGAGAAATATAGATTTTCTGTATTACAGCGACGATGACATGCAGTCCCTAGCGTCGCTACTATCAGTGAACAACAACTCGGATATCGCCGTGCTTGAAGACTTGGATGAGGACGACTATACGCTGTCTGATAACTCGACTAGACAGGTAAATATTACTAGGTACTTTATAATTATGTCGTTAAGTATATTGGTCATAATCACAGATATAGATAGACCTAGATAACGCAAGTATCACGAACTGTATGAAAACTAAGCGTGCCACTTTTTGACTACCTACTATGACGTCACAAGCTCGCGCTCTCTCGCTCACGCTCACCCAGCCAGCAGTACGCAGGACTGAGCGCGAAAGTGGCGGCTTATGATTTTCGATCATAAACTGGTGCGATTTTTGGCACGCGAAGTAGGTGCTCTTGCGTTATCTAGGTGTATCTATATCTGTGGTCATAATTACCACTTGAAAAAAAACACAAGCTGTCCCAAATGAATTGGGACAAGAGCAGGGGAATGATGATAGCACTCCAGAATAATAAAAACAAAACAGTCAATTGCGAGTCGGTTTCGCGCACCGAGGGTTCCGTACAAATTTTGTAGGTGTGTAAATAGTTTTTTTTTTTGTTTAGCCTGTACTGTCCCACTGCTGGGCAAAGGCCTCCCTCAAGTCCTTCCAGGAAGTCCTTCCAGGGAAAGGAGTAAATATTTACGGTTTTTTTTTAATGTGACTACTTTACGGTTTTCGGGTTTTTTCGTTTAGGCGATTTTCACACTGCCACGCGTCACGCAGCGGGGTGCAGATAACACACTCACGCGCATGATTTTTTTTACATACAAATTTAATAAAAACGCACTCACGCGCGTGGAATTTGGCTCCGTATCCCGCACACCGCTGCGTGATGCGTGCCAGTGTGGTAATCGCCTTACTTGTGCTACATGACCTTGCTTGTTGCCAAATTTCATGATTCTAGGTCAACGGAAAGTACTCTATACATTTTGATTCCCTTGAGAGTGTCGAAGTAAATTTTTTTTGCGGAATAAACGACCGTATTTTTTTTAAACTTAGAAGTTTGATTTTTTCACAGCTTCAGGGCACGTAGGATGGAGTGTAGAAGGGTTGTAAGATTTGGGGTAGGAAGCTGAAAGACGGGAAAGAATGGGGTATAGGGAACTGGGCTAAGGATGCGCTTGCGCTTGGTGTTTTTTTTGCGTCTTTTTCATAAAGCCGCTATCCCACTGGCGTTTTACGAACTTTGGCGGTTTTGTAATGTCTGCGCAGCGCCAACGTTGCGCAGACGCGACGTTAACGCCGCATGTTTCTTGCGTTTTTTGGCAATAGGTACAATCACTTCGTCCCGCTTTGTCTTTGTGGGCGCGGGTGGGGATTACCATTGAAACTTGCGACGTTAACGTCGCGTCTGCGGAACGTCGACGCTGCGCAGACGTTGGAGAAGCGCCAACACTCGTAAAGTGCCAGTGAGATAACGGTCTAAGGAATCAGACCAAGAATGGGGTGGCAACCTCGGGAAGGTGCATCCGCCAGACTTGCCTTGAGGATCTACACGACTGTGGCGCTCTCCCTCAAGACCTCGCCACCCTACTGCCCCTGAAGGAGGCGGCAGGGTAGGCCTGCATTTACACTACCAAGCAAAGTAAAGCATGTCGTTGTGCAACCGCAAAAGCATAAATGAGGAGCAATCATTCAATTAGTGTTTTGTCCATAAATTAACGAAATACAACTGAGTATGGAGAAATCATAATATGATCGTAAATTATGATTTCTCCATACTCAGTTGTATTTCGTTAATTCATGTTAGATTAGTGGGGGGGTTAATAGGGTATTTTGTTAGAAATATAAAAATGTATTCAGTTAATAAATTTATTATAACTTATAATTTAAGAAATTTTTTATGTGTTATATGATTTATGCCAAATTTATCTACTTATAGTTTAAGATATTCTTTTTTAAATTTAGGTCAAAATTTATTAAAAAATATTGACTTAGGTTGGAAATACAACTGAGTATGGAGAAATCATAATTTACGATCATATTATGATTTCTCCATACTCAGTTGTATTTCGTTAATTTATGGACAAAACACTAATTGAATGATTGCTCCTCAAATACAGACCCTCCCCAAGTCCACAGCTAGGAAAACCACACCAACACTTCCAAAAAAATGATCATATCTTGTACCCCCAGATGCTGGACCTCCGCCAACAGATGGAGGAGATGACCCACAGCCTCACCAACAGCGACATGGCGGGCACGCCCAACTCCGTGCAGAGTCTCGCCTCCGACCCCGCGCGCACCCCCACCGCCCCGCGCGACCCGCCCGCCCCGCCCGACCCGCGCGACCCGCCCACACCCGTCCCACACGACACGCAACCCAACGACAATGACATCTTCGAACCCATGACAAGATCTAGGCCAGAAATGCTAAGTAATTTAACCAAAATGGCGATGAAACCTGAGCCTAAGTATTTCTCGACTCCGAAACAGAATAATTCTAGTGTTGAAGTTAAGGGGGAGTTGAAAGGTGTTGTGTTCAAACCAAAGATGGTCGCGATGAGGAATCTAAAGGTGAGTACTAGAGCATCTCCTTGTAATGTAAAGGTTGGTTTGAAACAAACGAGCGAATGCTCATTGATATCCCCACTGTACCAAATTCTTCAGAGATACAGGATTCTTTCGTTGGTATAGAATCACACCCCGGACACTCCATACAACGCTCGCAAAATAATTACCTACTACTACTACATTAAAAAATGATGTTTGTATACGTATGAATGTGTGCGTGAGGTACTTACTTGTGTTTGCGAGCGCTCTTGTTAAAGAACTGGCGACGAACATGCCGAAATGCGGGGTGAGGTGCGGTAACTGATGTTAGTGCGGGGAAGGGAGTGGCCTTTCTGTACGTAGTACTTTAAGTATTCTGTGATAGAAAGGCAAGAATATCAATTGTATTACCACTGTAGCGGTGTCTACAACACCATAATAGTCCGGTCAAGTTAGCTTCAAAAATAAGGATAAGGTTACATTAATTCGCATAAAGCTGAAAATTGGTAAAAATGTTAGGAACATCATTACAA
The DNA here is from genome assembly GCA_945859645.1 of Amphipoea oculea. NCBI lineage: Eukaryota > Metazoa > Arthropoda > Insecta > Lepidoptera > Noctuidae > Amphipoea > Amphipoea oculea. The sequence goes on along the minus strand of OX243886.1, from coordinate 1,829,994 downwards.
ATAAATGGTCAAAAGTCCCCATCGATCCGACTTGTGCAAAAAAAAAAAAAATATTCAAGGTCAAATGTTGCAAAAATCTGTTTTTTGCATTTTTCAGCTAAACGGTAAGTTTTATCATAAAAGTAGGTAAGACTAAATTGTTCATCACGCAATTATCTACAGAAATGGTTTTACACTTTTTTCCTAAGAATCACCATTTCGGAGATATAGCGATGCAAAAAGTTGAATAAGTTGCGATTCGCCACCCTGTATAGTCGCCCTCGTAATTGCTTTACCACCTTAAACAAAATGTCACTTACATAGTCATAAAACGACAAGATTTATTTACCTTTGTGGCAGTTATTAGTCAGAGCTTTAGTAGGGTGTCTATTTACCGGGAGTTTTTGTCAAAAGTGGTAATACAATTATTGATATTCTTGCGAAATATGGGTATACAATGCTTCCCAACCTCCACCACCTCTGACGAACCCTTCAGGATTGCAAGCATGATGTTCTGTTTGTTACAAACCTAGATACAAATCTAGACAAAATCAAACTGGTTGCTAATTTAATTGTAATTTCTTTTTTTAATTCTTTTTTACATTCATTACTCACACCCTGACTTATTGCTTGTATTTTTTTTTTAAATTAAAATCGTTTTGCTTGTACCATGTTTGTAAATAAGTGAGCACCATGTATCTATCAGATAATTAATTTATATGTCATGTTTTCGTTTTTAATTCTTTTACCTATTGTGGTATAGTAATTTTATTTTAGGTGCATCGTCCTCACATATTATTATATAATTAATGTACCCATGCAAAATATTGTACCTAAAACATTTTAAAAGAGTAACGGTGGAGTTTCTTGCCCGTTCTTCTCCATACGAAAACTACATTTTGGAATGGGCGACTAGAATCAATTCTATTTTATGATAATTTTTGACGTTCAAAAGTGCCTTTTATGTGCCTATTTGAAATAAATGCTTTGACTTTGACTTTTTGACTTACAGCCGTTAGAGTTGAAGACCAATTTGAACAGTATCAACTTGGACCGCAATGAGAATGAAAAGGATGAGGACAGTGATAAAACTCCTACTGCGGCGGATATGGAGAAACTGTTTCCTGGGAAGTTTGATAAGGATAAGACTCCGGTAAGTGATAGAATACTCGTATAATACTTACTCTTTTTCCGGCCTGTCGCTGGAAACCAGCGCCCAGTGGCGTGCATTGGTTTTGAGAATAGGTAGGCACTAGACCGGGTCTAGTCTAGGCAAACGCCGTCACTAGTCAGAAAAAAAAGTGAGGTCAAAAGTGTGCTTATTTGAGTAGGCATGCCTACTTAAGGGTGATAAATTGCGAAGGTCGAACGTCATGGTATTACGCGTGAGACGTACGTATTTTTAATTTGGTCGTATTAACTTGAACGTGTAAAGACCAATGACTGTACGAATAGTACGGGAGCCGAGTAGGCCGTCCGGCGACTGCCTACTGCCGCGCGTGTTTGTATGAAGATTTTGTTTTTTGTTAGGTATGATAATTTAGCGAGTTTCTTAATTGTGGGGCACACACACTAAAATGTAATTGACAGGGTTATGTTGATATATTGAGGTAGGCACTGCTTATATGCCTATATGCAATGCACGCCACTGCCAGCGCTGAGGCTCTGTCTCGTATAGGGTCTTAGCATTATGCTGAGCGATAGCCGGTTTGCGTGGATGTGATTTGCAATTTTCGGGTCAGTGTCAGGTTGTATCTTGATCAAAATATGATTCGCGACTGCAACAGGTACGTATTTACAGAATAATCATCATTAGAATCATTAATACGTCTTTCTAAGTTAGATTTGTACCATAAGTACAAATCTCTTATGGAAAAGTGCCTATGGAACAAATCTAACTTAAAGGGATATATTAATGATTCTAATGACTATAATTCTGTAAATACATGTCTGTTATAGTCGCGAATCATATTTTGATCAAAATACAACCTGACACTGACCTGAAAATTGCAAAAAACGTAAGAAAAATTTAACTGCGCGGTCTACAACTGCGCATTCACCTTAAAGAAAATTCAAATTACAATCTGATCTCAGCGACAAACTATGACAAAAAAATTACAAAATAGTGGGTAATTGTCTGTGTCCCAGCAGTGGGAACATTTTAGTTATGATGTGTTTTCTTATTTCTATGATGTGTTTTCTTATTTCAGGTACAAGACCTCTTAGAATGGTGTCAGTGCGTGACTCGCGAGTACAAATCCTGTCGCGTCACCAATCTTACTACCAGCTTCCGTTCAGGACTCGCCTTCTGCGCCATCATACACCGGTTCAGACCTGACCTCATGTGAGTAACACACCTTTAAGAGTAAACTAGTCGCGAGCTCGAACTCACTGGTGGTCATAGCCAAAAAGCACGCTGTCTCACCTGGCATCGTGTCCGACAGAAATAGTATCAGTGATGAGCAGTTAGACGCTAATCTAAACGCATAACGTCTAGTTCCCACGCACAGAAACACCGTTCCGAACTGATAGACGCGTAAAAAATTCGAAGTGCTTTGGAAAATCGAGTTTTATGAAAAAACCACTGCATAAATCAATTACAAATAAAGTTTATTGAACTCTTCGATAACTGAGCTTTGTCGGTACGGACTTAGTTTTGAAGATTTGACAGTTATTTTATTACTTATTTACACCCAAAGTTACGTTAAAAATAGCAAGAAAAACAAATCTTTGTTGGCTCATAACTTTTTAATGCCTTTTTATTTTACTATTCTGTTTCCGTGCAGACAAAATTTATAATAAGTCAAAACGATATCATGTTTAACGTTGGATGCACAATGTCATACAGTGGAGTAATACTCTCCCGAAATTTGTATGGAAAACATATCGAATAGTGGCACCTTGATTTCGGAAGTCGCTGTCGTTTGTTCCGCATTTTCGTTTTTTGACACCGACTTCCGTAATTAAAGTTATTTTTCACTTTGTATCGTTTTATTTATGAAAGCAGGTTGTTTTTTTTTTGTAAAAAAATTATTTCTCACTTTTTAGTTGTGTTGGAGCGCAGTGTGGTTTTTTCAATTAAACATTCAAAAACATCCATCGGTTTCTTACTACTATATCCGACGACCCTGGTTACTTATCTCCTTTGGTGACCGTACATAAAAAAAATACGTGTGGCACTCGGGGACTGCCGCGGTAAAGCTATTGCATAGCATTTTTTATCAACTTATGCAATTATAATATTTATGCAATATTTTTTTTTCTTTGATATTAATTCAAGTTACACTTTTTGAGCGTGGTGACCACCACGTCTACACGCATACGTCTAGTCGCACGCACACAAACACCGTGCCGAAGTCTGCCGAACTGAAACGACGTTAGACGATACACGGCTTTCAACGCCGCACCGCTGTGCCGGTAGGAGTGGGGGGTGTTAGGTTTATTTTCGTTACGGAATTTCTTGATTCGGACGCCGCGCTCAAAACCCGCGATAAAAGCTATGCAATAGCTTAAAAAAAAAATTAAACAGCTGAATTGAGAACCTCTTCCTTTTTTAAAGTCGGTTAAAAAAACGGATATAAATTGTATCTTTCCAGTGATTTCTCCGGTCTGCAACCTGACGAGGCGGAAAAGAATCTCCGCGTGGCGCTAGAAGCTAGTTCTAAATTAGGTATTTCACAAGTACTCACTGCAGCCGACGTGTGTTCGCGACAGATTCCTGACAGATTAGCGGTAAGTTATTATTTATGACAGCAGTCGTGGCCCAGTGGTAATGGCCGCGACTTACGAGTTGTAGGTCGTAGGTTCGAACCCAGACAGGCGCTTTACTTTGTGTAAATTATTTCATCACCACTGCTCTCATAACGGTGAAGGAAAAACATCGTGAGGAAACCGGCATGTCCTAGAACCAAAAATTCGAAGACATGTGACATCTACCAACCCGCACTGGGCCCGCGTGGTGGATTACGGCCCACTCCTTCTCACAGAAAGGAGGCCTGTGTCCCAGCAGTGGGAACATTCATCATCATCATCATCATTTCAGCCGAAAGACGTCCACTGCTGGACATAGGCCTCCCCCAAGCACCTCCACTTCGACCGGTTTTGTGCTTCTCGCATCCAACGAGTTCCTGCGGCCTTCACAAGGTCGTCGGTCCACCTTGTGGGAGGCCTTCCAACGCTACGCCTTCCGGTACGCGGTCGCCACTCCAGAACCTTTCGGCCCCATCGGCCATCTGTTCTGCGAGCAATGTGCGCTGCCCACTGCCACTTACTAACATTATAGGCTGATTATGTTATGTGTGTATTATTTATTTATTTAGGTTAGCCTACAATTGTTTACACTTTACATTTCATATAAAAGTACACGGTATACATTTATAAGTGCAACAATCAGTTACAGGCTAACACCACATGCACTATTTTATTTATATTATATATTTATTATTTTTGCAATTACTTAATTATAAATAAATTTGGAATGATAATAAAACAAGGCATAATAAATCTTACAATTTAAAACATTTGTAATATCATCATCATCTGCCTAGACTTTACCAAATATGTTGGGGTCGGCTTCCAGTCTAACCGGATGCAGCTGAATACCAGTATTTTACATGGAGCGACTGCCTATCTGACCTCCACAACCCAGTTACTGGGTAATACGATACCCCTTGGTAAGACTGGTTGTCAGACTTTCGCTGACTACCATTAAAGACTGTCAAAGATCCAGGAACGGCAGCCGGAACCTACGGCTTAACGTGCTTTCCGAGGCACCGAGGGGTCTCGGTATGTAAAGATGGTCACCCATCCACGGACTAACCGCGGCAAGCGTAGCTTAACCTGATCGATTGACCTGTGCGGCTGTTATTATTTAGCCACGGGCCCTTCCCCAAATGTAACATTCGATATTGGCGTCTCTCGTCGTTAACATTTTTGACGTGTGGAAGTCCATGGTTATAAAAAGTACCTACTCTTTTTTATAACACATAATTTTTTCTTTTCAGATAATGACATATCTCTTCCAATTGAGGGCACATTTCACTGGCAACGAATTACAAGTAGAACAATTAGGTAAGTGGCGAGACCAATCCTTTTGCCTCCTTTATTTATAAGCGACTAGCTGCGCCCCGCGGTTTCACCCGCATAAGTTTCGATCCCATGGGAATATCGGGACAAAAACTATCCTATGTCCTTTCCTGGGACTCAAACTATCTCTATACCAAATTTCATCTAAATCGGTTCAGTGGTTTAGGCGTGAAAGGGTAACATACAGACAGACAGACAGATAGACAGACAGACAAAGTTACTTTCGAATTTATAATATTAGTATGGATTTGAAACACAACTCCAACTGAAATTCAAAGCATTTATCCATAGTTACTATAATTATTATAAATGCGAAAGTATGTCTGTATGTCTGTTACCTCTTCACGCTTAAACCGCTGAACCGATTTAGATGAAATTTGGTATAGAGATAGTTTGAGTCCCGGGAAAGGACATATGATAGTTTTTATCCCGATATTCCCACGGGATCGACACTTATGCGGGTGAAACCGCGGGGCGCTGCTAGTTGCAAATAAGTAAACCAAGTACTGGCACTTTTGAATTGTCAAAGGGTCGTTGTATTAGCTATATTACATATTAACTTTTGTAACTTATTTTTGTTTTTCTTTTGTTTTCTTTTGGTTTGTAAATCGCTGTTAACAAACATAGTCAACGCATAGGACTTGTATGTAACTAGATTTATACATATATGTGGAAGCTTGTAATTAGCAATTTTTGAAGTGAAACTTCTTTACGCGCGCTTGACTTGGGGAGTAAGCTGGCGAAAGCGTGACGTAAGCGTTACGAAAAGTGTGATCGGGCGAGGCGAACGGGAGTTGAGTGGGGGATATAAGCAAGAGAAAGCAGTGCGCGCGCACATTTTCTTCCTCTCTTCCTCTCATAGCCAAATACGTTTGAAGTTTCACTTCAGTCGTGTGGTCATAAGCACACTCGGTTTTTTTTTTACCTACGAACGATTTCTAATTATGTTATTAGTCTGTAAGCTTTCTGTTAAATAAAAAAAAAAGACGGGTTGCACTCCGGGAGTGCCGGCAGAAGTGAAAACTTGAATATTAACGTTGAAATAAATCAATTATTAATTGAATTAATATAACTAATTTTTTTTTCACTATTACTGCGTCCCTTTTTTCATTAATAGATGCACTTTGTTCAATTTACATATTTTAAACACTTTATATACACGAATGTTACGAATACACAGCAGTATGTCCACGTCCACTTCGACTTCGACTCCGACTTCTACTTCGACTTTGACTTCTACTTCGACTTTGACTTTGACTTCGACTTCGACTCCGACTTCGACTTCGACTTCGACTTTGACTTCGACTTCGACTCCGACTTCTACTTCGACTTTGACTCCGACTTCGACTTCGACTTCGACTTTGACTTCGACTTTGACTTCGAGTTCGACTTCGACTTCGACTTTGACTTTGACTTCGACTCCGACTCCGACTCCGACTTCGACTCCGACTTCTACTTCGACTTTGACTTCGACTCCGACTCCGACTCCGACTTCGATTCCGACTTCTACTTCGACTTTGACTTCGACTCCGACTTCGACTTTGACTTTGACTTCGACTTCCACTTCCACTTCCGCTTCCACTTCCACTTCCACTTCCACTCCATCCAATCCATCCATCCATCCATCCATTGTCGTGTGTCACTAAACTTGGTTCACTTCGGTTGGCGCCGCCGTAGAAAGAGAGGCGGGGGGGGGGGGGGGGGGGAATCTCTCCTGACGGTCACGTGTCCTGACGCGATGCCCTGACGCGAGTTTAACATTTTTTACCCATTACAAAAAGTGTTCAACGCCGCTAAAGAAGTTTTCACTTCAAAAAAAATCTTGTTTTCAGGTAACGACGAGACTGAATCCTCGTACTTAGTGGGTCGCCACGACACGGACGGCTCCATCCCTCAGGAGTTGTTCAGCAGAGAGATCAGCATGAGACGCTCGCGGAATACGATCGACAGGCCACGACCTGGGTAAGTCATACCGCCATTTTTGCACTTATTTATTTATTACTAAACTTACACACACTATCTTTACAGGACGATCCCAATACAATAGTGGTTTGCAAACACACACCAAATAAATACACACACACACACACCAGTGGCGTGCATTGGTTTTCAGAATAGGTAGGCACTAGACTAGGCAAACGGTGTCAGAAAAAAAAGTGTGGTTATTTGAGTAGGCATGCCTACTTAAGGGTGATAAATTGCGAAGGTCGAACGTCATGGTATTACGAGTGAGACGTACGTATTTTTAATTTTGTCGTATTAACTTGAAAGAGTAAAGAAAGACCAATGACAATGTGCGAATAGTACGGGAGCCGAGTAGGCCGTCCGGCGACTGACTACTGCCGCGCGTGTTTGTATGAAGATTTTGTTTTTTGTTAGGTATGATAATTTAGTGAGTTTCTTAATTGTAAGGCACACACACTAAAATGTAATTGACAGGCTTATGTTGATATATCGAGGTAGGCACTGCTTATATGCCTATATGCAATGCACGCCACTGCCCTACACACACTATACACAATATCTTTCATACCCGGTTGATGTCAATTGATAATTGGGAAATATTTAACTTATCCTCTAAAACCAACCCGCATTGGGCCTGCGTGGTAGATTACAGCCTACTCCCTCTCACAGAGAGGAGACCTGTGTCCCAGCAGTGGGAACGCTGTAGGCTGATTATTATTACGCTAAAATCTTATTTATCATCTAATATAATTTCTATACATATCGCACCTTCGGTGTTCGAGCAAATAAAATTTCTTTATTTCTTTCGGTGCAACAAAGTCACAACAGCTATTTTTTTAACTTTTACAGGAGAGGACTTTTAATTTTTTTTTCGCATTTATTTCCTCATTTTTTCGCATTTATAACCACAAAGGCACCTGCGCCATCTAGTAGAATTTTGAGATACTTTCGCGGATGTTTTTGCTGCCCCAAGTATAGGCATGGTTCAGAGACAATTCATACTTACCTCAATTTTGCAGTTTTAGCTATTTGTGACTTGTTGCACCGAAGGTGCGATATATATTTTTTTATGCGGCTATACTATAGGTACACGTCTACTTAATACTTTCGCTCTCCAGCACCCGACTCCCGGGTCGGGCGATAATTCGTTCGTGTGCCCACAACTCGGCACCCGAGTCGTAAATATAGATACATGTGACCATGTGGGCACACGAACGAATTTATAAAGAAAGAAAAGAAAGAAAGAAAATACGTTTATTTGTGGTGAACATGATGCAAAAAAGAACATAAACGGAGAAAAAAAAAAGAAGGTAAGGGAAACATGCGTGACATCCACGCAAAACGGCTACGGCTCAGCATTATGCTGCGACCCTATGCAAGACAGAGCTCCAGCGCTGGTTTTCAGCGACAGCCGGCGCTGACGTAATGACGTCGTCCGGTACAGCGTACTCAAAGAAAAATAATTTAATTTAAATGTGATAGAATAATATTATACTAAACCGGAAATAGATATACAGGGTGTCACTGGAAGTATGGATCAAATCGAATAGGGTCGTGGGCAAGTTCATTTCCAAACGTTAAAAAAAAAAACAAAAAAAGAGAGAAACCGAATCGTTTTAAAAAAATCGTAACAAAAAACTATCGGGGCTATCAATTTAATTTTTTTATATAGCCCTGATAGTATTTTTTTATGATTATTTTCTTTGGGCACTATGCGAAGTGATTGAAAATAAAATAAAAATTGGTCATAACTTTTGAACCGTAAAAAAATTCACCGACATTCTCAGCGTTAAAAAGTTTGGAAATGACCTTGCCCACGCCCCTATTCGATTTGATCCATACTTCCACGGACACCCAGTTTACTGGGTGTTACAGAAAGGGTATATCAATACAAACGGGTTGAAGAGTGTATCTGGTCTAGAATCTCTGTACAAAATTTCAGCTCAAAAGCATAAACTTTGAAAATGCATAATATTTTTTTTATTTCGACATCACGGCGCTGCACTGGCGCGCGGCGGCGTGATGTGCGTGTACTAGGCGCACAGACACACTACAGATAATAGATAATGACCCTCGTAGTGCGGTGACACGTTTGTTATGATTTCAATTCAATAAACTATCGAAATAAAAAAATATTAAGCATTTTCAAAGTTACTGCTTTTGAGCTGAAATTTTGTACAGAGATTCTAGACCAGATACACTCTTCAACCCGTTTGTATTGATATACCCTTTTTGTAACACCCTGTATACAGCTCGACCCGGGAGCCGGGTGCTGGACAATAAAAGTGTTAATTCTGCAGGGAATACATGTGCGATGTTATGTTATCTCATAATTTCCTGTTCCAGTTCCCAAGACTCGCAAGAATCCCGTCACTCCGCCGACCGTACAACCCCAGACAAGCCTCAATCTCCAGCCCCCATGAAGGATGTCCGCGATATGTTCCTACAGCAATCTAAGACCATCCTCGGCAAGATGCTCTCCCCGGCCAAAGACCTTAGAGAAAAGCCCACTGCCAAATGGTTCGCTGACCCCTTGAAGGTCAATGAGGCAAGTTATTATTACTACTCAAAACAAAATAAGAGCCACCATGTATTTTGTGTATTCTAATAAATGTATTGGGTTTGAGGGTAGATAAATAATTAAATTGAATTAGCTAGCTAATTTTTAATGCAAAAACCTTAAAATTAAATTTATTGATAGATAAAAGAACATCTGATTAGATTTTTTGTAAAAAATGCAATTTCAGCAAAAAATAGTAGATTGTACAACTAAGGCATAAAAGAAGCTATTGGCTAAATGGCTCGTTTATGCCTGAGTTATACACTCTGCTTTTCACTTCGATTGCGAGAAAATGAAACAGGCATAAAGTATACAGTACATAATTAATCAAAAATGTTGCAAAGCATAGCTAATTCCCGCCACCACAGATAATACCGCCACCAAACTTTTTAAAAGTTTTTTTTTTAATTTCAAAATTTTGTCATTCGACTTGGGTACTTCATACTGCCAAGTCATAAAAACGTTTCTTTGCGTTTTTAAATAATAAATGACAACTATTTTACCTGATTTTATTAAATTAACGATAGAAAACACGGAAGTGGTATAAACTAAAGGAAATGAAATAAATCACGACTTTAATCTGCGAAGTTTTATTGTGCGTGTGGCTGTTGGGCCTGATTACCTTAGTCTCAGAAAAAAAAAATACTTTATGCACTAGAACATAAAAAGCGATTTTATGTCGCCTAAGCACAACATAAAGACGAACTTTTAGAGCATGAGAAGTGAAAAATACATTTAATGAAAAAAGAGGTTAAAACAAAAATGTCGAAAGCTTTTTAACTTTTTTCATGGGAACACCCATGAAACGCGTTGGAGTGCACATTTCACATCTAGAAAAAGTATTATTTTAATTTCTATGGTAAAAATCTCCAAAAACTCTTTTTATCTCCTTTCCAGCCACTACCCGCAAGACCGGAGAAGCTGATGACTCGTAAGGAGCTAACAGATCCCTTTGGTTCTGATGATGAAGAGGAACAGCAAGAAACGCCAGCACCTCCTGTGCAGAACAACCAGAGCAATGATATAGGTAACCTTATAAACCTCTTGACCGCTCGTGTCGTATTTCTGCGACAGAGAACAAGCATGATTTTTGTTCGTTCTATTTTCTTCCTATTAACGGCATGGTACAACTAAAACTATTATTAAATAGAGATAAAAACTTTTTGAGTATTTTTTAATCGATACAACTTTTTCTCCTCCTTATTTATTGTAGGTATTATTTTATCATGATTTTATCGATTTGTAGCCACGCGCTAGGGGCACAGCAATTGCGCTTAAAAGGTTAATCAGGGACCTTATTAACCTTATTAGTTCTTACAGATACTGATATCAACTGCTGAACACATTTTTTTTTTTCAAAGAATGTGACGAAGTACGACGTAGCCTCTTCTATGTTATTTTAAAGTCGGCTTGCAATAACTCTACGGTTAAGGGGTCGTCTCCACGAGCGAGAGAATCGCGACGATAGTCTCGCCGTGCCATCCAATTTTCGCCGCGATGATATCGCCGTGTGGAGACACGTTCTAAGAGAGTGTATAGAAATACGTGGCACGACGATAATATCGCCGCGATTTTCTCACTCGTGGAGACGGCTCCTAAGCGAGATAGAGATTTTGTAAAGCAATCTTGTTTGGTTAACTTCCCGAGTTGTCATACTGCAGCTTGGGACTTGACATTAGAAAATTAAATGCGTTCTTACTCAACCAAGTATAATTACCAGTGATCGGAGTAGGTAGATTGATTTTTGGTACTTGTATCATAAATGTCCACAGAAAGAATAACGTGGATAAGCCGTTTTCCCGGATAGTAATTCCGGTATTTCCGGATCCAATTAAATATTGTTAATGTTGGTAGTGATATTATTACTACTCAATTCAAAATTTAAGGGAAGGTGTCAAAACTAAATTAATTTATTAATTATCTGTTGAATAATAAATAAAAAACCGAGTGTGCTTATGACCACACGACTGAAGTGAAACTTCAAACGTATTTCGCTACGAGAGGAAGAGAGAAAGAAAATGTGCGCGCGCACTGCTTTCTCTTGCTTGGGGTACTCAACTCCCGTTCGCCTCCCCGATTACACTTTCAAGTCTCCCCAAGTCAAGCGTGCGTAAAGAAGTTTCACTTCAAAAACAATGGAATTCCGAAATTCCGGAGGAATGTCCATAGTAATAAACACTGTCAACATGATAAAAAAGGTCGGTCGCAGTTGTAATTTTGGTCTAGCAAATTAAAAATAAGAGTTATATGTACATTTTATGAAAATTGTGAAACTCAAACTCAAAGCATTTATTTCAATTAAACCAATTACAGGCACTTTTGAATTGTCAAGGGGTCAGTCAGTCAGAAAGATGAAGCTAGTTGCACATTCCAAAGCGTAGGTACCTATGGAGAAGAACGGGCAAGAAACTCCATGGACACTCTTTTAAATCAAAATAATATGGTTACAAAGTCTTGGTTACATCATTCATGTTAAAAATTATACATGTGAGAACGATGCAGAACGTTAAAAGCGTCCATAATGAAAAGATGAGAAAAAACAACAATTCAAATATTAAATTAAAATAAAATAAGCCATGGCAGCAAAGAGATGACCAGTCCCTACTGACGGCGCCCGTTCACGAACATGACCTATTAAATGTGAACTATTAAAATACCCATATCCAGTTATCAACACCAGTTAACAGCATGAAAAATATTATATATTAAATATTCTTTATTACAGTAAAACCCCAACTGGAGCCGAAACCGGAACCGGTCTTGGACCCGTTGTCCCAATTGGAACCGGACAGCCGGCTGTCAATTATACAACCTAAGCCGACGACGCCGGAGCTGCCTAAACCGACACCGGTAAGAGAAGTGCTGTGTTTGAGTGGATGGCTTGTGTTTGTAGTGCGTAGTGTGAGTGTAGTGGCGTTGTGAGGTTGTAGCCAGGAAATATAGTAGAATTATGATGCCCTTTAAATTCTAGACTATAAAGGTCACCTTTGAATGACAAAATTTACAAGAAAAATAAATTTAACTGAATTGAAAAATTCCTCCTTTTTTTTAAATTCGTTTAAAAATAAAATTAATTCTAGTCGCCCAAAAGGTAGTTTTTTAGGAGAATAATGGGCAAGAAAGTCCATAGTAAGTAATTAAAATAATTAGACTGGGGTGAGTTTTTGAGAGGGATGTTAGAAAAAGCCGATTTTCTGTCAAATTAAGACAAGTACTTAAAGCAGATTGCTCGTGGAGAAAAATTACGTACCCTGTATCAGGCTGTATCTTGGGACTTTATTTTTTCTGATGGGAAATTATCAAATGTCCCCTCCCGCTCTGGGTGGAGCGGAAGGGAGTGTCAGACTCTTACTGACTAAAACCCATCCGTGTTCCTTCCTTAGCCCTTTATGTTCCGGGGTAGCGGTAACCCTTTCGGACAATCCCGCACCCCCGGCAGGCTTCGGCCCTGGCAGGCCCCTTGCTTTATGCTGACATCTCTTTGAGGCGCGCGTGGAACACGTACGCGCCGTCCGGCACGGGCCTGGTCCTGATCGCACGGTGAGCTACCCATTACTCTCCGTCCGCATTATCTTGGGGTTACCAAATACTGAATATCGGGAGTTTGATAGTGACTTCAATAGAAACGATCTATTTCTTTAGTTGATTTATTGAAGTGAAAACTTCTTTAGGCGCGTTGGGCATTTTTTGAGATGAAAATAAACCATTGAATTCGCGCCACTGTTACCGTAACCGACACCGCTTCACATCTGTTCGGCTGTCCTCGGGATGAACTCGGTTTTAATGTATATCCGATATGTCAGTGAGTGATGGCAAAGTATTCTGTTTGTGTTTTGTTTATATGACGATTCAAAAAATAAACACGTAATTTTTCAAGTTTTAATCACTTCTGTTGGTATTTCCGGAGAGCCACTTGTTTTTGTTACAGAATGTTTCTGTTGATAAATAAATATGTGTGGCACTCGGGGACTGCCGCGGTAAAGCTGGGGAGTTTGTTCCGCCACTTCTTCTCCCCAGCGAAAGCACTAGGAAGTGGCGAAGGGCGGGCGTTTTGGGGGACTGTCTTTTGTAATTTTGACCTTCGAAAAGTGCTGATTCTCAGCCTAGTTTGAATAAATGACTTTTGATTTTGATTTTGAAAGCTATTGCATAGCATTTTTTATCAACTTATGCGAGCTTCGTACAGTCTACACGCATACGTCTAGTCGCACGCACACAAACACCGTGCCGAAGTCTGCCGAACTTAAACGACGTTAGACGATGCACGGCTTTCAACGCCGCACCGCTGTGCCGGTCGGAGTAGGGGGTGTTAGGTTTATTTTCGTTACGGAATTTCTTGATTCGGTCGCCGCGCTCAAAGCCCGCGATAAAAGCTATGCAATAGCTTAAAAATATTAAGTATTTGTAAAAAAGAAAAACAGTCCTATTGACTACACCTAGTATTTTAATATTTTTCACCCTGGCTACGACCTCACAGCCTGTTTATTGGATCCGACATGTCATATACAAATACTTCAAAGATACAGCGATATTGTATCTAAACATTATACATACGTGTGATACTGACTTACAAATAAAGTTGTAATTAGTTCTTCAAGTTGTAATTAAGAATATAGAAAGAATATTTAGATGACTTTTAACAATCATAGATAATTTGTGTTTTTTTTTGTCATACTAATAAGCTCAGTAGCGAAATCATACATTTTAGAAGACTAATAATTAGATTATCATTTTAAAGTAAATTTATGAAATGACGAATAATTTATACAGGAAGATGTTTTCATCACCATCCAAATTTTTACAGGGTGTTCTACCCATGAATATGAACAACTTTCACTATGGGACCAACTCTGAAATCACGAAAAAAAAATCAGCTGTTTCATACAAAAGTTGAATACCTACTTGACCTATTTGATGTATGAAATAGCAGATTTTTTTTTCGTGATTTCTAATTTGGTCCCATAGTAAAAGTTGTTCATATTCATGGGTAGTAGAACATCCTGTAAAAATTTGGATGGTGATAAAAAATCTCCCTGTATTTAAACCCCCTTAATAATAAACGTTGTATAGCGTCTGTATAGTTACACAACGCTTTGTCTTCTTTCGAAAGTCAAATTACTGACGACTGAAAGAGAGAAATCGGTGTGTAACTATTCATCTGATATAATACGTTTATTAGTAAGGGGGTCAGTGTTTTATGTTACTTGTTGAAAACCTTTAAGCACGTAAAGTATGGTCAGTATAAACATTCTGTTCTGTTGGGTTTCTGTGACAAAAAATATCGTTTTATTGTTTGTGTCCGTCCAATTTTGGGATAATTTTTATAACTGCAGATAAAAAATAATTTAAATATTCCTTTGTATAAAAACGAGTGCGATACATACGCGCCTGCGTTGAATAATCTGCCAGTTAATTCATTAATGTCATTATCGTGTAACTTGGTACGGTTGGCAAAATAAATAAAAATATTTTTGTAGTTTGTTTCATCCCATAAATTATTGAAATTCACTCTGATCCGATAAGTTACATAAAAATATAATGTGATAAAACAAACTCCTTACACCATTTAATTTATGTTGCCGACCGTACAAATAAAAAATACTCGTCATTTCTTTCCATTGCTCATCGACACCGCTTTCCTGCCTGTGTTTGACGCTTCTGATTGGACGACGCTATGTAACCCCGCTTCGCTGATTGGTCGATCACGTCATCGCTCTCGATTCCCATTGGCCAGCAATTGTTATCACGTCATGACGAGTTGAAAGAGCGAGCGAGACATTTGCTCGAAGCTACGAAAAAGGAGGCGAGGGAAAAGGACAGAAAAATGCGACAGAACGAGAAGGAGAGAGAAGAGAAAGAGAATGAACATAGGAATGGAGATGTAAGTCCTAAGGTATGAGTTTTTATTGCTAAATCCTATCTCATGTCTTGTTAACGAAATAGTGAGTAGAATAGAGTAGAGCATACATTCTTGAGATGAATTTGTGAAACTTTTAACCCAGTAACTGGGTTGTGGAGGTCAGATAGACAGTCGCTCCATGTAAAATACTGGTATTTCCATAGAAATAATAACTACAGTATGTACCCGGCGATAAATATTGCACATCGACCTTTGGAAAGAGACAATCGGCTAATTTCGGCTTCGTAGAGCGTCATCTCTGTCGCACGAAATACAAACAGTCCGGTATCTATTAGGAGCTGTTAAAACAATTATGATTTGCTTCTATTGATAATTCTTTTTATTCTTTGTATAAAATACACATGATTTATAAACATTGTAGATAATTTCGCGTGACTGACCTCGTAAAGGTTTCCCTCTTTTTCCTAAAGATGCCATTGTACAACCTTAAATTACTTAAATTTTGGCGTGTTAACAACTCTAAATATATATTTTGAACTGGATGCGACCGCACTCTATCGCACTTGAACAACGACTGAAAAATGTCACATAGGTAGTGTGCGACAGAGATAACGCTCTACGAAGCCGAAATTAGCCGATTGTCTCTTTCCAAAGGTCGATGTGCAATATTTATCGTCGGGTACTGTAACATGTTCGACCCTGAGGTTATGTAAGACAGAACAAGTGTCAGTCAGTCAGTCAGCAGTGAAATCTCAAAAATACATCTCAAGATTTCACAACCTCATCATCATCTGTCTAGCCTTTTCCCAACCATGTTGGGGTCGGCTTTCAGTCTAACCGGATGCAGCTGAATACCAGTATTTTACATGGAGCGACTGCCTATCTGACCTCCACAACCCAGTTACTGGGTAATACGATACCCCTTTGCAAGACTGGTTGTCAGATTTTCGGGCTTCTGACGACCCGTAACGGCTGTCAAAGATCCACGAATTACAGCCGGGAGCAACGGCTTAACGTGCTTTTCGAGGCACGGAGGGGTCCTGGTATGTATGGATGGTCACCCATCCACTGACCAACCGCGGCAAGCGTAGCTTAACCTGATCGATCGGCCCGTGCGGCTGATATTACTTAGCCACAAGCCCCTCGAGAGAGATCTTATGTTTTAATATGTAAGGAAGAATAATTATTGTACTGCACATACGTCTTGCGCAAGCACTTGATGTAAAAGCCTATTTGTGTCCATTTTTATTTAAGGAAGTCACTAACTATACTATTTTGGTTTTGTTTCTAGCCCATGACAGAGGAAGATAGACAGGCGATGCTACGGGAGCGAGCGAGAAAGCTTATTGCTGACGCGAGAGCCGGTATCGTTAGGTATGTATTTGGTATAGTATTTAGTTTTAACCAGCTGCGCCCCGCGGTTTCACCCGCATAAGTGTCGATCCCGTGGGAATATCAGGATAAAAAGTAGCCTATATGTTAATCTAGGGTGTCAGCTACCTCCATACAAAATTTCATCACAATTGGTCCAGCCGTTTGAGCGTGAAGAAGTAACAAACATATAAACACACACACACCCTCACAATCTTTCGCCTTTATAATATTAGTGTGATAAAAATGATGACTGAGTGAATTTGAAGTCGTATACAGGTTCAAATTAAATAAGCTAACGAAACTTCAGAACCACTGGTAGTTATTTGAAAAGTCAGATTAATCTTTTTTTTTTTTTTTTTTGTAAACTTACGTAAACGTACTTTTTGTAAACGTACTAATATACATACAATCATTATGATCTTTTGTCAGATTATTCTACAAGCAACATTCTAAAGCACTAGTGTTTTAATTATTTAGTCCAAACAATAGATTTTTTGGGAACACCTAAATACTCCGAAATATTTTATTCGAATTATCATTAAGTCGCACTTTTTGTTATTCGATCTATTGAAACTCGGTGTTTTGAGAATAGTAATTATAAACGTTAGGGATATTGAAATTTCGGAATTATTAAAATAGGATGAATGATAAATCGGAGTTGTTATATTAGGAATTTTGAACCATTCGGAATTATGAAAATCGGTATTTTGATATTCGTATTTGTGACTTTCGGAATAAAGTTTTTCGTATTAATGTAGTGTACCCAGATTTTTTGTAAATCGATAATTGCTTCATATTTTGCAATAAATTACCAGCGTTGTGTCATCGCGCTTCTCTTTCTTTTCTATACAGTCCGACAGGGACCGCGCTTTAGGTCTTGTAGTCGCCTGAATTGATGTATTATTTTGTCCACAGCCCGACATCCCCACTATCACCGTCGCGCAACTCTCGCGGCGGTACTGTCGAGATAATCAGCAAGCAATCCGTCATGGACGAGATTGTTGCAGGTCAGTGACATGTTCAACATTAAGCCGTGTACGCACGAACGAACAAAACATGCTGAACACGAACATCGATCACGGAACATTTGTTTCGTACGTGTGTCCACACGGTCCACAAATCATAATCGGAGTAGGGATGTGCGCTAGTTGCGCGCGCGCAAGGCCATTATCGATAACAGAATCATTAAGGTTATCACGTAAACATACTGCATTCATTACGTATGCAGGGTAAATAATGAGTACTAATGTGTTTATATGAGACTTCCTTCTCGTAAGAACACATTAGTATCCATTAGTTAATTCAATAAACAGAAGGTAATTTTAGTTTTATATATACGTTCTTTTGTTTATATATTTAATATGCTTTGTAGTAAATTTGGTAATAAAAAAAAAATGTGTATTTATTTCTATCACCCATTTATAAATATATAAAACTATCGATATCACTCATCGACTGCAGTAATGCACAGGACTACGTGTGGGCGTGGCCTGCCCATAAGGCCCGTGAGTGGGAAAGAGAGCGAAACACGAATGATTTATGACCGAGTCTGCAGCGAGATTTTAACTATACTATTAGTAATGCGAACACGAATACCTTGCGAACACAGTTCTACTTGTGTTCGCGCTCAAGCAATACAGATCGGCTGTATAATAAGCGTTGGGCAGCTGGTTGGTTTGTCCGAATCTCAAATACAAGTGTAAATTTTGACATTGAGTTTGTATTCCCAAAACTTGATCATTCTCTGATAAATAATTTTATTTCTGTAAGTAGGTTTCTACAAACACTTTTACACGTCAATCATATTTTTTTTTAAACTAGATGAGGTCGGCGTTTCCTATCTGACTACTCTGAGAAGAAAGGGCGAAACAAACTCAGAGGTCACAGTCTCTTTTAAAGTCCAGACAAAATCTTGGTTAGATCATGTGAAGACCATGTAGATTGGTTTCTGAAATGGTCTTTTGAGGAAAGAACCACACAGACTGAGCGGACCTGTCCAGTCAGTGCAGGCATTTGTCAAAAATCGTGCAGCTCAACTCAGAACTTGAGGAGCACAACGATTCTGCTGAGCTGAGATTCTTAATTCAAACAAATAAACATTCAACAGTTCCATAGACACATTCTTTCACATAATGTAATTTGTTCAACAGCGGGCGGTGTAGAACAGTTGGACGCGTTGCTAGGCAGAACGGACTCCCTTCCATCCAGTCCTGGCTCCAGGAAGAGTTCTGTTAGTCCTGATAGATCTGGTGAGTGAAATTACATTATTTTGGTGTCGTGATCTTAATATTCTAAAATACAGGGTGAAATTGAAAACATGCGACAAATCGAAATGGTAGATTGTTATACTCATCATTATTAACAACTTTTACTATGTGACCAAACCAGAAATTGCGAAAAAAAATCAGCTGTTCCCTATGTTATGTTATGTTCGCATAACTCGTCAAAATGTAGGGAACTACTGATTTTTTTTTGCGATTTCAGGTTTGGTCTCATAGCAAAAGTTGTTCATAATGATGAGTACAATCTCCCATTTCGATTTGTCGCATGTTTTCAATTTCAACCTGTATAAAGGAACGTACGTACGTACTAGGTCTCATGGCGAAAAACCCTAATATTATTAACACAATAATTATTAATAAATAATTATAATTATTAATTATTAATCTTTATTTTGTCAACAGAAGGTCGCCACAGCGAAGACACAAAGAGCATAAAATCCCTAACGCTAAGCATGGAGCGACGATCTCCGCTGCACTCGTTCTCAGCGCTCGTTGATAAGCTATCTGATGACGCGGTACCGGAGGAGGTACGTATTATCACACCCCGGACACTCCATACAACGCTCGCAAAATAATTACCTACTACTACTACATTAAAAAATGACGTTTGTATACGTATGAATGTGTGCGTGAGGTACTTGTGTTTGCGAGCGCTCTTGTTAAAGAACTGCGACGAATACGCCGAAGTGCGGGGTGAGGTGCGGTAACTGTTGTTAGTGCGGGGAAGGGAGTGGCCTTTCTGTACGTAGTACTTTAAGTATTCTGTGGTATTATACTTAATAAAGTCATTATACAGGGTGTTTGGATGATGGGTGCAAAGCTCTAAGGCGAAGATAGTACAGGCAATTTAGGACCATTTAAGCCATGGTTGTCTTAGACGTAATCTTACCAATTTTTACTACTTAATTTTTACGTTTTTTATGTCTAATGACCAGAGATCGGTATAGGTAAAACTGTTTTATGTACTTGCCATAGGTTAGAATAATATGGATATTCCCCGAGTCCCGGGATTTAGTTTTTAAGTAGTAAGTACTCTAGCGACAGAAACACCCCGCTATTGTTTTCTTTTGTTTCCATAATGCGGCGACATTACGCGTCTCAACAAAGCGGAAACGGCGCGCTTGGCAAAAAGTTTTATAGTGTGCTGTTGACGTAAAATTTACAACGTCACTCATGCACTCATTGGCTTACATAAACCATTTATATACATATTGACAAAAAGAATGAAATTCAATAAAATCCCGTAGTATCAGTCGGAATCCCGTGGAATATCCATATTAACATCAATGTTTGCGGTCAATGAACCTAAATAGCTCTACCTATTCCGATCACTGCTAATGACACAGAGGCCTAAAACATGTTTTGTTAGATTGCTTACACATTCATCACCATCATAATTTCAGCTGAAAGACGTTCACTGCTGGATATAAGCCCCGCGTCGCGTCGCGTCGGCTCGCGTCGCGTCGTCGGCGTTCACGCTATGGCGTGGAAGTCGTGAAATGTCCTTGTCAGCTGCGTTTCAAGATTTTCTTGTTTTTTTTTTTTGCTATAATTTTACCATTTTTTAATCTCCAGGGCAGAGAGACCGGTTCGTACATCCAGAGCGAGCTCGAAGCGTTGGAGAAGGAACAGTGCGCCATCGACGAGCGAGCCGCCGCGCTGGAGAAGCAGCTGCGACGGGTCATGGAGTGTGCTGATAATACTGAGGTAACGTGACGTAACATCACGCTTGTGGGGCCAGGGGTTTGGCAGGGGTGTAGCTCACTAGGAAGAAGCGAATGAGTTGCCTACATCCTCATTTCGCCGGTTATACAGGATAATTTTGTTATCACCATCCAAATTTTTACAGGGTGTTCTACCCATGAATATGAACAACTTTCACTATGGGACCAACTTTGAAATCACGAAAAAAAAAACAGCTGTTTCATACAAAAGTTCAATACCTACATGACCAAAATGTATGAAACAGCTAATTTTTTTTCGTGATTTCAGAGTTGGTCCCATAGTGAAAGTTGTTCATATTCAGGGGTAAAACAACCTGTAAAAATTTGGATGGTGATAAAAAAATCTCCCTGTATTTAAGTCCCAAGTAAGAAGGGGTAGGAGAATAAGATATGAACGAAATACCATATAAATCCACACCACAACATATGCACCATATTTAACATCTTTTATTTTTCAATTAAAACTTACAAATCAAACCCAGCTGAGTCTAAATTGTAAGTTTTGACCTTTTGAAAACTGACCTTGGAACTCCAAGGTCACTTTTATAAAGTCTCCGAAATTTACTGTTGAACAAATTGACAAGCAGTTTAAATCGTCGTTAAATTCAAATCACAACTGTCATTCTTTTACAGTGGTTTGAAATGCCGTAACGCGGTAAAGTGACGTAGGGTTTAAATTTTCAGAACAGTTCCTGGCTTTATTTTAAACTTTACCTTGGTTGAAATAAAGTTAGAAATAGTAAAACTGGCTCCTCGGCAAGGTTCGACTAAAGATAGACCACAGCCGAAAGTATTAAGGTGCTTCCTCACCAGGAGCATTCGCGTGTAATGTAACATTACAGATTCGGCTTGGAGCATTACATTACAATACTACCTCCCTGACTGACGAGCATTCGCGTGTATAACATTACAGATTTGACTTTTTACAAGTGGACCGCATTGATGTTACAAGTTGTATCAAGGTATTACACATTGTATCATTACAAGGTGTGCGCTGTAATGCTCGATTTTCCTCCCTCACTGATGTAATGTTCGAATCTGTAACGTTACATTACAGGCGAATCCTCACTTATAGAAAGCTTAAACAGTCCTCCCCATTTTACAGAAAAAGTGGAAGAGACTGGTCCTAGCCTGTGTTCAAGTCCCAACCGACCCGGTAACCTAATCCTATCCTACCATTTAAACAGGATGGCAGGGACATCGGCGCGCCACCAGTTACCATGAGTTCAGCACACGATTCTGAACACGGCGTTGAAATGTTTCATCGGTTTTATAAAAAAAAATCACTCCGGGAGTGCCGACAGAAGTGAAAACAAAACACAAACAGAATACTTTGCCATCACTCACTGACATATCGGATATACATTAAAACCGAGTACATCCCGAGGATAGCCGAACACATCCGAAGCGGTGTCGGTTACGGTAACAGTGGCGCGAATTCAAAGGTTTTTCCCATCTCAAAAAATGCCCAACGCGCCTTTGAAGTTTTCACTTCAATAAAATTGCTGCTGATTTTTTTTTTTGATAACTGACGAAAATTTTCTACGCTGTGTTTAGAATTATGCGCTGAATCTATGATAAAAAGATGTGCATCAATGTCCCTGCCACCATGTATACTGTAGATCATATTCCTAGAAATGGTAAAATGAATTTAACTGTCAAAACTTCACTGGTTACATTTGTGAAGTTTCACAATTTAATTTAATTTTACCTTGAATATCCTGGCTCTCAAAACATCGTGAGGAAACCGGCATGTCCAGAATTAAATAATTCGAAGACACGTGGCATTCACCAACCTGCACTGGGCCTGCGGATTATAGCCCACTCCCTTTCGAAGAGGGGAGGCCTGTGTCCCAGCAGTGGGAACATTATAGGCTGATTATGTCGTTGTATGTTTTGTATATCCATCATACGTCGTCCATCTTGGAAGGAATATTAAAATGTTTTACTAAACATTTGACATCTCGAATGGTTTTCGGCAAAGAGTGGACAAATCCTTGAGTATCGTTCGTTAGTTCATGTTTCATGTCGGATTACCTGCGCCCCGCGGTTTCACCCGCATAAGTCTAAATCCCGTGGGAATATCGGGATAAAAAGTATCCTAAGTGTTAATCCAGGGTGTTAACTACATCCATACCAAATTTTATCAAATCTGGTCCAGCCGTTTGTGCGTGAAGAGGTAACAAACATACAAACACACTCACAAACTTTTGCCTTTACCTATAATCACACCCCGGACACTCCATACAACGCTCGCAAAATAATTACCTACTACTACTACATTAAAAAATGACGTTTGTATACGTATGAATGTGTGCGTGAGGTACTTGTGTTTGCGAGCGCTCTTTGTTAAAGAACTGCGACGGTAACCTCGAAGTGCGGGGTGAGGTGCGGTAACTGATGTTAGTGCGGGGAAGGGAGTGGCCTTTCTGTACGTAGTACTTTAAGTATTCTGTGCTATAATATTAGTTTGATAGTAGGATTTAAATAGCCTTCAGAAACAATTAGACCGTACGTATAATTATTTTGTTAAAAAAATGATCATATTTTTTTATGCGAGGTTTATAATAATGCAATTTGTTTTTAACAGGAGGAAGATAGACTGATGTCTCAGTGGTTCAACCTAGTGAATAAGAAAAACGCGCTTCTCAGAAGACAGATGCAGTTGAATATATTGTGAGTATACAGTATTTGTTTTTATCGTGAACAGTGGCGTGCATTGGTTTTCAGAATAAGTAGGCACTAGGCCGGGTCTAGTCTAGACAAACAAAAAAAGTGTGGTTATTTGATTAGGCATGCATGCCTACTTAAGGGTGATAAATTGCGAAGGTCGAACGTCATGGTATTACGCGTGAGACGTACGTATTTTTTAATTTTGTCGTATAAACTTGAACGAGTAAAGACCAATGACAATGTGCGAATAGTACGGGAGCCGAGTAGGCCGTCCGGCGACTGCCTACTGCCGCGCGTGTTTCTGTGAAAGATTTTGTTTTTTGTTAGGTATGATAATTTAGTAGGTTTCTTAATTGTGGGGCACACACACTAAAATGTAATTGACAGGCTTATGTTGATATATCGAGGTAGGCACTGCTTATATGCCTATATGCAATGCACGCCACTGATCGTGAATAGATATTAAGATAGTGTTGTGGCGGCATCTACATGGCCACATGCGAACTATACATCACACTGACGTCACGCAAAATTCTGCATCGCGCAAGCAGAATTTACCGCGCAACTAGCATATATACGAGCCCCCGACATCACTCGTCGGGCAGTAGCTCACCAGATGAGACATCGTCAGAGGATCCCGGAGGATCTTCCCTGCTCTATTATGGAGGATGAGTGAACTTTACACCCTGTTCCTTACACCTCTATAGTGTGTTAAAAATATTACACGGATATTATGTATAGCTCTGATAGAAAAATATACAAATGGTACTCGTATCTTCAATGTTAGTCAAGAAAATAATTTCATATATCTATCGAGTATCCCACTGCAAGGCAAGGACCTCCCTTGTATTTTCATGTTCATTTTTCCAAAATCAGAGGGGCAGTTCTAGTAATTTTAAGAACGTTCACAGTCTCAGTCTTTAAAATAAATACCCTACTTACATTTTTATTAACCGACTTCTAAAAAGGAGGAGGTTCTCAATTCGGATGTTTGTATTTTTTTTTATGTTCGCGCATAACTCCGTCGCTTGCCAACCGATTTGAAAAATTCTTTTTTTGTTGGAAAGGGTAGACTTCCCAAATGGTCCCATGAAAATTTTATCGAAATCGGCCAAGCGGTTTTTGAAAAATCAACAAAAATCTAAAAATGTATCTACATTGTCTACATTAACGATCTTTTCGTTCACTTTTTTGTGGGTTAGGTACAACTAAAAAGTGAAAAATAAAAACCTTTTTACAAAAAAAAAAACAACCGACTTCAAAAAAAAAAACACTACAAAGTGATAAATAACTTTAATTTCGGAAGTCGGTGTCAAAAAACGAAAATGCGGAACCAACGACACCGACTTCCGAAATTAAAGTTATTTATCACTTTGTAGTGTTTTTTTTTAAGTCGGTTTTTTTTTTTTGCAATAAAGTTTTTGACATTGATTGTCGTTGAAATGAGATTGCGACTAGATTTTGAACGTTTTTAGTTACGGGAATCGGTTTTGTGGTTTGAAAAAACGATTATTATATTATTACTAGCTGCGCCCCGCTGTTTCACCCGCATAAGTGTCGATCCCGTGAGAATATCGGGATAAAAAGTAGCCTATATGTTAATCCAGGGTGTCAGCTACCTCCATACCAAATTTTATCAAAATGGTCCAGCCGTTTGAGCATGAAGAAGTAACAAACATATAAACACACACACACTCACAAACTTTCGCCTTTATAATATTAGTGTGATACGTAATTTTTGAAGTGAAACTTCTTTACACACGCTTGACTTGGGGAGTAGCGCTGGCGAACGCGTGACGTAAGCGTTACGAAAAGTGTGATCGGGCGAGGCGAACGGGAGTTGAGTGGGGGATATAAGCAAGAGAAAGCAGTGCGCGCGCACATTTTCTTTCTTTCTTCCTCTCATAGCCAAATACGTTTGAAGTTTCACTTCAGTCGTGTGGTCATAAACACACTCGGTTTTTTTTTTCCAGAGAACAAGAAGAAGACCTCAGTCGTCGTTGCGAGCTGTTGGCGCGGGAACTTAGACTGTCGCTAGGAGTCGACGAGTGGCGCAAGACACCCGGACAGAAGCGCAGGGAGAGGCTTCTATTACAGGTAAATCATAATATTTGATCGCGGCGATAGGTCGTTGTGGGGGCAAAATGAAAGTCGAGTGGACTATACAGGTTGTCCCTGGAAGTATGGATCAAATCGAATAGGGGCGTGGGCAAGGTCATTTTCAAACGTTTTACCAAAAAAAAAAAAAAACTAAAAAAAAGAGAAGAGAAATCGAAGCGTTTTAAAAAAATCTTAAAAAAAAAACTATCGGGGCTATCAATTTATTTTTTTTAGATAGCCCTGATAGTATTTTTTTATGATTATTTTCTTTGAGCACTATGCGAAGTGATTGAAAAAAAAAATAAAAATCGGTCATAACTTATGAACCATAAAAAAATTCACTGACATTCTCAGGGTTAAATAGTTTGGAAATGACCTTGCCCACGCCCCTAATCGATTTGAGCCATACTTCCAGGGACACCCTGTATATCTTCCACGAAACACATAACTTAGTTAAACACATGAAAATGCGGTAAATGCGCTTATCCTAACAAATACAGGGTGAAATTAAATTCATGGGCATCCTTTTAAGGGGTCATTGTAATCATCATTATGAACCACTTTTACTATGGGACCAAACCTGAAATCGCGAAAAAAATCTGCTCTTCCGTACATTTTGACGAGTTATGTGAACATAAATGCAAGGAACAGCTGATTTTTTTTCGCGATTTTAGGTTTAGTCCCATAGTAAAAGTTGTTCATAATGATGAGTACAATGACCTCTTCAACCTGTATAATTAAAGTCCCGTGTAATAGGGGACGAGCCATCGGGGAAAACAAACGTGGTATTATGTTATGTGTTTTTGGACGATCAATAAGAAATATGTTTTTACTTTACAGGAACTGTTATCAGCTGTAAACGAAAGAGACAGATTAGTACAAGAAATGGATGAGCAGGAAAGAGCGTAAGTCTGATTTTCACCCTGCGTTCTAGTCTATAACCTGATTTTAGAGCTAAAATTAATATGCGGCTACTATCCTCTATCTGACAGGCTTAATTTTACTATCCAGCCGAATACAGAATAATAGGTCAATATCCGACCCGATGCCGGATAGTAGGTCAATATCCGACCCGCTGCCGGATATTAAGTAAATATCCGACCCACTGCCGGATATTAAGTAAATATCCGACCCGCTGCCGGATAGTAGGTCAATATTTGGCCCCATAGTAGGTCTGTTAAGTTATCCTGCGGATAAGGGAATACTTCTGCTTTCAAAATAAATTATTTGTATTTTAAAATATTCTTTTCGTCCAACAGGATAGCAGACGACGACGAAATAGAACGAAACCTATCCCAGGTGGAGATCCAGAGAAAGAACAACTGTATTCTACAGTGAACACGCTGTATACGTACACAGGATGTACACAATACTAACACATGGCTTTATACCAGTGGACTGCTGTTTTGTGTGTCAATTTTAATGACGTTTGTCATTTTGACGGTTTCTTTTGAATTAATTAAAACAGTATTAATGAATATATCGCACTCTTGTATTAAATTTCGAATGTGAAAGACTGACTACGTCACTTAATAAAAAAATAAAAAAATTGGTTACATTGCTGCAAGGATCTTTTGCAGAGCAGTGGTGGCCCAGTGGTAACGGCTGCGACTTACGACTTGCTCGTAGGTTCGAACCCAAGCAAGTACTTTGTGTGAATTATTTCATCACCACTGCTCTCAAAACGGTGAAGGAAAACATCGTGAGGAAACCGGCATGTCGTAGAACCAAAAATTCGAAGACATGTGACATCTACCAACCCGCACTGGGCCCGCGTGGTGGATTACAGCCCATTCCTTCTCACCGAGAGGAGGCCTGTGTCCCAGCAGTGGGAACATTATAGGCTGATTATTCTACCAAAAGAAACTTTAGCGCTATATTTATGATGCAAGCATTGTGATTGGTTGATTGGTAATAACTATAACATGACACGACATTTGAAATTAGTTTGAATTGAATAGATTTTCAGAAACAGCAGTAAAAAGAAATTTATTATATAAAAACACAGTCCACTAGTAAAAAAACATGGACCCCATAACACTATTTATTTATTAATAATTGTAAAAGTTTTATTTTTTAATTCATTTTGCGACTTTTAATCGCAACATACATACGCTCGCGTCCTACCCCTTGAATGATGGAAAATCGGGTAAAGTATAGTTTTATTTTTATTTGACAGCCCTTTATGAGGTATCGAGACTAAAAAGGAAAAAGGAATTTTGTGAATGATGAAAAAAAAAATGTCAAAATTACAATGTTTTACATTTCCAATAAAATATTAATAACAATAAAATTATTGCATAAATTATTATAATTCTGAAAAAGCTTCATTGGCATAATAATGTTTGTTAAATTTATGAGTTGGATAGGTTGCGTGCTCACTTGCGATTTGTCGCGGCGATTAATCGCAATAATTGTTGCGTTTTTTTTTTTTTTTGTGAAATGCAAGGCACTGAAATTGTTAATTTTTAGAAGAGAAATGAACAAGATTGTTTGAAAGTCACGCGAGTTATTGAAATTGTGTTTGGTTATTTAGAATTTCGAACGTTACTGCGATTAGTCGCCGTCGTGTGCTCGTAACTTAATAAGGATATGTTTTGGCCTCAGTCGTGCGACGGATAATACTCAAAATATTGTTTCCTATATATTTTTTATATCTACGAGTATTTTAGCATTTCTCACTGTATAGTTTATTTTTGGTTCTGAACTAGGAAAGACGTCCGATTAACATACGTTGCGATAAGTCGAGTCGCAATCGCAAGTCGTACAACTACTATCAATTTATATTTACATAAAAGTAACTTTGATCAATACCTGAACTGGTAATCCGAGTTTTAAATCAACTAAAATAGTTGCGACTAAAAATCGCAGCGTATATCGAGGCTTACAACGTAACGCACGTTTGGAACCGAACCTTAGGATAGCATTAACATATTTTATGGCTTAATTTTATTCTGGTATAGGTATACCAAAGAATATTTTTTTTTTAATATCTAACTACCCCTTTTTTTTAGATAGAATGGTGATATTTAAGTACAATTTGCCATAGTCAATGGATTTCTGTAATTCTATGGTTAAAAAATTATTTTATATTTTTTTAAGTAGACATTTTTTTTTGAAGCGATCAATTTTTTTAATTTAATGTAAATATAATAGTGTTTTTTTTTTTAGTTTAAAATATATTTATTTGTACAATCCATTAATGTCTTGCCTTGATTGTTATTTCAGTATTTTTTTTTTAAATTGGGAAGTGACTCCAAAAATGTTAAAAGGCTAGACTTAACGCTGCGACAAGTCGCAATTTCCGTTATTACATAATATTGATTCATCATCCCAGCCTTCATTTATTATGGGTCGGTTTGTAGCCAAACCAGAGGGATAATTTCTGTATTTTCTAAAAACGTTCACATTCTAATCTGTCAAAAATACATCTAAATTTCTGACATGTGATTGTCGCTAATATGAGGTTGATTGATTTGACTAGACTTTGAACGTTTTAATTACGGAAATTGAGCTGCTAAAGTTTCTGTAGCTTATCGTCGGACTTGCGACTTGTCGCACGTTCGTGTCGAGCCTAATCGGTCGGTGCTAAATTGAACCACGTGATCAGTCTTCACAATTTGTGCAATTTTTACTAAACGACGTACTGTTTGTCTTATTATTAAATAAATAATGTAAATATTTCATGTCGGATGTTCTAAAGTTCTGTTCGATGTCTTAAACATACTACACTAATATTAATAACCTCCTCCGTTTTTTCGTCGGTTAAAAAGAGGTAAAATTTGGTTTCTAAGTTTGTATGTAGGAGGTAATTTCTGGAATTCATCATTTGCGTAGCCTTTTCCCAACTATGTTGGGGTCGGCTTCCAGTCTAACCGGATGCAGCTGAATACCAGTCTTTTACATGGAGCGACTGCCTATCTGACCTCCACAACCCAGAATTACCAGTCGGATTTGAAAAATTCTATTCTCGAGGAAGGCTATAGGCTATTTAACATCACGCTATGACCCTTTGGACCCGAGCAACAAGAAAAATAGGGGGTTAAATATAATGATCACCAAAAAATATATATTGAACACCAATAAATTAACCCCTTTATTCATAAAACTTACCAAACCTATTTTAGTTAAAATGGGGTTTGTCTCTTTCTTACACAAAGAAATGACAACGTGACAGATAAAGACAAACGTTCTATAAACCTATTTTAGCTAAAATAGAGATAAAATAGGATTATGAATAAGGGGGTATGTCTATAGAGGTATGAGGAACAGGGTGTAAAGTTCACTCAACCTCCATAGAAAAGGGAGGATCCTCCGACCAGACGGGTGTTATGTCTGGCGGGCAACTGCCCTATGAGTCATGTCGGGCTGTTGTATATATGCTAGTTGCGTGGTAAACTCTGCTTGCGCGATGCAGGATTTGCGTGACGTCAGTATGACGCGTTGTTCGCATGTGGCGTTGTAGATACCGCTACAAGTCTAAAAATACAATAGTTCTAGATGGGTACCCCGAGGTTAGGTTTGGTTAGGTTACTTTAAACCCTTTACACAGAAATAGGCGAGCAAATGAGAATACAAATACCTTTACCTAGGTATTTTACAATAAAATGGAGTTTTAATTTTGGTGATCATTTACTATTTTTGGCAGTAAAGTGTTTTTTTGATGTTACATTTTACTTTATCTGGTGATAAGTTAAACATAAACCGAAAAATAGTCATATAGAACGCTAAGTGAAAACGAAGTGATACCGCGGACAGGTGATGCGATGCGACGGGGCAGGTTAGGGGTAAAAGAAATTTCACGCGGGCGAAGTCGCGGGCATAAGCTAGTAGTTAAATAATTGAATACTTGTTTGAAGTCTTTTTCTTAATTCTTTTGTTGTAAATGTTGTTGATCTCAAACAATTAGTCAATTTGCAAAGTTTACCATCTGCATTTCGAAAATTATGTTTGCTAATGATTATTTGCAAAGTTGTTTTCGACTTAATTCCTGGGACTTTGCCAATATTAATGGAAATGATCTCTTGCAAGATTAACAAGTTAACCAAAGTCAAATAACAACTACAGTAAAATCTATTTTTTTTTAAATACGGAAGTGAAAACCTTTTTGGTATACTACTATTTAGGATAATTTGAATGAACCTCTAAAACTTTTAACTTTTTGGCCTTCTAATGATGCACACTTGTTTAATTATTTATTTATGAATAAATGATCCTCTAAAAACTTTCGGGCGACAGAATAAAACATATTTCTAGGTTAGGTTCCTACAAAGAATTATTTGAACAGAACTTTAGAACAACCGACAGCAAATCTTAAACGTAAGTTATACGATATTCGCAAACTAAGGCTTTGAGGTAATCATATGTATGTACACTTTACTGCGTAGAAATTACAATTTGTGTAAATTCAGGATCTTTAGTGTGATGTCACCTTTATGTGCGTGGACTGGATTTGTGTGTTTGTAAAAAAATAGGGATAGATTTTTAATAAGGGGTGATATAGGGACGTAACGAACTACGCCCCTGATGTGGTTGAACTGTCCGTATTTTATAACGTGGCTAGGAGCGATACAAATTTAAAAAAAATACAACTAATCTGGTGCAAAAGAATTACGAATACCATCGCGGTTAGATCCTTTGCTCGCTGTATACCTATAACGCAGTGTGCCTAAGTCGCGTTATGCCTAGACCAAACGAGATGTGGGCGTATTGTGACTTAGGTCAATTCCGTTTTAGTTCAATAGCGAGATAGGCTTAGGGAGACTAAGGTTCATTGAGTTTTAGTTCAAAAGCGAGATGGGCTTAGGGAGACTAAGGTTCATTGAGTTTTAGTTCAAAAGCGAGATAGGCTTAGGGAGACTAAGGTTCATTGAGTTTTAGTTCAAAAGCGAGATAGGCTTAGGGAGACTAAGGTTCATTGAGTTTTAGTTCAATAGCGAGATAGGCTTAGGGAGACTAAGGTTCATTGAGTTTTAGTTCAAAAGCGAGATGGGCTTAGGGAGACTAAGGTTCATTGAGTTTTAGTTCAAAAGCGAGATAGGCTTAGTGAGACTTTTACAGCGTGTTACAGAAAGGGTATATCAATACAAACAGGTTGAAGAGTGTATCTGGTCTAGAATCTCTGTACAAAATTTCAGCTCAAAAGCAGTAACTTTGAAAATGCTTAATATTTTTTTATTTCGATAGTTTATTAAATTGAAATCATAAAAAACGTATCACCGCACTACGAGGGTCATTATCCATTATCTGTAGTGTGTCTGTGCGCCTAGTACACGCACATCACGCCGCCGCGCGCCAGTGCAGCGCCGTGATGTCGAAATAAAAAAATATTAAGCATTTTCAAAGTTAATGCTTTTGAGCTGAAATTTTGTACAGAGATTCTAGACCAGATACACTCTTCAACCCGTTTGTATTGATATACCCTTTCTGTAACACCCTGTATGTTACTTCTGCGAAGTGTCGCTAACTACTTTAATTTGACCCTCTATGTTGACCTAAAACTAAGGCTCAAGTCATACCGAGAAGGCAGCGAAGCGGCGAGCAGTTTCAGTGTCATATAATTTTAATCTTTATCTTCATTACTATAAAACATAGCATCGCTTGAGAAACTTGACTTGTGCGCGGCCGCCCGCGGCGCCGCGAGCACTGCGACGACTCCCGCGCAGCGGTGCCGCACGACTCCGACATTGCCACTCCCAGGACAATCTCCTTGGAGTAAATAAATAAATAAATTTTATATTAATTTATTTATATTAATTAAATTTATATAAAATAGTTATATATTATTAATAATTATATTCCAATTTATCCTGATTTCTATCTAATTTTTTATCTAGTTTTGACCAATTTTGTTTCACTTTATTTCATTTCATCTTTTTATTATGTGATTTAACCTAATTTTATGATTGTATGACATGTGTAATTAATAATATTGACCAATATCTTGTATGTGTGGTGCAAACTGTCATATAAGTTGGTTATTAATAAATAAATAGACTCTTCTTGTAGTGTACATAAAGAATAATGGTCAGATTTCTATAGGAGCTGGACCTGACTTTTGTTTCTCATGTCCCAAAATAAGATTTATTTAGATTGGTTTGTTCTTATGTTGTAAACATCATCCCGTTTGAAAATCATATCTAAATAGCCACATTTTTTTATAAAAACGACCACTAAACTTTTCATCCATGTCCATCGGTGTCCAGAAATCAAAAGCACAGAGTCGTCACAAGTGTAATTATCAGTCTGTAAAACAATGCCAAGGTCAAAACAACAGAAGGAAATCCTAAATAGTATAGCACGTATCACAATTCACAACAAGTGAAGCGAAGCGAATAAGATGCGTATATTGCCGGGTGTCAATCAATGGCGCGAGTCGATGACCCACAGATCAAGTAACTTGTCGATGACAAATGACGTTCCGTTGTACGCAATTGAACAAAACGCTTTCACTTAATTATTTTTTATAACAAGGTTCCAATGCATAATAAATCAGCATAGTAGTTGATATGATGCCTAAATACTAATTTAATTGAATAACAGTTAACAACTATTCAGAAAAACTTGAATATTTATAGTCTATGAATAAAAAGTCATTTCATACGCGAAATGAATCGTCAATAGGTGCGTTCTGAAACTATTATACGAAAATAATTACAAAAAACTAAAATAAGGATAACTTTTTTTTGTGGCTACTTAAAAAGATAATTCTTGTGTTTTTTATGACCTTAAAAAATAAGGGTATTTTTCATATATATGGCATATAAGGACGCTATCGTTTCGTTGCCAGGTACGTTTTGACCAACCTTCTTTAAAATTACATGGCACTGAAACTACTCGCCGCTTCGCTGCCATCTAGGTGTGACTTGAGACTTACTCTATTCGCTGAAGATGGGTGACCATCCTAAATTTTCATGAAAGAAACTAGCTTTCAGAGTAAAGAGTCTTTACAATTTCGGGTGACATTTTCCTCATTTTTTTTTGAATTTTTGTCAGTTTAGCGTCACCTAATTAATAAGTTAACCGCCTGGCCTTCGGAAGTAGTGCTCGTCTCGCTTCTCTCTCTCGGCTCGCACGCGGCTGATCACAGTTCTAACCTAACCTCTTTGGGGGTGTCCTGGCTTAGTTACTGCGACCGATTCGGCTCGCGCGTGATTGGTTACAGTTCCAACCTAAACCTATAAATGAATATCTTTCAGGCCGTTAATTGAACGGCCGCCGTTTAGTTAAAAGGCTAGGCGGTTAACTAAATGGCTAATTAAACCAGTTGGCTACGACATATATATGTACATAAAACAAAGTCGGGTTAGTTACACCAATTATAACTCAAGAACGGCTGGACCGATTTTTAACATACACACATCAAAAGTGTCTAGGGATCAACATATATTTTTGCAATAACTTTTCTCCTGATTGATATTAATTAAAATTTTCTTTAAGGATTCATCATATAAAGTGTTTTCGTTTGTCACAGTAACGATAAACCAAGTCACCTTTGCATTAATAAAGAAATTTGCCATTTTCCTAATAAATGGATTTTTGACATTTGAACCACTAACACAAAAGTTCGAAAAAAAGACTGAAATAACAGTTTTCTTTAAAATTTTATTGGGTAACTTAAACAATTAATAATCCGTGTTTCTACCGCGAACACTAACAACACAAGAACATCGGTTTGGCATACTCAAAATGAGTTCATCCAAATCACGCTGTGGAATGGCCACCCATGTTCGTTGCAACAACAAAAAAAGGTCTTCTTGCGACTGGATACCCTCCATATTCGGCAGAGCTCTTCTCTGTAGCATATCCCATGCATGCTCAATCGGGTTCAAGTCTGGCGACTGAGCAGGCCAGGGCAGGACATTGATGTTAGCTGCGGCGAGAGTCTGTCTTACAACTCTTGCGGTGTGCGGTCGTGCATTATCATGCATTAACTGAAATAAGGGACCGATTTGCACTTGTAGAGGAACGATGACGTCTGATACAATCGTCTCAGCATAAATTTGAGCGTTGAGGTTGCCTCTGATCCAAATCAACTCAGTTCTTCCGCCGATCCAAATACCCGCCCATACCATGATGGTTCCACCATTATAAGGATGGACTTCCTGGCAGGATTTTAATCGCTGTTGGCGTCCAGGGGTTCTCCAGTGTCGTATACGTCTTGTATCAGGTCTCATACCAAAACGAGACTCATCAGAAAAGCACACGAAACGCCATTGTTCTTCTGCCCAATTTCTGTGTTCAAGAGCCCATTGATATCGAATCCTACGATTGTGCATTGCTATAGGTGGTACCCGTAGCGGTCTTCGGGAATGAAGGTTCACTTCATGCAAGCGGTTTCTGACTGTTTGGTCGCTAATTAAGTTCCCTGAAGAGTGATGAAGCCTCACGGCTAACATCATGACGGTTATTGTTGGAGCTCTTCGAGTTAAGATTTGAATGTATCGGTCTTGTCTCCGTGTGGTGCAGCGATACCGTCCTCCATGGCGCTCAGCCACGGTACCAGTGCTTCGGTAACGTGTCCAAAGTCGACTGATAACACTCTGACTTGTATTCAGAGCTAAAGCCACAGTACGTTGCCGGGAACCAGCTTCTATCATTCCCACGGCTCTGAGCATTTCTTCCCTGCTTAAATGACGTCGCCGCTCCATAATAACGTTGGTTTTAATCAGTAGTAGGGAAACAGTAGCACTAATAATGTCTTCAATGCGTTGTATGTTTTTATAGGGAAAATATTGACAGCTGATTTTCATCTTTTACTCGAATTTGATTCACAGTTCCTGATTCAAATTATGAAATGCACCAAAAAGGATCCATATAAATTTATAAAATCATAAATTTATTACAAAGCCACATCTCAATCTCAAGAAATCCGCATAAAAATGCTTGATCCCTAGACACTTTTGATGTGTGTATTTGATTTGTTGAAAAATGAAAACAATTAATTTTCTCATACATTTTGCATTTATTGGTCCTGAGGCGGTACAAAGTTCGCCGGGCCAGCTAGTGATGTCATAATCCAAAGAAAAGATCTCGTATTTAAGAAAAAATATTGTACCGATTTGGCCCTGCCGCTTTTGCTGTCCAATCATTGTTATCCAATAAAATTGTTTGTTTAGTATTTTAATCAACTAATCAGCTAGTGAGATTTCTTAGCAAAAGTATACAAATATACACCGTGTTCTTCACGTTATCCATAAACTGTGTCAGACGCTTCTATAGCTTTTACAAATTAAATCTAACAAAGGAAGTATTACTTGAAAAGGCTTTTTTACAAAGATATTTGTAATTTCATTTAATGAAATTTAATCTATGCAGTAAGAAGGGTTTTGACTTAGTTTTGACAAGTTTCAGTCCGTCAAATCTTATGAATGAAAATACACCGCTGCCAATTCGGATAAAGAGGCATGCATATTGGGTGATTTACGTCAAGGTGTTTAGTTTGTATGAAAATTAACAAAAAATGAAAAATAAGAATTCATTAATGTGTCCATAATGAAAAATGCTTATTTGCATGGTCTGAACATCTGGTGGAAGTTTATGTATATCGTCCGGAACACGGAGTATACAGAGTGGTCCAAAAGTCGTGGATCAAACGAAAGAGGGAGATGAAGGAGGTCATTTCCAACAAAAAATCTTTCTACAGCATGGTCATAATTCAATTGCCCTAAAAGTTATGAATATTTGTGTATTATATATGTGTATGTGTACAATTAGACGAATTAAAAAAAAATGTGATATAAAACAATAAAACAAACGGTGTTGTATTACTACTAGATAATGTATCAGCACTACAAAGTTCTATAAGGGCTCTGAGTATCAAATTTCAAGAGCAATTTATTTTTTTCCAAAAATTTTGTAACATTACCAAAAATTGTTTCTCACTTTAAAAGTGTTGGAAATGACCTCCTTTATCCCCCTACTTCGTTTGATCCACGACTTTTGGACCACCCTGTATAATATGTAATTATGTATACATCATCTATGAAGCGTTTAGAAACAACGGGAAAGAATCATTTGTCTATCTAATTAGTATTCTTAAGGCCCGAATATTCCAGAATTTTGCAGAAAATAACATATGAATCCAGTCCGACACGTTAACAAAATCAAGTAACGTTATACCATGGTAGGTTATTTGTGTGTTTCTATATTACAATGCGCGGGTTACACACATTTGATACTGCAATTCATAACACGCTGTTTCCATATCCAATGAACCCTAAAAAAACACTCCCGGAGTGCCGACAGAAGTGAAAACAAAACACAAACAGAATACTTTGCCATCACTCACTGACACATCGGATATACATTAAAACTGAGTACATCCCGAGGACAGCCGAACACATCCGAAGCGGTGTCGGTTACGGTAACAGTGGCGCGAATTCAATGGTTTAATTTTCGGCGATGATTAATAATCATTAATTAAATGAATGGATTCGCTGGCTGTTTCCGATGACGAAATCTATTATTAAAATATCACTATTACCGAAAACTTACTTGGCATGTGAACCCTGGAATTTCATTCAGCATTCATTATTTTCTCGAATGGATTAAAATTCGGTTCGAACGACTGATACTTTATAAAAATTAAATGTAATTTTGAAACCATAATACATTTTTTTCTGACAAGAAAGTTCTAAATGTGTGTAATCAACGCGATCGACATAGAGTAGCTATGACACGGTAGTCAGTGCAAGTATTTGTAAGCCACGCCATAATTGTCTGTATTCGGTAATGACGCTACTATTATACATATGGACCGTAATAAAATAAAGTGATATTGTAAAATGGATCTGTGTTTTATTTACAACTAGCTGAGACACCCACAATCGTTCAGAAGGCCAATACTTGTAATTTAAAACGCTCAAAATCTAGTCGCAGTCTCATCTCGGCGACAAACAAACGTCAAACACTTGTCCAAAATACAGGGTGAAATTAAATTCATGGGCATCCTTTTATCATCATTCAAGTTGTTCATAATGATGAGTATCATTATGAACAACTTTTATTATGGGACTAAGCCTAAAATCATTGTACTCATCATTATGAACAACTTTTATTATGGGACTAAGCCTAAAATCATGAAAAAAATCAGCTGTTCCTTGCATTTATGAATTTCACCCTGTAGGTATGTGCCTAGACTTTTTCCCAACTTTATTGGGGTCGGCTTCCTGTCTAACCGGACGCAGCTGAATACCACTACATATTTTACATGGAGTTCACCACTGGGGGACAGCGGCTCGCACTGTCAAAAAGTTATCAGATCTCATGTAGAGCCAAGCTTCTAACTCTACACGCCCTGACTCTACAAGCCCTAACTTCACAAACACCTTAGTCGAGAAATATGTGGCTTGGCCGTTTTGACAACAACACATCTAATCCTCTTCTCTCAGGCTGAAACAAGGTGCGCGTTTTTAATTATTCGAAATATAGTCTGTTAATTTATCCTGACATTGTTTGTTATGCCAGTTTGTTAGCTATCTACCTAACAACAATACGTAGATATGTGTATGCATCCGATTCTATAGTCAGTAAAAACACGGTTGATCCCGGAATTACGGGATTGTTTCGGTATAAAAGTGCATTCATATAACCTACACCTCAACTTTAGATGAATATGCATCCGATTATCCGATATATAATAATAACTTCAAGTAATAAAGTGGTATGTAACAAAAATATGGCATGAGAGGAATCGTGGTTTTGTACACTTTCTACTCACTAGATGGCGCTTTACATTTACGTCACGTTTCTGAATCGCGGTGTCAAGATTCTCCGCCGTTGAACGACCCTCGCTCGTTTCTGTAAAGAATTCATACTTACCTGGCATAGGGGACACCGTGATCACTAAGGCGGTTCCCCCAGGGCGAGGCCTTCCCATTGCACTGCGGATAGGTTGACCCCTGCGATTATCCCTAATGTGTAGTGATGGGTAACTCATCAATTTTATTTGAGGTTTGAGGGAGCCCCTCAATTTACCTCGTGAGGTCCTCACGAGTTACCCCTCATTTGAGGCGAGGAATCGTACGACGGCGTATTCGCCTCACGACTCGTGAGCCCGAGCATGGCCCGAGCCGAACTCAGACGAAGCTCCGAGGGAGCGAGGCGGGCGGTGCAACGACGACTCACGAGTACTCACGAGTCACGACTCCGATAATCCGATCACATCCTCACTCTCTCACACACATCATTTTCTTTCGCTCATAAATTTTAGACCGCCAAATAAACGAATCAATGACGCTTGATTACCAATCTTATTTTAATGCTTTTAGAGTTCATAATAATTAACCATAGCTGAAATAAAAATATTTTTCTTTAAAATTCGTTTTGAGTAATAATTTTATTATTTGTTAATAGTTTACGTAATGTTGACCTTAGTTGCATTGCAGGTGCACGTGCGTGAGTCGTGAAGTGATTTGTTGACAATTACGTACTGTTGTGTTTGCGAATAATCGGATTGTTTTGTTATTGTTTGTACTACTTATTTGCTTGTTTTGGTTTTGGTGGTGGTGTGGTGTGGTGGAGATACTTATTGATTGCTGCTGGTGGTGGTTTTACCATACCTATACCTATTTTTAACGTGATTATGGCTCCAACGGCAAAAAAGTCGAAAACTTGGGAGTTTTTTACGGATTTGGGAGAATATAAGGCCAAATGTACAATTTGCATGAAAATTTTGTCGCATAGGGGTGCAGGCCCCTATAATTTAACCAGACATTTAAAATCCGCTCATCCCCTTGTCCTAGCTGGTATTCAGGAAGATCGTATGGATTTAAATGACGATGCTAGTGTTGCTACACCTCTTTCAGATGCGAATCCATCTACATCTCAAGGTGAGTCGTCTTCAGCCTGCCCCGATAACTCCACACAATTTGTACCAGCAACTGCCGTTCCGAATCGTCGTACTCCGTGTAATCGAAATAACAATCAAATTAATAAATATTTTACAAAACCGTTGTCATTGAAAAAAACAGAACTGATTAATAAGTTGCTCCTTCAAATGATTGTTAAAAATTATTTGCCTTTTACAATTGTTGAAAGCGATTCATTTAGAGCATTTATTCAAGAATTGTGTCCTTCGTATATACCTCCATCACGAAAGACATTATCAAATGCGATATTAATTAAATTTTATAATATCGTAAGAGAAGATGTGACGAAATTACTAGGGCAAGCGGAATAT
This sequence comes from Amphipoea oculea, assembly GCA_945859645.1. Classification (NCBI taxonomy): domain Eukaryota; kingdom Metazoa; phylum Arthropoda; class Insecta; order Lepidoptera; family Noctuidae; genus Amphipoea; species Amphipoea oculea. Next base: position 1,790,210 of record OX243886.1, on the reverse strand, counting down.
ATTGCCCTAACTACGGATGCCTGGACTTCTGCTTCTCATCAACAATATGTTGCCGTAACAGCACATTTTATTGTAAACAGTAGCATTAAGGCGGTAATGTTAGAATGTATTCCTGACGCACAACGACATACCGCACAGAACTTAGCTGATTTAATAAAAAAAATTTGCACTGAATGGAATATCGTGGACAAAATAGTGTCGGTTACTTCTGATAATGCTAGTAACATTCTAGCTGCCATTTCGTTACTAAAATACAAGCAAGTACCGTGTTTTGCTCATACTCTAAACTTGATTGTTCAAGCAGGATTATCAGAAGTAAAGGATATCCAAAATAAAGTCAAAGCAATAGTAGAACTTTTTAACAGGAGTGTTTTGGCTAGTGAGCGCCTAACTGCCATGCAAAAGCAGCTAGGGGAGAAGCAGTTGAAAGTAAAGCAAGATGTAATAACTCGTTGGAACTCTACATTCGATATGTTCGAGAGGATTTTAGAAATAAAAAGAAGTGTGATTTCCACCATTGCCACCGATTATCCTAACACGCCAAATTTGACGCCCGACGACATAGCAATTTTATCCAAAAGTTGTGATTTGTTGCGACATTTCAAATCAGTAACTGAAATTATGAGTGCAGAAAACCACGTCACTGTATCTCAAATAATAGTTTTGGCGAATTTGCTTAAAAAAAAGTGTGAGGCGTTCACCATTCAAGATCCAGACATTCCACAAACTGTAAGGGATTTGGCCAAGCGGTTTGTTACGGATATAGCACATCGGTTTCGAAATGTGGAGGATAATAAATTATTTGCCGTGAGCACGCTTCTAGACCCACGATTTAAGGTATATGGTTTTCCTGATGACAAAAAAAGTAGTGTTGATAATGCAAAAAAATATTTATCTAATATTGCCGCTAAATCTACTGCATTTGTTGAAGCTGATTCAGAAGTTAATGAAAATATTTCACAAAGTGATACAAACATAGAAAAACCTTCCATATGGGATGAATTTGATCTGAAAGTCGTAGATGCAGTGAAAAAGCAAAACCCGACCGCAGCTGGAATCATAGAAGTAGATAAATATTTCGATGAGCCTCTTATCAGCAGGAAGAAACCCAACGACCCTGTATTATGGTGGTACACGAAAAGGCACACATATCCACGCCTATATGATGTAGCTAAAAAACACTTTTGTATTCCAGCAACTTCAACTCCTTCCGAAAGAGTTTTTTCGAAAGCTGGACATGTCGTTACTGACAGGCGCAACCGATTGAGTGGTAAAAAAGTGCGCCTGATTTTATTTTTACACGCAAATATGTAATTTTTTTTTTTTTACTTTAATAATTATTATTTTCTTTATTTTTTATTTTTATTCTTATTATTTTTTATAGATTTGTTTTCCTCGGCCTAGCCGGATAGCTGTATTATTATTAATATGTGATTGTTTAACTTTAAACTATACGAAAAAGAACTGTTACTTTTTATGCTTTGATCTCAATTAAAACACTCAGTTTTTTTATTTGTTCTGTGTGTTTTATTTATCCTGTAACTCATTTAACATATTTCTGTATCTCTTCTTAATCTAAACAATATCCTGCCAAACATCAGTACTACACTCACCACACACACATGACAACAAAACAAACATAACTATTTCATTAGGTACATCATACCAAAATCATAATGTTTACTGTGTTATTGAACCTCACCTCACTCATTCTCAGAAAACATTTTTGAGTCGGTTCATTCGCTCACTGAGCTCACTCAATACTCACTCGCGAGTACTCGCAAATCAGGAACTCGCTCACCTCGATTTCCTATTGTCAATGTCAATTTTCATGCGAGGACGCGTGAACGAATGAGGTGAATGAGGGATGAGGTGGTTCAATATTGAAATTCGAGTAACTCTTTCAATTTGCGACCACGAGTTCCTCAAATGAGGTGCCTCATGAGTGAGGGACACATCACTACTAATGTGGATAACTCGGATGCGTAATTTTTGATAGTGGGGACTGCGTACGCGCCGTCCCCTCGGAATTCTCTTGTCTAATCCTAATAATAATAGGGCGACGTCGCTGTCTCTCTCCGATGTGGAGCAACAGCTTACATCGGAAAGACTTGTCATGTTTTCTATACTCGTCGGGCCATTACAAACGCAAAATTAGGATCATAAATCATGTCGGACCTCTCGCTCGCACTTGGAGCAGTACTAGATAGTGTTGGGTGTAATTACATACTAGGTAATTTATGTCTCCAACTTTGCGTTTGTAATGGCCCTAGCATAGTACCGACATTGTTTTAGCCATGTTTTGTTAACTATTTTGCTCATTTTTTTTTGAGTTTTGACACCGATATTCTTCACAACTTTTTAAGTTTTTTAAAAATAAACGAAACAGTGGACACAACATACATGTTTTGCCACTGTTTTACATGTCATTGTAGTAGAATACGTGTTTTTTTTTACCTTGATGTTAACATAGGCTTGTGCCTTTGTGGTTGGTACACCGCTACACATCAGTTAGTTTTGCGATAATTTTCGTTCGATAAACTGACCGTTAGGCGCTTTAGCTGTGTACTAAAAATCTGTCAACGGTTATCAAAATATCAGGCAAGCAAGTAAATTGAGCTAAGCTTGCACAATAACGACCGACCGACGCCATAGTTCTCACATGCAAAGAGCTCAATAATCTCAACCGGTTTTAACCCTCGGCCCTCGGGTGCAACTTACTCATAAATTGACAGGTCTGCCGTAGGAATGCTGTTATATTTTCATTGTTGGGTGAATTTTACATAAGTAGTGCCTAATTTCTTGAACTAAGTTCCGCTAGATCTCTTCTAATAAAACTACCGAGCTAATTTTGTTGTCTCAAAATAGCATGTTTACATTCAAATTCTAATTAGGTACATAAGTAAAATTTTCTTGTTTCCGAAACGAACTAAATATATTAGGTCCTTACATATGAAATTGGCGTTTTTCGTACTGGCCACTTTAATCACGAATTTCTCCTCTTTGGTAAGGAATTCCAAATTCAAATTTGTACAGCTATTTACTCATGTATTTGTGCTTCGATGACCGTCATTCATTTGTTTTTTTTCTTCTGTTTTTTCTGTTTGCGTCACTCATTTTACAAAATGGAAAATTTAAAATATCGCATTATTTACGAGTACGAGTTCCGCCGTGGCACTAGTGCTGCGGAAACGACTCGAAGGGTGAATGATGTGTATGGCGGTCATGTTGCAAAAGAAAACACAGTTCGTTTTTGGTTCCAACGTTTTCGTTCTGGAAATTTCGACCTGCAGAACAAGCCCCGTGGACGGCCTGAGACCCAAGTTGATAATGGAGAATTGAAGGCTATTGTGGAAGCGGACCCATCGCAAACCACGTCCGAGTTAGCTGCAGGCTTCGATGTTAGTGATAAAACTGTTTTAATTCACTTGAAGCAAATTGGGAAGATTAAAAAGCTTGAAAGGTGGGTACCTCACGAATTGACTGAAGCAAACCGGCAAACGCGCGTCGACTGCTGCGTTACATTACTGAACCGGCACAACAATGAAGGTATTTTAAACCGAATCATTACCTGTGATGAAAAATGGATTCTTTACGATAATCGGAAGCGCTCAGCGCAATGGTTGGATCCTGGCCAGCCAGCCAAATCCTGCCCCAAGCGAAAATTAACCCCAAAAAAGTTACTTGTAAGCGTTTGGTGGACTAGTGCCGGTATTGTTCATTACAGTTTTCTCAAATCTGGCCAGACTATTACAGCTGATGTCTATTGTCAGCAATTACAAACCATGATGGAAAAGCTAGCGGCTAAACAACCAAGGCTGGTCAATCGCTCCACGCCACTGCTGCTTCACGACAACGCCAGACCACACACTGCGCAACAGACGGCTACCAAATTAGAAGAGCTTGAATTGGAATGTCTTAGACATCCTCCGTACTCCCCGGACCTTGCTCCAACAGATTACCATTTTTTTCGCAATTTGGATAACTTTTTGCAAGGGAAAAAATTCAACTCCGATGGGGCAGTCCAAATCGCCTTCAAAGATTTTATTGATTCCCGTCCGACTGGTTTTTTTAGTAAAGGGATCAATGAACTACCTATAAGATGGCAAAAGTGCATTGAAAACAATGGTTCATACTTTGATTAATTAAATATATTATATTAAAAAATATTCGACTTTTTGTTCCTTCCATACAAAACGCCAATTTCATATGTAAGGACCTAATAAGTGCATACTTACTTATCGGATAAAAAGAAGAATGACTAAAGTATTTCGCGAAAGCGCCATCTGGTCAGTAAAGGTGGAATTTCTATTAATTCACACAACATGCAGTCAGCAGCAGTAGTGGTAACCCAAAAAGCTTTGACTCACCTTGTTTGTACTTTAGTTTACAAGCTTGCTACTAGATGGTGTTATCGTTACATTTTGACAGTTATATTATAGTATTAGGTATAAGGTAATTTGTGTTTCTACTTTCATCGAAATTCAACCACCCTTTGAAAGACACTGAACGAGACACAATAGAAGTTTTATTGTTATTACGTCGAGGGGCGTTTAGTGTTCCACAAAGTGTTAATGTGTCCTTACACCAAACGATTTACTTGCACAAGTCTGCATGATGTTGTTGTGCGATAATTTCTCTAATTCATCCACACACTTCATACATACTTGTGAAAGTCCGAATTTGCCGTGCAAAAGTTTACCGTAACGTGTGTGGTCTGCACTAACGACACGGGAGTATTTATTTATACACCACTAACCCACGTTTACATCAAGTTAAAAAACACGTATTCTACATGACATGTAAAACAGGGGTGAAACGATGTTGTATCCATTGTTTTCGATTATTTTTTACACCTTTTAAGTTGTGAAGATTTCTGGTGTTCAAATTGGTGAAAACTCTATTATATGTTAGCACAAAACATGGTTGAAACAATGTCGGTAGGTACTATCCTGGGGCCATTACAAACGCAAAGTTGGAGACATAAATCATTATGTCAATAATAATTTTAATACAGCTACGCACAACACTGTCTAGCAGTGCTGTTTTCGACAAGTCTGCGAAGCAGCATTGCCAAATGCCAAGTGCGGAGTCTAGCAAGTTCTTGCACTTCGCAGAGAGACAGAGCAATTTTGCCCTATTAATCGTAGGACAAGACAAGAGAATTCCGAGGGGACGGCGCGTACGCAGTCCCCACTATCAAAAATTACGCATCCGAGTTATCCACATTAGGGATAATCGCAGGGGTCAACCTAACCGCAGTGCAATGGGAAGGCCTCGCCCTGGGGGAACCGCCTTAGTGATCACGGTGTCCCCTATGCCAGGTAAGTATGAATTCTGTATAGAAACGCGCGAGGGTCGTTCAACGGTGGAGAATCTTGACACCGCGATTCAGAAACGTGACGTAAATGTAAAGCGCCATCTAGTGAGTAGAAACTGTACAAAACCGCGATTCCTCTCAATCTCTCATGCCATATTTTTGTTACATACCGGACCGCTTTGTTACTTGAAGTTATAGATCGCATAATCGGATGCATATTTACCTAAAGTTGAGGTGTAGGTTATATTATGGAATGCACTTTTATATCGAAACAATTCCGGGATTGACCGTGTTTTTACTGACTAAGTATAGAATCGGATGCATATCTACGTATTGTTGTTAGGTAGGTAGCTAACAAACTGGCATAGCAAACAATGTCAGGATAAATTAACAGACTATATTTCGAATAATTAATGTAGGTATCTACCTATTGAAACAAATTATTGCGCTTAGTGAAAATTGGTTAATTTTCCTTCTCTCCACAAGGCGAAAAAATAATTTTAAATTATGCATCTGAATAGTTTAATGCGATCTCGCAATTATGTTTTTTTTCTTTTTAAGGCGACTACACGACCTAAAGCGCGGTCACTGTCGGACTGCATAGAAAAGAAAGAGAAGCGCGATGACACAACCGTGGTAATTTATTGCAAATATGAAGCAATTATCTATTTACAAAAACTCTCAAACACCAAACAAATAAAAACCGTATACTAAAATTCGGGGAATTAAATTGTCTTTTAGATGGTGAAAGTTTTATGAAAATACACCCGATAGTGTTTGCGCGATTATCGTTTTTATGTCCGCGGTAGACATTACTTTACAAATTAATTAGAATTACACTATGTTAAAAAAATATAATTGCAAATATTCACATATCAAATTACGAAGCAAATGGTCTAGTATAACATTTATTTTTTTCAAAGAAATCAGTCCGGTCGATTAGACGTGATGTTGAATTTAAAATCATTAGAAGTCGTATATCTGCGCCTTAATAATTCTGTTGCCTTTCACGGGAAGCCAAAACGCAGAAGATGATCATGATCGCAATATGGCCGACAAAAATAAAATTTCAAAAATGAAATTAAAATCGTCTTTATTGATTATTCGTTGTACAAGCAACTATAATTAATAAACATTGTATAATCAACTTATAACAATTAATAATTTGTTAATACCAAATAAATTGTACTGGAAGATCGTTTCCATAAATATATCTTACATTATAATAATCACTTCGGTTTTTCAAATTTTACAATATATTATATTCATTCTTTAAGTTTGTATTCATCGTAGAAATAGCGGAAAGGTAGTGGGTAGGTACCTAAAGTTTTGTCTGGAGTTACAAAGGTAAGGTGCATAGATTTATACCCTTAGATACACTTAAAAGCGTAATCATTAAACGGCTCGATGCACAACTACCTACATGCGAAGAAACTCTGACATCTGTGATCACAGTTACCGATAGACAAGTTTAAAGACTTTAAGTTTATATAAGGTTATATCCATGACTCGAAATAGAGAATATTCCGTAGAATTTAAACGTTTCCCAAAACTGTAAAATAAGCTTTAGTTTCCTAAGCGGTGAACAGTCACACAATAACAACTTGCCAAATACAAAGCGTTTTTGACACCTTAATGTCAAATACTGGTGAAAATGACAGGAATCATCGATACGACGAAAATAACAACTTGATAATTCTAAGCCACAATGGGAGGTAGTCGCAGGATCATTTGTCTGTTATTTTTACAATGCATACAAACACAAGTGGAACATCATAATCGCTTCTCCAGAAATCACAACACTAATGGCCATGCCGATTAACAATACACTTGGAAGTCAAATGAAACTACATCTTTTTGCGGGTAGTTTGAACATTAAAACTGGAGACGAGAGAGAGCAGCCATTTACTGGCCTTCTGTTGACAATTACTTATGAACGAACGAGCATGGTGAAGCTCTATTGCAACTCTATGGATACTTAGTATATAGTTAGTTTCTAATGGATACTTAGGTTTTACTAGTGTGAACTAGAGGTAGTCTTACAGAGTCTTGCTCAAAACGTTCCCGATATCAAACACATAGGTAAGTGCACATTTTCAAGTTTTCATATTCACCTGCAGCAGGTACCGTTACTCTGTCATTTCCAGCCTACATGCTCTCGACCTCAAACTGAGAATTACATATATGTAGGTAGGTATTATCCTCAAAATAACTTGAAAGTTGAATAGCATTATTTGGAAAATTGTCAAAAAACTACACTTCATCGCATTATTAGCGGTTACTTTGCTAAAAAATCTTGTTAATTGTGATCGCTACGTTAGAAATATCAGTTTGGTCATATACAAAAGTTTCTTAGAGCTTAATACTTTACATACAACGACATAATATACAGGAAATGATGGTAGGTGCAGACATAACGCTAGACAAGTTAACTTCTTTTAACATTTTAGATTTTGCTAAAAACCGTTAAACAGAATAATCCTCGTGGAATAAGGATGATCGAAGCATTTGTCTACTATCCAAACTTCGATTTTATTTTTATTTTCTTCCTCCTTGTTATATTGTGTGTATATTAACAGTTAAATAAATAAGAATCATCATCGGTCAGATAGGCAGTCGCTCCATGTAAAATACTGGTATGCAACTGCAACCGGTTAGACTGGAAACTGACCCCAACATAGTTGGGAAAAGGCTAGGCAGATGATGATGATGGTGACGTAATAACAATCAAAGCAACGATGGAGCACAATCATACAAGTAATAAATTAATGAGGCCTCTGATAGGGCTCACAAAACCTTTTCTCGCATTGGTTTTACGAATTAATATTTTCCTCTATATCATGTCGCTTCATTTAAGTGTATAATATTAATAATACTATTTATAGAAGCACTTGGGGCCCATAATCATATACATTAACGTTAAACCTATGAGTAAAAGTTAAAAATGACCGTGCGGTCGGAAAACTTCGTATGGAAGTCGAGGTTGTTCGGAGAAAACCGTTAATTTTATCGGTTAAAATTCTGACCAGCAGATAATTTTAAAATGTATACATATATATTCTTTCGCTTTTTAAAATATATTTTACATATAACAATTTGGAACATTTTTCGCATTTAAACTACGTATTTTAAAGACAAATTCTATTCATATTTCCAAAATTACGAATCGACTACCCTATTTTATTTACAAGTTTTAGAATGAGAGTTTGATGCGTCGTGTTGGCAGTACTGACACTCTTAATGCTTAAATAGACATAAATATTTCAATTAATTATGAAACTGTTGTGTTCTTTTTACATTACAATTACTTAATTGTGATTTCATTGATATATTTACAGAATATACTGTAAAAAGTCAGAAGTCAAGTAAGAGTCGGTTTTATCTACACTATAAATAATAATTATGTTGTTAACATAGTCATAATTTCTTTGCTTATTTCAGATAATGCTATTAATAAGGTCTAATACTTTCTGACCTAAGAGTATTTCCATGGACAGAATGCTAGTATAGTAACAGTTAGTCAGAAGCGAGTGTTACGCGCGAGTATGGTTGTTGGCCGTCACAGGGGGCGCTGCGTCTGCTTCTGCGGCGGCCGCTTCTCGTTTTAGCTTGCGGTATTTACCTGAAATTAGAATATGATTACCTTTTAAAACATAAAATACGTAAACGTGGCCTTAATTCATAATAAGCTTAACTTAAATTAGTAGACTGTCTTGAAATCTTTTGACCGCACTAAGTCCCATATGGGCGCCAATTTTGTTGGTCTCTATTGGGCGCCATTATATTAATATTTTTTATCTACATTTCTTTATAGTCATAAATATAGGCATCACTTGCTCCAATCTTTACCCCGTCTGATACAAGTAAGTGTGAATGAGAAAAAATCAAATTTACGTAGGTCTTAGTCCCAGTTGGGCGCCAAATTATGTGGCAGTTAGTCCCATATTGGGCGCCACATTATGTAGCAATTAGTCTCACTTTGGGTGCCAATTTATTATTGGGATATAGGATACTATTGTATACTTATACAGGTTGATAAAACCACGAATGAATGGTTTTTCCCAGTTTAAACAAAGAGAATTTGATTGAGTAGAGATATAATGCGCATTTGCTCGTTTGGTCTAAACCCACCTGTACATTTTAAAATGGAGTACAACATTTATTGAAATTCTCTTAATAATCTGGACTGGGAAGAACTATTGTTCACCAGAGTCCTATGTCAATCTAGTTGCTCAACATAAGTCTAAATAAGTGAAGGTAAACTTACGTGAAGTCTTGACCATGATGACACCCCACCAGATGGACCAGCCCCAGCCGACCAGGCAGAACAGCACTGTGAACAACTGCCCGGCGCCGACCAGCAAGTTTATCACGAACGAGCCTGTTTCAAAATATTAATGTTATAGAAATCATTTATAAATAATTGGACTCTCGACTAGCTCTCGGCTAGCTACTCAGACTGCTCGACTGTCAAAAAGAGTCAGGAGATGACTGAAAATGCTAACGGTAAAACTGTTTGAAATAGGCTTTTTTTGTAAACAGACGTTAAAGCTAGTCTGGTTGTTCAATACTTATTGTTATACAGTTTGGATATTGTATTCAAATAGTGTTTTAAGCCATACGTCACTCAAAAAAAAAACTAATACTTAAAATCATTTAAAAAATAACAAGATAACTCACATTCAATGATACATAAAAACAACAAAGTTACTTAATGTCGACTGACTAAAATTAAGAATGTGTTTTAATTAAAAACGATTTATTTTAGATACCAGCCCCCTTATTCACAAACACTCGACATGCTTCCGTATCGTATCGAACATTAATCATTGTTATCGTAGGAGTCTTCTCAACGCTGTTCACAAGTCCAAAACCCGACAATTTTGTCAGTTTAAATCAAATAGACGCCCGCTATTCTTCCAACAGCTATTTGCTGTTGAGGGGAAGTCAAATCAGGTTATCAAAATGTCAAGTTTTCGATACGATAGCCTGTCGTATGGTTGTGAATCAGGGCTCAGTACACTCAATTGGAATTACTGACTACCAATGTTAAAGGCTGTGTTAGAAAAGACTCACCTATCCTATGTTTAGCTCCGTCGTGGACTCCAAATCTAGGAATGCCGAAGCATAGGCAGAATAGGCCGCTCAATATGGTACCTGTAGATGCAATAGTTACAAATTAATACTTGTCCCAATTGGGCGCCACTTATATAGCTACCATTGGGGTACTGTGTCAGTTTATTCAAACAGAAAAATTCAAAGGTATTAAGAATTAAGGTTTTAAAATCCAATATAATGAGTTCGTATATTATAATTTTTACTTTCCGGCACGAGATACTTCTCAGACGGGGTTCACTATAAAAATGTCTTATCATTTGTCAATTCATTCAATTGCAAGGCATACTACCTCTGAAACATTTTTAATATTTCAATGTCAACTCACCAAGTCCGGGCACAACAATGTTGCAAAGTAGACAGAAGTAGGCGAGTACTATCGGCAGTATGGGGATAGCACCGCGCATAACACTCGTATGCTCAACCAGCGATGTGTCCAGCTTCTTACGGGTATCCTGCGGACATTAAACATGGCAATGTAATAATAGAAGTCTACTAGAATGAGTCTATGAGTTCAACTGCCAATTTCCGTTTCGAGAAACTCTATGAGTGCATTTATGTAGCTTTGGACTACTATTTACATGGAATACTCAGGCAGTCACGGGTAATAGGTATTTCATTAACATTTATATCGTAGGTAGTAAAAGACATCTTAGCGATAAGATCGCCCACTGTGTCACCCTTTGTAAAATTTCTATATTTATGTCTGTAATTTATATAGTGTACACATAATAAAGAGTAACTAATCTTCTATTCTGAAATATTGTTGACTTAAGGTTTCAGTACACCACAGTGCAGGCTGCAGAGATCATGCGGCTGAAGCTTCGAGCAAAACGACTGATTTTCATATCCGGCCAAAAAGCTAACCTTTGTATATTTTGGCAAAGGCTAGACTGGACAGTTGAAGAATATATTCCTAGGTTTAGAATAATAAATACTTGTAGGTGAATAGTTAAAATGTCGTGTAGTGACCTTGTTCGGCTTTCACGGGTTAGATTTGGAGCGTGTTAACAGACTCGTCATGGTGGTGACATGGAACATGACGACACAACAGCGATGTTAGCTCACTGACCGTAGTGTTTCAATGCCATTTGCTAAAATGTATTACTAATTTTATAATATAACTTAATTTATATGGGGATAACAGAATTCCAAGAAATAGACATAGAGAAATCTATCATTCTACTACGTTGATAGTTAGCTGTATCATATCACAGTCAAAAATAGTTATTAAATGGCTAATGGTTATTAATGGCAATGGCCAAAGCCGTTTAATAAATGTTTTATACTTAGACGCTAATTTTTCAAAATAGTACCTAGATATAAACTTTTCAATAACGCTAAAAGTAGCGTAGCACGTAGACAAAATATTTTCACACGAAGACTTTAAAAATAATGTATAAATCATCCTTAATTTAAACGGTAAGAAATGAAACTTAATTTTGCATTTTAATCGTCTGATCAAAATACTTGAACTGATGAAAACATAAATACCTCCGCATCTTCTTCTATATCCACATCCTTCTTCATAAAATCCTTCGTAATCATAATTCTAGAAGCTTTTCGCGAAGGCATTGGCGACGGGTTAGGGGTTCCTCGAGGGGAAATTTGTATAGAAGGACGGGGCGAAGGCATCGGAGTCACAGCTAATTTATTACCGGTAGCCATCGTCATCAGAGGGTAGTTCGGATTCTTCGAATATATCTCACGCGGAAGACTGTACAAGTAGTTCTGCAGATGCGGTGTTAAGTAAAGATTCGGCATTTGTCTTAAGCTGCTTATTTTTGCGTTTACGTAACGGGTTTTGAATTTATACATTGATACGTAGTTTTTTAGCACTCATGGTCACTGTAACAATTTAAGTAAACCGACAAGGAAACAATAAATAAATATTATTTGCAGGTATTCATTTTCACATGTGTTGTTTTTTGTAGTTCACGAATCCCGAAATTCCGAAAGTTTAATCTTTGTGGAGCAATCATAAAATCAAATTCGCAGTAATACGTAATACGAATGCGTTTCGGTTAACAGTCGAATAGACACTGCTATTAAAATACGCTAATCATACATTTAATATTGCCATCGATTATTCGTCCCCATTGTTAGACAACCGACCTTGTTTACACTAACCCATTTCATATAAATAGCATCTACTTACTAAGTTACTTTTAATTATATATGGCAAACAGATTAAAATCATAACTAAGAAAAGTCTACACGCGAAGAAATTAAATGTACTTTTTAAACATATTGTTCTACTGCTTATAAATATGTGCTTTTTATTATTATTTACGAGGGACATTAGGTTTCTTGAGTAATAATAGACTTTTAATTTATGAACTAACGTGGTACCATGTTGGGCGCCAATAACACATTGTTGGCGCCCGACATGGGACCTTCATCTTGGCTATTACTATAATGTATTATTCTTGTCTAATGTAATTTGATATTTTTTTGCGCAAACACTACTAGCATGTAGGTTTTAGCTTAAGTAAAGGTACCTTAAATAAATAGTACCAAAATAGATTCAATTCAATGTCTTTTCTACAATGCAGATAGTTAAGACGGGAGAGTCTTGTAAGTTTACTTACATTGCGAATTAATTATTTTGGATCATTAACTGTAATTATTTTATAATGTCAAATTCAGGGAAGTTGCTCATTTGTTGTGAAATAATAATTACAGTTTGAAACAACTGACCATGAGTAACATCAGTCCCATTTACATACAAAACATCATGCGACATCCTTTCCCATTCAAATTACCTTATGATTTCCATGAAACACCTACACTTAAAGGAACAAACAAAGTTTTAATAAGTGACCAGGTTCAGACCTTGAGTCACATTTCTCAGACACGCGTGGCCGTTGCGTGCCGAAGACGCGATTACAACGGTCACAGTAAAATATGTTTCGGCGACTTGTTGGTTTGTGTGGGTCATAAAAAGACTTCGTTTTGGGTCATTTGCATGGATTTACAAGGAACTGTGAACTTTCGAACATGTGCTAAGAAACCGCAACAAAGTGACCCTGTTTTCTTGGTTTGGAAGAAATAATCAGAGAAGCGATATAAAATAAACAGAGTTACATATGCTGGCATATACGGGTGGGTGGCGGTGATGGGTGAGTGTATCCTGAATGGGGAACCCCCTAAGTCCTGCCAGGTAAGTACTCTTTTCCCACCCCGAACCAGCGCGTCCATGTCCGTTCGCCACCTCTTTGTGGGTTGGCTCAGCGGCACTGGCCGTATTCAGGCACTTACTATGAGGATGTGGGGTGACTCTTGCCTAATGTATAAGATAAAAAAATAATATTAAACTAAACTCACCTCAGGAGGAAGAGTAGGTGACATGCTCTTGTTCTTAGAGAACATGCTCGTGCGTCTGCTGGAAGACTGCTCCGAGCTGCGCCGGCACATGCCACGCAACCATGTGCACAGGCGGTTGTTGCAGCAACTGTTACAATAAAATATTTTTGATTGTGAAACATGACTTGTTTGTTCAGTAAGTATAAAATGATTAGCGTAATTAAGCATGCTTTGAATTACCTAAAATAAGTGTTATCGAATTTAACCCTTATTATTTTGCGCCAGCTGTCTCGCAACCCGCAATAATTTCATGTATATGAAACTGAATGAGACGTCACTTTGTTGACTCAATTAAATGAAGTTAGGTTAACGCTCAGCATACTAACGTTTGTCGAGTCAAAAGCACAGACGCCAACACATCAAGCTACCCGAAACTGTCAAATTTTTATAATAAACCTTGAACCTTATAATGTAGCGATAAGGTTGAAAATCTATTAAAGAAATTTGACAGATTCTAGTAGCTTGATGTGTTGGCGTCTGTACATAAGAAAGTCTGCATTACTATAAACACGAATGGAGAGAGCTTTAACTGAACTCCGCTTTAAAAGAGTGACATTCTTCTCCATAGGAACGTACTACGCTTTAGAATGGGCAACTAACTTCATTCTTTTGACTGACTGACTGCTTGACAATTCAAAGTGCCTGTAATTGGTTTAATTGAAATAAATGCTTGAGTTTGAATTTACCAAGCAGCGTTCCCTACAGACTGTGCATCATATCAATACATTTAGCTGGACATATACAGGGTGTTACGGAAAGGGTATATCAATACAAACGGGTTGAAGAGTGTATCTGGTCTACAACCTCTGTACAAAATTTCAGCTCAAAAGCAGTAACTTTGAAAATGCTTAATATTTTTTTATTTCGACATCACGGCGCTGCACTGGCGCGCGGCAGCGTGATGTGCGTGTACTAGGCGCACAGATATACTACAGATAATGGATAATGACCCTCGTAGTGCGGTGACACCTTTGTTATGATTTCAATTTAATAAACTATAGAAATAAAAAAATATTAAGCATTTTCAATGTTACTGCTTTTGAGCTGAAATTTTGTACAGAGATTCTAGACCAGATACACTCTTCAACCCGTTTGTATTGATATACCCTTTCTGTAACACCCTGTATATGTTAGAGGTAAATACTTTTTTAATGGTTATTTAATTTGTTCGAGCGGCAACACTTCGGACTTATCAGTGTTGGGCTGTCAGTGTCAAAGTTGTATCTGTCAGTAGTGCGTTCGTTTCATAATGGAGTGATCTTGCTCTCGAGACAGCGCCTGTGCCGGCTGTGCGCACTGATTGATAAAAATGCGACATGGTGGACACCAACAGCGAAACGTGGACGCTAATTCATCTGAAGCTGCAACATATATTATACTAGCTTCTGCCCGCGAATTCGTTCGCGTGAAATTTCACCCTCCCCCGTTCACCCTCTTAGAGGTGGAATTTCAAAAAACACTTTTTCGTGGATACCTACTCTTCACAAAGAACACACCCTCCAAATTTCATGTCTCTAGAACTAGCGGTTTAGGCTGTGCGTTGATATATCAGTCAGTCAGGACTTTGAATTTTATACATGTATACAGATAAACTCACCTAGTAGGAGGTCTGTCACTCAAAATGCTGTCCCTCCTCTCAATCGTCCTCTTCTTCCGTCCGCAGCAGCCGACCTCCTCCTCAGGTGCCGGAGACATAGACTCCGCAACGTTGCGGGGCATAGAGCCGGTATCTGCAACGCGTCGCCGTCGCCCGCAACAGCCGCAGAACACGTCGCGCAGCGTACGCTTGGGTTTCGTTTCGTTTTCGTATTCTATTGAGGCCTGGGAAAAAGATTTTTGTTATTGTGATTCGTTTATCCATACTTCCACAACAATATTCTAACCCCCTTACTAATAAACGTTGTATAGCGTCCGTATAGTTACACAACACTTTGTCTTCTTCTTTAGGAAGTCAAATTACTGACGACTAAAAGAGAGAAATCGGTGTGTAACTATTCATCTGATATAATACGTTTATTAGTAAGGGGGTTAGTGAGAAAGTAATTCTGTCTGTTATAAATTTAGCACATGGATAGACCATACCCTAGGTTAGTTAGGATACTTTTTATCCTGGTAGTACGGTTTTCAGGCATAATTCCCGTCGTCTACGCGGGCCAAAAAACTAATTTACAATAATTAAAAGCAGTAAACACGCAGCTTAAACTACCAAAAAATTGTTCATCGTTTAAATTGTCATAGTTCTCAAACTGGAGGCCAAAATGAATTTGGCAGTTCAATGAAAATTGCCATTAGAATTTTATTTTGCTGGAAATATTACTTCTATTTTGTCATGTTTAACTGGAAGTAATAATTATTCCATATTAAAAAAGCAATATCAAAAAGTTTTAACTAAAATTATAATCAAATTGGATATACTAAATTAGCACTCAAATATGATTTGATTTGGTAAAGCGATTGGTAATTGAACACGTACTAACTAGTAATAATTACGATAGATTCATTAATGAACATATACTGAGGCAAAAGTGTTGAGCTGTTCGATTAATAGTATGGTACCAAACAAATGTCGTCCCTTCGCATTAAAAGTGTACAATCTCGAAAATTTACCAATTTTATACAGGAGAACGTTTTAAAGGTTTAACGATTAATAAACTTCCACCAATTTAAAACTAACCAATGTACCATCTAGCGGGGATTTGCCACACTACGTTCTTTTTCCACTTGAGAAAATATTTGCGATACTAAATATTTCTGTATAAGTACATTAACTCAATTTCATTTTTTTTCGAGATTGTACACTTTTAATGCAAAGAGACGATGTATATATGTTTGAATGTACTCACTTTACCAGCAGCCCTTTCCATATCCCTAATCTCTTGTTCAGCCTTTTCTTCATCTACCTTCTTCTTACAACAATTCAGTTTACTCATCATCCCTTTCTTTCCTTCCTTCATTTCATCTTCCTTTCTCACTCCCTCTTTATCTTTCTCCCCATCTTCTTCCAAATCTTCTCCTTTGATGCAGCAAGGACAGCATTTTGACTTGCATTTCTTCATCAGCCTTTGGCAGAAGTTCGGTTCTTTTGGCTTGTCTTCTGTAGATTCCGTTGGTTCTGAAGTTTCTCTTACTTCTTCTGGAGGGGCCTCTTTTGCTTCTTTCTTGGTCCTCGCTGGAGGCTTAGGGGTTGTACTTGTGCTTTGTGGGAACCTGGGAATTCAAAATTGCTGATTAGCTTTTGTTTTAGTTGCTTTTGCATTGCTTTATTGATTAGATACGTTTTATCTTAAGGGTTTGGCTACCAGTCTTACCATATGAAGTGCAATGTCAGTACCTATTTTACAAGCGTTTTTATCATAATAGGCAGGATTAAATAAGTCCTCTAAGGACACTGCCCTCCCAAAGCTGTTAACACTGTAATTTGAGAACTTTGAGTAAACGTGGAATTTGTTGTCGGCTCTTCTCCATAGGAAACGACCAATTGGAACCATACACCTAGCTTCTGACGTTTCATAAGTGCCCCTGTAGATTTATGTGAAATAAAATATTTGATTTTGAACTCTAAACCTAATTGAAATAATTACTTCGATACTTCACTTGACCAGAGGGCTGGGTCGTTCTTTGGCCAAAGAATTAGCATTGCCATTCAACGTGGCAATGCTGCCAGTCTTCTGGGCACGTTTCCGGATGACAGCGATGCGGATGAATACTTCGACGCCTAAGTGTCCTTTGTTTTTTATTTTTATATATTTGTATTGTAAGTTAGTTAGTCATTTATTTTAGTATCTAGTGTATATGATTGAAATAAACAATTATTAAGACATTTCGATCAGTGAGCATTGCTTGATACTTCGTTCCGTTTAGCAATGCAAATGCCGTTACATGCTTATGAAATACTTTGTCATGGTTTTCAGTCCAGAGTTTAAGACCTTGACATTTGATAGTTTCTTTAAAAGATAAATTAGTTTGTGTTTATAAAGTTTTAGTTTCTTTCTAGAAACTACTTTGTATAACTTTAACTATTCATTTGCGAGTTTACAGTACGCTATGGGGTTGTTTCTTTGTTCAAAGAAGACTGTTAAATGTGCAGGAGGTTATGTTATAAAACCAATTATCGACAATCTGAAGAATCCGACAATTTTGTAAGTTTCTTTCATAGTTATTGTAGTGAATATGTGTCATTTTTTGACAAGTCTCATTGTCAGTTGTATTAAATAGGACTGATACACCCTATTTTATTAAAGTGAAAACTTCTTTAGACGCGTTGGGCATTTTTTGAGATGGGGAAAAAAACATTGAATTCGCGTCACTGTTACCGTAACCGACACCGCTTCGGATGTGTTCGGGTGTCCTCGGAATGTACTCGGTTTTAATCTATATCCGATATATCAGTGAGTTATGGCAAAGTATTCTGTTTTTGTTTTCACTATTGTCGGCACACTGGTTTTTTTTCCCATAAGAGTTTAGCTACTATTGTGTTCACCTTTAAATTTCTAGGTGGGTTCCGGGTATTGTGGCTAGCTTGTGACCCAACTTAGAAAACGCCTAAGTTTATCAATGACCTGTAGTACGCTACATTTAGAGTGCTATGCCTTAGCCACTAACCCATGGCTACAGTGACCATTGGGCTCAAATATGTCGCTTTATAGAGGTATGAGAAACATGGTGTAAAGTTCTCTCATACTCTATCGAAAAGGGAGGATCCTCCGACCAGACGGGTGTTGTGTCTGGCGGGCAACTGCCCGATGATTTATGTCGGGCTGTTGTATCTATGCTAGTTGCGCGGTAAACTCTGCTTGCGAGATGCAGGATTTGCGTGACGTCAGTATGACGCGTTGTTCGCATGTGGCGTTGTAGATACCGCTACAGCTTTATCAAACAAAGCAATTGTGCTTAAAGTAGTGGTTATTTGATTTTGAAACTTTGAAGCCATTTCATGCTTATTACGTTTGTTTTTCTTAGAGCAAATTACCTTTGCAGCATTGGTAGGCCTGGTATAAGAGGTAAAAGTCTAGAATTTAGGAAAGCAATATGTTAATCAAATTATTTTGAAGTAGGTAAACCAAGGGAAGAGATCTCTGCAAGATTTTTAATAAATTGTGTTATGTAGATTGAATAAAAAAGTATTACAATTCTCCATTGAGCTCGAGAGAGAGATCTGATGAATAAATGATGATTATTATTTAATTTTTTTAATATTTTTATGAAAACACGTTTAAAAAAAAAGTAAATAGTAGCCCAGGAACATATGGTCCAAGCAGATTATTATTTGGCAAATAAATTGTTTTTTTTTTTTTACATAAAATCCCGTAAACATATTTTTTACTTGGACTTTGGAATCCTTCTTCCATTGAAAAGAATTATTATTTATAATGCATAAAAAGGGCTAGGGAATATTTATCATACAACAAAATAACCCCTTCTGACCCCATCAGATAGAAATTATAATTTTTACAAGTCTGTTATTACGGTTTTGTCCACCGGAAGTAGAGGCCTTGTTTCATGTGCCTATTTCCGGTGGCCTATGACGGGTAAATACGGCCACGTGCCAACTTGACACATTGCTCTAGTACCGAATAAACATATTTTAACTTGCAATAATTTTTTTATAGATTTAACAAAAAGAGCTTTTAATTCTATAAAATTATATTAAGGCTATTGCATTTATCGATAGAAAATTCTAAAGAAAAACAGTTCACAAAACCAATATAATTATAACCTCTTTTTTTGAGTGAGTCAGCTAAATAAAGTAGCTATAATTGAATTAAAATGAGCAATAATTACCATGAAACAAATATCAGGAATTAAGGTCAAACAATAATAATATAACCTATAATCAAATGATCTGAATATTTACCTATTTTCATCGCCATACCGTTTCGGTAGTAGTTCATTTGGCAAAATATACACAGTCCTGTTATGTATCATTATTAAAACAAGATCAAAACACTACCAATATACAAAAACCAGAAATATATATAATAAAAAAACAAACGAATTTACGTTACATGGAAGCACTGTTACAAAAAATCACTTTCTTAAATCAAAAACGAAACGCCACACATCCATTCATAATTCAAAATTTTCGCGCCTAAAGGAAGCACAGACACTGTTATTGTTTTCAGGCAAAGGCAACAAGATTTACTGCCACATCTTCATATTGTTTATGATAATTTTCGCGCCATTTGTTGTGTTTCGAGGGCGGGTGTGGCGTTCAACGCTCGAGGGCGAACTAGGAGGTGGAACCATTTCTTAAGGGCTGCTTCAGTATCGAATGCCAAGAATTACGTGTCGGTGGTAGCGTGTACAGACGTAATGAGCCTTGGGCAGAAAGAATGTAAGAAAGTGGACCTTTGTAGAAACGTATAGGTTCTGTACCTAGTTGACATTTTTTATTTACGTTTTATATTAGAGCTTTTCTTTGATCAATGTTTATTTGTAAGTAATAAATAATAATAAAATCTTCTTTAACAGGTGATAAGAATTTGCCACTATCGTAGCATTGGTGGTTCAAATTTCATATTACAAGGTATTATTTTTAATGAATCTTCCAGAACTAGGTCATGCACAAACAATTCCTGACTCCAACCTATGAACAAGAGAAAAAGTTCAAAGAGAAGCAACAAAGTTTGAACTATAACCACTAACTCACTTCGATAAAAACCTTGGGTGTACATTACAGAAAAATAAAACAAAGGTACTTCCCTACACAGAAAACACCATTGTGCCTCGTCCTGGACTTGAATCTAATCCCTCGAAAAACATTACAGCCGGAAACCTTTTTACAAACTATGCAAAACGACTCCATTACAAAAACAAAAGTCCGAATGACTGCATTAAACGTCATCGCATGCCAGATCCAAGATGGCGGCCATCAAATACACACTGCTCAAATAGAAAAGAGATTGTATCTTTAATTTACAATTTTACGAGTTGTTTTATACTGGAAAAATTATGACTCTATTTATTTTAATGGTTCTCAAAGTATTGAGTGCACTAGTGTTGTAGGTCGTTGACCCTATGCGAAGGCTGCAGGTAGATAGCTAAGCCTTGACTGTAACTTGTACTAAGTACGTATAATAGATTACAATAGCACTAGGCCGGTTTAATAGAGTCATCAGTCTCCTGCCCTCACCACAATTTATTTGATGTCGCCGCAACATGTATTTTTCCTCCATACTTCTCTATTAGTCGTCATCTCGGTAGTCACCCCCTTTCTACAGTGGCGGATTTACACATTTGCCGCCAGTAGGCTATTCAAATTTTGCCGCCCCTGCCGACCTCTACAATAATGTCTTCAAAATACTTAAAATGTTCTCGTTCATCAGCTACGAAAAACTTGCAAAGAGATTTGTAAAGATCGGCAACTATGATAAAATCTACGGTAGAAGCCTGAATTTGAGCATTCACTTTGTTTATTCTTTCCATAAAAACATGGTAGGTATATAAATATTAGTCTTTTTAATTTCAGTAAGACATTTAAAAAACATGTTAGCCCCAAATTTGCCGCCCCTAAATCTGTCGCCCTAGGCTCCAGCCTACTCAGCCTAATTGGTAAATTCGCCACTGCCTTTCTAACCATATCTTCTTTCACACAGTCCATCCATTGTTTATTTGGTCTTCCCCTACTTTTCTAGCCATCCGGCCAGTTTATTTGAACAGGAAACTGTATTGCAGTACCTAGGTTCAGTGGGAAATGATTGCATTTACTGGAACTGTCTGTGAAGGTTTGGTCCTAAATTATAGTTCAGAACTTTAGACTATAGAACGGTTAAATGTATGTAGATGTAGGGGAAACCATCAACACTCACATGATCTCATAGTAACTGTACCTAAGATAGCTTTTGCAATTGATAGATGATCAGCGATTTTATTTCTGTAAGTAGGTTTTGTACAAACACTTTTACACGTCAATCGAAACGGTATTAAAAAAAACCGAGTGTGCTTATGGCCATATGACTGAAGTGCAACTTCAAACGTATTTGGCTATGAGAGGAAGCGAGAAAGAAAATGTGCGCGCGCACTGCTTTCTCTTGCTTATATCCCCCACTCAACTCCCGTTCGCCTCGCGCGATCACACTTTTCGTAACGCTTACGTCACGCGTTCGCCAGCTTACTCCCCAAGTCAAGCGTGCGTAAAGAAGTTTCACTTCAAAAACAGTGACACTCCGGGAGTGCCGACAGAGGTGAAAAAAAAAACACAAACAGAATACTTTGCCATCACTCACTGACCTATCGGATATACATTAAAACCGAGTACATCCAGAGGACAGCCGAACACATATGAAGCGGTGTTGGTTACGGTAACAGTGGCGCGAATTCAATGGTTTTTTCCCATTTCAAAAAATGCCCGACGCGCCTAAAGAAGTTTTCACTTCAAAAAAAAAACTAGATGAGGTTGGCGTTTCCTATCTGACTACACTGAGAAGAAAGGCCGAAACAAACTCAGAGGTCACAGTCTCTTTTAAAGTCCATACATAATCTATTTCAGATCATGTGAAGACCATGTCGATTGGTGTCTGAAATAGTATTTTGAGGAAATAACTGTTGTCCTTAGTGTCTAGTGAACATCACAATACCCAGTGGATGCCGCAACCAGTGGCGTGCATTGCATATAGGCATATAAGCAGTGCCTACCTCGATATATCAACGTATAAGCCTGTCAATTACATTTTAGTGTGTGTGCCCCACAATTAAGAAACTCACAATATTATCATACCTACCTAACAAAAAAACAAAATCTTCATAGAAACTCGCGCGGCAGTAGACAGTCGCCGGACGGCCTACTCGGCTCCCGTACTATTCGCACATTGTCATTGGTTTTTACTCGTTCAAGTTAATACGACAAAATTAAAAATACGTACGTCTCACGCTTAATACCATGACGTTCGACCTTCGCAATTTATCACCCTTAAGTAGGCATGCGTACTCAAATAACCACACTTTTGACCTCACTTTTTTTCTGATTAGTGACGGCGTTTGCCTAGACTAGACCCGGCCTAGTGCCTACCTATTCTGAAAACCAATGCACGCCACTGGCCGCAACACATTTGTTTTTTGTAACCATGGCAACATTTTTGTTACAGATGCGTGCAGAATCTATCCTCTTTGGAGCAAAAGCGTTTAGACTACCGAAGGAGACACTGTAGCTCTATAAATTGACCGCAAGTCTAGCCACGACATTATATCGATGACGCTTCTACTGTTCATCGTTAGCCGCTGCCAGCCAGGTTTTAATAATAGCATGAGTCAGCATTTTCTTCGTCACGACTGGTCAAGAAGTGACGTCACTGAAACCGTCAATTGAAAAGGCGTTTTTAGAATTTACATATAAAGAAAATCGAAACCTGGTTTTACAGCTAACACTTAATGACTGGTCAGGAGGTCTACGCCCTCAGCATGAAATCCGTAGCTTCAGCCGAAGGTACGGGCGATTCTTATTCCGTATAACCTATAATATAAACCTAATACAGGCACGAGATCAGTTTGGGGCCCGAATGACAACATGCACGATTTGACAGTTCCCACGACGATGTTTCGACGACTCCCGATGTTATTTTGCCCGACTGAAAAAGTTAACATGCACTATTTGACAGTTGTACCGACTCCCGATGTTATTTTAAAAGTTTCTCCCGGGTCACCACGGCTCTGATGTTAATAAACCAAGGGTCAAACAGCCTTCATTTGTTTCCAGTAATTACGTTTATCTTAGTAATTATCTATACGTTCAAGATACTTAGGTAAAGAGTTCAATGGACCATAATATATGTACTTAGCTACAACAAAAGGGAGATTTTTCCCATAATTTCAATTTCGTTGTATTATAAGGTATTGTAAATTATCTCGTGTGGCGATCGTGGGTAAATCACAGTAAGTACCGACTTGCGCTATCGTTTAGTATGAGACTTTCATTGGGATTGACTCGTCGGTCTAGTGGTTGACACTGCTACTGCCGAGTATAAGGTCCTGGGTTCGATTCTAAGGTCGGCCAAATTGTTACTGGGTTTTCTATCAGGAATTTGTCAGTAATAGCCCGGAAGCTGGAGGCATTTGTAGCCGCCGACATGTAGAAGGCAGCCGTCGATACGTCAACGACACTTGTAGGCGGCAGCCACGGCGGCAGCCGCCGGCTTTTCGACGGCTGCAGTTGCCGTTGACGCGTCGACGCGACGGCTGCTTTCGTTGGCGCATGCCGCTCGTGTGTATGTGCACTTATGTGCAGTCAACAAAAGAGAAAAGTATGCAGGATCGTCGGATATAGTTGAAGTTTAGTATGAAACCGATGGATGTTGTCGACTGAAATTTAATTTGATAAATGAGCTGTTTGTTTTCTATAAATAAAATAAAATTTTATTCGGGAACATCCATCGGTTTCTTACTAAACTTCAACTATATCCGACGATCCTGCATACTTGTCTCTTGTGTTGACTGTACATACGAAACGTATTTTATATAAGTAGGTATCTCTGTTACTTTTATAATAAGACAAGAACTACAATGTTTCACGCCTCGTTAACCGACTAAATTCCATACAATCGCCATTTCCTTATTCAAATAAATATTATGTTCATGGCTATAAAACATTTTGTTATGCACACTGATGATATAAGTTGTAGATAGTCTAATTTGTAGGAAATTGTAAAATTATAGTTAGGCATAACATTGTTATTTCAGAGTTGTACATAGGTACGATGCCTTTCCTTACATATATTATGCCACTATAGTGTGACTATAGTCTGGCCGTCGAGTCGAAAGAATTCGTTCCTGACATCCATCAGTGCGACAACCCCTTAAACTTGTAGCTAATAAAGATCAAATTCGCAAAACACGTAAGCGCGGCCGGACCGCGCTAAATTTGCCAAAGATTTAAACAACAATGGCCACTCGAAATTGAATAAAATCGATATATAAGAATATTTATTTTAAGTAATGTTTGATTTCGTCTAAATCTCCGAGCTAACTAGACGCCTGATTCCTGGGCGAGATGTCGAATGGCCAATTTCGACACCAGACTTAGCACGCGAGATCTGAAGTTGCCAATTTAATCGGTCTCGAGTCGAGATTGCATTCCCTAGTTTTAAGATATTTTCAGCCTGCTGATAAATTGCTCTAAAATACAAGCAACCCCGCAGTATAAAGCACCTACTGCAATAATTATTCAAGGAGTTATAATAAAGCTATTCCAGAAATAAAAGACATTAAATTAAAGTTTTGTATTCATTGATGAGTTTTCAAAGAAAGGGGTAATGATATTAATGAACAAAGGCGCTATTGTATACCGTACAATGTGAAAAGTTGAGTTTATTATCAAAACAATGCTTTGGTTTGGGGTCGTAAGTTGTATGACTCGGTTCACGAACAGGGGAACCTATTAGTAGAATTTTCTATGTTTGTGTGTCTGAGACTTAGATAGGCAGTCGCTCTTTGTAAAATAATGGTATTCAGCTGCATCTGGTTAGACTATAAACTAACCCTAACTGAGGTTGATTTTGAATTTTTTTGATTTTGGATTGATTTTGTGTGTCTGATATATTAAATATCTAACTTAGCTAGATAGATATGGGGTGGAATTTTCACGCAAAGAGAAAATCGATTTGGAAGAAAAATATTGTTCGCTTTACAGATGTCGCAGATGGATTGTACAATCCGCTGTTTTACAAAACCGCTAGTTTTTTTTTACAAAACAACTCCGTTATGTAAAACAACTGAACAACGTTCAGCGGTTTTCCATAATTACTGAACTTGAACACGCAGAATTGCATAAACGTTTTGCATTTATCAATGCAGCGGGTCAACGATTAGCGGATTTGTAAAACAGCGTGAAATAAAACGCCAGATTGTAGATTTTAGTTCTACATTTTGTCGCTCGTGGCTCTGTGTGTCGTAACAACAATAATGGCGTCCAAAACAGAAATAAATAAAACGAGTAATACGAGTAAAAAATACCTTAACTCAAATGAAAACAGTGATTTTAAGGACAATATTAATTAAAAGTTATCCGAGTTTTATGAAAGACGCTCACTGTGACTGCAAATAAGCCATTCTGCATTACGTCTAAACGTCGGTAGCAATTTTGTAAAACGTAGCGCAATGAAAATTTATCTGAACGTCGTTCAGTTGATCTACATAACGGAGCTGTTTTGTAAAACAACTAGCAGTTTTGTAAAACAGCGGATTCTAAAATCCATCTGCGACATAGACATATTATAGAAATAGATCTTGAACAAATATTAAAATAGCTTACGTCGGAATGATCATTTTTAAATCATCTATGCCAGATCAGATATCTACTAAAGCTTTGACACTTTACACTAGAATGGACTCCCATTATTTCGAAGTAGAGTAATTAAGCATGAATTTATGAAAATATTAAAATTAATAATGGTTTATTATTTTAAAAACTGAATGCCATAACAATCAGTGATTGGACCCTCCTTTAAGCAAGTGAGCGTGTGTTAGGGATTCATGCGATATGTGAAATGATGTAATAATCTTTTTTTTTTTTTTCAGGTATTGTAAGGGACTGAACTTACTACTTTACAGCTTGGAGAGGTCTTGTTTAAATATCGTAGCATTATGCTGAGATATATAAATATATGTGCCTTTTTGGCCTCACAGAGGTCTTTTTTTTCTAGTTGGTTTTAGTGTAACTTTGTTAGTTTTAAATGCCCCTTTTTAGGGTTTCGTAGTCAACAAGGAACCCAATACTCAATATCTTTATTGATTTACCATAATGTATACTTAGGTGGTAACTACATAATTTAGAATATTTAGATCATTATGGACCCTGTAGGGCACAGCAAAAGGGGTAGGAGAGAGGAAGCCCTGTTCTTGGAGATAATTGAGTTGTTTTGTGGGAACAAGTTTTAACTTACTTAATTATAATCAGAGTCAGGAGACCACGAATAGTATACTAAACATTTCGCTTATCTATTATTTATGTATTATTTTATCAGCAAGATGTACTTAAATATTTTAGATTATTTTATATTCCTATATCTGTATTATTATTTTATGTAACCCTTATAGTTTCGCCAAGTCAGAAACAACGCTGACCGAAAACGAAATAATTGCGCCGGCAGGCGATGCGATGCGACGGGGTGGGACGGGAGAGCAAAAAAAATTTCACGCGGACAAAGTCGCGGGCCGAAGCTAGTAAACTATCAATCAATTTTAATTCCCTATCGAAGTACGTTTTTAGCTCTAACTATGATAAGCCCCAATTTTTGTGCCGCGTCACCTAGTCAATAGGGTTGCCAAAACTTAATATGGCGGATTTTTACGCAACGGAAATTAAGTTAATATAGGTTAAAGTAATTCTAGGTAATCGAGAGCGCGGCAACCTTGGTTGTTGAACTGGTGGTCGTGTGTGGGTAGATTTAGGTCAAAATGGGAGACATTAGTGGGTGTTAAAAAAAATAAGAAGTTTAGTAAATCAATTAATCTGCCAAGCCTTTTACTAAGAAAGAATTTTGATAATACTTTATTATTGGTAATGCCGCCAGTCTCTTGGGTACATTACCAGTCGACAGAGATCATCATCTGCCTAGCCTTTTCCCAATTATGTTAGGGTCGGCTTCCAGTCTAACTGGATGCAGCTGAATACCAGTATCTATTTTACATGGAGCGACTGCCTATCTGACCTCCACAACCCAGTTACTGGGTAATAAGGTACTCCAATGGTAAGACTGGTTGTCAGATTTTCGGGCTTCTGACGACCCGTAACGACTGTCAAAGATCCACGAATGGCAGCCGGGACCAACGGCTTAACGTGCTTTCCGAGGCACGGAGGGGGTCTTGGTATGTAAAGATGGTCACCCATCCACGGACCAACCGCGGCAAGCGTAGCTTAACCTGATCGATCGACCCGTGCGGCTGTTATTACTTAGCTACAAGCCCCTCCCAGTCGACAGAGATGCGGATGAATTTTTCGATGCTATATTTTAGTTTCTGTATAGTTTTAGTTATTTTTATTAATTCACTAGCTGCGCCCCGCGGTTTCACCCGCGTAAATGTCGATCCCGTGGGAATATAGGGATAAAAACTATCCTATGTAAGGACATAGGATAGTTTTTATCCCTATAAAATTATGTCTATACAAAATTTCATCTAAATCGGTTCAGTGGTTTAGGCGTGAAAAGGTAACATACAGACAGACAGAGTTCCTTTCGAATTTCTAATATTAGTATGGATAATGTTTCCACTGCTGGGACACAGGCCTCCTCTCGGTTAGAGGGAGTGGGCCGTAAATCCACCACGCGGGCCCACTGCGGGTTGGCAGATGTCACGTGTCTTCGAATTTTTGGTTCTCGGACATGCCGGTTTCCTCACGATGTTTTCCTTCACCGTTTTGAGAACAGTGGCGATGAAATAATTTACACAAAGTGGAGCGCCTGTCTGGGTTCGAACCTACGGCCTACAACTCGTAAATCGCGGCCGTTACCACTTGGTCACCACTGCTCTCAATACAGTAACCTATTTTATTGCAATTACCAAATATATCAAATTATCAATCGTTCATCAAAATAATACAAGCTCATTTATAAGCTTAAATAATATTAAAAAAAAAACACTGAGAACACAATCATTTCCCGTTTAGCCCAAAAACTTGACCCCATTTTGTCGCTCTAACCCCCAAAAACTTATCTCCCCAAAATAAATAAAAGTAAGTGCAAGCAATACATTTCTCTATCCGCTGCAGCCCTACCTACCCCGTATGCAAATCAGCTGGTGGTCACGCCACGCGGTCGATATCACCCTCGTTACCGCATACTGACCACTTGGTGGTTAGACCACTGCTGGGCTAACGTAGACATGCGTGATATTGATACTACGTTGACGTTGGTTTCCGAATAGGAAAGTTGTGACAAAAATAAGTTTTTGATACAGAATTTCATAGATGTAAATTTTAAATACTTCCCTATCCTAATGGCACGTCTTCCCTTCCACTATGGCGCCACACGGACCGTTATTGGTTGAAAAAAAAACTCTTGTATCTTTATCAATAATGAAGCAAAAACCTCATAGCTTTGCATAGTAGACCCCCCCATATGAAAGTAGCTATCACAGGTAAAATTAATTTATATGCCCAGTTTGGCAATAAAAAATGCTACCATTGATAAAGCAAAACGATTCGTTTTTGTTTAAAGGAATCGAGCATTAGTATGAGATATAGTCCAATAGCGACATTGTCGTATCGCAAAATGGGCAATGTGAGATATAAACGAAACGCTTATTTGAAATGACGTGTAGGCATAACGCGACTGCGTAGTAGGCATAACACACTGCGTTATAGGTATACAGCGAGCAAAGGTTTCTTCCTTCCCTGAGTTTTTCTCTGTGATAGATGCATTTATTGGTAAACATTTAGAATCTATATTCTGTCTCAAAAATAATGACTACCGTATGAAAGGTAATCAGAACTTCTTTTGATTAAAATACTACAAAAGAATTAAAAAGCTAGGCTAGGACTTGATCGTTGGCATCGCTCCGATAAATTAATTATTTGTCGAATTTGTGGAGTTGAATTTAAGAAAAGGTTCTGTCTTCAAAGCAAGAGTGAACAGGCACAGACATCTTCTAGCCACGATCGTTCCATCAAAGATCTCATCCATCGTTTTCCATCAGGCGTGATCGAGGTCAAGAGCCATACAGTAATAAAAAAAGACCCAATCGGAAAAGACGAGGCGGATAAGATAAGTTAGAAGGATATAACAAATAACTGCGTCAAGTATTATATATTATGCTTCTATCAATAAACGGATACATTATTCTTTATTTTGGACCCAAGAGGATGCGATATAATAGCTCATCGACCGAGGAAACTTTCACTAACGGATGCCCAACCAGCAGTATGAAAACATTGTCATATGCTCGTAATATCCGCAAGCGTAAATGAAAATAAGTTGATTGATATGCAGACCATAATACACTGGGGTTTTATATATATCAATCATTGGGGATAGTCGTGAAAGCACAGTGTGAATAATCTCTGAGGGATTACTTTCCTTTCATTTATTTACTTACGAGTATCATAGAAATGTTAAAAATAGTAATTAGAATACGATTATTATGGGTATTATGTTCCTCATTCTGTTTTACATTATTTTTATAAAAGGTTAAAGTAAAATGGGCAATATTTTTGCTTTACCATTTGCGTTTTTGGCTGTCTGCATGTCATGCTGTTCCTATAAGCCAACATCTTGCTAACATTTAGACCTTTTCAACGAAATATTATGCTCCATGATTTGTAACGATATTGTTCAGGTTAAAGAAGTTATATACATACTTATGACGTCGACCAACCCGAAATTTTGTATCAGGAGAATGTTGATTAATTCCTATTGCAATATGTCTTGGGAAAATACTGATACTCAGGTAAGACAGAAGGCCGTTCTCAAATATATAAGGAAAAAGTAGGATGCAGATTATAAACTATTATATCAAAATAAAGACAAACACTCACCCGCCATTACTTTGAGCAGATCTATCAGACCCGTTCCCGTCCGCCATCTTCTTCTGCACAGTTATCTTATCAACACCCGGAGTGGACACATTTGAACTTTGCACCTCCACATCACCTTCACCTTTCACTAGAGTTTCATTCACTTTCTCAGCAATACTTGTTCCACCATTTTTCTTTTTCTCATTCACTACTGTCACTATTGGTTCTATATCTTTTTTTACTTCTTCTATCTTTTTCGGGATATCTTTGAGCTTATCTTTCTTCTCTGTGATTTCATTTGGCTGCTCAACTGGTGTGATTATGCTGTCGACGATTTTCGTAGCTTCGGAACGTATCTCTTCGGCCATCTTCTCGTTTTGTTTGACAACTTGGTCTTTGATGTCAGTTAGTTTGTTTGCTGCTTCGTCTTTCAATTCTTTTGCATCGGCTTTTGCTTTATCAGCTGCTTCTTTTACGATATTTTTGAGTTCTCTAGATTTTGCTGACGCTGTCAGTATATTTTCTGTAGATACTTCAGGCT
Source organism: Amphipoea oculea (assembly GCA_945859645.1). NCBI lineage: Eukaryota > Metazoa > Arthropoda > Insecta > Lepidoptera > Noctuidae > Amphipoea > Amphipoea oculea. The sequence continues at coordinate 1,759,427 of OX243886.1, read as the reverse complement.
CTTTTAAAATGGCTTCTATCTTTTGTTTTGCTCGTTCTACTTGAGGGTTGTTGTAGGGAGGCTGTAGAATTCTTAGTTTCATTTGATCTTCTGTAAATATAGGCTTCATTTCATGATTATTCTTGATATGCCTCGGCGGAGGTTTTCTCTCTTCAACTTTTTCTTCTACAACTTCTTTATGTTCAGTACGTTTGTGTGGTTTTGGTGGAGTTGGTTCTTTTTCATGATTCACCTTTTCAGGCTTTTCAGCTATATCTTCTTTACCTACTAGAGATTCTTTTGAACTCAGTCTTTCAAAAATACCTTTCTCTCTAGCCTTTTCGAAAGCAGCTGGTAGTTGGTTGGTAACTGTAGATACAAGTTCTAGAGGTTGAGAAGTTATTGCAGCAGTAGTCATCGAAATAATGTTTTTCTTTGTCATTATAACGAGCGATTCACCTTTTTCGTTCGTGGCCTTATCGTATTGCGTCTCGTTGTCTTGTTTCACTACATTGTCTGAATCAGTCATCGAATCTGTGCTCTTTGTAGTTTTCACTTTACCTTTATCTTCATCTTTTCCTTTTGCAGTTTTCTTAGGATCTTTCACTGAATCTTTCCTAACACCAACTTCGTTTATTTTACTCGTAGATTGTGCTTTTTCGTTCATGTCTTTCCTACTGTTATTTTTCTTTAGCGGCGGCTTCTCTGCCAAATTCTTCGTACTCGGTGTCCTTACAAGGCTTTTCATACTGTTTGTACGACTGACTGGCTTTTTAGGTTCTGGTTTACTGGTTACTGAAGGTTTCTGAGTAGTTCTTGTACTTGCTGCTCTACTCACCGGTTTTGTTGTGCCGTTAGTCATAGGTTTTGTTACCGGTTTGGTTTTACGTTTATCGGGGCTGGGGTCTCTGCTAACAGTCCTGCTAGGCTGTCTAGAGTTCAATCTAGATGTAGCAGGTGTGTTACCAGCAGTTTTCACTGTTTTTCTTGGCATCGGTGTAGGTTTTAAGCTCGTTCTTGCCGAACTTGGTTTCAAGTCATCTGTAGGACTTTTGTTTGGGGTGCCAACTATGGGAGACAGTCTTTTAGCATTGATAGTTCTGTTTGAAGGGGGTGGGCCTCCTCTTCCAGGAGATATTGGAGGTTTGCCTCTAATATGCGCCGGAGAAATATCCAAGTGTTGAGTACTTTTACTTGCTCTTTTATCATGGACCTGACTCCCAATCCTGATGGTCTCATGAATACTGCTTGTACTACTGGAAATAAACCTTTGATTTTTATTCAAGTTGTTCTCAAAAGGTCTTCGAGACATCGACGGTTCTCGTTTTGTGCTAGTTCTCATTGGAGAAACAGAGTTTTGTCGTTTAGGAATCTTAGAATGTTTTGGCGATCCATTGTTGGATTGAGGTTGGGATTTCGAGACAGAGCGAACTCGGGATCTGTGTGTAACAGGCTTACGGATACCATCATCAGGGCTTACAAACTCCTTGCTACTGGCTGGAATATTCTCGACAAGTATAATCGCTGACGGAGAATTATCTCTGGATTTCAAATTGATTTTACTTGGAGAGTTGCTTCTAGAATTAGTTCTTGATGCAACGAGACTTTTAGATCCAGATTTGGACTTATCTAAAACACCCATTTCTTTAAGAATCGCTTCTTCTTCCTCTATTCTTCTCCTCTCAGCTTCAGCCTCATGTTTTTCTCTATTCAGTTCACTGGCTTCTCTTACTTCTTCAATGTTTTCTTTGAGGAAGTTTCTAGGAGAGTGTGGTCTGGGTAGATTGTGTATGGGCAGAGGTAACGTGGCTGTCTGAGCCATGTTGTCTATCCTGGATAAGGAGTTCGTTCTTCTTCTGGGAGGTGAGTTTGATCTGGAGTTGGCTGCTGAAGTCTTTGGAGTGTTGTGGCGGGAAGTCTCTTCGCGGAAACCACGACCTGGAGAAGACAATAACATAGTATTACAATTATTTTCTATAAAAATAAAATAAAATAAATAAAATAAAAAAATAAAATAAAATAAAAAAGCCTTTTATTTCTTGCCAATTAATTGAACATAATAAATAGAAAAATTAAACTTATTTTCTATATTGAGACATATTTTGTTTTTAATTGTAAACTTATTTTCAAGTCGAGTTTCAAGACTGATTCGAAATTAATATACAGGTTGAAATTGAAAACATGCGACAAATCGAAATGGGAGATTGTACTCATCATTATAAACAACTTTTACTATGGGACCAAAACCAGAAATTGCGAAAAAATAATCAGCTGCTCCCTACATTTTGAGAACATAAATGTAGGGAACAGCAGATTTTTTTTGATGATGAGTACAACTCTCATTTCAATTTGTCGCATGGTTTCAATTTCACCCTGTATATGTCTTGAGTTACTTATAGACCCTTAATAGTTATGTGAATAAGTAATGTCATTGAAATAATGTAATATGTTTAGTCACGTTTGACAAAAAAGTGTAAAACAAAAAGTACGGAAGCTGCGTTGCTCTGTAGAGGCTAGAGTATAAATTGTCATAAAGACTCTGCCCATCGAATGTATTCTGGAAGTGTTTTTTTTGAAGTGAAAACTTCTTTATGGCGAGTTCAGCATTATTTGAGATGGGGAAAAACCATTGAATTCCCGCCACTGTTACCGTAACAGACACCGCTTCGGATGTGTTCGGCTGTTCTCGGGATGTACTCGGTTTTAACGTATATCCGATATGTCAGTGAGTGATGGCAAAGTATTCTGTTTGTGTTTTGTTTTCACTTCTGTCCGCACTCCCGAAGTGTTTTTTTTTTTATAAATTAGAGATATTTGCATTACACATATATTATTTAGTTACTGATTTTTACAGAACAGTCTACAGGATGTTACGGAAAGGGTATATCAATACAAACGGGTTGAAGAGTGTATCTGGTCTAGAATCTCTGTACAAAATTTCAGCTCAAAAGCAGTAACTTTGAAAATGCTTAATATTTTTTTATTTCGATAGTTTATTAAATTAAAATCATAACAAACGTGTCACCGTACTACGAGGGTCATTATCCATTATCTGTAGTGTGTCTGTGCGCCTAGTATACGCACATCACGCCGCCGCGCGCCAGCGCAGCGCCGTGATGTCGAAATTAATTTTGAGCTGAAATTTTGTACAGAGATTCTAGACCAGATACACTCTTCAACCCGTTTGTATTGATATACCCTTTCCGTAACACCCTGTATATGGTGGAACCTTTAGAATCATAACAGGCGACAAAACGATGATATAAAAGAAATTCGAGAAAACGACTGCTATAGTTACCTCTAAAAGGCGAGACCCTGCGTGTCCTGATGTCCACCGGCAGGGACCTTGGGCTGGTGGGCCGCGACACCGGCGCCTCCGCGAGGATTGCGAATGAAGTCTCTTTCTTCCTCTTCGATGTGGATACCGCGCTGTGGAACAGAGGAATTTCATTAGAAAGTGTTGTATTTACCCGACTGCGCCAGAAGGAGGGTTATGTTTTTCGAGAGTATGTACGTATGTATGTTTGTATGTATGTATAATTGTTTGGCACGCTCTGTGGCCTGAACGGCTCGATGGATTTTAGCTTGAGAGGATTTCGGCGTCAAGCAGCCTGCTGTGTTTCGTCGATGCGTGGGAGTTCCAGTGCCTTAGGCATCTTCTGGGCACGCTCGTTCCATCATAGACCTCATCTATCGCTTTCCATCAGGCGTGATCGAGGTCAAGAGCGGGCCCATTCAGCAATAAAAAAAAAAAAAAAAAGAGGTGTCGTTATAGATTCGTATTTACTGTGACAGTGACACTAGGAATATCAAAATAAAAAAAACAAAATGGCGGATTTTTGGCGCCATATTATGCCTTCAAAAATTTTTTAATTTACCTTTTCAGTTAGTTTTAGTATGGTTTTAGTATAAGGTTGCAGTCGGGTTTTTTAATTTTTTTAAATTAGTATCATAGTCTTATTCTTAGATTTTTTTAATGAATATTTTTATAAAATAGTAGTCCAAGGGCATCAGGAATATGGCGGAGTGCAACATCAAAGGTCCTAAAGAGTTAATTATTATTCAATGATTGTAATGTTTCGGTAAAAATGCATAATTCAATATTGCACTTGTAAATGATTTTTTTTGGGACCAAGAGACAATTATCGTAGTTAAATTGAATTTAACCATTTCTACACTATACCTTCAGTAAACAAAGTGGATAGCAAGCACCTTATTACCATTTTGAATTATCATCACCCATGTTTTTACTAAGGTAATCATCATTGTTGCATTAAATCTTCGACTAATACTAGACACTCAGAGAAAGTCAAATTCAAATTTTTTATTTATTATTATTTTAAGACTCTTAAAATAATAATTTAATATAGGTAATAATATTACCAGTCTTACCAAGAGGTATCGTATTACCCAGTAACTGAGTTGTGGAGGTCAGATAGGCAGTCGCTTCATATAAAAAACTTTTTTTCAAAAAAAAAAAACAACCGACTTAAAAAAAACACTACTAAGTGATAAATAACTTTAATTCCGGAAGTCGGTGTCGTTGATTCCGCATTTTAGTTTTTTGACAACGACTTCCGAAATTAAAGTTATTTATCACTTTGTAGTGTTTCTTTTTGAAGTCGGTTGTTTTTTTTTGTAAAAAAGTTTTTATTTTTCACTTTTTAGTTGTACCTACCCCACACAAATTCAATTAACACTAGTGCATTGAAGAATTAAAGACACCGACTAGAAGAATCATCAATATTCGCATGGAAATGCCGGAGATGCGGTACATTTATGCGTATAACTTCGTACATAAGAATAATTACCTAATGTATTATTATACTAAAACCTTCCTAAAAGTATGTAGATCACATTAATAAAAGAATGATCAAAATCGGTTCATTAGTTTTTGAGAAAATCGCAGACATTAAAACATACATACATACATACGGGTCGAATACAGAACTTCCTTTTTTGACGTCGGTTAAAAAATACACATAAACCTACATGGGCCCTTATATAATCGGACGTTTCCTATGGAGAAGAGCCGGCAAGAGAAGGCGTGTCCCATTCTAACAATAATGACGAAACAACATAGGTATAAAAACAAGTTGAAAATCAAGAAAACAGCTACATTTGTGTAACGTCGACCTTGTGTTTACGTCAACACAACTGGACCGATAATAATGAGGTTTCTGCAATTTTACTTATTTAGAGTTCCGTAGCTAAATCGGGAGCAATTGAAACCCCTATTGGTATCATTGAATTTTCCATTCATAAAAAAAATTTAGAGATCGCACAAGACAGGGAGGTTTGGAAGAAAAAAGGGGAGGCCTTTGCCCAGCAGTGGGACACAATATAGGCTGACAAAAAAAAAAAAATTGCAATTCATTCATGTATAATTTATTCTACTTCACACATGTGGGACGTTCGACTCTTCACGTGACCAGAGGGCTGGCCTATTTCTTGGCCTAAGAATTAGCATTGCCATACAACGTGGCAATGCTGCCAGCCTTTTGGGCACTGTTCCTGTTGACAGCGATGCGGACGAATTCTTTGATGCCCTATGATTATTATGCACGCATATTATTATAGTTTGTATGTTAGCTTATATTATAAAATTACGTTTTTGAGTTTTATAAATTCTCAAAATTTTGCTTTTGCAGTTCCTTTTACCAAGTGAAATGAAAATTAAGGGTTAATTAAACTAGAGACCTATTTAAGTAATTATTTCGAGAAGGTTTTGGTCTTTCTTCTGAAACTGTAAATTGGTTAACAAAATCCGACAAAAGATGGAGAATACAGCAAAAAAACTGTTTCTGAAAGGCTAATTAACACAAGCTGTTTTCAAGTGATAAGATTAACTGCTTTTATAACAGTCAGTCAATCACAGTAGTTACTTAGCAAGACAGTGGGTCAGCTTTTTGTTTTGATTATAGAGGTATGAGGAACAGGGTGTAAAGGTCACTCATACTCTATAGATAAGGGAGGATCCTCTGACCAGACAGGTGTTGTGTTTGTCGGGCAACTGCCCGATGATTCTTGTCGGGCCGTTGTATCTATGCTAGTTGCGTGGTAAACTCTGCTTGCGAGATGCAGGATTTTGCGTGACGTAAGTGTGATGCGTTGTTCGTATGTAGCGTTGTGGACAACGCTACAGATTAGGCTTCAGAAATCTGGTATGGAGTGTATAACAATTTAAAAAAAATTATTTTTAATTCTTCTACATACTTTGTGACAAGGCTTTGAGGCGCGAAACCCTTGTCGAACGAATCAAACTACACCTTCACAATTTTTTGTTACGTATTCCTAGTGCATCATTTTCGATGATTTAATCGCCGCGCCGATCGAAACGACCACCGTTTGGTTATTAATGAACTGAACCAGTTAATGTGTTAGGTTAATTGCAGTATTATACAGTTTGCGCACTTTATCGGCGTTACAAAATTGTAATGTTTGAATACATTACACTTACTGAAGAGGTGTGGAAGTGTGTTATGAAAGGAATTTAATTTTTCGGACGTAAATTGTGTAAATAGTGTTTGCTATTTAAATACAGAATGTTTCCCGAGAGTTCGTCTGTTTGTATTTTGTATTTCATCATTTTTTTATACAAATATACAACGTGTCCCAAAATTCAACGATAAGCGGGCACCAGAACCGTGGAGGTCCACGGTTCTGGTGCCCGCTTTGTTTTAATTATTTAAAAAAAACAATTTTTTTTTTGAAATTACAAAAAATACATTGAAATCCTTCGAAAATTGACACGCTTTAAGATATTTTTACCTACCATGACCATAATTTTTCAAATATTTTAGTTTTTTTTTTTTGGTATCGGCAACCTAAGTAGCACTGCTATCCACCACAACCCTTAAAAATCCCAGAATGCCTGTAGTTTTTACACAAAAATCAATAAAAGTTATTTTATTCCTTAAAATTTTTAAAGTGTTTTACTTTCAGTCCACTTTGTAATTACAAAAAAAATTAGTTTTTTTTTTTTCATTATTTTTTCTCGAGTTGTCATGATGAGGTCCACCCTCTGCTGGGTGCCCGCTTATCGTTGTATATCCAAGTTGAATACAAGACTAAAAGTATGGACTTCTCCAAGTCCTAGGCTACCTCTCCGTCAAAAATAACGATCAGTTTCGTGGTTTAGGCGTGCAAAAAGACAGATTTACTTACAGAAATAAACATTTAATTTCATTTTCAATCCATCCTAACGGTCGGTGTTTTATATACCCCTTTCGTATCAACCCTAGCTGCCTGAAAAGCTCTAGGATACTCTTCCAAGTGCCCAGTGCAGGTTGGTAGATGTCTTTGAATTTTTGGTTGTAGTACTTCCCCTCTAGGTTTCCTCTCAAAGCTTCCATTAACCATTTTCAGAGCAGTCGTGTTGGAGCACATTGCACAAAGTAGCCTTAGACATCTTCTGGGTACGCTCGTTCCATCATAGACCTCATCCATTGCTTTCCATCAGGCGTGATCGAGGTCAAGAGCGGCCCCATTCAGCAATAAAAAAAAGTAAAGTGGATCTGCTTGAGTGCAAACCTACGTCCTACGGCTCATAAGACGGGACGCGGGACGCGTTGCGGACGATCTAAGGCGCGTTGCGCCTTAGATCTTAGATAGATAAAGCTATCTTATCTTCGATCCCTTATCCCCTAGCTAGGTTACCTCGTCACGGCCGAGGTGCGTCACAAAGTGGTGCGACACGAACATATTGTTCTAGTACGCAACTATACTTTCCCCGGATACGCACCGCTTGTTAGGGACGGGTGAAGTTATGAGAGGTAGCGGGAAAAATGCACTCCAATCAAGTGACTTTTTAGCTTGATTGACGATATCTTGTTTAGATTAATTATAATCTTAGTTAAGTTGATCATCACGACATAATGGCAGCAATACTAGTTAAAATGATTGAACGCTCAAACAAGTTTCTTGCTTACCCTTAACATGACATCATTGTAGACGAGTTAAAACAAGAAAGTAAGTTAGTTATGTCAATCAAGCAACTTGATCAACTTAATTGCTGCAAATAGGTTTTGTGATAACTCCAATCAAGATCCCGTTTCAAATCTCGATCAAATAAAAGTAGTAGCTGTGATCATTGTGCTTGTTGACAGGCTCAGATGCAAACAAGTTACTTAGTCAATTTAAACAAAATCTTGATTGTGGCAACTACTTTTTTTTTCAGTGCCGCAAATACACACAAATACACACATTTCATCACGATTGTATTTCTCGAATGGTTAGGCCGAGGTGCACCTACATTTCGCCAGTTATGTTCCATCATCTGCCTATAGCAGTCCACTGCTGTACCTAGGCCTCTCCTTTTGCACGCCATTTTCGGCAACTCTCATCCAGCTGCTACCAGCCATCCTGCGAAGATCGTCGCTCCACCTAGCCTGAGGGCGACCCACCTTATGTTTACTGACTCACAGTCTCCACTCAAGAACAAGTCTACCCCAGTGGTTATTGGTTCTATGGCTAATATGGCCGGCCCATTGCCACTTCAGCTTGATTATTGTGTGAGCTATGTCGACAACTTTCGTTCTCTGCCAGATCACCTCGTTGGGGATTCGATCCCTCAGAAAGACTCCAAGCTTAGCCCGTTCCATAGCTCGCTGAGCGACCTTGAATTTATGGACCAGCCGTACCGTGAGTGTCCACGTTTCGGCCCCGTAAGTCATAACTGGCAAGACGCACTGATTGAAGACCTTAGTCTTTAGGCTCTGTGGAATACGCGACGAGAAGATTCGACGAAGCTTTCCAAACGCTGTCCAGCCCAGCTGAATTTTTCTGTTAGCCCCAGTGGTTTGTCTTGTTGTTGAGTTATGTTTAAGTCCCATGATATAAGAAGCGAGTCTATTGCCATCTACATCATTCAGGATGCTACGGAAAAAATCCAGATAGAAAACCTTAATAACACTTTGCCTGATCCGGGAGTTGAACCCATGACCGACCAGCAGTAGCGCTTGCGACAATTAGACCAACGAGTCAGGTCAGCTAATACGTAGGAAGATTTTGTTGTAGCCTGACTAATAAGTGGAAATGTTGTAACGTTTCTATTAATGAAAGCAACTGGAGGAGACCGAAAAGTAGATCCAGTTTATTTATTGTAAAAATACAACAAAATTGCTATGGCGTCTCGACTCGCTAGTGTATTTTTCTATGTGCGTATTGCAATTGCTATAAGCGATTTCCAGAAGTGGAGACCGCGTATCGGCAAGCGTAGTGTGGAACGCCCCCCCAGCTAGATGGACGGACGATCTAAAGTAGGTGGCTGGGACAGACTGGACGCGGAAGGCGGAGGACAGGGTGCTGTGGTGCAGTCTGGGAGAGGCCTATGTCCAGCAGTGGACTGCGATAGGCTGAGTTGATTGATTGAAGCAATTTCATCTCTACGTTTCCCAGGCTTTTCTTTCTTCTAAAGAAGTTCAACTACTGATAATCCATACTTTCATACATACTAATCTATACTTAATATTATAAAGAGGTAAAATTTGTAAGTTTGTATGTTTGTAAGTTTGTATGTAGGGGGTAATCTCTGGAACTACCAGTCGGATTTGAAAAATTCTTCTTGCATTTGATAGCCCAATTCTTGAGGAATGCTATAGGTTATTTAACATCACGCTATGACCCTTAGGAGCCGAGCAAAAAGAAAAAAAGTAAAAAAGAACGTTAAGTGATAGCGCGGGCGGGTGATGCGATACGACGGGGTGGCTCGGGGGAAACAAGAAGTTTCACGCGAACGAAGTCGCGGGCTGAAGCTAGTAATATTATAAATTCGTAAGTAACTCTGTCTGTCTATCTGTATGTTACCTTTTCACGCCTAAACCACTGAACCGATTTAGATGAAATTTGGTATAGGGACAGTTCGAGTACCAGGAAAGGACATAGGATACTTTTTATCCCGATATTCCCATGGGATCGAGACTTATGCGGGTGAAACCGCGGGCGCAGCTAGTATCCCATTAACCTTTGTTAAGCAAATACATTAATTTGAATTTTGAAGTAACTAAGAGATTTTTGAAGTGAAACTTCTTTACGCACGCTTGACTTGGGGAGTAAGCTGGCGAACGCGTGACGTAAGCGTTACGAAAAGTATGATCGGGCGAGGCGAACGGGAGTTGAGTGAGGGTTATAAGCAAGAGAAAGCAGTGCGCGCGCACATTTTCTTTCTCTCTTCCTCTCATAGCCAAATACGTTCCGTATATCTAAGCACAGTGCAGGCCTATTGTCTGTATCACAGTGTAGGAGCAAGAGAGAGCAGTGCGCGCGCACATTTTCTTTCTCTCTTTCTCGAAGTTTCACTTCAATCGTGTGGTCATAAGCACACTCGGTTTTTTTTTTCATGTCAGAGCTTGATCCGAATTTACTGCCATCCGATGTTCGCAAACATTCGTGAAATCGATTGCTTGAGTCATAGAGTAAGGCTTCTACCTCTTATATCCTTCACCCTTCACAAATCTCTCATCCCTTGTTCCACACTATACGCACAATGTGTAAACACAGTGGTTGCCGGGGTAATTACACGGTGCGTATGCGCCGATGTGTTTCACGCACTGTGCACCCTTGAGTAGCACCCACTGTGCGGCCTGGATCGGAGTGACAATATAAATATACGCTCATGTCCGCTGGCTTAAAAATGCTAATATGACTTAACAAGACAAAGCATAAGACAAAGTTTACGTCATAGTGATTGAGTTTTCTGCTATAGGCCGTTTGAAACCAGCATGAAACAAGCTTATACGGGGTGTTACGGAAAGGGTATATCAATACAAACGGGTTGAAGAGTGTATCTGGTCTAGAATCTCTGTACAAAATTTCAGCTCAAAAGCATTAACTTTGAAAATGCTTAATATTTTTTTATTTCGACATCACGGCGCTGCACTGGCGCGCGGCGGCGTGATGTGCGTGTACTAGGCGCACAGACACACTACAGATAATGGATAATGACCCTCGTAGTGCGGTGACACGTTTGATATGATTTCAATTTAATAAACTACCGAAATAAAAAAATATTAAGCTTTTCAAAGTTACTGCTTTTGAGCTGAAATTTTGTACAGAGATTCTAGACCAGATACACTCTTCAACCCGTTTGTATTGATATACCCTTTCCGTAACACCCTGTATAACAAGTTATATTTTATGCTCTAGAGGGAAATAATCTGCTTCAAAAAAAAGTTCACATACATTATATCCCATAGCTACTTTGTTTCGGGTCTAGATGCTTGCAGATTAGTCTGTATCTTTTCAAAACTCTGTGTAAAAATTCTCTGTGTCCTCCACGAAATGTAGTGGGGGTCGTAGCAATGGATGTGCTGACGATATATCTAAAAGGCGTTAAGCTTTGTATAGCATTTATTGTATAAGAGAAGCTTATCGTACAACGGTAAATTCAACACTGCTTCTAAAATAAGAAAAAACACTAACAGAATTATTAAATAAAAAAAAATAATTAATTGAAAAATGTTATTATACGACTGATGAATTTCTGAATAATATATTAATGTAGACTTATTTATTTGACTGGAGAAACAAATTTTAATTGAATATTGTTGTGACTAATTGTAATTTATGATTATTTATTTATGCATTGACTGTAGAAATGATTCCATATTATTCTTATTTAGCATGTAACCATATTTGTATGTCTCTTGGCATAACATAGCGACCTATGAACTTTAATTTAAGAACTGTATTCACTACCTACCTATGTTACACAAATAAAAAATGATTATGAAAAAAAGATTATGATTATGAAAATTATTTGACACACGCTTGAACGTTCGAATGAAACATGTCTTCAAATATAACCAGCCTGTCCCACAAAGAGGTGAGGCTTTATAGCCAGCCTCTACAGTACCGTCAACAAAAGAGATAAGATACATCGTGCATGCATTAGCTGGATGTTCTTGAATAAAATTAAATTTTATTAATAAAAAACAAACAGCTCATTTATCAATTTAAATTTCAGTCGACAACAACCATCGGTTTCTTACTAAACTTCAACTATATCCGACGATCCTGCATACTTATCTCTTTTTTTGACTGTACATTAAACAATTAACTTTCAGTCACTCCTAGACATACATCAGCTGCATCTCACAACTTTCCTCTACCGCAAATTGTCTGCCGACCACAAACAGCACCAGCGTGATGGTACAGCGCGGTTTACTATACAATTGATAGTGAAACTTAATGCACGGGAAAACAACGCTTTTCGAGAACGTTTCTTACTTGAGCTAACCTAGTTGGGTGAAAAATATCGTGATCAAATACCAGCTTGCTGCATTTTTTTGTATGGCTCCGAAAATATACAACAAAATACCAGTCATTTATATTATTATGACTGTGGTATTTTTAACCGACTTCAAAAAAAGGAGGAGGTTCTCAATTCGTCGGAATCTTTTTTTTTTTTTTTTTTTAAAGTATGTTCCCCGATTTCTCGAAGACGCCTGGACCGATTTGGAAAATTTTTCTTTTGTTTGAAAGGGTATACTTCCCAAGTGGTTGCATGATCATCAGGTCAGGATCTGATGATGGGATCCCAGGGAAATCGAGGGCAACCTTCAAATTTTATAGGCACATAGTACCATTTTCATATATTTTCTAAAGCTGTTTAAGTATTTGCATCTGATAATCATCATCTCAGGTGGATGAGCTGATGATGGAAGGTACAACTCCTCAACGGCTTGGAGTTAAAAGAAAATTCTTTCAAAATTATTTATAGTAACACTCGTGCATTTGCTCTCGGAAAGCACCATTTGGTGAAGTGGAACTGATGATGAAGACCACAGATGGCCACCGGAACTACTCAATAATATCTCCGTACTATTTCACGGGTTGCGATTCGATACTTTAACATGGTTGCTAAGCAATTTATGCTCGTCACAATGTGAATGGTGATATGGAGCTGATGGTGGACCAGGAGAACTCTTCAACAATTAACTTCCCTGCATCGGTAAAAGCAATATTTTGTAAAAGGCGATGAGAAAGTTGACAATAGGCTATTGTAACTGAGATAAATTATAAGCAGACCCCCTAAAAAGCGTGAAATAAAAAGTTTTTAACAAAAAAAAAACCGACTTCCAAAAAACACTACAAAGTGAAAAATAACTTTAATTTCGGAAGTCGGTGGCAAAAAACTAAAATACAGATTCAAAGACACCGACTTCCGAAATTAAAGTTATTTTTCACTTTGTAGTGTTTTTTGGAAGTCGGTTTTTTTTTTTGTTAAAAAGTTTTTTGTTGTATATTTTTGAATTGATTTGTTGTCAAATCAATTTAAAAATAAGATTCGAAATCTACTAACAGACAAATGTTTTTATAATATAAATGAATTTTTGACAGATATCTTTTGACATGCGTGAACTTTTATATTATTATTTCTATAGTATTATTATTCTCATAAAATGTAATGATGAATGTTAGTGAACCCGTCTTTAATCTTTGGTTTATTGAAATAATTATTTGTTTGTTATATAAAAAAATTATTTGTACGCCTCATCAGGCAAAACATGTACGGACTTGTTGTTACCTATATTTAAGATCTTGCATGCTTGATTTGTATGTAAACGCACGTTTCTCAAAAAAAAAAAAAATATCTTGACTCGGTGGAACGCAAAGCTAAAAGGCTTATAGGCGACGAGACGTTGGTAGCTACGCTTCGCAGCCTGGCTCATCGGCGTAATGTTGCTTGCCTGTCGGTCTTCTACAGACTTCGGAGAGTGTGCGCAGGAGCTCCACGACCTGATCCCACCATCGCCTTTTTACCACCGGACAACCAGACGTACTGCAGCGTACCATCCGCACTTGGTTGATATCCCGACGAGTCGTACTCAGCGCTTCTCCTCCGCTTTTATTATGCGCACAGCCAATTTAAAGTGTGGAACTCTCTGCGTTCCCTCCCACATTTAACCCGTCTGCCTTCAAATCAAGAGTGAACAGGCATCTTCTGGGCACGTTCGTTCCATCATAAACCTCATCTAATTATCGCTTTCTATCAGGCGTGATCGGGGTCATGAGCGGGCCCATTTAGCAATAAAAAAACAAATCTTGGTTTCATGTTTGGGAGCGAAAATCGTTCACCGTATGCTGGCATGGAGACTTACTAACCTCTGGCACTATTTTATTTGTATCTTCAGTAGTCTTTTTCATATTACCCGCTGTATTGTCTCTCCTTCTCGCTTAATCCATCCAAAGGTTGTCTTTAAAAGAACGCTTTTAGCGATAAGTCGGCTCATTTTGTCACCCTATGTAAAATTTCAACATTTATATCTGGAGTATTTAAAAAAGAGTGTTCTATATATCTGTTTTGTATTTGGGATGCATGAAGAAGCCTCATCGTGTAGCGCAGTTTGTTCCGCCAGTTACTCAACGGAACCGAGCGCTCGGCGCATCCTGGACAGTCACACCCAACACCTTATTTGACTGGGTAATTCTTCCCTTGCGGCGGTAGGGCTAACGCCCGCCTGGTTTGCGACCACCCTCCCACCGGAGTCCGGCGTCAAGCAGCCTGCTGTGTTTTGTCGATGCGTGGGAGTTCCAGTGCCTTAGGCATCTTCTGGGCACGCTCATTCCATCATAGACCTCATCCATCGCTTTCTATCGGGCGTGATCGGAGTCAAGAGCGGGCCCATTCAGAAATAAAAAAAAAACTATCTAAGTATCTTGATAATATTGAATAGTAGTTTATTTTGTCAAAAAATCACAAAGAACGAATACAAAATAAACAAAATATTTGATCATGGAGCAAAGGGGTGTCCATAGAGTTTCTTGCCCGTTCTTCACCATAGAGATAAAACAACTAGCTTCAACTCTGACCGATTCCTTGATAATTCTAAAGTGCGTGTTGTAAATGGTTTAATTGAATAAAATTATTTGAGTTTGAGTGGGTCGCACATTATCCTTATCTCCTTCTGCAGTTACTTCCAGTTTTCATTAACAAGCTGCCATTAAAAATCCATCTACCATGCGTAAAGAATATGGTAATTAATCCTTCGACCATTTATCGTGGCGATCATTTAGAAGCCTATATCCAGCAGAATTTTTGTTACCTTATGCTAGAAAATGGGTAGTCAAACCTGCTATTATGTGATCCCTGATTGCAAATAATTGGCCTTATGTAAAAAAAACCGACAAGAAACTCTATGGTTATGATAAACGATTGGTCCGGTCGTTAACCCGATCATAATACCCCATAAATGGCAAAGGCCATGTGTAGCCGTGGACAGAAGTCGGCTGTGTAGGTGGCAGTAATTTTTCTTACCAGAACCAACATTATTTAATAGCAAATATGGAAAGCGCGCTGTTTGATACAAAAAACCGCTTAAAATGTTCCAAAATTAAATGTGAAAAATTGGGTTTTTCGTCCTTCTTACTTCTGGATTTTCGAAATTCAGTTGGTAAGTTCCTTACAGAGGATTGACCTTATAGAATGAAATAATTTATTTTAGAAATAGAATATCGGAATCACTCATACACATACCGTTTTATTCATAAACATTGCAATTAAGTAATGATTAGCGACAATTAACCATACATTTTTGACGTTGCTTTAAGTTATAACTTAAATCAACGTTTATAAATCAAGGGGGTCATGTCATGTGGGGCGCAGGATTGCGGACGGCGAGCCATGGGCAGCTCGCTGTCCGGTAAGGACTAGGCCCGGGTCGACGGCGCGTTGTGTTCCATGCTTTAGCACTAACTGACGGGGTACGCTAAAGCCGATGCCTGCCGGGGTCGCGGGTTGTTCGAAAGAGATACCGTGGCCCCTGGCACAGGCAACTGAAGGAACACGAGTGGGTTTTAGTCAGTACACGCACTCTCGCCGGAGCGAAATTACCAAATAACTTCTCCCGCTCTGGGCATTTGATAATTTCCCACCCAAAAAAAGGGGGTCTTGTTTAAAAAAAATAACTTAGATGGAGTCGACATTTTCCATCACGTAGCCAGATACTGGACAGTTCCAAATATTAGAGGTTGTCAGACGTTCAAGTTTCTGACTATAAGTACAGACGCCAGCACATCAACCTACTACAATCTGTCAAATTTCTTTAATAAAGGACATGGACAAAAAAGTACATTCCAAGTACACATACATAGTAAATAATATTGTATATTAAAAATAGAAAAATGAATTAATACGTTGTTTTTAACCTCTCTGAACTCGTCAGTGTTTATTTCAAAATATTTAGTAATGCATGATGAATTCAAAGTACCGTTTGTCAACTTCCGCCATAGTGGACCATAGAGAAAGATAAATATATTAATAGGCGTTCCATACCATGCATACTACTTGTAGACATGTGACGTGGACGACAAAATGCTCATATTAGGAACATTTTATTCTTACGAAACTATCTTCATTGGTATTTGTTGCATTTAATAAAATTATCTTTTCGTAATATTGATGCGTAAGATAGTTTTTCTTTATATCTCACACACAAAAAAAATCATAAAACGGAACGCGTTTACTTATTTGACAATGACAATGTGCGTTGTCTATGTTGAATGTCAATCATGTCAATGTAATGAAATAATCACAAAGTACTTTTTGATTGGAATTAATGTTATTGCATATTCTTCATTGCGTACCTACTGTGTTTATGTTTTTGCGAATATTCCTATTTGTCCCCTGCTTATTCCTACGGACTGATACCTTCTACCACTCAATTACCTTGCTATTAACACTGGACTCTTGATTTGCATTGCGTTTCGGATTTGTTTTGTGGATCAATGTGAGGTGCATCTACTGCGGAATAGCCATGCAAAGGTTGCAGAGGCATCTCATATCCTCGCTTTCTGCACACCATCAAACAAGAGTTTCGCGTTGGATAACCAATGCTCAAACCGAGGAAGCTGTCTGTTGGAAGCTATTTTAGGGTACTATTGTAGTTGCCTTGTAGGAAACAGGACCGTTAGTTGTTGTTGTCACGTTATGACAATTATCTGGTACCTTGGTTGGGCAAGACACCAAAACAATATCCAAGTTCCAGCTGGATTTTTAGACAACATATTATTAACAATTCAAGAATATTAAAACAATCTAACAAAAGGATAATCTTTCTTGAAAACCATAATTACAATTGTAAAACAATAATATATAAATATGCTTGTATTTTTTAACATGTCTGGTTATGTTTAAAGCAGCTATTTATGTAATTACTAAAGCCCTATACTTACACTTAATCCAGGTTAATGTATTTGTGAAATAAAAATTCTCTATTTTATACAAGCTGGTTGATTGACCTCACTCGGTATCTTCATTAACACTATCGCTGCAATTTATGTTATTTAGGTAGACATTTAAGATATAATAATTATAATATAGGTAACAAAATATTTTTATTATTTTCTCTAATAAATAAATAATTATTTTTACTCTTTTGCTTTATTTTGTGCTTCTCTTTTTTATAGTATATTGAACTACCTATTTAAAAAAATATAAGGGTAATCTGTAAAAATGTACTTTAAAGAAAACTATTAATTTCGAATATACTTTGTTAATTGTTATTATGACTGCCTCGTTGGTCTAGTGGTCGCAAACGCTACTGCTGAGCATGAGGTCCTTAGTTCGATTCCCAGGTCGAACAAAGAGATATAAACCCCATATCTCTCTCTTAATTTTTTCATCAGGAATTTCTCAGTAGTAGCCCGGAGTCTGGACTTGTGCGCTTGATGGCAATCAGCTCGCCCATGGGACTCAAAATAACTGGTGAAATGTGGTTGTACTACACCTCTGACCAACCCTTCGAAGAATATATAGGCGCGATGTTATGTTATGTTTGTTATTATTGTCACATTTTTTGAGACTATCACCCAGTTTCATAAAAATGTTAATCAATATGCAGTTTAAAATCCTTCATTTAGGTGGCCATCACTTTGTTTAAATGCTTAATAATATTAAAACCATATCAGTTATACGTAATAATATAATTCACAACTGTTCGCTATTTTAAAGCGCCTTTAAGTGTTTTAATAGCAAAATTATAATCTATGCACCTTATTGCTAGCGATCTGAATAAAAGGTTTAATGAAACTGTTTTTTGTCTAGTTTGTTGTACTGACAAGTTCTCTGAGTTTTTTATTTGTAGCAATTTAATGAGCAAATATTCACGAATATAAAACACCAAAAATCATGGGTGTACAATAAATTCGATAACTATGCCGACGTCCTTACAAAAACTGGCCATGTCCTTTTCAACTCTATCACTAAAGTATAAGGTTCAAAGTTGATTGGGAAAATTTGACAGTTTCGGGTAGGTTGATGTGCTGGCGTCTGTACATTCTCGTTACAAAACCCAAAACCGATAGTTTAAAACGCTCTCCAAGCCACCTAGGGTCTCAATGTGTAAAGAATAGTCACCCATCCTCAAACTGGTCGCATCTGCCTTTGTTGAGGTCGACTTCCAGTTGCAATCCGACAAAAGGCGGCTGAACGCAGCTGAATACCAGTATTTTACATGTAGTTGTAGCGGTATCTACAACGCCTCATGCGAACAACGCGTCATACTGACGTCACGCAAACCCTGCATCTCGCAAGCAGAGTTTACCGCGCAACTAGCATAGATACAACAGCCCGACATGAATCATTGGGCAGTTGTCCACCAGACACAACACCCGTCTGGTTGGAGGATCCTCCCTTTTCTATAGAGTATGAGTGAACTTTACTGTACCCTGTTCCTCATATCTCTATATAGCGACTGCCTATGCCTGCTGGGGAGTTTGTTGCGCCAGTTCTTCGTCTCAGCGAATGCACTGAAGAGCGGGCGTTTTGGGGGACTGTCTTATGTAATTTTGACGTTCGAAAACTACTGATTCTTAGCCTAATTTGATTTTGATCTCCACAATCCGGTTACTGGTTAACAGGATAGGTACCCCCTACTAAAATTGAACCCACCGAGTGCAATAACACTTCAATCAACCAAAAAAGTGAACATCCAAGGCTAACTATCAAATAATCACTACTGCCCACGTTGAGACATCCCATACTAATTACACATGCATTACCTAACGGCAATTTACTTGAACAGAACAATAGAATCAGAGTTCCGTAGGTGAATAGTGGGATGCAGCGAGGTTCCGTACAGTTTCGCAACCTGCGCGTGAGTCACAGAGGTAGATGACATTGTATAGGCGTCAGGTTGTGTCTCTATGTGGGTAGAAGCGAGTATGGAAGTGACTTTTTATTTTGTCTGTGGTTTTTGACTTTGTTTATTATTGGGCTTGACCGTATTGGTAAGGTGAGGTTACTTAGTTTTTATTAGTTGTGGTATTTTAATGTGATATCTCCAAATCTGCTACTAGGATTTCGGAAAATCGAATTGAGTTGCTTTGCAGTTTGACAGAGGTAATATGTCATGTTTAAAATTATTTATGTGAATAAACAATTATTTTTTTTTTTTTTTTCGAAACAAGTATCTGCAGTGGTGGCCCAGTGGTAACGGCCGCGACTTACGAGTTGTAGGTCGTTGGTTCGAACCCAGAAAGGCGCTTTACTTTGTGTAAATTATTTCATCACCTCTGCTCTCAAAACGGTGAAGGAAAACATCGTGAGGAAACCGGCATGTCCTAGAACAAAAAATTCAAAGACATGTGACATCTACCAACCCGCACTGGGCCCGCGTGGTAGATTATAGCCCACTCCCTCTCGAACAGAGGAGGCCTGTGTCCCAGCAGTGGGAACATTATAGGCTGATTATAATCTGTAGATAAATATTTATCCGCAGTTCTATCCCTAGGGCTTTAAAATGTTGGTCCTGTTTGGCGTAGAACTTAGAAATCGTTAGTTCTGCCATATGCGCTTTACGACCCGCCTTTATTTGACTTAAGCTATATTGTAACGATGATTGATATGCTCCGTGGCTCGGCGAGCACGTAACGCCGAAGTTCCTGCGCCTTGTTTCTCCCCCGTCGTGTCGAATTTCTGTCCGATCCATTTCATAATGAGGGAATATAAACTGTATCTGTGTTTGCGCGCACATTTTTGCCCCATAATAATTATTATCGTCTGCGTACTTGGCTCTGGTCTTTGTTGAAATAGGTCGCTGTGACCGAAAAAGGTAAAGAACATTATTGTTACTTGTGTAAGTCTTATCGGTTGTAGGTATTAATATTCATTAGCATTCAGCACATGGCCAATAATATTAGCATTGCAACACTCACTTTGATTTCATGTAGGTGTCGCTTATTGACGAGATGCATCTCCGTGAAGGTTGCACTGTCTACCAGAGTGTAAGTACATCTATTGTTAGGTTTCTATAGTGTAGGAGGCACCTGTCAAAACTGTTATCTGGCGCATCTTAGTAATGATATGAATCGATGAGTGTGCCCAAGAACTCCACGACCTCATTCCACCGGCCCCCTTCTGCCTTCGGACATCCAGGCGCACTGCAATTTACCATCCCTACCTGGTTGCTATTCCACCAATTCGCACTAAGCGTTTGCAAATGTCGTTTATAATGCGCACAGCAAAAGAGTGGAACTCTCTACCTGCATCTGTTTTTCCGAGCGCATACAACCCCGAATCTATTTAAAGTGAGAGTGAACAGGCTTCTTCTGGGTAAGCTCGCTCCATCGTCGACTTTGTCTCTGTCACCTTTGACCTAGGCTAGAGTCAAGAGCAAGCCCATTTCAAATTAAAACAAAAAATATCTCACATCCACATAAAGATTTTGACATCACTAGCGACAAATCAGCCGTCAAACGTGGCGAGTTTCCGGCGACCAAACTCGATGCGCTTAATTATGTTATGGAATATCAGCTGATCTATTCTCTATGAGCCCATTGGTAAAAGCCCTGACTAACGAGTTGTAGGTCGTGGGTTCGCACCCAGGCGCTTTACTTTGTGTAAATAATTTCACCACCACTGCTCTCAAAACGTTGAAGGAAAACATCGTGAGTAAACCGGCATGTCCTAGAACCAAAAATTCGATGACATAATGTGACATCTACCAATCCGCACTGGGCCCACACACCTTACACTCCCACTCCCTCTTGAAGAGAGGAGGATTGTCTTCCAGCAGTGGAAACATTATAGGCTGATAGTGATTATGCTCATCATCTGCCTAGCCTTTAGTACGGGTTGGTAGATGTCACATAGTCTTCGAATTTGTGGTTCTAGGACATGCCGGTTTCCTCACGATGTTTTCCTTCACCGTTTTTAGAGCAGTGGTGATGAAATAATTTACACAAAGTAAAACGCCTGTCTGGGTTCGAACCTACGATTCGTAAGTCGCGGCCGTTACCTCTGAGCCACCACTGCTCCGGCCGTTTATGTCATATAACCAGCTGCCTAGAATTTCCCTAGACGTAACTAAACCTGTCCAGTCATTCATTTAACATATAATCAAAGAATCTAACCTGTCAGGATGTTACGGTTGATCAGCCACAAATCGCGCCAATCATTCAATTACACAGACGTTCTACTAATTTGTGTTTGTTGTTTGCGATTAGCAGATTTATAGAGGTATGAGGAATAGGGTGTAAAGTTCACTCATCTCTATAGAAAAGGGAGGATCCTCCGACCAGACGGGTGTTGTGTCTGGCGGGCAACTGCCCGATGATTCATGTCGGGCTGTTGTATCTATGCTGGTTGCGCGGTAAACTCTGCTTGCGAGATGCAGGATTTGCGTTCCAGTATGACGCGTTGTTCGCATGTGGCGTTGTAGAAACCGCTACAGATTTGCTGATCATCTGTCAGCAACTGAATGTTAGGTGCTTGAATATTCAAATAATAGGTGCTTGAATATTCGAATAATTGCGGACTTGTTATACCTAATTATTCTGTCCACTGTTTCTTCTTGAGAATCCACACTTAAACATGTACTGTTAAGTATTACAACTGCACAAGGAAGTCGGTGTCAAAAAACGAAAATGCGGACTCAACGACACCGATTTCCGAATTAAAGTTATTTTTCACTTTGTAGTGTAGTTTTTTGAAGTCGGTTGTTTTTTTTTGTAAAAAAGTTTTATTTATGAACTCTTTTGTTTTGCATCTGGTAAAACTGTAATCCCTACGCGGAAAAAATAGGTGCGATGATTTGTCATGTTTTTAAATCATTTAAATTCTTTTGACATTGTTTTTTCTCCCTCTACTAACGCTATAAAATATAACTGTGTCCGTGTACCCTTCACACCCCTGCCCACCCCTCTAGATTACAGCCGTGATACATGCATATTTGAGCACATACTGATCGAGTTACGTACACTCAGAATTGTGGCTCACATTCCGCTTTCTAACCAACGCGTAATTTACTTAATTAACTAAACATATGAACGAAATGTTGGAAACAGTCAAGCGGGAGCCGGGCGATGGGATGTGGGGAAATAAAAATAACAACAATAATATTGGTCTGATGTTGTCTTAATGCAAAATTTAACTTAATCTGTCAAGCTCCGCTAATGAGACACAATTGATTTTCTATGGTTTCGTCGCCGATCGGCGACGCGCGCCGCTTGACCGGTTAAGTTATAAACTAGGGTAATTATTTGTTTTTATTTGCATTTGCGTCAAGCATCAAAATCAAAAGTCTACTACCTACTGTATGTAGGGGGAACTTTGGAAATACCTATTGATCCTGTTCCGAAAATTCGATTTCACTAATGGGAATTGCCGAGTTTATTACGATAAATTTTTTGTTAAAACAGAAAATTTCACGCGGACGCTATCGGAGACAGAAGCTAGTTTTCAATAAGATAAAAATGTTCGTAATATACTAAAATTCATTTAGATAATTATTGGTTTTCACTATTTTTCTACGGATCCCTAAACTGAACGTTGTTTCTTTAGAAAAAAATGTTACCTATCTATTTCGTAAGTTTATTAGTGTCTACTTTTATAGCCCGCTGATGGCTTGTTTTACAACCATCCTCCGGTATGCGGTGAGTTATTACAATTAAGGGAAATAATAACCTTTCCAGCTTCTTAGCCAACCCGCACTGGGCCCGCGTGGTGGATTACGGCCCACTCCCTCTCACTGAGAGGAGGCCTGTGTCACAGCAGTGGGAACATTATAAGCTGATTATGCTTATGTAATAATCTTTCTGTACTAATATTATACAGGGTGAAATTAAATTCATGGGCATCCTTTTAAGGGGTCATTGTACTCATCACTATGAAAAACTTTTACTATGGGACTTAACCTAAAATCGCGAATAAAATCAGCTGTTCCTTGCATTTATGTTCACATAACTTGTCAAAATGTAGGGAACAGCTGATTTATTTTCGCAATTTCAAGTTTGGTCCCATAGTAAAAGTTGTTAGTAATGATGATTACAATGACCCCTTAAAATGATGCCCATGAATTCAATTTCACCCTGTAAAGAGGTAAAATTTGCTTATTTGTTAGTTTGTATTTAGGGGGTAATCTCTGGAACTCCCAGTCGGATTTGAAAAAATCTTTTTGCATTTGATAGGCTATTTAACATTACGCTATAACCCTTAGGAGGCGAGCAAAAGTCAAAGATCAGGAAAACGCTAAGCGAAAACGGAGTGATAGCGCAGGTAGGTGATGCGATGCGACGGGGAGGGTCGGGGGAACAAGAGATTTCAGAAGCTAGTATAAATATCAAGCAGTGAAGCTAGTTCATCATTCCAAGAGTTCGAGATGATTGTAGAATTCATGCTGATTTTCTTTACCAACAAGGCACAATCATGTTCTTAGTTACTTATGTGATTAAACGAAGTTCTACCATAATACGAACCTCCTTCTCCGAGATATATTAACGTGTAGTAGCGTGGGATTGTATACCAGCACGGTCACAATTATTTCAAAGCCACAGATAATATAATACTACGTCAAAGCTAAAAAATATAATGTAAAAAGTGTTCTTTCATCGGGCAACACTGTAAGTAAGTACTGTCATTACGTGGTTTTGTGCTTAGCGCCGTCACTACGTTCTCTCAATAAAATACAAATAATATTAAATTTTCTTATTTATTAATGTAGGTACTAGCTGTGCCCCGCGGTTTCACCCGCGGTAAAAGTATTAGATATAGTCCTTTTTTATCGATTCCCTTTACAAATCTCCACCCCCCTTTTTACACCCTTAAGGAATAATTTCGGGGATAAAAACTATTTTATATCCTTCCCCACAACTCAAACTATCTCCATACCAAATTTCATCTAAATCGATTTAGCGGTTTTTGATTCCCCATACAAACGTCCACCTCCCTTTTCACCCCCTTAAAGGATGATTTCTGGGATAAAAACTATCCTATGTCCTTTCCCGGGATGTAATCTATTTCTCTGCCAAATTTCATCTAAATCCGTTCAGTGGTTTAGGCGTGAAAAGGTAACATACCGACAGACATACAGAATTACATATTATATGGATAAAGTCGTACTAAAACTGATTACCATGATTGTATTTATGCTATACTAGCTGCGCCCCGCGGTTTCACCCGCGTAAATGTCGATCACGTGGAAATATCGGGATAAAAACTATCCTATGTCCTTTTCCGGGACTCAAACTATCTCTATACCAAATTTCATCTAAATTGATTCAGTGGTTTAGGCGTGAAGAAGTAACAAACATATAAACACACACACACACACACACACACACAAACTTTCGCCTTTATAATATTAGTGTGATGATGTGTGTAGTGCATCATTTATTGAAAAAACAAGTGCAGTGGACTCGGGTACCTACCGGCGCGCCGCTAGGTGAGTTTTGTTGACATTTGGTTTTGTGTAATAAGGAAATAGGTATGTAATTATTGAAAATATGAAGAATGATCATTATAAAGATCGAGATGATTGTAGAACTCATGCAGATTTTCTTTACCATCACAAACAAGGCACAATCACGTTCATAATAGTATAATCTATCGTATCTAATGACAGCATGTGACAGTTGGATTCCCGCGCAAATTGACAGTTGTTGAACAGTAATGGCGGACGGCAGCCATAATGAGGTTTTAATAATTAATCTGCGAGATTTTAACTAGTTATTAGTGGTCGAGGCATTGGCCTAGCAGTGCGGTATATCACTGGTTGGTTGTTAACCTGCTACCTATGAAAGAGTTCCTATAAAATATAAAAGAAACGTTGAAAAGTTGTACCTAATGACTTTCCACCAAAAGAGAAAGAATGGGCTCGCCTTTTAAAACTTTTAGTGTCATGTAAGTAGGACCACAAAGGGATTTTAAGTTAAGAGGCTGCGCAGAGTCCTTTTGTCGCCTCATTACCACTTCTGCGATCGTGAAATAATATCGAAACTTTCTTGAAAAAAAATGCTTGATTACTTGCTTGCTTGTATTAAGTATTAAGCGAAAATGAAGCATGAAACGTAGCAGTAGGTATATGTATTTAAGGATCAAATTTATGTTTTTAAACTTAATAAACAATGTGGAGATGAAGATAGGACAATAAATGAAAATACTGGCAACACTAATACAAAAGAGTATTTTGGAACTATCAAATAAATCCTAACATCGAAATTAAAAAGTGCCCGTGGCAAAATAATAACAGCCGCACAGGTCGATCGATCAGGTTAAGCTAGGTACGCTTGCCGCGGTTGGTCTGTGGATGGGTGACCATCTTTATATAACGAGACCCCTCCGTGCCTCGGAATGCACGTTAAGCCGTTGGTCCCGGCTGTCATTCGTGGATCTTTGACAGTCGTTACGGGTATTTAGAAGCCCGCGAAAGTCTGACAACCAGTCTTACCAAGGGATATTGAATACCCAGTAACTGGTTTGTGGAGGTCAGATAGGCAATCGCTCCATGTAAAATACTGGTATTCAGCTGCATCCAGTTAGACTGGAAGCCGACCCCAACATATTTGGGAAAAGTCTAGGCAGATGATGATTTTTCCAAACAAACTAAGTAGTAGTGATGGGCCAACTATGGGATTTGCTAATCTTTGACTGGCTGTAGTACTAAACTGTTGGATATACTTATTTGATTGAATTTTTGTATGTAGACTGAGAACGGCATTAGAAATATACACAATTAAGGTGAATGCGCAGTTCAATAATGTTCTTACGTTTTTTGCAATTTCAAGGTCAGTGTCAGGTTGTATATTGATCAAAATAATTATGATTCGCGACTATAACAGGTACGTATTTACAGAATTATAATCATTAGAATCATTAATACATCTCTCTAAGTTAGATTTGTACCATAAGAATAAATCTCTTATGGTACAAATGTAACTCAGAACGATGTAGTAATGATTCTAATGATTATAATTCTGTAAATATGTACCTACCTGTTATAGACGCGAATCATATTTTGATCAATATACAACCTGACACTGACCTGCAAATTGCAAAAAACGTAAGAAATCTTGAATTTAGCGGTCTACAACTGCGCATTGTCGTGTTGTCGCCTCCACCTAATACACAAAAAAAAATCAAAAAACCCAACTGCGGTAAAAAACTTAAGTTAAAAAAAAAAACTGAAAAGCTAAAAACAAGCCCATTTTAAATTAAATAAAAGTTGGAAGCAGGCGGGACCTATACCATTTTTCTATTTTCATACTCAAATGGGTCCCGCCGGCTTCCAACTTTTATTTAATTTAAAATGGGCTTGTTTTTAGCTTTTCAGTTTTTTTTTAACTTAAGTTTTTTACCGCAGTCGGGTTTATTGATTTTTTATATTTTATTTTTTTTAGTTATGAGTTGTAAATCCCACTTAAGTGTGATAGTTTCCCTTTAAACTTCGTAATATATAGGTACTACAGCCGCGTTTAGTTGGTAGAGGGGGGGGGGGGGGGACGACGACACTTGATTCTAACGAAAATTTGTACTTTAAAGCTTGATAAGTCACGAACGGTTTACTTAATCAAAAAACGGTCTTTCCAAACCACTAATATTTTTGAAAGACCTATCCAACGATACCCCACTTGACATAGTTTCTTGACTTTCATTTTCTTCATTTTCACAATATGGCGTCTAGTAGTCGCCATATTGAATTTTCATTAACGTCATGTTTTTAGTGACACTCGCCGGACTAAGAGGAATCGATTGACGTGTGAATCATAAAAATCGGCCCAGGCGTTTGGTCTGTATAGTGCTTCAAAGGAACATACATACATACATAGGCTGATAAACACATTACCACTCCTTTACGTCGCGCAGTCGGGTAAAAAGGTACCTAACAATATTGTAGCAACATTATCTTACTGCAACATTTTACATAACATACCTAATGAATTACCTTATAAAACACCAATATTATTACAAGCGAGTGATCTACATAAATAAACACATTGCAATATTATAATATCACGTGTTACAAATGACAATCTGTCACTTTTTAGGCTGCTTGTCCACCAAAGATGTGCTATGCAGTTATTCTGCGAGGCTGTGAAAGCCATAAGCTACGAAATGATGTGACCAATCATAATCAGCCTATAATGTTCCCACAGACTGACTGACACTCTGGATTAACATATAGGCTACTTTTTATCCCGCTAATCCCACGTGATCGAAACTTATGCGGGTGAAACCGCGGGACGCAGCTAGTCCTTCCTTCCATATAAAAAATCTTAGCTTAGTTGAACCCGTTTCCACCACTGCTAATGCTATGTGGACCAATGAATATGATTGGTGGATATCAAACGCATCCATAGCAACGTAGCATAGCACAACCCTGGTGGTAAAGCAGCCTTATTCTTGTCTGTGGTAACGAAACATACACAGCTGAGTGATGAAAGAAAATCGATACAGAATCGTTTTTTTTTTTGTTTTATTTTAAAAAGCAATTTCAATAATATTGCAATGGTTTTGTAAAAAGTTAAACGGTTTGACACATAACTTTGTTTGGTAATAAATAACGCGTAAGAGTTCATATTAACGTAACAAGTTTTTTTTTTAATAACAATTCTCTACATTGTATTGCTACAGAAAAAAAAAAACAACGCGATCATTTTGAATTACATAAGTATTGATGGCAATATATTTACATAGGCAAATATTATTTGTAAGTATCACACGATGTGCACGAAGTCATTTATCCGAAGATTTCTTAATCAAAGCGATAAACATCACGCCTTATTCCGCGAAGGTATTAAGCACAGAGTCTAAGGTGTATACCAACGTGAATGTAGGTTTATCCAGGTACAACCTACACCCACAAAACATAATCAGCCTATAATGTTCTCACTGCTGGGACACAGGCCTCCTTTCTGTGAGAGAGAGTGGGCTGGATTGGGACGCGAGCCCAGTGCGGGTTGGTAGATGTCACACGTCTTCGAATTTTTGGTTCTAGGACATGCCGGTTTCCTCACGATGTTTTCCTTCACCGTTTTGAGAGCAGTGGTGATGAAATAATTTATATACAAAGTAAAGCGCCTGTCTGGGTTCGAACCTACGACCTAAAGCAAGTGACGGGCCACCACTGCTACACCCACATAGCCGGGTAAAAGGTGAAAATCGAGACGAAGTCGTGTTTTTTTTTTATTTTCTTGATCTGTCCATATACACTTTTTTAATATTCAAGTGTGAGGAAGAAAATTATGGTGCCTTTCAGAATGTATTTAAAAAAAAAAATTTTGAACTGGTCCTTAGCAGCTTTGAACAGAGAGAGATGGAAAGAGAGTAGGGAGGCCTTTGCCCTGCAGTGGGACGTCACAGGCTAATAATAATAATAATAAGTATCTTGACTTGGCTCGCGAGGTGTCGACATGTGGGATGTTGACTCAGCAATCATTGTGCCGATAGTCGTTACAGCCAATGGATTGATAGCCAAGAGCCTCGACCAACACCTGAGGAGGCTCACGTTGGGCAGCTGGATCAAGGGCTTGATTCAGAAAGCAGTACTTCTGGACACGGCTCGCATTGGCAGGAGGTTCCTCTCTCTGGAGCCCTGACCGCCGCGCGCCGGTAGCTTGGACCCTGTTCCCGATACCGGTGGGCTACTATTTTTTATATTTTTAAATGTTTTTATATTTTTTTTATATCCTAATATTTAAAAATATAATTTATACGTAAATAATGAAATATAGGAAATAATAATTTAGAATGTATCCAAAATTAAGAAGGAGAAAGTTTTCCGACTTTCCTTAAAAATTTCTTTACAGTTAATTGAAAAAGTGTCACGAAAAAAATAACAATAACAACAACAGTGTACTGTATTCTATACATAGACAGTTAGACACCTCTATTGTAAAATCTAATCGAACTAACTTCCGTATCAATTACTGAAACGATGACTGAATTACGTGAATGAACGACAATTGGTATACAACCCGGTATTGGTGTCAAAGTCAATGTATCTAGATCAATTACTTACAAGTTCACAATTAAAGAACATTGGACTTTTAATTAAATTGAACTCCAAGGTTTTTGACGTCTTCTGTTGACATTGTTTTCATGAGTTTCCTTAAGCTATATCTTTATAGATAACTATGTTATCGTTTGGCTCAACTCAAACTCATAGCATTTATTTCAATTAAACCAATTACAGGCACTTTTGAATTGTCAAAGGGGTCGGTCAGTCAGAAAGATGAAGCTAGTTGCCCATTCCAAAGCGTAGGTACCTATGGAGAAGAACGGGCAAGAAACTCGATGGACACTCTTTTAAATCAAAATAATATGGTTACAAAGTCTTGGTTACATCATTAATGTTAAAAATTATACATGTGAGAACGATGCAGAACGTTACAAGCGTCCATAATGAAAAGATGAGAAAAAACAACAATTCAAATATTAAATTAAAATAAAATAAGCCATGGCAGCAAAGAGATGACCAGTCCCTAATGACGGCGCCCGTTCACGAATATGACGCATGTATTAGCACCATTCAGCTCAACCATTTTGAAGGGAGCTCAATGATCCAACACATGCGCCACCATCAGCGAGACATTTGACTGCTGCGGCTGTCAGTCTAAACGTATTCTGATGAATGTAATTTTATATTGACTGCATAATCCAACTACTTCTGGGCGTCAGCAGCACGTGTATTACTGGCAGTCATAGATATTTATTTCATTTGACTTATCATAGCACCAAAAATTATCTATCTATCGTCTATACCTATAGTATGGTTACTCTCATATAAATAATTGTCGAATCACGGAATCATTGTCAATTCAAAACAAAATAATTTTAGTCCACACGATTGCATTGGTGGTCCAATAGTCACTCATGCAGATACGAGTTGTAGGTCGTAGGTTCGAATTCAGACGAAGCACTTTGTGTAAAGTATTTCATCACTACTGCTCTCAAAACTATTCAAAAGCATTGACAAACCTCTTGGTGCCGCATGTTTTCAAAGGCGGTCTATGAAGATCCTGCGGCACCAAGAGATTCACTTTCGCAACAATGCTTGGTAAACAAAAAATGACGATTTCATGAGAAGATGAAAATTAATATTTTATTTTAATTGCTAATATTTTACATAATTATTATACCTATTTTATTATTTATTTATTTCTGTAATTGCCCGTGACATCACAGCGGGCCCTATCAGAATACCAGCGCTGCGACATTTATTTTTTAAAATTGTCACAGCATCATGCTGAGATAGGAGCCTTTTGGCCTCGTATAGGACTTTCTGTTTCATTTTTCTTTTTGTTACTTTTTTTTTATATAACTTGCTTTTTAACCGACTTCTAAAAAGGAGGAGGTTCTCAATTCGGATGTTTGTATTTTTTTTTTTATGTTTGTTCGCGCATAACTCCGTCGCTTGCCAACCGATTTGAAAAATTCTTTTTTTGTTGGAAAGAATATACTTCCCAAATGGTCCCATGAAAATTTTATCGAAATCGGACAAGCGGTTTTTGAAAAATCATCAAAAATCTAAAAATTTATCTACATTGTCTACATTAACGATCTTTTCGTTTACTTTTTTGTGGGGTAGGTACAACTAAAAAGATAAAAATAAAAACTTTTTTACAAAAAAAAAAACAACCGACTTCAAAAAAAAACACTACAAAGTGATAAATAACTTTAATTTCGGAAGTCGATGTCAAAAAACGAAAATGCGGAACCAACGACACCGACTTCCGAAATTATTTATCACTTTGTAGTGTTTTTTTTTGAAGTCGCTTGTTTTTTTTTGTAAAAAAGTTTTTTTTTATTCTTTTACTGTGTTTAGTTTAGGTTGTGATCTTCCTGTACGAGTCGCAATAAATACTTTTCTTTCTTTCTTTATGAGTTAATAATTGAACCCGGCACCTCTGAAGACAATACTCGCCATTCTGCAATAATGTCACCCTGCAGAAAGAGACTAATCTATCTACATAACATAACACTTCCGCAAACGTTTCACAAGATCAAAACAAATATTAGCTACGCAAGAATATCACAATAACTCTTCATTGTATCAACAATAATCTACATAATATTACTTTTAGACTACAATACCGACGCACGCGTTTCGCAAAGAGTACGGAAACAGCGGATAAGCATCGGTGACGCAAGCGCAACCTGCCGACGACCGAGCGGAGGCGGCGTGAATATAAAAGGAGATCATCGTTTTGTAAATGTTAAATACCTTTTATGATTAGAAGGCTAGAGAATGGTGGTCTTAAAGTTTTAGTTCTTACTAGCTTCTGCCCTAGGATTCGCCTGTGAATGCTTTGGCTAAGTAATAACCACAGATATAGATAGACCTAGATAACGCAAGTATCACGAACTGTATGAAGACCAAGCGTGCCATTTTTTGACTACCTACTATGACGTCACAAGCTCGCGCTCTCGCTCACGCTCACCCAGCCAGCAGTACACAAGACTGAGCGCGAAAGTGGCGGCTTACGATTTTTGAACGTAAGCTAGTGCGATTTTTGGCACGCGAAGTAGTTGCTCTTGCGTTATCTAGGTGCATCTATATCTGTGGTAATAACAGCCGCGCGGGTCGATCGATCAGGCTACGCTTGCCCCAGTTGGTCCGTGGATGGGTGACCATCTGTACATACCAAGACCAAGATCCCTTCGTGCCTCGGAAAGCACGTTAAGCCGTTGGTCCCGGCTGTCATTCGTGGCTCTTTGACAGTCGTTACGGGTCGTCAGAAACCCGAAAGTCTGACAACCAGTCTTACCAACAGGTAACGTATTACCCAGTGACTGGGTTGTGGAGGTCAGATAGGCAGTCACTCCATGTAAAATACTGGTATTCAGCTGCATCCGGTTAGACTGGAAGCCGACCCCCATATAGTTGGGAAAAGGCTAGGCAGATGATGACTTAATTTATTAGGTATTTCATCTTGTCCCTTATACAGGATGTTACGGAAAGGGTATATCAATACAAACGGGTTGAAGAGTGTATCTGGTCTAGAATCTCTGTACAAAATTTCAGCTCAAAAGCATTAACTTTGAAAATGCTTAATATTTTTTTAATTCGATAGTTTATTAAATTGAAATCATAACAAACGTGTCACCGCACTACGAGGGTCATTATCCATTAATATTTTTTTATTTCGACATCACGGCCCTGCACTGGCGCGCGGCGGCGTGATGTGCGTGTACTAGGCGCACAGACACACTACAGATAATGGATAATGACCCTCGTAGTGCGGTGACACGTTTGTTATGATTTCAATTTAATAAACTATCGAATTAAAAAAATATTAAGCATTTTCAAAGTTACTGCTTTTGAGCTGAAATTTTGTACAGAGATTCTAGACCATAACAAACACGGGTTTTCTTCAGATTTCTGCTATGAACCAGCCTGAAGCATATAAACGGTACCTAATTACAGATTACCCAAGAGACAGTTTTAGTGTTTCTGAACCGAAGCTCGAAGTAACACGAAATAATAACTGCTAATTGGTAAGTAATTACTACAAATTAGATGTTAAAATCGTATTTTTAGTAATATACGAATCGTTAACGATTATATCATACAATTGTTTACGCTCTTTTTACTTTGCAGTATTTGCAAGTATTTAGGATGCATTAAGGAACATCTATGTATAGTTCGGAAGCGCCCCTGATTGGACCCGAACACACGAACCTCAGTCGGCTCGGTAACGGGTCCCATCGGACCCAAGAATGACGTTACATGTCGACGCCCTAGATTGGTTATGTAAATATTAATTTTTACCAACTTAGTAGTTTATATAATGCATGCATAACATAATCAGCCTATAATGTTGCCTATGTTGTTGTTGTTGTTAATGTTGTTGTTGTTGTTGTATAATGTTGTTGTTGTTGTTGTAAATGCCTATGGCATTAAGTCCGCCTCTGTACATTTATGTGCTTGAAGTATTAAATAAATAAATAATGTTCCCACTGCTGGGACACAGGCCTCCTCTCTTGGAGAGGGAGTGGGCTGTAATCTACCACGCGGGGCCATTGCGGGTTGGTAGATGTCACATGTCTTCATATTTTTGGTTCTAGGACATGCCGGTTTCCTCACGATGTTTTCCTTCACCGTTTTGAGAGCAGTATAATTATTTACACAAAGTAAAGCGCCTGCCAAGGTTCGCACTCATGATGTTGGGGCTTATGTTCAATGATCATCTATGAACCTTGTCCTTGCAAGATGACCAATTAAAGGCTATCATGACACCGTAAATTGAAGTTACCACAACAAAATAAGTCATACAATAGACTGTTTTGTAGCAAACATTTAAAGCAAGGCGTCTCAAGGTGATTGTAAAAAGTGAACCCAGTAGACCGTGGACTGCGCGAGCGCCGTTTGAGTAACTATTTAGTGTAAGTGCGGACAATACACGGGGCTTGTTGAGACATGGGTAATGAGTTATAGTTTTGTGAATGGGTAAACATTAAAATTGCCTAGCTCTACGAGAGGCGATGCTTCGTCATCCGCTCATGCCGCTGTACTAATATATTATAAGCTATGGTAGCATGCGACCACGGGAAGGTACTTTCTTGTTTCATCCTTTTACTGAAAAGGATGAAACAAGAAAGTACTACTACGAAGTAGTACTTATTTTAGAGCTTATATCAATAATATTTATATTTTTGAAATGTGCTAATTAAGCCCTTTCATTTGATACCCAACAAGGCATGATTAAAAAAAAAAATTTTAGATCATGGCTTTTTGTCCGCTAGAGGGCGCCATGTTCAATTTACTGTGACGTCACATAGCCTATAACCAGTGAACGATCAAGACGCTTCTAACGATACCT
This sequence comes from Amphipoea oculea, assembly GCA_945859645.1. Taxonomy (NCBI): domain Eukaryota; kingdom Metazoa; phylum Arthropoda; class Insecta; order Lepidoptera; family Noctuidae; genus Amphipoea; species Amphipoea oculea. Next base: position 1,725,407 of record OX243886.1, on the reverse strand, counting down.
CATTTGTCTAATTATGACAAGAAGTTTAGAAGTTATGAGGGAACAGATGAACATACATACATACCGGTCAAAATCATAACCCTCCTTTTTGCTTCACCGTAGTCGGGTCATAAAGTCCTATTTCCTTTTCCACTTGTCTTGCCTAATACAAAATAATTATAATATGTAAATAATTTCCCCATTTCTTTCTCCGATTCCGTCACATTTGCACAACACCCTTCGAGTCCTATCACGAAGGCTATCTTGTATTTAAATACGCCACTCTATGTGATACCTACATATTATTTGAAACAAAGAAATAATTAACTTCAGTCTAGCCTTGGTTCTGTCACAAATTCGGTGAACTAGTTGTTTAGTCAATTGTTTTTTGCTGAAAAATTAATTTAAACTGTAATTAATCATAATTTTTTCTACGCTTATTATTGCTTGTGGCAAATAATAACAGTCGCTTGCCGTGGTTGTTCCGTGGATGGGTGACCATTTTCACATACCAAGACCCCTCCGTGCCACGGAAAGCACGTTATAAGCCGTTGGTCCCGGCTATCATTCGTGGATCTTTGACAGTCGTTACGGATGTTCAGAAGCCCGAAAGTCTAACCAAGGGGCATCGTATTACCATGTCACTGGTTTGTGGAGGTCAGGTAGGCAGTCGCTCTATGTAAAATACTGATATTCAGCTGCATCCAAAGTGATCTTATAAGTTCCGCATTTCCTTTTGACATACGGAACCCTAATTAACTTCTTTTCAAGCAATATTTGGCACCAACACGCTAAGAAGATAGCAGTAATTACTGCTCACTAAATCTATAATGTCTTATAGACCAGTTCTGTCTCAGACGTGCTACATGACACATAGGTGTCGCTGCATAAATCACCACGAATGAATTTGAAAGTGTCTTGTATTGTGGTACAGTTTGCACTCTAGTTTTATCGACATACCGAACAATTGTTTTATTTTCAGTGTGAAATACTATCTTTTCTGAACTGATTTATTTATTGTAATCTTTTCGAATTAAGTTCCGTCACATCACATAAATCTATTGTTTGTTTGATATCTACGTTTTATGACTGAACTAATGCACCGATTTTGACAAATATATAGTCTCAAAACATGGCGAATAAAGTAGGCATACATCATGTATCAGAAAGGTGTGTTTTGCGAGGCTATAATGCTAAAACTAAAAAAAAAACAGTGGCACTCCGGGAGTGCCGACAGAAGTGAAAACTTGAACAATCACGTGTGTATTTTTTTGCCATCACTCACTGACATATATCGGAAATACATTAACCGGTCAAGCAGCGCGCGTCGCCCATTGGCGACGAAACAATAGAAAATCAATTGTGTCTCATTAGCGGAGCTTGTCAAAGTCAAAGCATTTATTTATTTCAAATAGGCACATAAAAGGCATTTTTGAACGTCAAAATTTACCTTAAAATAGAATTGATTCTAGTCGCCCGGGCGACTAAAAGTAAAACTACTTTTTGGAAGGGGCGCGCCCCTTCCAAAAGGTAGTTTTCGTGTGGAGAAGAATGGGCAAGAAACTCCACTGTTACTCTTTTAAAATGTTTTAGGTACAATATTTTGCATGGGTACATTAATTATTGCTTGACAGATTAAAACCGAGTACGTCCCGAGGACAGCCGAACACATCCGACGCAGTGTCGGTTACGGTAACAGTGGCGCGAATTCAGTGATTTTTTCTCATTTCAAAAAATGCCCACCGTGCCTAAAGAAGTGTTCACTTCAAAAATATGAACTGTTCCATGCAAATGTAAGAGACGGCTGATTATTTTGTTGCGATTACGATATTGGTCCCATGGAGAAAGTTGATCAGTTCGATGGTCTGAACCATGCCCTTAAATGTAACCATACATCTATACAGGCTGAATTTTTCAAGTGGGCGTGGATGGCCAAATCCGATACTATGAGGAATAGCGAAAAGTACTTAAATGGAGTCGCGGGCTCGATTTTGATGAAAACTAAAACTGCATCATTGGATTTTTGAAAAATCAATATTTCTGGCCAGGAATCGAACCTGTTGATTTTGAAAAAAAAAAAACACACACACTGTATTATTACACCATTCGATAGTGTCGCTAATAAGGATCAAATTCTGGGAAGTAATGACATTCGGAAAACTAAAGGAAAGAGCTCATTTTTATCAAAATACTTTTTTATTTTCATAAGCTACCTAAGTACCTATTAAACCTTAACTTGTTTAAAATTATGACAATTGTTTTTGAATACATATAGCTGGATTCGACGTCTCAAGGATTGTACTGCAATAAAAAAATTGAATTTAGAACATAATTTTGTGAAGGTGACTGCGCTACGAGTGTTTCGGTAGTAGGTAAAAATATTGAGCATCATTTCGAACAAGGTATGAAACTTAAGTTTGCCGTATGTCATTACTTCCCAGAATTTGATCCTTATTAGGGACACTATCGAATGGTGTAATAATACAGTGTGTGTTTTTTTTTTTTTCAAAATCAACAGGTTCGATTCCTGGCTAAAAATATTGATTTTTCAAAAATACAATGACGCAATTTTAGTTTTTATCAAAATCGAGCCCGCGACTCCTTTTAGTACTTTTCGCTATTCCTCATAGTTTAGAATTTGGCCATCCACGCCCACTTGGAAAATTCACCCTGTATATATAAAATTCAAAGTCCTGACTGACTGATATATCAACGCACAGCCTAAGCTGCTGCTCCTAGCAGTGGGTCTAGTCTAGGCAAAAGCGGTCACTAATCAGAAAAAAAGTGCGGTCAAAAGTGTGGTTATTTGAGTAGGCATGCCTACTTAAGGGTGATAAATTGCGAAGGTCGAACGTCATGGTATTACGCGTGAGACGTATGTATTTTTAATTTTTTCGTATTATATTGAACGAGTAAAGACCAATGACAATGTGCGAATAGTACGGGAGCCGAGTAGGCCGTCCGGCGACTGCCTACTGCCGCGCGTGTTTGTATGAAGATTTTGTTTTTTTGTTAGGTATGATAATTTAGTGAGTTTCTTAATTGTGGGGCACACACACTAAAATGTAATTGACAGGCTTATGTTGAAATATCGAGGTAGGCACTGCTTATATACCTATATGCAATGCCACTGGCTCCTAGAGAAATGAAATTTGGAGGGTGTGTTCTTTTGAAGAGTAGGTATCCACTAAGAAAGGGTTTTTCGAAGGCCTATTTCCCTTTCCGTGTTCAACTGGCGACATCGGTCTCGCGAAATCCACACGCTTTTGTTTTACTACGGAATCCTACGAGTCCGTGTTCAATTCGCGTCAACTGAGCACGCCTTTGTGATCAAGTGGCGCTGGGTAAGGTTTAACGCCATAGGATGCAAGGGCAAGCGAAGGGCACCCCGAGGTTCGGTTTGGTTATGTTACTTTAAACCCTTTAGGTACACAGAAATAGGGGCCCCGCGAAGCGGGGCTCCGTCGACATAGGATGACATAGGATGAAAAAAAAAGTATCATATTAGACTAAATAGGTTTTATGTCTATTGAGTGGTATATCACAGGTTAAAAAACCGTGTTCAATTCAATTTCACACTATTTTGTAAAACTTCTTTTAACGTTGCTTGATCGCAAAAGCGTGCTCAGTTGACACGAATTGAACACTGGCTCGTAGAATTCCGTAGTAAAACAAAAGCGTGTTGATTTCGCGAGACCGGTGTCGCCAGTTGAACACGGAAAGGGAAATACGCTTTTCGAAGTGCCATCCCTAAGACGGTGAATGAGGGAAGGTGAAATTTCACGCGGAGGGACGAAGTCGCGGGCTGAAGGTAGTGCTGTATAAATTAAGAACTTGAAACGCAGACAGAGCCACGGAAAGCAGCTAGTGTTACCATAAAACAAAGAAGTTAATTTCTTATACTTCAACCTTGGTTGTGTCACAGTCAGCGGTGTTATGTCAATGGTTTTTGTACCAAAAGCCTTGGTTTTTACGCCATCATATGATTAAGGTTATTAAAACTCATTTATATAACAACAATAAGTGTTTCTGTTACCTATTTCAAGTGATGTTACGTTTATTGTGTTTTGTATAAGCATTGTTTTTGTTATGAAATATGAGAAACGGTCGTAATGGAAGATGGCTTACGTTTTTTTTTAACCGAGTTTCAAAAAAGGAGGTTCTGTATTCGACCCGTATGTATGTATGTTTGTATGTCCGCGATTTTCTCAAAAACTAATGAACCAATTTTGATAATTCTTTCACTAATGTGATCTGCATACTTCCAGGAAGGTTTTAGTATATTAGGTATTTATTCCTTTGTACGAAATTATATGCATAAATGTACTGCATCTCCGGCATTTCTATGCGAAATTTGGTGATTCTTCTAGTCGGTGTCTTCAATTCTTCAGTGCACTAGTGTTAATTGAATTTGTGTGGGGTAGGTACAACTAAAAAGTGAAAAATAAAAACGTTTTTTACAAAAAAAAACAACCGACTTCAAAAAAAAACACTACAAAATGATAAATAACTTTAATTTCGGAAGTCGGTGTCGTTGGTTCCACATTTTCGTTTTTTGACACCGACTTCCGAAATTAAAGTTATTTATCATTTTGTAGTGTTTTTTTATAAGTTTTCTTTGTCAGGGATCATTTACTCTGTGGTAGAACTGTTAGGGACGAAATGAAACTTTTGGTTTACTAATAAGCATAATATTAAATTGTGTTGTTTAGATTGATACTAGAGTTAACTTAACTGCTTATTAAAACGCTAGCTTCTGCCCGCGACTTCGTCCGCGTGAAATTTCACCCTCCCCTCATTCACCCTCTTAGGGGTGGAATTTCTAGCTCACCGTCCGATCAGGACCAGGCCCGTGCCGGACGGCGCGTACGTATTCCACTCGCGCCTCAAAGAGATGTCAGCAAAAAGGAAGGGGCCTGTTACGGCCGAAGCCTGCCGGGGGTGCGGGATTGTCCGAAAGGGTTACCGCTACCCCGGAACATAAAGGGCTAAGGAAGGAACACGGATGGGTTTTAGTCAGTAAGAGTCTGACACTCCCTTCCGCTCCACCCACAGCGGGAGGGGTCATTTGATGATGTCCCATCCAAAAAGAAAAAAGAAAAATTTGGGGTGGAATTTCGAAAAACCCTTTCTTTTTGGATACCTACTCTTCACAAAGAACATACCCTCCAAATTTCATGTCTCTAGGACCAGCGGTTTAGGCTGTGTGTTGATATATCAGTCAGTCTGGACTTTGAATTTTATTTAGATAGATTTAAAACATGTTGTAATGTAACAAGGTTCTAATTTCGCCCATTACAGTACCAAGTAACGAAACTACTCAATATCATGTTAATTAATATATACAGTTCTTTATGACTTTCACATTGATATCATGAACACCTGACTGACCAAAAGACCATTTCGACGCCTTAGAGTGAAAACCTCTTAAGTGTAAAAGAAATAATTTTTCAGGAGGAAGATAGGTACAACTGCGTGCTGTACAATTTTTGTACGGCGTCTTTTATGTTTTTTTTGTTAATTTATAGGTAAGTTTAACCCGCTTTCATATCCAGAACAGTCATATTCTCGAAGATTGACCGAAATGCATAAAATGCTACTTACAAGGTATTCATACAAAAAACTATGCAAATGCATTCCCGAGGTTTTCACTCTAAGGCGACGATTTTTTTTTTTTACCGTTGTGGAAAATCCTCATGGATGTCCGCCGCCCTAGGGAGGGCGGCGGGGTCTGTCAGACTCTTACTGACTAAAAACCACCCTGGTGTTCCATCTCACACCTACGCCGGGGGTCGCGGGAACGAACGATCCTTCCGCAACCCCTGACATGACCAACAGACCATAGGGTAACATTTTTACTTACACCGCTGGGGAGTTTGTTCCGCCACTTCTTCTCCCCAGCGAAAGCACTAGGAAGTGGCGAAGGGCGGGCGTTTTAGAGGACTGTCTTATGTAATTTTGAGAACGAAAAGTGCTGATTCTCAGCCTAATTTGAATAAATGACTTTTAATTTAGATTTGATTTTTCAAAACAATTTGAATAACTTTCATAACGTTCAATTGCTTTTAAAAACAGTTTAGGTAAACTAAACACACTTACCAACCACCATACCATACCATTTGGACAAAATAAACACTTGTTTTATAAAATTACGAAGTTATTTAGTCGCCCACCTACCTACTAACATAGAAATATTTAACCTAATTCTGTTTCAACACTGTGCGAATGAAATTAATTACATAATTACATGACACAGTGATTCATTATGTCAGAAACTTAACAAGCCAGAAAATGCAACTATTTTTGACGCAACTTCCCTTACGTTGCGTCAAAAAAAAAAGTTATCTATAGCTAATAATAACCACAAGTATTTACACCAAAGACCTACAATGACATAACACCTACTTACTTAAAGTAGATAAAAAAAAATAACATTGAAGAAAACCGTTTTTGTGAAATATTTTTCAGGAAATAAACAAACAATAGAAAAGGCCATCTAATCGTTTTGCGCTCTATTTGTTTGTAATAATGCAATGTTTTTACATCTTATCATAAAATTTCAAACCAATGATTATTAGTTTAAAAGTTTTTGTGAAGAAACCTAGTAATCCGGAAGATTGTTTAAAATTAGCATAGACTATTGAATCTTATTTTAAGCTCTCGTGGCTAAATGATAACAGGCGCATTGGTTGATCAAAGGTTAAGCTACACTTGCCGCGGTATCTTCGTAGATGGGTGACCCATTACTTGACGTATCGAAACTCTTCCGTGCTTCGGAAATCACGTTAAATTAAATTAAAAAAAATAGTTTAATTCAAGTAACAAGACTCATATACAAACAGATATATAAAGGATACAGACAGGATAACTAGTACAGACAAAACTAACACTCACAATGTAACAATATGTCTGCTGCAGCATTGCCGGATGTAAGGGCAATCCAGTCTTTTCGCGATCATCGCCAGGACGGTGTTGGCTTTAAGCCGTTGGTCCTGGCTGTCATTCGTAGATCTTTGACAGTCGTTATGGGTAGTCAGAAACATGGAAGTCTGAAAACCATACACATAGCGTATCGTGTTACCCAGTAACTGGCTTGTGGAGGTCAGATAGGCAGTCACTCCATGTAAAATACTGGTATTCAGCTGCATCCGGTTAGACTGGAAGTCGATCCCGACATTGATTTTATAGAATCTTATTTTTTTAATTAAACCGCAACGATGATGGACGGCCATGAACAAAATAAAGTCGACACTGCACAATAAGAAAAATTAAACATCTGTCTAAAGAAACAAATTGAGGAAAAGTCTGCTCTTGGTCGTGTCTGATTATTATATTTCCTTCTCACGTGCAGTCCTAAATAGCTTGGAGAAACCAGACCAGTGGCGTGCATTGGTTTTCAGAATAGGTAGGCACTAGGCGGGGTCTAGTCTAGGCAAACGTGGTCACTAATCAGAAAAAAAAGTTACATCAAAAGTGTGGTTATTTGAGTAGGCATGCCTACTTAAGGGTGATAAATTGCGAAGGTCGAACGTCATGGTATTACGCGGGAGACGTACGTATTTTTAACTTTGTCGTAGTAAGGACCAATGACAATGTGCGAATAGTACCTACGGGAGCCGAGTAGGCCGTCCGGCGTGTGCCTTCTGCCGCGCGTGTTTGTATAAAGATTTTGTTTTTTGTTAGGTAGGTATGATAATTTAGTGAGTTTCTTAATGGGGCACACACACTAAAATGTAATTGACATGCTTATGTTGATATATCGAGGTTGGCACTGCTTATATGCCTATAGGCGTGCATTGCATATATGCAATGCACGCCACTGAACCAGACAAAAAGAAACAAAGACATCTGACATCCACTAACTCGTAGTGTACCTACCTGTAGGTGTCCTAGAAGAACGTCCGTCATGTTTATAACGGACCTCATGAAATTCTTTCATTTGTCATTCATCATAATCAGCCTAGCCTAGGGGTCTTTGGTCAACTGGACCCACTCGAACTGGAACCGCGGGTCCAGTCGACCAAGTCAAATTTTGAATTGGATAATGTTCCCACTGCTGGGACACAGGCCCTCTCTCTGTGAGAGCCACCACGCGGGCCCAGTGCGGGTTGGTAGATGTCACATGTCTTCGATTTTTTTGTTTCAAGGACATGCCGGTTTCCTCCCGACGTTTTCCTTCACCGTTTTGAGAGCAAACGCTGATTTGTCATTAAAGTGTCAAAAAACCCGAAGAATTGCCAAACTTAAGCGGCAGTGGGCACAGTGATCGCAGAAAAGATCTGCCCAAGACATATTTAAATAACCAATTACGAGTAATTCACAAATAAAGCATTCTGATTTACAAATAAAGCATTCTGATTTACAAATAAAGCATTCTGATTCTGATTCTAAAATGTGTCAGGGTCCCACTGTATGTAGATTAAAACAATTATCAGATCGATCATTCATAACTTTACAACGAAGGATTTTTTATATACGATTTCTAATAACAATATAATCTAGGCCACAGTATATTTCAGCCGAGATTAAGACTGCTGTAGCGACGAAGCTACATTTTACAGCTCCACAAAAAAGTTCACTGGCTCTCCGAGTTTTGTTGTATTTTCCAAGTTTTTGTCGTCAAATCACGGTGACATCAGACCGGCACTTAGCTATATATACACTTATACAGACACATGTAAAGGCACTACTCCACAGCGACCCACATCTAAGCTACGCAATATACCAGCTTCGCTTTGTATGGAAATAACGGGTGTCAAAAGACACTTAACCAAGTCAAGAATCACTTGCTCTACCCGTCATTATGATCTTTTTTTTTTTGTACTGGTCCTACCTGGTATAGTACCTTTTGGTTATAGGGATATTTAAGGTCAAAATGCTGACTTTTTTCACGAAATCTTGTTTTACATACCCCACAACTCCTGCATCATTGCATGCACCCATATGCACAATGTTTTGCGCGCACGCAAACCGTGATATTTCACACCAAAATCAAAAAGCAACTTAGTTGGTGTAAATTATTTCATCACCAATGCTCTCAAAACGGTAAAGGAAAACATCGAGAGGAAACCGGCATGTCCTAGAACTAAAAATTCGAAGGTATATGACATCTACCAACCCGCACTGTACCCGCGTGGTGGATTATGGTCCACTCCCTCTCTTGAGATCGCCTGTATCACGGCAGTGAGAACATTATAGGCTGAAAATGCTTATACTTATGTTACTGAGTTTGATATACAAAATGAGTAATTTATAACGGCTATGTCATGGGTTTTTAGGCGGGATCGTCCACTGCGACCCATGCACGGATGCCTGGCTGGCAAACAAACAAATGAACCGCGCAGCTAACATGGCACACCTCTCCGTGCAAATCTTTCGTAGCGGTGGACAGTTGACTTTACACTGCTTCAGATATCTGGCATATTAATAATAACACTATATGGGCATCGGCACTGACATTATCTTCATTTGGAAAGACTAGTTTTGTTGATAAGTTAAGAGCATTTAATATTATAGGTTATATTTGTTATTAAGGCGTAATGTGCTGTGTTTTTAGAAATTGCTCGCTTCATCATCCTTTGGCCTTATTTACACATTACAACTAGGTTTCATTCCTTACTCCCTTTTTTTTGGATGGGAAATCATCAAATGACCCCTCCCGCTCTGGGTGGAGCGGAAGAGAGTGTCAGACTCTTACTGACTAAAACCCATCCGTGTTCCTTCCTTAGCCCTTTGTGTTCCGGGATAGCGGTAACCCTTTCGGACAATCCCGCTACCCCGGCAGGCTTCGGCCCTAACAGGCCCCTTCCTTTATGCTAACATCTCTTTGAGGCGCGCGTGGAACGCATACGCGTTTTTCCGGCACGGGCCTGGTCCTGATCGGACGGTGAGCTAACCATTACTCTCCGTCCGCAGGCCCGCGCCTACGGTGGCCGGGAGTCGTCGCGCGGCTCCCGACGCCCGGAGCGTCTCCCGCGGCGGCTGGGACGTGAGGCTCTCTCCCTCAGCCATCCCGCCACCTCCTTCGCTAGCATGACTGCTTCACAGAAGGAGGTGACTGCCTCCCACTTCCTCTCGCTCCGGACCATGGCTTGAACCAGGGCCGGACGCGAGAGGTCGCCGCCGCTAATTTCATTGTACTTTCAAACCTATTTGTTGCCATGATTTTGTATACCGATATAACACACTTTTAGTAAAGGTTTTTGGTATCACACTGACAGCAGAACACCAGACTGACTCCTAATTCACCAGGATCTCCTAATTTGGCAGTCAGGGTTTACTCTCTCTGTGTGGCCTTTATTCACTGAAATCATGCGACCTAGTTTTTAAGCGTTGTTGAAGGTTTTTGTATAAAGATTTTTATTATTATTGTTTGAATTTAAGTATTTGTTGTCGGCGCAACATATTGTCTTCTTCCTTCATGCATCTCTATCATCAGCTGTCATTTCAATGTGAGCCTTATAATCTTTTACACATACCATCATTTTAGTTTTGGGCCTACCTCTTTTGTTATAGCCATCCACTAACTATTATTTTGTTATTTTGTTTTCATCTCGCGCTCTTCATTTCCCCTTTGAAATCTCTTGCATATTTGTATATTATTATGTTGTTTTATAGAGAGTTTGTATATAAGGGATAATCTTCGGAACTACTGAACCGATTCCAATAATTCCTTCACTATTGCGAAGCTACAGTATTGGCGAGAGGCATATGATATATTTTGTGAAAATTTCACACGGACGAGTAATTTTACATTGTAGTGTTTGTGAATTTCTCTCTAAGTCCCTAAGCCCCAAGTAAACTATTCATATACTCTCAGTTTCTCCTTCATCATCATTTCAGGCGAAAGACGTCCACTGCTGGACATAGGCCTCCCCCAACCACCTCCACTTCGACCGGTTCTGTGCTTCTTGCATCCTACGGGTTCCTGCGGCCTTCACAAGGTCGTCAGTTTCTCCTTGCTTGACAAAAATCGACGACGACGACCTACGCACGTCTTACGTAATTCGAGATAAAAACTACATATAAACGTTGATATGTCGAAGCCAACTAGTTTAATTAGCCCTATAGTCAACCTAGCCTTTTATTTAAACGGCGGCCGTTCAACTAACGGCCTGAATGATATTCAATTAGGTATAGTTTAGGTTGGAAGTCTGTAACCAATCACGCGCGAGCCGAATTGGTCGCAGTAACTAAGCCAGGGCACCCCGACCAAATGGGTTAGGTTACAACCGCGTGCGAGCCGAGAGAGCGAAGCGAGGCGAGCACTACTTCTAAAGGCCAGGCGGTTAACTAAACGGCTAATTTAACCAGTTGACTGCGATAGATGTATAACAATTTCAAGGAAATCGAAATATTCATTAAAACAAAGGGAAGTGGTTTTCCCTAACTCGTACCTACCATTACGAATTACGAATGGTTACCCGTAATTGTCGCTCAACAATTACTATCCGTTTTTGTTACTAAGGCTTTGTTTGGTCACTTCCGTCAGTTAGGTACTCTTGTGCTGCTGATTATACAATGTTATGTAATATCTTAAGTTTGTTGATTTTCTAGGTTAAGTTTCCTGGTAAGAAAGTTATATTATTACCTACTTTTGTCGGTTTTTGGTGTATTTAATTTTCCTTATTATATTTGTGACTAGCTGGCCCGGCGAACTTCGTACCGCCGCAGAATTAAATAATGTGACAAAGTTCAATAGACACGTGGTGCCATCTATTATCATAATAACGTTATTGTTGTTTTCCACGGGAACAGCACCCTAATTGCGTAACACACTATCAATCGGAATCAGAATCATTTTGAAGCAAATTGCTAATCCATTGCTTCATAAGTTCGAAAAATTTGTCTGCTCAACCCGTAAATAACGCAATGAATGTTGTTGAACTGTCAAAATGAAACCGATTCCGATTGATAATGTGTTACGCAATTGCCCTGCAGCACTTTTTTTCGGGATGAAAGGTACTCTATGTCCGTTTCTGTACACCTGACAACGTATATGCAAAATTTTTAGGATGATCGGTTCAGTGGTTTAGGCGTGAAAAAGTAACAAACAAACTTTACTTTCGCATTTATAATATTACCTAGTTAGGATTAGGATTTCATTCATGAATAAGTTTGCTAGATCGACCGACGACCTAAGAAAGGTGGTTGGGACAGTCTGGATGTGGAAGGCGGAGGACAGGGTATTGTGGCGCAGCTTGGGCTAGTTTTTTATACTTATTTAAAATATTTATTCCTCAATTTTCGTTATTGCACCTACCACTATTAAATAAACATTTTATTCTTTTTAGCGCATTTAACTAAAAGCTTGTTTTTAAAAATGTTTTTTTTTTTTTTCTTTTAATTCTTAAAAGTCGGTTAAAAATGAAATCCATTTAGCGTGTTAGGCAACCCGCAGGTTTGCTATAAACTAATATTATAAAGAGGTAAAATTTGTTTGTAAGTTTGTATGTAGGGGGTAATCTCTGGAACTACCAGTCGGATTTGAAAAATTCTTCTTGCATTTGATAGCCCAATTCTTGAGGAAGGCTATAGGTTATTTAACATCACGCCATGACCCTTAGGAGCCGAGCAAAAAGAAAAAAAAGTCAATAATAACGTTAAGTGATAGCGCGGGCGGGTGATGCGATACGACGCACAGTGGGCTGAAACGGGCCGGTAGAGGACTTAGCGTTTAAAAAAAAAAAGTTTCTTTTTCTGAAATTTTAAATAGTGCGTTGGATTTATCTATTGATTATAAGTAATTATTTATATGAGGGTCGTTTAGATAACTTGAGTATTTTCGGAGTTATTAATAACCAAAGTAATTTTTGTATGAAGCAAAACAAAAAAACTTGAAAATCTAGAAATTCTCAAATTTTCTCAAAGAATTGACTTTACGTATGTATAGTACGTATTTTTGTCCTATTTTAGCACCTATTGTCGGGTTGCGATTTTCTGCGATTTGGTCGCAATTTCAAATTTTGTTCTCTATTCCACACCACCATAGAGTTTAAGAACCAGGCGCGTTTTTTTTATGTAGTGGTCTCCCCGTTAGGCCTAATCCACTAAGGACTGATAAAATAAGTAAAAATCACAATCAGGTACTGGTCACTGCACTTTTTTAATTTAATCACTATCAAGAGTATCCATATTAACAAATGCAAAATTTTCGTATTCGTCATCATCAAATGTTTCCATTTGTTCAATTATTAATAAACTTTGTGCTTCTTCTGACAAAGTTTTATATTTTCTGCGAAGTTTGTGGCGTTTCGCTGAGATGAGTGGATCAGAGCTGGTCAACAAATTATTTAGAATGTCTTCATTTGTAATTTTTCTACTGCATTTCCTGGAATGGTGTTGGCGGTACCTACGAAAGTCTTTATTTCTAGCTTCAGCGGCTTCTGCAGATAGCTGTCCAATTGGTATTAGACCAAAACTTTCAATAATAGCTGCACCATGCATAAGAACTTTATGAACACTTGAAGGCATATAATACCAGCCATATAATTCCAAATACAGTCGCATGGTCACTTAAGCATATTCGTGAAATTTGACTCTGTCAATGTGGTAACCTGATGAAATTGCCTCTAAAATGGTTGCAAACCGCCTAATTAAGTCTTCACTAACACCAGTTATCTCAGCAGTCACGTTTGGGTTTGCAAAAAATCTTCTAGCAGTATTTCCGTCATTCGTGGAGCCGTGCCCTTGTTTGACAACATCTATCAGAAGTCCCATTCTATTTTTAAAAGCATCTTGTATATTTTTCTTCCTGCTTTCCATGATGCACTTGTTGTCTCCCTTTACTGTCCATGTCTTTATCGTTAATCTGTAAGCTATATGCAGAATGCATTCCATCATTCGTATCCAGATATGCAATGATGACAATCCGTATTTACAGAGATCTGGATCAGTCGGTTTTGATCCAATTAAGGGCAAATTATTAATCTCAGTTGGAGTGGCTTTACAAATGTCGCATCTCTGAGATGAAGTATCACATAAAATTGATGTTGCTTTTCCGTCTATCATTGTCATTAATAAAGAGTGTGAAATCTTTATTTCTCCAACTTCTGTTTTTACTAAATTAACAATCTCTTCCTCAATAGCACTTTTTTCAGGCAAAATTTAACAATTTTGCCTGAAAAAAGTGTTAATTTCTAAAGTTTTATTTTCTTTCACAAATTCGAAAAAGATTGGACGACACCAGTATGATGAATTTGGTGAATCGTTTTTCCAGATAACTCGTTCGCCGCACATTACTTTTATTGGCACTAAACTTCCCATAAATATGCTTGAATCGTCCAGTTCACTTTCTTGTTCATCGTTTGTTTGCACTTTTTGTTTGTAATTGGCTTGATTTGAAGCACCGTCAAATCCCCACTTACTGATTAGTGTAAATTCTTTACCTCCACTATCTATGACGAGTGACGTCATTATTCTTCTTGTCGTTATATCCAATAGAGCTTGTAACTTTATTTTGGCTGATGTGTCCCTCACTGTAATAGCATCTTTTGGTGGATAGCATTCCTGTTTCGCATGTTGCACTTGAAAATAAGATGGAAAAATATTACCGTCATTCTCTTTAACACTTTTTCTTAAAGTATTGTATTGCCACTTGGTCAGCTTAAGTGATAAAAATAATCCTAAAGCCTCATCCGGAGAAAATACAGATTTTGTTTCTACAGATATGCACTTCTTAACTTTTTTTACATCTTGGGGATTCTTAAGTAAATGTTCTAGTATTTTAGCAATCTCATCATTCCCATCCGCTTTCAACTGCTCAAAATATGCATATTTTATTTCGTCCGAAGATAAATGAAAGTTTTTTGCTCGTCTTTTTTCTGTTTAAGCGCTAATTCACAAAACGGTTTTCTAGGGCTTTGCTCGGTGGAGACACCGTCAGAAACTTTTGCTGGTGATACATACTGAGTTGATGTACTCGGTGCTGTTTGATCTTCATTACTGGTTATTAAACACTTAATAAAGTCTGGCCACATTATGGTTTCTTGTAACCATTCGCTATTTTTAGTTTTGAATATAGTTTCTTTACGATGAGCGTTTTCCCATCTTCTATTTAAATTATAACAAAATTTTGCACAAAATAACTTTCAGGTCTTTTCATGTTGATCACTTAATTCGACTAAAAATTTAGACCTTATCTCACTACACAAACTTTCATTATTTTTAATACTGCCACTGTTTTTTAAAATAATAAAAAGGTCAAGGTTGGTCACCAAATCTTCAAACATTTTCACAAACACAAAATAACTCACACTCACTTCACTTATTTGTATAAGTAATAAATATGTGAGGGTAGTGCGTCTATTATGGTGGGTAATAGAACACTGAAGTACGTTTGAATGCAATAGTACATATTGTGCCCTATTATCGTTGCACCAATCAGGTAACGACACGTGCCATAACTTGATGTTGCGGTCGCGCATTCCTATGTCTTCATTCCCGGAAATAAGTGTCAAAACAAAATACGTCATACCTACCTATATTACCTATGGTGGTGGAAAATGTCGAACAATTTTTTTTTATTTAAAGTACTAAGTAAGTATTGAAGTACTTCAGGCCGTTTAGTGTACATTATTTTCAATTTCAAATTAATTGGAATAAATTGCGAAACTAAAATTTCATAACTCTTCATACAAATTTGATATGGCTATATCTCCGAAAGTACGAGTCCAATTAAAAAAAGTCAAAGAGTAAAAACTTTTTATATTTATGTCTAGATACTAAAAAAATACATTTTAGTTCTTAAGACCCAACCTTGTAATCCCAGCCCACTGTGCGACGGGGTGGCTCGGGGGAAACAAGAAGTTTCACGCGAACGAAGTTGCGGGCTGAAGCTAGTGCTTAAGTAAGGTTATTATAACTATTACACTACTCAATTACTAGCATGTAGAATATACTTAAGTAAAGCGTATATCTTCGTGTTAACGTCGTTACATGATGTTAATAAAGATATTACACTTACTTTACGCTCACGTGCACATCCTCGAGCATTCTTTACGCATTCTAACGTTAGTTCGTTAATCTTAAGTTTAAAATCTTCAATTAACTATTAATTAGTAACATATGGGTTTTGTTAAAATTGGCTCCTTTCGTCACCATCATCATCTGTCTGCCTTTAGGATCCTGGAGAAGGTCTATGCTTCGAAATACACGCTGATTTTCGAAGACACCGAAATGTAATAGTTATGTTTTTGCTTAATTTATTTTATACTAGCTGTGCCCGCGTCTTCGTTCGCGTGGATGTCGGAAAACAATAATGTGTCGCTTAGGAAAGGTGTAATTGCCACTCCTTCATTGAAAAGGAAGAATCTTCCGATCTTGCCTGGTAACGCTTCCCTTACCTGGGGTTCTCTACCACAGCCCTTTCGAATGCAGTCACTGCGTTTTCATGGTTCATAATAACAATGCGACGAAGTGTTACTTTGATTTTTGAGAATAAATAAAAATAAAAGCGCCAAGCTCGAGGCTGATTATCTTTTTTCTTTTTTTTTTTTTTAACGTGGAGAAATGCTCATGCATTCTGCACTACCACGGGGAGATAGTGCAGTTATGTGGGACTCCAACCCACTAAAACTCCACGGTGTCCTCCTCTGCCGCTTACGGCGGGAACACGGGCACGCGTTAGCACTCATCCGTGAACCCGCCGCGGCTGTCCGTCACCGGACCCTCCTCTGGGGAGTATTCCCCATCACCGGCGCACCAGAACACATAGCACGCCGTGACCACCCCAGGGACCAAACCAGCACATGGGCGCCAGACGACCCCGTGTCTGGGCACCCTTGGTCCCCCTGCGACGGGTCAGGTCATTGGCCCCGCCGCCTGCCAATTTTCGGCCGCAGAGGATAGGGAGAGCGGCCAACGTCATACCAACACTCCTCTTCCTCTGCGGCCCCACCGCGTCCGCCATCAGACGGTGGCGACCCCGTCAAGGCCGCGGAAGGTAGGGAGAGCGGCGCACCACAATACCAGCACTCCTCTCCCGCCGCGGCCTCCAACCCTCAGCCGCGATGCCTCCGATACAAGCGGCACCGCAACCTACTTGTTGGCCGCTACGTCGTCGGCTTACCGGCAAAAGCCCTGACGAGCGGCCCCTACTCGGGTTCCTCTTCGCTTCACCGTGGGTGTCCAAGCCACGGCTACTGAGCCCCCCCGCCTCGACAATGCGGGCTCGACAATGCGGGAACCCACCGGGGGGGGGGGGGCTGATTATCTGACCCAACATCCATAATTATGTCCATTTTATTTTTTTATTTTGCGTCTGTTTTAGAATACTAACTTGTAAATAATACCACTATTTTATCTAAAGTAGGTATATCTGAGATAATTGTAGGTGATTTATCAGTAAATAACAGCTTTATTATAATGGCATCTCAGATGCGTTGACATTCTAGAGACAGAGCCAAAATCTCATGTAGGCCACATGCCTACAATTACATCGGCACCTACACCAGAACACCAAATATTGTGTCCTGCGTGTACTGTCATTCACATTACAGGAACTTATGGATGCTAGTGATGGCGCCAGACAGTGTTGCCAACTCAATTTTTTAAAGAGAGCTTGATCACCTTCGAAAAAGAGCTAAGATAGAGCTAAATTTTTGGAACAAAAAGAGCTAAAATAAAAGAAACTTTAAAAATCAAAATTTTAATTATTGATAAAGAAAAACGTAACATGATATTATATCTTGATAGATTAATAAGAGAAATAGTTAAAAATACGATTATTCGTCGTCAGAACTATCGAAATTGTGTGTCAAATTCACTAATTCTAATCCACTTGTGCTTGGTCCTGAGTTTTCCACATCATAAGTTGCCATGGTAACATTTTTTTTTTTTAATTCGCATTATAAATAAACAAATAACCAACACTAAAATAAACAAATAACCAACACAAATAAAACAATACGGGGATTCCCCGTAGTTGAAGTCGTAGACTAAATATGGCTCTATGTATTAATTTACTCGTTGGTCTGCATGAAATACGGATACACACCTAAAATTTTGAATGAAAAAAAAAAACCAAAAGTTTCATTTTCATGTATTGGAATGGAGCTAAAATTTTAAAATTATAGAGCTAAAGAGCTAAAATAGTTTTTTTGGAGCTAATTAATTGAAAATAGAGCAAAATTTAGCTCTAATAGAGCTAAATTGGCAACACTGGCGCCAGATTCGTAGCCAAATTCTGGACCGAGTTCATTTAGATTGCCATCGACACGCTGCGAAGAAGACCGGAACACCTCACGCAAGGCTGCTCTTCTGACGTTCATATAGAGAAATGAAAGAGCAATGTTCAGCACACATGCGCACTGTCTGTTTGCTTGATTCACAAGCAGATGTTATGAGATAAACAGGGCTAGTAACAATAGAAATTTGCTTCAATTTGGCTGGTAAGTTCGCACGCCTTGTTGTTTTTTTAAATGCGCCATGTTTGATAACAACTATACACTAACTAAAATATTACAAGTTATTATTTACATAATATAAGCTAACATTTAAAATAATAGTATGTACATTTATATGAAAAAATAAGCAAAAGAATCATAGGGCATCAAAAAATACGTCCGCATCGCTGTCAATGGGAACAGCGCCCAAAAGGCTGGCAGCATTGCCACGTTGTATGGCGATGCTAATTCTTTGGCTAAGAAATAGGCCATCCCTCTGGTCACGTGAAGATAAAATAAAATTTAAAAAACCCCCGACTCAAACAAAAACCGCTAGAAACTAAAATAATAATATATATTGGCCATTTAAGTTTAATATAAGTTGCAGAAAATATTTTGATCCAAGCGTCCTCACGTCGGGGACGGCTAATGCAACACACCCCGTCGTTTTTGCGTCGGGGGTTAAAAATTAAATGAGTAAATATTATATTTTACTAAGTATGTGACAGAAAAGTTGAAAGGATTTGACTTGGTATGGCCATGTGATGAGGAAGGATGAAACACATGTGACTAAAAGAGTGATGAATATACATGTTGATGGATGGCGAAGGAGAGGAAGGCCAAAGAAAAGATGAATGGATTCTGTGAGGAATGATATGAAAGAGAAGAGAGTAAATAATAGTGTGACGGTTGAAAGAGGAGAATGGAAGAGGACAACGTGTTGCGTCGACCCCAAGTAACATGGCACAAGGGCAGGAAGATGATGACTATAAGTTGTTATGGGTAGTCAAAGGCCAAAAGGCTGACCAGCAATCGTACCAAGTAAGCGATTTTTGGATGTCAGATAGGCAGTCTTATATAATCCATGTAATTACTGGTATTCAGCTACATTCGGCTAGACTGGAAGCCGACCCCAACATATTTGGTAAAGGGTTAGTAGATGATGATGAGGTAGAGAACAATAGAATAGAATAGAATACTCTTTATCACGTACACCATATTTTATACAATTTGGGCCCTCACGACGCAGCATACTCTACTTACACAGAACAATACTGCAAAGACATATGATTTTCTCTCTGTAAACTAATTCATATAGATCTTTATAACAAAGATAATATCTTTTGCTTTCACACGCGTGTTCCAATGTAATGCGGTAACGCCTGTCTTCATGAATATTTATATCAGAAATAGTTTTGTTTTTACAAAAATTCGTGATGATAGATTGATACAAGCAAAGTTTAAATTAGTAAGTATTAGCAGAAATAATCTTGTCAAATTGTTCCACACTGCATGGCAAAGTCCTCTATCAGCACTGTGCTGTGGGTCCCCTACAGCAGAGCATCCTGCTGAGTGGAAGCCTTCTTATCACAGTCATGACGTGCAGCTGTCGACTATTTCTGTTTTATGTTCGTGATCTATTTTGTTTTTATTAATTATCTTTTTGTGATTGGAGTCTGCCAACGGGCTATGGAACGAAGTATACTAAGTGTCAAACTCACTGACCGCATTAAGAACTCTATACTTCGTTCCAAAACACAAATAGCGGACGCTGGCCGCACCGCTGCTGGATTAAAGTGGAACTGGGCTGGCCATAACTGTCGCATGTCGGAGCAGCAATATGCAAAAGCCACCACTCAGTGGATCCCCAATGGCAGGAAACGACTGCGCGGCAGGCCCAGAAAGAGATGGCGGGATGAGCTGGACTCCTTCTTAAAGGATTGGCCCACAATCGCAGTAGACCGGGAAAAGTGGAAAGAGGGAAGGGAGGCCTTTGCCCTGCAGTGGGACAATACAGGCTTATGATGCTGCTGATGATGATCTTTTTGTATGCACGTGTTTCTTTTCTTTCTAGTTCTAATACCTATAGAACAATGGCGTCACTACTAAGGTGCAAAGTTGTGCGAGGCACCGGGGACCGACTCAGTGTCCGGGCCCAGAGGTCTGACAAACCAACAGGCAACCGGCATAGGGCCTCAGATGGTTTTAAAATCTATATGTCTTGACTGACTGATATATCAACGCACAGCCTAAACCGCTGGTCCTAGAGACATGAAATTTGGAGGGTGTGTTCTTTGTGAAGAGTAGATATCCATTAAAAAAGGGTTATTCGAAAGTCCACCCCTAAGAGGGTAAATGGGGGGAGGGTGAAACACGCGGACGAAGTTGCGGGCAGAAGCTAGTAATAAATATTATGCTACTTTAAGAAGGTAGAATAAGCAAGATCTAGCAAGCAAGAGCTCGCTTTTGCTGCCTAGGTTCTCTTATCCTATTTTTTTTTTACATACTCCTAGATCGGCAAAGTAGCTACTATTTCTTTATGAATAGTCAAAAGAAAATCTAACCTATCTATGGCAGGGTGCTGAAATATTTGAGCTCGCTTCGCCCGCTCTTGCATCTGAGGAAATTGACTGCCATACTGGTGGCACATGGCAACCACGCTAGCGACCAAGAAGGGGGTAATATTTTCCGTAGAAAACAACAACCGTAGTACCTATTTGTGTTTGAACAGGAAATTTCACGCGGACGAAGTCGCGGGCAGAAACTAGTAGTATATATAGTAGATGAATGATGAGGGGCTTTAAATATATTAATAATGTTGATTGTGTAGATACTTTGATTCTATAACCTATTGATAGTATATTAATTAATGGACATGTTATTTGGATAAGCCCTTTTATGTTAAGCCTTGGCGCCTACGCTGGCACTTACACTCCGAATACTATTAACAAACGAACGAATCAACGTCTATCTATTTTAAATGCGAAAATATTTCAGTTTGATAACTTGAACCTGAAGGCCAATTCTCGCAATTAAAATCCTATTATCCTACTAATAAAATAAACATGAAAGGTTGTGAGGATGGATTACGCAAAAACTACTGAACGGATTTGGATGAAACTTGGCACACAGATAGTTTATAACCGACAAGATCGAAACTTATGCAGGTGAAACCGCGGGGCGCTAGTCGTTCATAATTTAGTCGTAATCTCTCCTAAGCGACAATCATTGTCAAAAACTTGTCAAACATTAAATTAGAGGTACTTTTAGAGAGACTGAGATCAGACTGTGAACGTTATTACGAGAATTGCCTCTCTGATTTTGGCAAAGAGGTCATACTGAAGTTAGTTATATTGGTACTGTATGCAAATGCACAATATGGGATATTATTTTTATATCTGTAAAATTAAAATCTTAAAAATACCTAGTAAATCCCCCAAAATTGTTACTGTTACAGTTTGTGAAGATATTCGGATGTTTCTTGGTCAACCACACAAAAACGGCTAAACCGATTTGCATGAAATTTGGCCCAGAGACAGACCATGTTCTGGATAAACACCTAAAATACATTTTATCATGATACATGAAGGAGTTCCCCTAGAATATGAGGAAAATCCAAGAGCTACTAAAAAATTAACGCGTAAATAAGTTTAGTGTAAGTTTAAATTTAGATGTCGCCTATTGACGATTATTTCGGGTGATACACAATAAGTTAAGCTTTGTTGTGGGCTCGTTTATTTTGGTCTATTCTCAGCATCGTCTGATCTCCAATGTACGGTTATTTGTAGACGTAATTAAGTAAAATAGATGGCAATAGATTTTGTTGGAAGAATAGTGTTGGTTTGTAAGATTTGTCGGTATTCTGTCAATTATTCATTCACTAACACAGAAAAATTAGGAGCAGTTTTGAATTTTTTTGGAAAAATACGGGTTAGTTTTTCGGACAGTAAATTGTAATTACCTAAGTGTCTTCATTCTGCACAAACTTTTAAAGAAATAAATTTTGGATTTTTTACAGTTTTTTTCATACTAAAAAAATATCAAACTTTGTTAAAATCAGCACTTAAAGTTATAAGGTAGGTAAGATTCGACATTGGGCATAATTTATTTTTTGTTAAGATTTTCTGTCAACTCATGTAGCAAAATAAATATATCTACTTATCACAGTCATCGTAATTACTAACAAAATACAGTATCATTGTTGTTTTCAAGCAAAGACCTAGAGCCTACCTCGTACTTTGAAACCTTTTTTATTATTTCAGTAATTATTTCACCAGTTTTAATTGTTTCCCTAGTGTTTAATTGGACGGTCATTCATAAGACAAAGTTCTTAATTGAGAAAGATGTTATTTGAAATGAAAGAAATATTGTTATATGTAGCTAAAATATATGTACAGAAACACTACTCAGGCTAGTCATAAAGGTGTTTATTGAAAAACGTTGGTTAAGTAATGATTAGCGATTGTTAATCGTACTTTTTTGGTGTTTAAACGTGGCTTTTAATCAAAGGGTCAATCTTTAAACAGAATGCCAAATCCCGTAATTAAAAACGTCCAAAATCATTGGTTGTCGCTGAGATGAGATTGCGACTAGCAATCTCATCTCAGCGACAACCAATGTCAAAAACTTATCAAAAATTTAGGGAAATTAGAGGAATTTTTGATAGACTTAGGCTGAGATCAGACTGTGATCGTTCTTAAAATTACGAGAATTGCCCTCCTGGTTATAACATGATCAACTAATGATTTTTATATTTCCACAACACAGTTCCACACCAAATTTTTGAAGAAAACAAAACCCTTATTTAGTTAATGTTAGTTCATAAAATAACACACTATTCCTGTCAAAAAAATCTACTTAATTACTACAAATAATCAAACTACTCACGGTTTTGCCGCAACCACCGTCTCCTGCTTCAAATCAGCAGACAGCACCCTGAACGCCTCATCATTCCTCTTCGGACTTGGCACACGCACCACAGTACAGTCAGCACACACTTTACCACACGGACTCTCCGACTGCCGCCCCGACAGATCAAAGTATCGATCCTGCGCGTGAATCAACTGCGTCACCGTAAACGCGGGAGTCCCACTATCGTTCACTTTCAAATCGATTTGCGGACCGAATAACGATTCATCGTATTCTAAGCTAAGTTTGCGATTGAAGAATCGATCGTCTTGGATATCTTTGGAAGGAGATGTCTCGTCGCGAGATTGAATTGTTATATCGAGTTTGTTAGCGTTGTTGAGTCTAAGAGAGCGTTCAGTTGTGAATGCGTACGGAGTGTTGGCTAGCTCCTCCTCGATGCTATTGTAACGGCTTCGGAAGAGTGACCGCGGTGTCTCCCCTCCTGAATCGACGTCGTACTTGCCGCCGAAGAGATCGTACTGCGCGAATCGGTTGTTGATCGTGTCGAACTTCGGGTCTGTGATGTCTTTGTCGGGTTCCTTCGGGCTCGATGATGGGCTCATGTTGATCTGGACGATGCCGTGCTCGTCTTTGTATTTTAGTTTTAGCGCCATTGTTTAGGATGACATTTTTGCCTGGAAAGAGATAGATATTTTAGGTTTATATGTTATCTCAACACATCAGTATTTTTATAACGCAAGGGTAAAAAAATATAGCACGATTATAAATCATAAAAAATATTTATTGACATAAAATAAATTCATCAAATTGTCAGTCATGGAATTCTCTGACTCCTCGTAATTAATCTCAAATAGTTTATTGCAATCCATAATGTACAATTACAGGCGGTAAATAAAAAATAATAGAAACAATTTATGGACCCTGTCGGGCACAGCCAATTTTTAAATAAGTAAGAGAGAGGAAGAGCGCTTTTTTTATTTTCCTTGTTATAAAGTTAAGAAATATTTTCTATCCTATTAACTATGTATTTATATTTCCATTCATTCACTTAGTCTATTAATATTTTTTATGCAGGTTTATTTATTTAATTATATTTAATATTTCTCATTTCTTTACTCGCTTAAAATTTGTTCATTATTATTAATGTAGTATAATTAATTAGTATTATGTTATAATTTATTTTTGTTATTTTACTTAATTAATGGATGCCCCCAAAGTGGGACCCACTGGGTCATAAGTTTGGCCCACTGTTACTTATGTAATAATTAAGGTGAGTCATTGGTTCATCGTTCTGATGCAACCCATGCCCACATAGTAAATATTAATAGGCATACAGTTTATAACATTACTAGCTGTGCCCCGCGGTTTCACCCGCAATAAAAGTATTATAGTCCTTTTTTTATTTATTAATTCCCTTTACAAATCTCCACCCCCCTTTTTAAACCCTTAAGGGATAATTTCGGGGATAAAACCTTTTCTATATCCTTCCCCACAACTCAAACTATCTCCATACCCATCTAAATTGGTCCAGCGGTTATTGATTCCCCATACAAACTTCCACCCCCCTTTTCACCCCCTTAAAGGATTATTTCTGGGATAAAAACTATCTTATGTCCTTCCCCGGGATGCAATATATCTCTCTGCCAAATTTTGTCTAAATCCGTTCAGTGGTTTAGGCGTGAAAAGGTAACATACAGACAGAGTTACTTTCGAATTTATACTATTAGTATGGATGTATGGATAATAGAAGATAATGTATCTCATCTCATCTCGTGGGAGTCAAGGTCACAAGGGATTGTGTGAGTTTGATGAGTAATAAATTACTTGCAATGTAAATACTTTCATAATACGATGTTTAATTGTTATTGTAGTTGCAGAGTTTAGAAGGTTATACTTATCTGAATTTTGTTTTTTATTTTATTTTATTTCTTAAGAAAACTTACAGCTAGGATACCGATAGCTATATGTTTGAGCCGTTTGGGGTTGAAACTCTAGGGCCTTGGGGTCCGATTGCTCATCGAATATTTCGAGACATCGCCAAGCGTTTGGTTGACTCTTCGCGTGACCAGAGGGCTGGCCTATTTTAAGCCCGAAGAATAAGGTGAATGTGCCATGGTAGACCGCGAAATTTAAATTTTCTTACGTTTTTTGCAATTTGCAGATCAGTGTCAGGTTGTATCTTGATCCAAATATGATTCGCGACTATAATAGACATGTGTTTACAGAATCATAGTCATTAGAATCATTAATTATCTTTCTCGTTAAGTTAGATTTCTACCATAAACACTTTTCCATACGAGATTTGTTCTTAACGGTAGAAATCTAACTTAGAAAGATGTATTAATGATTCTAATTCTGTAAATACGTACCGGTTATAGTCGCGAATCATATTTTGATCAAGATACAACCTGACACTGACCTGAAAATTGCAAAAAACGTAAGAAAAATTGAATTTCGCGGGCTACAACTACCCATTCACCATAAGCATTGCCATCCAACGTGGTAATGCTGCCAGCCTTTTGGGCACTTATCCCATTGACACCGATGCGGACGAATTTTTTGATGCCCAATGAGCTCCTGTGTCTTTTTTTAGTTTTATTATACATTTGTATATAGTATATGTATATTTTAGTTTGTGTGTACATAAATGGGAAATTTTCACTGACAATATTAGGGTAGCACAAGAAACAGTAGACAGGTAAGCGATAGCAAGAATAAGAAAGAGTAATCACTCGGAGAGAATCAAGAAAAGACTGAACAGGTTTTAGTGATCTTCAAAGAAGTTTTTACACAGTATTTTTTTTTGAAGTGTAAACTTCTTTAGCGGCGTTGTACACTTTTTTGTAATGGGTAAAAAATGTTAAACTCACGTCAGGACATCGCGTCAGGACACGTGACCGTCAGGAGAGATCCCCCCCCCCCCTCTCTTTCTACGGCGGCGCCAACCGAAGTGAACCAAGTGAGACACGATAATGCATGGATGGATGGATGATGGTGATGGTGGTGGTGGTGATAGTGGTGGTGGTGGTAGTGGTGGCGGTGGTGGTGGTGGTGGTGATGGTGGTGGTGGTGGTGGTGGTGGTGGTGGTGGTGGTGGTGGTGGTGGTGGTGGTGGTGGTGGTGGTGATGGTGATGGTGATGGTGGACGTGGACGTGGATGTGGATGGATGGATGGATGGACAGCTGATGGCTCGACAGTCTGTGTAGTAGCCACACTGCTGTGTATTCGTAAAATTCGTGTATATAAAGTGTTTAAAATATGGAAATTGAACAAAGTGCATCTATAATGAAAAAAGTGACGCAGAAATAGTGAATAAAAATGAGTTATATAATTCAATTAATAATTGATTTATTTCAACGTTAATATTCAAGTTTTCACTTCTGTCGGCACTCCCGGAGTGCACCCCGTCTTTTTTTAATTAGGAACACTGGTAGAGAATAAATCAAGATCGTCAACTTTTGTTAGTAAGTATTAAGAGTTTTATTAGGTGCCCGTAGCTAAATAATAACAGGCGCACGGGTTGATCGAATAAGCTTTTTGCCGAGGTCGTTTCGTGGATGGGTGACCACATATCGGGACCCCTCCTTGCCTCGGAACCCCGGCTGTCATTTGTCGTTCGGCTGATTTTGCCAGTCGGTTGTCAAAGCGTAAAAGTCTGACAACTAAGTAGGTAGTCTTACTAAGGGTTATCGTGTACCCAGTAACTGTTTTGTGGAGGTCAGATAGGCAGTCGCTCCATGTAAAATACTGGTATTCAGCTGCATCCGGTATGACTGGAAGCCAATCCCACTACTACAATACTGACTCAATAAGCACGCTTTTTACCCGACTACGGCGAAGCAAAAAGGAGGGTTATGATTTTGACCGGTTCCCTTATAACATAAAAATTACTTATAATAATTTAACAAATGAGGTATCGTTAGAAGCGTCTTGACCGTCCGCTGGTTATATAGGCTATCGACGTCACACTAAATTCAATATGGCGCCCTATAGAGGACATAAAGTAATGAATTTAATAATAAATATTTTGGGATAGTGCCTTGTGGGGTATCAAATGAAAGGGCTTAATTAGCACATCTCAAAAATATAAGTATAACTGAAATAAGCCCCAAAATAATTAAATAAAAAAAACAAGTTCAAAAACTAAAACCCGACTACTGAAAAGGATGAAACAAGAAAGTACCTTCCCGTGGTCGCATGCTACCATAGCTTATGTAGTACAGCGGCATGCGACCACGGGAAGGTACTTTCTTGTTTCATTCTTTTCAGTAGTCGGATTTTAGTTTTTCCTTGGTAAGTATCTCACCAAGGAAAAAGCAGCCATATTGATTAAGGAGTTCCACCATTATAGGTAGACACCTACTTCATTTTTTCATCAACCAGCAGTTAAATGCAAAGTATTTTCATGGGATGGGCAACGCTTCTCCATAATTACATTACGACTGGTGAGCCAAACGATCTCTTTTCGAATAGGAATGGAGACTACTAGGTTTAGTGGTCACAACTGTTACTGCTAAGTATGGGGTCCTAGGTTCGATCTCCGGGACATTGTTATTTTAGATTTTTCTAATAAAAGAAACTATCAGCAGCTGCCCAGAGACTAGATTTGTGTCAAATGGGAATTAAACAGACTTAACTAACGAAAGGCCTACTACTCTACCTACTATTTATATATACACTAGCTGCGCCCTTCGGTTTCACCCGCATAAATGTCGATCCCGTAAGAATATTGGGTTAAAAAGTAGCCTATATGCTAATCCAGGGTGTCAGCTACCTCCATCCAAAATTTTTATCAAAATTGGTGCAGCCGTTTGAGCGTGTAGAAGTAACAAACATACGCCGTGTTCCGGACGATATACATAAACTTAGACCAGATGTCAGACCATGGGAATAAGCATTTATCATTATGGACACGTTAATGAATTCTTATTTTTTGTTAATTTTCATACAAACGAAATACCTTGACGTAAATCGCCCGATATGCATGCTTCTTTATCCGAATTGGCAACGATGACATATTTTCATTCATAAGATTTGGCGGGCTACAACTTGTCAAAACTGAGTTAAGACCCTTTCCTACTGCATAGCTCAATTAAATTTCACTAAATGAAATTACAAATATCTTTGTAACGAAGCCTTTTTAAGTACTATCTTCCTTTGTTAGATTTAATTTGTAAAAGCTATAGAAGCGTTTGACAAAGTTTATGGATATCGTGAAGAACATGGTGTATAAACACACACACACACACACCCTCTCACAAACTTTCGCCATTATAATATTAGTGTTATAGTGTGATGTCTGACTAAGCCCTAACAACATAAACGAAAGGCTAGTATTTATTTCTACGTTACTATCACATTTCAATGACGCCAAAAGAAAGGATGTTGCCTTTACTTCACTAACAATTAACTAAATGATTTGATTGGCAAATCAATCAGTTACATTGTGTTACAAAACTTTTTGTACTGAGACGTGTCCTTGCCGCCATATTGTTGCATTTAAACAATTATCCAATTAGATGGCTCGAAGTTTGTGTAATTGAGAACTCGCATAATCTTTTATGGCATTTCGATAAAATATTTCTACCGAATGGACTGGCCCGCAATGGCAGTGGGCTGACTTGTGGTCGGTTACTTTTTACATAAAATAATTATGTGTGGAAGAAAAAACTTAACTGTCAGGTCGGGTACCGAACCCAGAACCCCACGCTCGACAATCGCTCTTTCGGCCCCTGGAGTGACGAGGCAGTCCTATTCACAAATTGTCTGTTTAACCGGTCAAGCGGCGCGGTTCGCCTATCGGCGACGAAACAATAGAAAATCAATTGTGTCTCATTAGCGGAGCTTGACAGAATAATTGATATTATTCAATATATCGGGTATCGTTTTACCCAGTACAGACGGGCCTACGCTGTCCTCCCATTTATTATTATTATTATTAGCCTGTGACGCCCCACTGCAGGGCAAAGGCGACCCTACTCTCTCATGAGAGAGTAACGGTTTAGACAAATTAACCCACCGCGCTTGTCTAGTGCGAGTTGGTGGGTGTACAGGGGACCGCCTGACTGGTTCCGTGGGCGCCGCCTTTGACGTGCTAGATGTTCATCAGCCGCCGCCCTGAGTTGATATCCTGTACTAATATCGACTGTTCCATCGGAGCCTATTTGGGTGTATTTATCCCATAGCCTACAGTTGGCGTTCTACATTTAGTTCAATACTAAATGCACGACAGTTTAAAGTCATATCGAGGACTGTACTCCCATACCTACTGTAATTTGAAAACATTGTAAAAGCCAATTATTTTTAAAAGAGTAACCGTGGAGTTTCTTGCCGCTTCTTCTCCATAGGAAACGACCAATTGGAATCGTGCACCTAGCTTCTGACGTTTCATAAGCGCCCGTAAAATATTTTGATTTGATTTGATTTTGAGTAACTGGATTGTGAAGGTCAGATAGGCAGTTGCTCCATGTAAAATACTAGTATACAGCTGTATCCGGTTAGACTGGAAGCCAACCTCAACATAGTTTGGAAAAGGCTAAGTAGATTGATTGTGATTTTTCCAATAATATTCATACTAGTATTATAAATGCGAAAGTGTGTATGTATGTCTGTCTGTCTGTTATCTCTTCACGCTTATACCGCTGAACCGATTTAGATGAAATTTGGTATACAGATAGTTTGAGTCCCGGGAAAGGACATAGGATAGTTTTTATCCCGATATTCCCACGGGATCGACACTTATGCGGGTTAAACCGCGGGGCGCTGCTAGTTAACATTAAAACGCAATAATACAAAACTTAAATAGCTTAATTATATGCCACAAATCGCAAACAGTTAAATAAGTAAGTTAAGTTACAAACGCTAAGCATGACTCGTACAAAAATAAGTTATTTTTATTGCTTTGCATTGCAAATCATGGTTTGAAAAACCTCAACAGCTTTTAAATTCACTTGCGTGGATAAAACTGCATTAATATTCCATAACTTGCGATAATTTCATCAACTGACTTAACGGTTGAAGTAAACAGGTACTTTCCTTGAATATTTTTTTTTAAGATATCCAGGGTGGCAGCACCATCGACACGCAAAATGTTGTCATCAGAGGGGCAATTCTCGTAATTATAAGAACGTTCACAATCTGATCTCAGTCTCAATCTGTCAAAAAACAACCGACTTCAAAAAAAAAACACTGCAAAGTAAAAAATAACTTTAATTTCGGTAGTCGGTGTCGTTGATTCCGCATTTTCGTTTTTTGACACCGACTTCCGAAATTAAAGTTATTTTTAACCGACTTTTTTACTTTGCAGTGTTTTTTTTTTTGAAGTCGGTTGTTTTTTGACAGATTGAGACTGAAAGAATTATCAAAATCGGTTTTGCAGTTTTTGAGATAATCGCGGACATACAAACATACATACATACATACGGGTCGAATACAGAACCTCCTTTTTTAAAGTCGGTTAAAAATACCTCTAATTTCCCTACATTTTGACAACTTTTTGACGTTTGTTCCAAAACACAGAAATGTAAAAAACTTCTTTCATATACCTACCTATGTATATCTATGACGGAACATGATTCTAGAGCCCTAGAGTAGAATTTTTTTCGCAATTATAATAAAAAAAAAAGCTGCTCACACCTGAGTGTCTAAATAAAGTGACATTAAATTTTATAAGTAAAAACTTTTTTACAAAAAAAACAACCGACTTCAAAAAAAAACACTACAAAATGAAAAATAACTTTACTTTCGGAAGTCGGTGTCGTTGGGTTCCGCATTTTCGTTTGTTGACACCGACTTCCGAAATTAAAGTTATTTTTCATTTTGTAGTGTTTTTTTTTTGAAGTCGGTTGTTTTTTTTTGTAAAAAAGTTTTTATTTTTTACTTTTTAGTTGTACCTACCCCACACAAATTCAATTAACACTAGTGCATTAAAGAATTAAAGACACCGACTAGAAGAATCATAAAAAATCGCATAGAAATGCCGGAGATGCAGTACATTTATGCATATAACTTCGTACATAAGAATAATTACCTAATGTTTTATATACTAAAACCATCCTGAAAGTATGTCGATCACATTAGTGAAAGAATTATCGAAATCAGTTCATTAGTTTTTGAGATAATCGCGGACATACAGACATACATACATACATACGGGTCGAATACAGAACCTCCTTTTTTGAAGTCGGTTAAAAATGTGAACTGACATAAGATAAAGAAAAGTTCATGTAATTTTTTTTTATAACCTTTTTTTATAAGTATCTTAAATTACGTAGGTAATGACTTTTACAATGGAGGAACACTGACTCCCAAGTCAAAGATATAAGTCTAGTTTGGAAGTCAGGGGACCTATGTATGTTTAATCTGTCAAGCGCCGCTAATGAGACACAATTGATTTTCTATTGTTTCGTCGCCGATCGGCGAACCGCGACGCTTGACCGATACCTACTTTTGTATGTTGGAAATGTAATGTCTGTAACAATGCTGTCACTTTTTTTAAAATAAATATATTTAGATATTAAAAAAATTGAACCTGTTGAAAGTCCTTATCGAAACACGAAACGCTTTGAAAGCGATTGCAACTTCCTCTCTAGGCCCTCTGGACTAGGTCCAGACGCCAGCACATCAAGCTACCCGAAACTGTCAAATAATCCCAATCAACTTTGAACCTTATCCTTAAGAGATGAAGTTGAAAATCTATTAAAGAAATTTGACAGATTGCAGTAGCTTTATGTGCTAGCATCTTTACCTATTTACTTATTTACTAGACTAGTTTAAATGATCTAGCAAAAAAAGCCAGTTAAAATCCACCTAAAATCTAATTATCCCTGTTAAAAGTCAAATAGTTTTCCAGTCCCGAACCCTGCAATGCTGAAGAACCCCGACCCATGAGCCCGTCCGATCCAATTACGCTGATATTCAGTTCACTAGCCCCGACAGTTCTGTATGTACTTATGTATTAAATACGTTCTTATGTATTAACGTGGTACACTCTACACATAATAGTTTGCATAGTTTTGTAGTAAAGATCGGGGATATTGAAAGCTACGCGATAAGATAACATATCATAATAACACGGCTGTATTTTTCGAAGGAGTCCTTAACCCTTCGAAAAACATTTGTTACCCGTGGTCCCGGTGGGTCGACCCATCCATGGGTAATTTTCATTCCCCGTGGTTCCATGGCATATGTCATTAACAGTTTAAATAGGTGTTTAGGCACTTGGTCGCCGGATAATGCCTATGTTTTGGTCACCGAGGGACCGCGTCGCCGGCGACCAGTCGTTACCATTATTTATTACATTAGATTTAGGCTCAATTTACACTGCCACGGAATGGAGTGGAATCGAGTTTTCGTAATAGCAAAATGAACTTTATGTCAATTGTCTAACGTACAGAGGCCACCACATCAACCTCCCCCAATCTGTCAAATTTTCCCAATTGAATATGAACCCATTGAGATAGGAAAAACATGGAGAGGCCGCGTTATTCTATACATACATTTGCTTATACAAATATGAGTGAAATATGATTCAGAATGTGAAATATCGTTTTGTCTCATTCTTTCCAATAAGATAATCGTATTTGACAAAAGAGACAACAATATTTTAAGTTGTTGCTCATTATGGCAAAATTTTGTCGTGACGTAGTGACAGCTGTACCTAGGTAAGTGCCGTAGCAGCCATCTTATGCGACGAGATTAGTAATCTGTGAACGAGTTTCGTGGTAGTTTTGCTGTCAAATGGTTGTTAATTTTTGTATTAGGTATTGAGATTTGCGAGAAAATTACAAGGTTTTTACCTTTTAAAACTGCTTATAAATGTTGGAAAACAGCAATTCAACATTCCTGTGTGTTGTATTGTGAAGTGTGGTGCAAGAAATAACGAAAATTAATCTCTATTGTCTTTGCACAGGTTAAAGCCGGTTTTCATGCAATAATACATAAAATAATACACATTCGATGATACAATTGTAACCCGATCATGAATTTATGGGTAAAGTATTGATATTTGGGTTATTTTCCGTATAACAGACCTTTTTATTATTTTTGTTACTTCACTCGTTTGTTTACAATAATATGTCATATTGGAATAGTGTTGTACCGTTGCCAAGTTTCCGAATCTAGTTCCTCCGCTGAAACGATATCGGTATTTTCTGCGATGTTAACATAAATAATCCTGCGTCTTATTAGGTCCGAGCGACTTTGCTAGGTTCGGCCCGTGGTTCACAGAACCAAAATCAAAATATTTTATTTCACATAAACCTGCATAGGCACTTATGAAACGTCAGACTCAGAAGCTAGGTGCACGATTCCAATAAAATTGGTTGTTTGCTATGGAGAAGAACCGGCAAGAAACTCCACGGTTACTGTTTTAATAAAAACATTTTTACAAAAAAAAAAACAACCAACTTCAAAAAAAATACTACAAAGTGAAAAATAACTTTAATTTCGGAAGTCGGTGTCGTTGGTTCCGTATTTTCGTTTTTTGACACCGACTTCCGAAATTAAAGTTATTTTTCACTTTGTAGTATTTTTTTTTAAGTCGGTTGTTTTTTTTGTAAAAATGTTTTTATTTTTCACTTTTTAGTTGTACCTACCCCACACAAATTCAATTAACACTAGTGCATTGAAGAATTGAATACACCGACTAGAAGAATCATCATAGAAATGCCGGAGATGTAGTACATTTATGCATATAACTTCGTACAAAAGAATTATTACCTAATGTGTTATATACTAAAACCTTCCTGAAAGTATGTATATTACATTAGCGAAAAAGTTATAAAAATTGGTTCATTACTTTTTGAGAAAATCGCGGACATACAAACATACGGGTCGAATACAGAACCTCCTTTTTTGAAGTCGATTAATAATAATTGGCTTTTACAATGTTTATTTTGGTACCTGGCACTGGTTTTAATAAATAAATAACTCGTTTTTTATTTTTATGGACGATCTGTTTCTCTCTTCTTGCCACTGCAGATTCATATATCGATACTCGATACAGTAACACCAATTTTCCTTGATTGACACAACTCTAGCAATGGCAGCCATTTTATGAGACAAAATGAGTTGTAGGTATGCACCCTATTTTTGTAGGTATTTCCAGTCCATACTTTTCTATGTCAATGTATGAACCTTATTATTTTGTAGTAAAGTTGATAATCTATCAAAGAATTATGACAGATCGGGGTAGCTTGATGTGCTGGCGTCTGTACAACAAACTAGATACGAACTTGTTACTGCAGGAATTCCCGTGAATGCGCGATAATTCTTCAGAAGATGCGCGACCTGTGCGTATGGATGTGTCTAATTTGTGCGTAACACTATTGACATAAAGTTCATAAATGCTTTCTACAAAAAAAAAACCGAGTGTGCTTATGACCACACGACTGAAGTGAAACTTCAAACGTATTTGGCTATGAGAGGAAGAGAGAAAGAAAATGTGCGCGCGCACTGCTTTCTCTTGCTTATATCCCCCACTCAACTCCCGTTCGCCTCGCCCGATCGCACTTTTCGTAACGCTTACGTAACGCGTTCGTCAGCTTACTCCCCAAGTCAAGCGTGCGTAAAGAAGTTTCACTTCAAAAATCACTTCCATTCCGTTCCGCGGCGGTGTAAAATTGAGCTTTATTTTACTTGACAGAAAGAAGTATAGAGACGTTCCCACTGCTGGGAAACACGCCTCCTCTCTGTGAGAGGGAGAAGAAAAGTATAACCACAGACAGAAAGGACACTCCCTTCCCCGCGTTCATATCAGATGTATTCGTCGCCGACTCTTTAGCATGGGCGCTCGCGAACCGCAGCGCTGTACTGCTGACACGAACACACAATTTTGCGATTTAAATGTTTTATTTGAGTTTTAATCCAACGATGGTTGGATATTGTGATGCTTTTCCGAATTCGTATTTACATAAACTGTTTGTAAGATTTCGCATTTTTAATACCATGCGATTTACTAACCGATTATTTACAGATAAGTCATTTAACTAAACTATTTTAGTGTTTTTATTTCATTACGAACCCGACTATATAAATAAACAATTGAACTACATGGTCACTTCACAATAATGCACACGTTCGGGCAGCGCCGCCCGCGCCGTCGTCGTTCGGTTCCCCGACACAAATCGCTTTCCGCGCCATTTTTTTTACGCTACGCACGACAGCCAACCGTACTAGATTTCACGCACGCATTTGCACGTATACAAACGTCATTTGTGTATGTAGTAGTAATAGGTAATTATTTTGCGAGCGTTGTATGGAGTGTCCGAGATGTGGTATAACTTAGCAAAACATAGCATCGCTCCCTCTACTCAACAACCCTAACTATTGAACATAACTGAGTGATGTTATTTGAACCAGTTACTGGTCACGCGTTGTTTTTATGTTACTTTACGACTACCGTGTTTCTGATATGCCGTCAGGATTAATTGTATGACCTATTTGTTGGGGTCGTTGCTTCCACTAATTAAATATGTTAATGTGTGTTTTTTTTGTATTATTGCTTGTAGGAATTGACAACATTTCATATTTTTAACCTGCATGTATTATTACGTTATATAAAAGTAAATTCAAATCTAGGGCACCCATATTTTTTCGTTTTTCGAAATAATTCATTTTATTGGCGAAATATCAATCAAAAATTGATAATATTAACAGTAAGCAGCGTGTCGAGTTGATAGGAAAAAAAATTGTTGAATTCAATTCAGTTTTTTAGTTGTTTTCTAGTTACACTTCTTAGGTGACATTGACATGTCTTGTTTGATATAATGTTTTCAATCAAAGACATTGGAATGCGCAAAGGTAACTACCTCATTCCGCCGTTTATGTGACGTCATCACAGCCAAACAAAAAATGACTCGCCCAAGAGGGTCACCCTGTTGACAACCAACTGCTGATTTCAAAAGGTGGTCTTTATAAAGTAATTTAGAGGGTTGCCTGTAACATTGATAGAGAAAACTGTAAATTTTGGACAAAATTTTAAAGTGCGAAGTAAATAATAACTTGCAATTTGAGTCGAGTAGTTTTATTTACTTCGTAGTTTGAAATTTTATTTGTCTTCATTCTCATTTTGAAAGTTTGTGTTTTGTTCAATATTTTATTTGTTTGGTTCAGTTCTTTTTCTGAAAATGCCTTCTAGAAAAAAAAAAAACAAACCTTTCGCAGCGTAGCCGAGATGCGAAAAGGGCGAGATTAAGTAGGTCCCAGGAATCAGAAGAAGAACATGAAGTGAGTTGCGGGGGTGGACCTAAGTATTGGATGCTTTTCCCATGGTCAACTATACGTAGCTCTTTCATGCGTAAACAACCCCAATAACCTTTTTGTGTACGCTCCAGATGGTTCCACAGCTAATGTTGTTTATAGAGAAGCACTAGCATAAATAAAAAATAAAGATTTGAATCGGTATCCTCGCAGGATACCGACGCACACAAAATATATTGTTAAGTACCGACATCCACGCGATCGAAGTCGCGGGCACAGCTAGTTAGTAATATATTGCTTCATATGTTTGAAAAATGTGTGACCTGCTCAACAACGTAACTATGCCGAAATTAATGTTGATAACTGTCAAAATGCCATTCCTATTGATCATAGTGTTTGACGCAATTACCCCGCAGGATCCACGCTAATTGACAACATTTCAAACCTGACACGACCTAAAAACAAAAATACTATTTCTTTATTTTCGTATCCTGAGTTCAAATATATTTTTATTTTATTTTTTTATTTCTAAATTTCTGAGAAAAAAAATAAAAATCAAAAAACAAATAAATCCAATTATTCGACAACTAAATTCTAAATTCAACGTATGGTATTTGGATGACGGAACCCTAGGAGGTGATGTAGACACAGTCTTAAAAGATTTACAGTTTTTAAAAGAAAAATTCAGTTCCATTGGCCTAGACCTTAACCTTTCAAAATGCGAAATTTATCTTCCCCAAACGACTGACAGACATACAACCATTGCAAAATTTAATACAATAGCTCCAAATATCAAAATTATGGAAACAAACTCTTCACCTTCTAGGGTCCCCAATTTTTGACGAATCCTTTCCAACGTTCATTGAGGAGAAGATACAAAATTTTAATGACGTCTCGGAAAGACTTTTCAAAATTAATATTCATTCGGCCTTCACACCCATTCGGTACTGTTGTTTTGGACCAAAATTTACTTATAGCCTTCGCTCCTCTCATCTATGGAAACATCCACAACTTTTAGAAAAATTAGACCAAATTATTAGAAACACATTAAGTTCCATCCTAAATGTGGCCCTGGACGACCGTGCGTGGCAGCAAGCCACACTACCCATTCGCTTGGGCGGTCTCGGCGTCCGCAAAATTTCAAGTATTAGTTTACCAGCTTTCCTCTCCTCGGTCCACAGTACCGATAAATTAACCAGGAACATTTTATCTTCCTCACTGGTCGATTTTGAAGTGCCGTTTTTGACCGATGCGTTGAACGCTTGGAAAATGGCTTGTCCCAATACGGTTTTGCCTGATAACCCGTCTTCCCAGAGACGGTGGGACGTGCCGCTCTGCAGTATTATACGGAATACCCTTGTAAACACGTCACGTAATACTGTTGAGCGTGCCCGTCTGCTGGCTGTGGGAGAATGGGAGTCAGGTTTGTGGCTTCAGGCGCTCCCGTCATCCACCATAGTCACAATGATGGATGACTCATCGTTTCGGCTCGCTACGTGTCTCCGCTTGGGCGCACCTTGTGTTGCTCCGCATCGATGTCACTGCGGTGAAGCTGTCGACAGTCTCGGACACCATGGCCTGTCCTGCTGCAGGAGCGCAGGTCGCATAGCACGGCACGCCAGCATCAACGATATTATTCGTCGAGCTCTTGTCACCGCCGGCGTACCAGCGGTGTTAGAACCAAACGGCTTGGTACGTGATGATGAGAAGAGACCAGACGGCATGACGTTGTTGCCTTGGAAGGTGGGTAGGCCTCTGGTGTGGGACGCAACATGTGTCGATACCCTAGCGCCATCTCATGTTCCTAGCACTGCGGGCTGTGCTGGCGCCGCTGCTGCAGCTGCTGAGACCCTCAAGCGGCGCAAATACTGTAACCTTATGGGCAACTACAGCTTGAGCCGTTTGGGGTCGAAACGCTCGGGTCATGGGACCCGAACGCGCGTCTCCTTTTTAAGGAAATTTCTCGCCGGCTGGTCGATACTTCACGTGATCAGAGGGCTGGGTCGTTCTTTGGCCAAAGAATCAGCATTGCCGTTCAACGTGGCAATGCTGCCAGTCTTCTGGGCACGTTTCCGGATGACAGCGATGCGGATGAATACTTCGACGCCTAAGTGTCCTTTGTTTTTTTTATTTTTATATATTTGTATTGTAAGTTAGTTAGTCATTTTGTCCATAGATGGCGCTGTTTTAATATTTATTTCTGAAACACTTATAATTTTCTAATTTACATTTTTTAGGTGTGAACTGATTACGATGAAACAAAAAACTCAATGTTACTTCAATTTATATAATTATTAACGCAAATATATATAAACGTGAAGTTGTGAGACCAAGTGCACATTAACACACGTTAACTAATTTTTCTTCTGGACTTTAAATTCAAAAATCTTTTGATAGACTGAACCGATTGCAATGAAACAAAAACTAAATGTTACTTCAAGTTACGCTAAATCGTTGTGTATAAAAGTTATCTACATTGATTTCGTACATTTTACGTGATGCTCGGATAACTAAACATACAAACAGACAAAAATTCTAAAAATGCTGGAAATGGGTTCTATTGGTTGTCCTTTAACACCCTGGCTATATTTTTTTATTTTTTTTTTAATGTACAAAAACTTCTTTTCTACAGTTTTATTATATGTATAGATATCCTTCAAAATGTTTCAGATTGTGATTGATAGTGTGTTACGCAATTAAGGTGCTGTTTATTATATGCAGTTCCTTAAAAGCAATGTAAGCTAAGCGAGTTTTTAGATATTTTCAAACAAAAAAATACTATCTCTACCCATTATTTATTTATTCATTTATTTCAGGCGACGCAGGCCCATAGATATATCATCAGCCGAAAGACGTCCACTGCTGGACTCCCCCAAGCACCTCCACTTCGACCGGTTTTGTGCATCTCGCATCCAACGAGTTCCTGCGGTCTTCACAAGGTCGTCGGTCCACCTTGTGGGAGGCCTTCCAACGCTACGCCTTCCGGTACGCGGTCGCCACTCCAGAACCTTTCGGCCTCATCGGCCATCTGTTCTGCGAGCAATGTGCTCTGCCCACTGCCACTTAAGTTTGGCAATTCTTCGGGCTATGTCGGTTACCTTGGTTCTCCTGCGGATCTCTTCATTTCTGATTTGATCCCGCAGGGAAACTCCAAGCATAGCCCTCTCCATTGCCCTTTGGGTGACTTTCAGCCTTCTAATAAGGCCCATTGTGAGCGACCACGTTTCAGTGCCATATGTCATCACTGGCAACACGCACTGGTCAAAGACTTTCGTCTTGAGACACTGCGGTATGTGGGACGAGAAGATATTGCGTAGCTTCCCGAACGCTGCTACCTTAACCTAAAAATACATAGGTATTTTTATTATAAAATAGAACTTCACTTCACTAGCTTTTTCTAGTGATGTTCTATGGTACTTGTCCGCGGAAGCGACGGAACACGTCGTCCTGCGGTCTTCTTCCATGACGACGGGCAGATAACAATTCGGTACGCGCACCACGAACGCCTTTCGCCTTGCTTGTTTTGGATGCTTATGGTATCAAATTCAAATACATAGGCACATAAGAAACGTCAGGAGCTAGGTGCTTAGAGAAGAGCCCGAAAGAAACTCCGCGATACTCTTTTAAAAATAATTAGCTGTTACAGTATTTTCAAATTAACTGTTAATAAAAGGTATAGGGGAGGATAGTGTTGGCTTGTCAACAAGTAGATACCCTTGAGAAAATTATCATTAGTTAATTTCCCATAAGTAATAATAAATGGCAACACAATTCCAAACGTTCAGTACCTAATTACAGACTCCTATAATATTCAGCAAAATATGCAAGTTCCATATAATTTCAGACTTTCCGTTATGGCGGAAAGCGAACTATTATAATATTATTTGCATGTAAATGAGCAAAAACTATTCCTTAAGAGCTCAACGTAACTTAATACAGCACATAAAGAAATAGGGTCAATGGCGACTTTGTATTTGGTTACTTGCAAAGTTATATTAAGTTGGCTACATTATAAGCAAGTTTCCTATGAGGGCAAGATTTAGTGTCAAAGTCAAACTTATTAATTTCGTTTCTTTGATTACCATCTTTAATCAAAAATAGTTTTAAAAGTTATTCCTTTTTGAAGGTCAAGAAAGAAAAGGAGTTCCAAAATAATATTTTTGTGTGGAGTCACTAAAAACTAATTCCCACTATTTCACTCTATTTCTTTCCTAGGCTAGAGTGCTATAAGGTTTTTTTGGCGAATGACATGACATAACATGACACGACGACTGACACGACGCGTTAGTTCCGATTTTCGTCACGCGCCAAAAGACGCTAAAGTTGTGTTTAAACTGAACTAAAACGTTTTATTTGTACTGACATTTCTCTACAAGGAATGTAAAGGAACTATTTTCCTCGAAAATGGTAAGCCCATCATGTCCTTTACCTTTTCCTAACAATTTTAGAAAGAGAAAGAGGTCAATCGTCTAATCCGACTCGGCTGGGGCAGCGTTCGGAAGCTACGCAGTAGGTATCTTCTCGTCCAACGTACCGCAGTGTCTCAAGACTACAGT
The DNA here is from genome assembly GCA_945859645.1 of Amphipoea oculea. Taxonomy (NCBI): domain Eukaryota; kingdom Metazoa; phylum Arthropoda; class Insecta; order Lepidoptera; family Noctuidae; genus Amphipoea; species Amphipoea oculea. Next base: position 1,684,638 of record OX243886.1, on the reverse strand, counting down.
CTTTGACCAGTGCATGTTGTCAGTGATAACCTATGGCACTGAAACATGGTCGTTCACAATGGGTCTTATTAGTCTAAAAGTCACCAAAATGGCTAAGGAGCAGGAGAGAGCTATGCTTGCATGGAGTTTCTCTACGTGAACGAATCAGAAATGAAGAGATCCTCAGGAGAATCAAGGTAACCGACATAGCCCGAAAAATTGCCAATCTTAAGTGACAGCTGGCAGGGGCGTTGCTCGCAGAACAGATGGCCGATGGGGCCAAAAGATCCTGGAGTAGCGACCGTGTACAGGAAGACGTAGCGTTGGAAGGCCTCCCACAAGGTGGACCGATGACCTTGTGAAAGCCGCAGGAATCTGCTGGATGCGGGAAGCACAAAACCTGTCGAAGTGGAGGTGCTTGGGGGAGGCCTACGTCCAGCAGTGGACGTCTTTCGGCTGAATGATGAATTAATGAATGAACAACTTTAGGGTAGCGTAGCAATAGTGATAGGGCCCAGATGACCTAAACAAGTGGCAATCACTTTCAAAGTGTTCTGTATTTCTAGAACCCCTTTTAGCATGATTAACCATAAGTTTTACGGTAAGAAGCTTCTGTCAACCCAACATATTTTTGGCTTTACCATCATAGTTACCGCTGATAGAATGTCAGACAACCAGACAACCAGTCTTACCAAGGGGTATCGTATTATCCAGTAACTGGGTTGTGGAGGTCAGATAGGCAGTGGCTCCATGTAAAATACTGGTATTCAGCAGCATCCGGTTAGACTGGAAGCCGACCCCAACATAGTTGGGAAAAGGCTAGACAGGATGATGAGAATGTCAGCTTATCTAGGCCCTCTTTTGGCACTCTCTGGGTACGAAAGCTTAAACAACCTAAAACACAATAAAGATTTAGGAATGGCTTGTGAAAACGGCCATAAGTCTGCAGATTTCTTGAGAACTGAAAGACACTTACATAACATAGTTAATCAGCCTATAATGTTCCCACTGCTGGGACGCAGGCCTCCTCTCGGTAAGAGGGAATGGGCCGTAATCTACCACGCGGGCCCAGTGCGGATTGGTAGATGTCACATGTCTTCGAATTTTTGGTTCTAGGACATGCCGGTTTCCTCACAACGTTTTCCTTCACCGTTTTGAGAGCAGTGGTGATGAAATAATTTACACAAAGTAAAGCGCCTGTCTGGGTTCGAACCTACGACCTACAACTCGTAAGAAAGACACTTGACAAAACATAATCTCACAATCAGTGCCATGTAGGTAGTGCTAGATATCAGGAACCGGAAGCGGGCTAATGAGTTCACGACCAGCTCCTTCAAGTGAGGTCTGGCAGTAAGCCAAGCTGTGTGAAGACCACACCAAGGTCAAGTGACGCTTTTATTAGAATTGATCAAAATAAATTATGTTTTGTACATACAGTCACGAGCATCAATATGTCAACACTTTCAATTGCGTTTTTTTCGTGAAATAACGAATGCAACGTTGAAATACGACACTTAACATAAACCTGTAGGTTCGAAAATACTATTTACGTAATAACATAAAATTTCATTCAAAAATAAAGGAGAAAATCGCCTTTGAATAAAGCCAAGTGTATACATACTTATAGACGTGACTGTACAACTTGTGTAAATTGAGAGTCTTAAAAAATGGAACATAAGAAAACAGAGCAGTGGTGGCCCAGTGGTATCGGCCGCGACTTACGAGTTGTAGGTAGTGAGTTCAAACCCAGCTAGGCACTTTTCTTATGTGTATTTAATTTCATCACCGCCGCTGTCAAAACAGTGAAGGAAAACATCGTGAGGAAACCGGTATATCCTAGAACCAACAGTTCGAAGACGTGTGACATCTACTAACCCGCACTGGGCCCGCGTGGTGGATTATGGCCCGCTCCCTCTCACTGAGTTAGTAAAGAACATTTTCGAAATGTCTTATTTAAAAAACTTTTTAACAAAAAAATTAAACCTCCGAAAAAACTGAAAAGCAAAAAATAAAAACCTTTTTTATTTTACCTTAATAAATAAGTTCTTAAACTAATGCAAATATACCTAAAAAATTTTGAGTCGGCGCCAAACAAACAACTTAATATCGTTGCGAGTGGTCGTGCGGAGAGCGCATTTTTTGTTTGGAATGTTAATATTTAGCGCTAGAGATTTCACGTTGCATTTTTAATTTGATTTGGCTATTTCTATAAATTTAAGGTAATTTAGTAATCTTGGTTCATTGATTGTTTGGCGCCGACTCAAAATTTTTTAGGTATATTTGCATTAGTTTAAGAACTTATTTATTAAGGTAAAATAAAAAAGGTTTTTATTTTTTGCTTTTCAGTTTTTTCGGAGGTTTAATTTTTTTGTTAAAAAGTTTTTATTTTATAATTTTTTGAGGCTATAATTTACTTATTACTGCATGCTTAATTTTTGATTACTTTTAAAATGGCTACCTACCTTACTTTAGATATTAACTATTATATAATCGTACTTTAACTATTAATTTTTGTATAGTTAAATACTTAAAAAAACAGGCTTTATATACCAACATAGATAGGCCTTTAATTTTAATTGTAATACACAGCTCAGCATTAAAATCTGTGAATGAACAACAAATCACCCCTATTTTCCCACCCTTAGGGTAGGAATTTTTTTTCCAAATTTACATGGGACCAACTTCGAGGTATGTTCTATCCATTAAAAAAAGAATTATCAAAATCGCATTAATCTGTAAAAAGTTATGCGTGGTCATACATTACAATCAGTGAGTGAACTATCAGTCATCCCCTGTTTTCCTACCCTTAGGGTTGGATTTTTTTTTCCAAATTTATATGGGACCACCTTCGGGGTATATCCTTTTTAATCAAAAAAGAATTATCAAAATCGGACTGCTCTGTAAAAAGTTATGCGTGATCATACATAAAAAAAAAAAAAAAAAAAAAAAAAAAAAAAATATACGCGTCGAATTGATAACCTCCTCCGTTTTTTCGTCGGTTAAAAAAAAGATAACTGGAAATCTCTGTTTCTATGGAAAATTTAAAATCGGTCTAATTTGGCTGTAACACTATTTATCGAAAATGTCTTAACTAACTTTTTAGACCTTCGTATCCTGCTTATGCGTACGTTGTTTCATTCATTTCGAAAGGGAGCACCCAAATACTCCGAAATATTTTATTCCGAATTTCGATGTTCCGATTTTCAAACGTCCGAATTTCATAATACCTAAGAATCATAATGTCTATTATTAAAAATCACGAAATTTATTTTACCGAAAGTCATAAATGCGACTTGTTTGTTTTCCGATTTTCATATATTTGAAGAATCAAATGCTCGATGGGTTCTCGGTCCGAAAAACGACATTCCGATTTTCAATACTCCGAATTATTTCCGTTACCGTTACCGCACCCGAACTCAATGAACGCAATAGACGACGTAGGATGCAAGAGCGAGCGAAGGGCACCCCGAGGTTCGGTTTGGTTAGGTTACTTTAAACCCTTTACACAGAAATAGGGGCCCCGCGAAGCGGGGCTCCGTCGACATAGGATGCAAGAACAAGCGAAGGGCACCCCGAGGTTCGGTTTGGTTAGGCTACTGTAAACCCTTTACTCAGAAATAGGGGCTCTATTGTTGGTTTTGTGCCATCTATATTCTTACAATTAATAATATGTGTTTATATGTCTTGCTATTCAGTTTTACAAAGCGTTATTATTTCGGAATTCTAATTGATCGGTATTTTAATAATCGGAATTCGTATTTTTGATGTTTCGAATTATCATTAAGTCGGACTTTTTAGTATTCGATCTATTGAAACTCGGTATTTTGAGAATAGTAATTATAAACGTTAGGGATATTGAAATTTCGGAATTATTAAAATAGGATGAATGATAAATCGGAGTTGTTATAAAAGGAATTTTGAACCATTCGGAATTATGAAAATCGGTATTTTGAAATTCGTATTTGTGACTTTCGGAATAAAGTTTTTCGTATTAATGTAGTGTACCCATTTCGAAAAACAAAGGGCTTGAAAGTTTGTATGAAATGCCGTACGTCGTAAACGCTCTTAAAATACAGTCCAAAAACTCCCACCCCATCAAAATCAGTGTCCCACATAAGTATTATTTATTCCAAAAAAAAACTGACCCGACCACTCAAGTGTTGTGCGTAACGTTATACGTAGCCGCGTCCATGACACGAGCAGGTCAAGATGGCGCGATAGCTTCGGTCCGGTATTTAAGGAAACAAACCCAAGGACGGACTGCGGCCGTCCTTGGCAACAGCGCACGAATTCGCGGCCGAGGGTTACTTAATGTATAGTAAACGTTAGGTGATGTGGTGCGGGATTTTGTTGTAGATCATTGTAGAAAAAGAATGCGTATTGTTATCAGACTGGAAGAGATCTATTTTCATAAGATTCTGATGTGAAACTTACTTTAAAGTTTGATATAGATACTTAATTAAAAGACAAGTTCACTAACCCTAAATACCACAAAAATCCGTTTTGCAAATCACAACAATAGTAATTATAGACATTAGTTGGAAGGTGACATTATAATAATGTTTCATGCCAAGTCACCATAAAGATATGCTGCTATAGTGTACTACTGGTGTTATTAACATTTGGAACAAGCCGGCTCAATCAAATAGGGCAGGCTTTTGCTTCAAGTGGCTAAATAATAACAGCCACACGGGTCGATCAATCAGGTTAAGCTACGCTTGCCGCGGTTGTTCCGTGGATGGGTGACCATCTTTACATACCAAGACCCCTCCCGACACGTTAAGCCGTTGGTCCCGGCTGTCATTCTTGGATCTTTGACAGTCGTTACGGGTCGTCTCAGAAGCCCGAAAGTCTGACAACCAGTCTTACCAAGGGGTATCGTATTACCCAGTAACTGGGTTGTGGATGTCAAATAGGCAGCCGCTCCGTGTAAAATACTAGTATTCAGCTGCATCCGGTTAGACTGGAAACCGACCCCAACATAGTTGGGAAAAGGCTAGGCAGATGATGATGAATACATTAGATTCAATGATTTGCTTAACAAATCATAGAAAACACGGAGTTATAAAATTTTACGTTGTCATGAACCCATGTCATGAACACTACTGCACCCCTTTAAAGACAAAAAATCCTCAAAGTAGTCAAAGTATTTATTAGTGCGATTTTTGGTGATGAAACAGGCCTTACAGATATTTTACAGAAACTCAAAAATCTATGATACACTATAAATTTAACAATATTAGAAATTAAATAAAACATTATAATTATAAGTACGATACAATTCTAATAAATTAAAAGTCTGGTAGGAATATCGTTTATTTTCGTTGGATCCCACTTTTGATCCCATTTTTTAGGTATTAACGATGGATCCCGTTTGCTATTTCCGTTGAATCCCATATTATAACAACATGTGTACATTTCAGAAGAAAAGTGATTTACCTTTATCAAACACTAATAAGAGATTATTTTTAGTGGGTTACCCGGAACCGAACTAGTTAGATTAGGTTAATTATTTAAAAAAAAACAATGTTAGGTTAGGTTAGGTTAAAACTGTGACCCCTACGCACGAGCCGAGCGAGCGAAGCGAGTGGTGCCGCGGCAGCGGCCGGCGAGTGCCAGAAACGACTAGATTATATAGAAAATGAGTTGTTTGTGAAATAAATAGTATACGAAACGTTGGTTGTAAACTAAAAATTTCAATGGAGTTTTGGTGAAACATTAGTGAACCCCTCATTTTATTATAAACAATTTTGTTGTTGAAAGTACCCGCATTCAGATTTTTTTAAGCATTCGGGATCCAACGGAAATACTTTTCGGGATTCAACGACAATAAAACGTAATTATCTTGCATTTTTTAAATTCGGGATCCAACGGAAATACATAATAATGTTTTGCGGGATCCAACGCCAAAAATATTAAAATGGGATTCAAAAGCGGGATCCAACGGAAATAAATCGGAATAATTACATTGTAGCGGTATCTACAACGCCACATGCGAACAACGCGTCATACTGACGTCACGCAAATCCTGCATCTCGCAAGTAGAGTTTACCGCGCAACTAGGATAGACACAACAGCCCGACATGAATCATGGGGCAGTTTCCCGCCAGACACAACACCCGTCTGGTCGGAGGATCCTCCCTTTTCTATAGAGTATGAGTGAACTTTACACCCTGTTCCTCATATCTCTATAACATCATAATTACAGGATCAGTCACAAGAAAGTCAGCAAGAAATTCGTTAATTGTATAGTAGCAACGCGAGATGTCGCTACTAGTCGCATGAAGTTAATTAATGGCAGTTTGGTACTTTGCTAATTACTATAATCAATCAACGTGTCCTTGTTAACTCTGTGACACGACGCCGTTTACAAGTCTATCGCTTTTGGCACGCTGGGAATTATTGCGAATTTGAAATAGCGTTTATGATAATTTGGACACCACAATTTACCTTGGATGGATGGACCTGGATAGGATAGGGGGGGATACGTTCTGTGGGATTTGTTAAAAAGAAGTGTCCGGGACAAAAATCAACCCTTACATAATGAACGACAGCTCATTAACGTGCTAAAGTCAAGCTGGGAACAAATTTCAGCAGAGACAGTGCGACATCTGGTGGAGAGTGTGCCATCCAGGCTTTAAGAATGTGTTCGAAAAAGAGGAGGACACACACGATACTAAAGAAGTGCAAAAAAGATAGAAAGCTTTCGACATTTTTGTTTTAATCTCTTTTTTCATTAAATGTTCATTTATTTTTGCTGAAATTGATTTTTTTACAAAAATCTAATCTGATGTTCTTTTATCTATCAATAAATTTAATTTTAAGGTTTTTGCATTAAAAATTAGCTAGCTAATTCAATTTAATTATTTTAAATGTACCCTCAAACCCAATACACTTATTAGAATACACAAAATACATGATGGCTCTTATTTTGTTTTGAGTAGTATATTATATTGAACCATGCGCGCCTGATCTCTCTCCGGTCGTGTCGGCTTGCCGTCCCATCGGACTATGAGAGTGAGGGAAGAGTGTTGAAATAATAAACATAAAATGTTGAAAGAATAAGCTTAATAAAAAGAAAAGTATTGAATTTTTATTTGAACCAAAGCTTTTATAAAAGAAGAAGTAATGAAGTGACAAGAATAGAGAAAAGAGTACAACCCATAACTTTTTGTAACACACCTAAATAAGTATGAATATACAACAAAGAGAGAGTGCACCTGTGTCTCTGTGCGCAAGATATAATATTGCACATACTTGTGCACTATAATAATTATCTTATGCGCCGAAGGCTGGTCTTCGCTGAGATCGGTCGCCATGGTCGATATTCGTAGATAACACACTCCTTGGTGACTATCTCGAAATATATTATTTTTACCTATTTCGATAAAGGTCGATGTTATACTCCTCTAAAATATGAGATCTATATAGAGCCCTAAGCTAAGCTAATAGCTATGTCCTAATATTATAAACGCTAAAGGTTTTAAGGATGAATGAATGGATATTTGTTACTCTTTCACGCAAAAACTACTGAACGGATTTGGATGAAATTTGGCACACATATAGTTTATGACCAGGATTAACACATAGGATGCTTTTTATTCCGATAACCCCACGGGATCGAAACTTATGCGGGTGAAACCGCGGGGCGCATCTAGTCACAACACATTAATACTAAAAAGGCGAAAGTTTGTGAGTATGGATACATGGATGTTTGTTACTCTTTTATGCAAAAACTTCAGAATGGATTTTGATGAAACTTTACAGTAATATAGCTTACTAGCTGCGCCCCGCGGTTTTACCCGCATAAGTCTCGATCCCGTTGGAATATCGGATAAAAAGTACCCTATGTCCTTTTCCGGGACTCAAGCTATCTCTATACCAAATTTCATCAAAATTGGTCCAGCCGTTTGAGCGTGAAGAAGTAACAAACATATAAACACACACACTCACAAACTTTCGCCTTTATAATATTAGTGTGATACATCAGAATAATATATAGGATACGTTTTATCTCGATATTCCCACGGGATCGACACTTATGCGGGTGAAACCGCGGGGCGCAGAGATCCGGGATAACACTAAAATATGAATAGAAGATTCAAATACCATAGATACCACCACCACCACCACCACCACCACACCACCACCATAGATTCAGTACCTGCTGTAAGCACCGCACAATAAAGTACATAAGCCTTTTATATTTTACATTTTCCCATTATTCTGGCGTTCTGCCAGAATTTGTTCAGCTTCTAAAAGAACAATCACTTCTTTAACTTTAATCCAAGATAAGTATCAAAATTTTCTTTTTTACACGAATAAAACGCCATTTGGTTTAGCTACTTCGGGGAATTTAGTTTGTTAGGTGTCTTCTGATTTTCTGGGGCTTGTGGCTAAGTAATAACAGCCGCACGGGTCGTTCGTTGAGGTTAAGCTACGCTTGCCGCGGTTGGTCCGTGGATGGGTGACCATCTTCACATACCAAGACCCCTCCGTGCCTCGGAAAGCACGTTCAGCCGTTGGTATCGGCTGTCATTCGTGGATCTTTGACAGTCGTTACGGGTCGTCCAGAAGCGCGAAAGTCTGACAACCAGTCTTACCAAGGGGTATCGTTTTACCCAGTAACTGGGTTTTGGAGGACAGATAGGCAGTCGCTCCATGTTGGTATTCAGCTGCACGCCGACTCCAACATAGTTGGGAAAAGGCTAGGCATAAAAAAACTTTTTTACAAAAAAAAAAAACAACCGACTTCAAAAAAAAAACACTACAAAGTGATAAATAACTTTAATTTCGGAAGTCGGTGTCGTTGGTTCCGCATTTTCGTTTTTTGACACCGACTTCCGAAATTAAAGTTATTTATCACTTTGTGGTGTTTTTTTTTTTGAAGTCGGTTGTTTTTTTTTTTGTAAAAAAGTTTTTTTTTTTTCACTTTTTAGCTGTACCTACCCCACAAAAAGATCGTTAATGTAGACAATGTAGATAAATTTTTCGATTTTTGTTGATTTTTCAAAAACCACTTGTCCGATTTCAATAAAATTTTCATGAGACCATTTGGGAAGTATACCCTTTCCAACAAAAAAAGAATTTTTCAAATCGGTTGGCAAGCAACGGAGTTATGCGCGAACAAACATAAAAAAAAAATACAAACATTCGAATTGAGAACCTCCTCCTTTTTTAGAAGTCGGTTAATAAAAAACAGACCTGTATGGCTGTTTTTATTTAGCCCCGGGACGCTATGAAGAAGAATTCCTTTAGCGCTAAATCCATTTAGTAATTTTTGGTGTAGGTAAGTGGGCCTAAGAGTGCAACGTATTCTTAGAAACAATCATATTTGTATTCTCGCTAAAGCACATGCATTTGATCGGTTATTGGTCAGTAGTAGGAAACGATTGTTTATGGTAGGTATGTAGAGTTGTATAGGTGCACGTGCGATCGATCCTACACGGTAGTGAATGCGGTACGGATAGCAGGGGAAGTTGCAATCTGAAATCCAGTTATTTTGAGAAATAGTTTTTCTCCGGCTTAAAGATTCTTTATTTATTCTAAGAAGAACATACACTCACCGGCACGGAAACTTGGCCACTCGCGATTTTGCCGATTATTTGCATAAAAAAATTTGCATTTGCATTTATGACAATACATTAAGGGTAAGTGGCTTTAATACGTGTCTCTTATGCTTTAAGAACTTAGAAATTAAAAGATTACCTCACCAATAAATCAGTTTTTAAAATCACGCGCTTTCACTGAAATTAGGAATTTTTCACTATAAATTTAAAAACACTATAAAATAAAAAATGAGGTATTTTTCGTTGTTGTCTATACGTTTTAATATCGGGTGTTTCCTCCTCTAGCCCTGATAACTGCCTGCATTCGATCTGGCATACTTTGGATGATGTTTCGGACATCAACTTGCAGTATACTGCGCCAAGCGGCCAGCGCTGCAGTTCGGAGCTGGTTTAGAGTTTCCGGCGGGTTGGAGCTGGACTTTATCTTTCTTTTGAGCATGTCCCAGATATGCTCAATCGGGTTTAAGTCTGGGCTACGAGCTGGCCATTGCAATTTTTGTATGCCAACCTCTTCCAGATAATCTTCAACGCAATGTGCAACGTGTGGGCGTGCATTATCGTGCATTAGGAGGAATTGGTCGTGTCCAATGAACCCCGAATATGGTATTACGTGTTCCTGAAGAACTTCCTCGATGTGTCGAACAGCTGTTAGCCGATTATCGACGATAACCAACTCTGTACGTGCGTCGGAACTTATATCTCCCCATACCATTATTGAGCCTCCATGGAAACTCACTGTTTGAGTAGTAGTAATGGGTAAAAACCGCTCTCCTCTTCTTCACCACACTCGTTTTAGACCATCTGGAGAACGTAAAGCTATTCGACACTCGTCTGTGAACAGTACTCTAGCCCATTGCTCGTGGGTCCAGTTAACGTGTTCTCGTGCGAAGTGAAGTCGAGCTACTCGGTGCTGTCTGAGAAGTTCTGGACCTCGTGCTGGTCTACAAGCTTTTAAATTGACTTCCTCCATTCGTCTTCTCACCGTATGCTCACTAACATTAACGCCTTTCACAATTTGAAGCCGCTGGCGTATCTCAACAGCTGTCAGGTAGCGGTTTTTCAAAATCTCCAGGACAATAAAGCGGTCGTCTCGGGCCGATGTGCACTTTACGCCTCCACTGCCTGGCCTGCGGGTGTACTGGCCTGTCTCCTGGTATCTTTTAAGGGCATACTGCATTGATTACCGTGGTACGTTAAGAGCAATAGCAACTTCACGCTGTGTCAGCCCTTGGTTAATTAACGCAACGGCTTGTGAAACCTGTGCTGGTGTTAGAGGCATTTTTATTGCTTTTAAAGCACCTTTACTTATTGAATTAAAAGCATAAAATCACAATAATTCAAAAACCGAACAGTAAACTTTTCAAAACACACAAATTTAAAACGTGAACTTAGTCGCTCAAATGACCCGATTCAACTGTAAATTAAAAGTTTCGTCGTGGTGCACTTAAACATAATGGATTACCCTCTTGAACTAAAAGTAAACATTTTTTGACATACCTGCACAACAAACATTCATCAGAAACACTTAAAACTTTTGCTATCGCGAGATAAGCGCTTGGCCAAGATTCCGTGCCGCTGAGTGTACATTGGCGCCGATTCCCTTGTTAACAAACTAAACTAAATTTAAGTTCAGTTCATCTTTTTCTTTCTATTTCATTTAGAAAAGGACAGAAGATAAATATTAGTTTAGTCCTGTCAAATTAGTCAACGCCTGACGTAAATTGACGTATTTTTAGTAGGCAAGTTTTTAATCGCGTCTAAACTTGTCTATGGAGTATATTATTTTGACAGGACTAAACTAATATTTATCTTCTATCCTTTTCTTAATAAAATAGAAAGAAAAAGATGCACTGAACTTAAATTTAGTTTAGTTTGTGAACAAGGGAATCGGCGCCAATTTTCACTTAGCGAATAAATACATAACTAAGGTAAGGTAATACAGTACCTAGCTAATACTTTTTTTTATGTAGGTAGGTGTGATGTTGCATTTTAAGTGCAAGACTAGCTTATGTCGTTAACTTATAGTTTTTGTTGTTAATGACGTACTGCTTGAGTTTAGATTTAAATACTTATGTTAAGGTGAATGCGCAGTGGTAGACCGCGAAATTTAAATTTTCTTACGTTTTTTGCAATTTGTAGGTCAGTGTCAGGTTGTATCTTGATCAAAATATGATTTGCGACTATAATAGACATGTATTTACAGAATTATAGTCATTAGAATCATTAATATATCTCTTTAAGTTAGATTTCTACCATAAACACTTTTCCATACGAGATTTGTTCTTAACGGTAGAAATCTAACTTAGAAAGATGTATTAATGATTATGATGATTATAATTCTGTAAATACGTACCTGTTATAGTCGCGAATCAAATTTTGATCAAGATACAACCTGACACTGACCTGAAAATTGCGAAAAACGTAAGAAAATTTGAATTTCGCGGGCTACCTGCGCATTCACCTTAAAAGAGGATTTGCTCCGTAGATTATTATAAAGTTGTACAACCTTCGTATTTTATGTTTTTCCTGCCATATTTCGTTTTCTCCGGTTTAACCTCTCGTCTGTCGGAACGTAGATCTACGCGAGACACAATGGCTTTTTAATTGTGTCTGTAATTACGACATTCAATGGGTTAAAAGAGAGATTTGTAATCTATATTATCTATAAATTTGTCAGATTTGCCTTCAGCACCAGTAGAAAGAAATATAGTTAAAAAAGGGGGTGACTATTAACAAAAACATGACCACTAATAGAGAAATATGGGTAGGGGCAAGAGCCGTTTCAAATTTTATATTACGTTATCATGAACATCTAACATACAATCAAACATTTTTAAAACGTCAGTTTACGCAGAAATTTCTTCAAAAGCTGAAGGTAGGTAGGTATTACCTAAAATCTGAGCCTCATCGATCAAAATATTCATCAAAAAGTTAATAATAAATCACTCAAACATGTACTAAACTAATTTGCTGACGTTATCAATGACGTTTCAATAACAAGTTCAGGGACTGCTCAAATTCAAAGACGTGAAGTAAATTAATATTTTTGTTCAACTATACAAAACAACCCTCGATCCAATGTTTGTCTAGTCCAGGTGCCTTTTAAATATGGCGAGGACGAGACTGTACATATTTTTCATTGGAATATTGCTAATATAAACTTGGTTTGATATATTTTCAACCTACTTACAAGGCAAGGCATAAAAGAAGCTATTTTACCCCGAGACGTTTAAATCCACGCGAGCCGCAGGCGAGGGTGGATAGTTAAGTCGAGGGGTAAAATGGCTCGTTTATGCCCGAGTTATACACTCTGCTTTTCACTTCGATTGCAAGAAAATGAAACAGGCATAAAGTATACAGTACATAATATTAATCAAAAATGTTGCAAAGCATAGCTAATTCCCGCCACCACAGATAATACCGCCACGAAAGGGGTTAGAAGATTTTTGTATGGAGGGTGGCCCTAAGGTCGGCCGCCATTTTGATTTTTTTTCAGAACCGCGGTGCACAACAAAAGTTATGTATTTAGATAGAGGACACTTATGCAAACAAAAATGTAATATAACATAATATCCTAAAGCGTCAGGTTTCGGAGTTATTCACCAAAATATAAGTCGAAAACAACAAGGATTTTTTTGTTTTTTTCCCTCTAGGTAAGCATATTGAACTATTTAGGTAATAGAAACGTTATGAAACCTTTATGGAGAAGAAACAAATGAAGAATAGACATTTTTTAAATAAATAATTAAACACGGCAATTTATAGTTCGTTTTTTAATCCCAGAGACTAATCTGACATTTAAGTCTTTTCTATTTTCGTTTTTTTTTAGTATAGAAGTTTGACATTACACTTGTCAGATTAGTCTCTGGGATTAAAAAACGAACTGTACATTGCGGTGTTTAATTATTTATTTAAAAAATGTCTATTCTTCTTTTGTTTCTCCTCCATAAAGGTTTCATAACGTTTCTATTACCTAAATAGTTCAATATGCTCACCTAGAGGGAAAAAAAACAAAAAAATCCTTGTTGTTTTCGACTTATATTTTGGTGAATAACTCCGAAACCTGACGCTTTAGGATATTATGTTGTATTACATTTTTGTTTGTATAAGTGTCCTCTATCTAAATATATAACTTTTGTTGTGCACCGCGATTCTGAAAAAAAATCAAAATGGCGGCTGATTTTAGGGCCAAAACCTTCAAACCCCTTTATAAAAGTTTTTTTTTTAATTTCAACATTTGACATTCGACTTGGGTACTTCATACTGCCAAGTCATAAAAACGTTTCTTTGCGTTTTTAAATAATAAATGACAACTATTTTACCTGATTTTATTAAATTAACGATAGAAAATACGGAAGTGGTATAAATTAAAGAAAATGAAATAAATCACGACTTTAATCTGCGAAGTTTTATTGCGCGTGTGGTACTGTTGGGCCTGATTACCTTAGTCTCAGAAAAAAAATTACTTTATGCGCTAGAACATAAAAAGCGATTTTATGTCGCCTAAGCACAACATAAAGACGAACTTTTAGAGCATGAGAAGTGAAAAAATCTTTTTTAATTGAAAACTCTTTGGTTTTAAAAATCGAATACCATTTATTTATTTAAAAAAAGATTCTCGGTCTTGTCACAAGGTTTTGTCAAACTTGTTTAGTCGTTGAGAAAATGGAATTGACTCGAGAAAATTCAAGAGCGATGATTTATTATGACTTTCGAAGTGGTTTAACACAAAAACAGTGTGTTGACCGGATGATTTCTGCATTTAGTGATGAAGCCCCATTCAAAACAACAATTTATCGCTGGTTTGCTGAATTTCAACGTGGACGTGTCAAGCTCAGTGATGATCCCCGTCAAGGTCGTCCAAAAACTGCAGTCACCCAAGAAAACGTTGATGCTGTGCGTAAGCTGATTGAGGAAGATCGACATGTGACATACCGCGAAATTCAGGCAACTTTAGACATTGACATGAGTCAAATACAAATAATCTTGCATGAACAATTAGGTGTAAAAAAGTTGTTTTCCCGATGGATACCGCATTCGCTCTGTGAATAGCAAAAAGCGGCTCGCGTTACTTGGTGCGTCAGAACTCTTGAAAGATTCCACGCAGGATCCTCAAATGCTGTATACAACATTGTATCAGGTGACGAATCCTGGATATACGCGTACGAACCCGAAACAAAAAACCAATTTTGAGTTTGGGTGTTCGAAAATGAGTTAAAGCCAACAAAAATTGTTCGTTCACGGAGTGTTGCAAAAAAAATGGTGGCCACGTTTGTCTCCAAAACCGGCCATGTTACGAGTATTCCTCTTGAGGGACAAATAACGGTTAATGCAGAATGGTATGCTAGCATTTGTTTGCCACAGGCAGGGACAGTTACCGTTACACCAAAATTACCGGTAAAATTACCAAAACGTTAACGTTACCATACGTTAATTATTTAACGTTAAAAGTAATGTTATTTCATAGGATTTACCGGTACAAAAATAGCGTTACTTATAACGTTACTTTGTTCAAAGCTATCATAACAACGTTGCCAAACCGAAACACGTGACGCCGCGCGCCGTTCAAGCGTTCGGTTGTTCGTTCGCCGATCGGTTCTTCTAAGCGGAGCGGCAACAGTGTAATTGTTGCATAGATGTACCTACTTACGCGCTCGCCGCTCGCGCGTGTTTTTGAAGTGAAACTTCTTTACGCGCGCTTGACTTGGGGAGTAAACTGGCGAACGCGTTACGAAAAGTGTGATCGGGCGAGGTGAACGGGAGTTGAGTGGGGGATATAAGCAAGACAAAGCAGTGCGCGCGCACGTTTTCTTTCTCTCTTCCTCTCATAGCCAAATACGTATGAAGTTTTTTTTTCTTTTGCTTATATCTCGAAAATGGTGCGTCCTATCTCAAAAATAATGAAAATTTCGACCCCCTTTATAAAACCCACAAACTCCTAAAACTCAACATGTAGGTAATCATTTTTCATATTTTCCATACAAAAAGTGAAAAATTCCTTAAAAAACACGCCAAGGCCGCCCCCTCCGCGACTGCGGCTCTAAAAAACAATACACGGGGTTAGGGCAAATAAGTACCACGTGTCGACGAGTCGCGATTGTCAAATTCGATTTTTGTTGTGTCAAAATTATTTACGTGAAACTTCTTTACGCACACTTGACTTGGAGAAATGGAGAGTAAGCTGGCGAACGCGTGACGTAAGCGTTACGAAAAGTGTGATCGGGCGGGTAGGGAAGGTACGTATTTACTCGACCAGGTTTTTGCTTCCAAGTACGCACACCAGGTACCGACTCAAAATACTTGCAAGACTATAAAGTACCTTATACGGCTACTCGCTCAAATACGTAGGTACTCAACCGCGTTAGTTTTCGCAAATGCGATCATGCTCCTTATCAGTAAGAGTCTACGGAACAATTTCGTATGCAAGTATTTTTTACTTTAATGGTTTGCAAGTATTTATTTTTAATTGCGATTTTGCTCCTTATTTATAGGAGGAAGTCATTGATCAATTTCCTATGCAAGTAGTTTTACTTCCAACGGGGCTTTTGAATACCTACGCGATTGTACTTCTTATCTGTATGAAGTTATGGATCAATTGTCTATGCAGATAGAAAATACTTGAAAGTATCTCGCTCCGTCGTGCCTCGACGCTCGAGTACGTAGATACTCAAATAGTTCAACAACCGCGTTCATTTTCGCAAATGCGATCATGCTCCTTATCAGTAAGAGCACAGGATACTTAATAGTACTACGTACAGAAAGGACACTCCCTTCCTCGCCCTCATATCAGATACCGCACCTCACCCCGCACTTCGAGGTATTCGTCGCCGACTCTTTAGCAAGGGCGCTCGCGAACCGCAGCGCTGTATTGCTGACACGAACACACAATTATGCGATTTAAAAGTTTTATTTGAGTTTTAATCACGATGGTTGGATATTGTGATGCTTTTCCGAATTCGTATTTACATAAACTGTTTGTAAGATTTCGCATTTTTAATAACATGCGATTTAATAACCGATTATTTACAGATAAGTCATTTAAACTAAACTATTTTAGTGTTTTTATTTCATTACGAACCCGACTATACATATAAATAAACAATTGAACTACATGGTCACTTCATAATAATGCACACGTTCGGGCAGCGCCGCCGCCGTCGGCGTTCGGTTCCCCGACACAAATTGCTTACCGCGCCATTTTTTTACGCTACTAGATTTCACGCACACATTTGCACGTATACAAACGTCATTTGTTTATGTAGTAGTACTAGGTAATTATTTTGCGAGCGTTGTATGGAATGTCCGAGGTGTGGTAAGACTCTTACCACACCTCGGACTCTCCATACAACTCCGTAAGAGTCTACGGAACAATTTCGTATGCAAGTATTTTTACTTTAATGGTTTGTAAAAGTATTTATTTGTAAACGCGATTGTGCTCCTTATTTATAGGAATTCACGGGTCAATTTCCTATGCAAGTACTTTTTACTTCCAACAGGGCTTTTGTTTGATTACGCGATTGTACATCTTATTTGTATGAAGTTATGGATCAATTTTCGATGCAGATATAAAATACTTGAAAGTATCTCGAGCCCTGGTTTTAGGCCCTGGTTTCTTAAGGTGGACGTACTTGGAAGCCCTGGTACTCGATTTTGCAAGTACGAGCCATGTCTACGGGCTACGGGCGAGTCGAACGGGAGTTGAGTGGGGGATATAAGCAAGAGAAATCAGTGCGCGCGCACATTTTCTTTCTCTCTTCCTCTCATAGCCAAATACGTTTGAAGTTTCACTTCAGTCGTGTGGTCATAAGCACACTACTTTTTTCTAGTTTTAGTTCAGTCAGATAGCAAACAACATACAGTGTAAACGTCGCGTATGCCGATCATAGTACTTATCACAAGTCAGTGTAGAGAGGCTATTTTCGTCTCTTAAATTTGTAGTTTCTAAGTACAGGTATAATTTAAAATCAGTTTTTATTGAAAATATTTTATTGATTCGAAACAATGTGTTATACAGTAAAAAAAAATGAATAAAAAAAAATCAGCTGATCGTTCGTGTTGGAGACACAATTTTTTTGTTGTTATTTGTTTTTTATTAATAGTTGTATTTAGATAAGTAAGAAAAATTAATAGTTATAATTAGATAAGTAAGAAAATTTTCGTAATATACATAATTACAAATGATATAAAACAATCAAAATGATCGCATTTCTAACAATCTCAAACATTATTTGACGCCTCTTAATCAGTGGTACATTCGAAAGTTCTTGGGCAACAAACATACCAAAGTATTCGTTGGCAACTCGTAAATTTTCAGGGTCTTCTGTGAGTAATGTTTGAGTGCAGGCATCGTTAGATGATAAATTTGGACTTATTATGTTACTATTGCCACAATCTGTTTGAACACTTATATCTTTGGCTGTGGTCGGGTTTGTGTTGGGGATGGTGTGGTTATCTGGTAAATCATTTGTAGATAAATCTAATATCATTGTTTCTTGACTGTCTTGTATTGTTGTATTTTGTTGCTGAGATTCTAATTGTGTTGAAACATCCCATCGTTGACTGTATTCGCTATCCTCGATTTGGCTTTCTAAAATAAAAATAAACAAGATTAAAATGTGGTGTGAGACAGGGAGACGTTATCTCTCCGAAACTGTTCACCGCTGCTCTGGAGGATGTCTTCAAGGTTCTGGACTGGAAAGGAGCTGGCATTAACATCAATGGCGAGTACATAACTCACCTTCGGTTTGCCGACGACATAGTAGTCATGGCTGAAACTATGGAGGACCTCAGTACAATGCTCGATGACCTCAGTAGAGCCTCTGAAAGAGTGGGTCTGAAAATCAACATGGACAAAACGAAGGTCATGTCAAATGCCCATGTAACACCCACTCTCATGAAGATCGGAGACGCTACACTCGAAGTCGTGGACGAGTATATTTACCTAGGACAAACTGTCCAGTTAGGTAGGTCCAACTTCGAGAAAGAGGTCATTCGTCGAATCCGACTCGGCTGGGCAGCGTTCGGGAAGCTACGCAATATCTTCTCGTCCCACATACCGCAGTGTCTCAAGACGAAAGTCTTTGACCAGTGCGTGTTGCCAGTGATGACATATGGCACTGAAACGTGGTCGCTCACAATGGGCCTTATTAGAAGGCTGAAAGTCACTCAAAGGGCAATGGAGAGGGCTATGCTTGGAGTTTCCCTGCGGGATCGAATCAGAAATGAAGAGATCCGCAGGAGAACCAAGGTAACCGACATAGCCCGAAGAATTGCCAAACTTAAGTGGCAGTGGGCAGGGCACATTGCTCGCAGAACAGATGGCCGATGGGGCCGAAAGGTTCTGGAGTGGCGACCGCGTACCGGAAGGCGTTGCGTTGGAAGGCCTCCCACAAGGTGGACCGACAACCTTGTGAAGGCCGCAGGAACTCGTTGGATGCGAGACGCACAAAACCGGTCGAAGTGGAGGTGCTTAGGGGAGACCTATGTCCAGCAGTGGACGTCTTTCGGCTGAAATGATGATGATGATGAAAATGTGTTTCGTTTAAACACGTATGTATTTATTGCCCATATACTCGTAACGTAAATACCCTGAATAGTAATTATTAACGACCGATTTAACAACGATGTTATAATAATGTAGGTATACAGCGTGCGAATCGTGAAAATCGAAAACGTTCAACTAAAACAATTACAGCATTTTTCATTTTTATTATTTGAAGTGTAGGTACTTTGTGTCCGGCTTTCAATAACATCGATTTTTTTTTTACTTTTTTACTTAATTGTTTTATTGAGAGGCTTTATTAAGAGTATTTCTATTCTTTATGATCATAATTATGATATATTAGGGCAAGCCGGGCTTGATCTAAAATGTATGAGCGGCACGCCACTGAGTTACCTACATTATTATAAACCCACGTTCGTACGAATGCCAAAAACTTGAGACGTTATTTTAGCGCGCACTGGATTTACAACTCTCGGTTTGAGCCCAGCGTATAAATCCAACAACGTCTTTACGACGCGCTGGGCTGGACTCTGTCGGATTCTCAACGCTCGGGTCGAGAACAAGAGTTGTTGAGGTCGACCTGGCCCAGCAGGATCGAGATCGACACAATTATCAATCCCAAAAATTCGTCTTGTGCATTTTAAGTCATATTTTAAAAAAGGCTTCCGATTTTTTGGGATTGCTAACTGTGTCGAGATTGCTGACATGGAACACGTCTTTAGATACACGTGCACTACTGAAAACCGCAATAATTACAGTTTGACCTTGACCCGTAATAAGAACTACGGTTCAAGGTCAAATTGTATCCAGAGACGATTGGTCGACTCTACCTACACATTAACTGGACAGTGTTTTAATCAGATATATTAAATAACATACAGAAATTATGTACTTACACGTCATCCTGCTCTCGGTAATCTCTCGTAACCGCAGCACAGAAACAATATTCTATACCTACACGCCAAAATTATTTTCTATTCCAACATGATATTCTATACTAACTAATAAGACATGATATTATATACCAACACGAGCAAATCGTACTAACACTGAAAGTTCCTAGTCTCCCCATCGTCATCGTTAGAAAGGGATAGAAAGGGATGGCGTATAAATTACCGGTAAAACAATTGTAACTTTTACCGGTAATAATATTAGTAATTATGTAACGTTAACTTAGTTAGGGTATCGTTATAAATATCGTTACTTTTTTATCGTTACCATTATCGGTAACTGGTAACGCTACTAAAAAAATAACGGTAATTCGGTCCCTGGCCACAGGTCGTTTCCGAACTCCGTAAAGAGAACTGCAACCGCCGCATCATCCTCCATCACGACAATGCGAGTTCTCACACCGCGCACAGAACAAAAGAGTTTTTAGAGCAAGAAAACATAGAATTATTAGAGCATCCGCCGTACAGCCCCGACCTAAGCCCTAATGATTTCTATACTTTCCCTAAAATAAAGAATAAATTGCGTGGACAGAGATTTTCATCACCTGAAGAAGCTGTGGACGCCTACAAAACGGCCATTTTGGAGACCCAACTTCCGAATGGAATGGTTGCTTCCATCGCATCGTATGGAAAAATGTGTCAAATTTCGCGGAGAATACTTCGAAAAGCAATTAATACATTTTTAAATAGTAATGTTGTGTCACTTCCTTGATTCCCGAAATTTTCAGTGCCGCCCTAGAACCTGAAGGAAAGATCAGAAAATCTTGAAATTAGTTGACCTACTAGACTTCAACGGCTGTGGTTACTCTGGCTATAGTGGGCTTGATGCTTTGTGGACGAGGTAAATTAAAATAAAACTAGTCTCAAAGACAAAATACTTTAAAATAAAAACAGTGGCACTCCGGGAATGCCGACAGAAGTGAAAACAAAACACAAACAGAATACTTTGCCATCACTCACTGACATATCGGATAATACATTAAAACCGAGTACATCCCGAGCACAGCCGAACACACTCGAAGCGGTGTCGGTTACGGTAGCAGTGGCGCGAATTCAATGGTTTTTTCCCATCTCAAAAAATGCCCAACGCTCCTGAAGAAGTTTTCATTCCAAAAATGTGACCACAAAACCTCAACAATATCTCTCATTTTAAAGTTATTTGACTGCTGGGTCAAATTAAATTAGGGAAACTTCTCAGACGTGATGGGTATCCATACTATATCCATACTTATAATATTATAAATGCGAAAGTGTGCCTGTCTGTCTGTATGTCTGTTACCTCTTCACACTTAAACCGCTGAACCAGTTTAGATGAAATTTGGTATAGAGATAGTTCGAGTCCCGGGAAAGGACAAAGGATAGTTTTTATACCGATATTCCCACGGGATCGAAACTTATGCAGGTGAAGCCGCGGGGCGCTGCTAGTATGGTAATAAATATACAAACACCAATTTCTGGCTATTTATTAGAAAACAACTGAAACTAACACCACAAACGTCTTAATATTTCCTTCAAAAGTTATTACCAAAAAATTACCATAGTAAAACCCCTTTATTCACCCGCCTGTTTCTGCTAACGCTACAATGACGCGCCACTATCAAGTTCAGTGACTCACTGAGTCAAGAGCTGACTCAGTCGAACTGACGACTTACTATTGGTACTTCAAGCTATTAGGGGGTGAAAAGGTGCTTCAAATTGTATGTTGTAGTATTTTTTAAATGGCAGGTTTTGGGAGTTAAATTAGGTATTGTTTATGTAGGTACTAGCTAGCTGTTGGCTGCGACTTCACCTGCACATCATTTATTTATCTGTCTTTCATAGCGGTCGGTTCAGTAGTTTACGCATGAAAAATTAACAGATAGAAAGAGTCACTACACACATTTAATTTGACACATAAGTAGACGATCTGGAGATGATCTGGGTTAGGACAGTGGGTACATTTTTATCCAGGTAGTAATACCTAATAATACCTAGTAATACCTAATAGTATAATTCATATAATAACATTGCTAAATTGAAGAGTACAGCTGTAACGTAGCATGACAACTGAATAGACTGGTATTACGTTTAGTCGGTTAACTAAGTCACGTGGTTTTTTCGTTTACCTTTATTTAACTACCTAAACCTATAGAACATACAGAAAATAAACCTATAGAGCATAGTATTATACAGGGTGTCCCTGGAAGTATGGATCAAATCAAATAGGGGCGTGGGCAAGGTCATTTCAAACGTGTTAGCCAAAAAAAAAAAAAAAAAAGTAAGAAGAGAAATCGAATCGTTTTAAAAAAATCTATCAGGGCTATCAATTTATTTTTTTTAGATAGCCCTAATAGTATTTTTAGGATTATTTTCTTTGAGCACTATGCGAAGTGATTGAAAAAAAAAAAAACGGTCATAACTTGTGAACCGTAAAAAAATTCACTGACATTCTCAGGGTTAAAAAGTTTGGAAATGACCTTGCCCACGCCCCTATTCGATTTGATCCATACTTCCAGGGACACCCTGTATATTTTAAAGAAAATCCTTAAAACGGGAATAAAGTCGACGTTAACAAGACTTGCGAAAATTAATTAAAAATGCTTCAGTTGATCGTCAGTTGTTGATAAAATTAAAGATGGTTTTTTTGCCACAATATTTCTAACTAGCATATAATTTGCAATAATTATTATGGCAAAATATTTCTTACGGCCGCGACGGTTGTATGCAATATGACTGCATAAAATTAACTTTGAAATATATTGCCTAATTATTTTTATTATACGCCAAAAAACTTAGGTACGGGTCAAACTCTCACATGCAACGTGTGCGCTGCCTCTTTGGACTTCATGGACAAAAAACTTTTTTACAAAAAAAACAACCGACTTAAAAAAAAACACTACAAAGTGATAAATAACTTTAATTTCGGAAGTCGGTGTCGTTGGTTCCGCATTTTCGTTTTTCGACACCGACTTCCTTCTTTTTTTGAAGTCGGTTGTTTTTTTGTAAAAAAGTTTTTATTTTTCAGTTTTTAGTTGTACGTACCCCACACAAATTCAATTAACACTAGAAGACACCGACTAGAAGAATCATAAAAATTCGCATAGAAATGCCGGAGATGTAGTACATTTATGCATGTAACTTCGTACATAAGAATAATTACCTAATGTATTATATACTAAAACCTTCCTGAAAGTATGTAGATCACATTTATAAAATAATTATCAAAATCGGTTCATTAGTTTTTGAGAAAATCGCGGACATACAAACATACATACGGGTCGAATACAGAACCTCCTTTTTGAAGTCGGTTAAAAAAATAAGACTTGACGTCTGAAATGTGTGTTTAGGTAAGTGGATTTATTTGCTAAAATTTCACATGATATTAAATCTATTTTAATATTTATTTATTTCTGTAACTGCCCGTGACATCACAGCGGCGGGCCCTATCAGAATACCAGCGCTGCGACATTTATTTTTTAAAATTGTCGCAGCATCATACTGAGATAGGAGCCTTTTGGCCTCGTATAAGACTTTCTGTTTCATTTTTCTTTTTGTTATTTTTTTATAACTTTATTTTTTATTTTTTACTGTGTTTAGTTTAGTTTATGATCTTACTTTACGAGTTGCAATAAATAGTTTTTCTTTCTTTCTTTCTTATATATCTATGGTGTAAACCACAATGTATTTTTGTACACGAAACAGTCGTGTATGAGAACACTTGTCGATTGAACAAGATTTTGAACATGACTTTTTCTAGTCACAATCTAATACCACTTTCCCAAACTTACTTCTAAACCAATTTTCCAATGTTATTATAATTAAATTCACCAGTAGCGGCGTAAATGATTAATAGTGCTACAGATAGGGGCTGTCTGCATGTAGGACGAGCCTTTCAACATGATAGGCCATCGATACATGGGGTCGGGAGTGACTTGTAGTTTGTAGGATGGTGGGGAAACTTGGGAGTGTTACTTATTTGAGACATGATTAAGGTTATAAACATTATGCAATAAGCTACGCAATGTAAAGGAATTATTTCTAGTTATTTATTTGTACGGAGTATCATATTGAAACGCCCTTGGTCAACTGCGTTTGGTCACACATAATCAGCCTATAATGTTCCCACTGCGGGGACACGGGACACAGGCCTCCTCTCTACGAGAGGGAGTGGGCAGTAATCTACCACGCGGGCCCAGTGTACCAAAACTTTGAAGACTTGTGATATCTATCAACCCGCACTGGGTCCTCGTGGTGAGATGTTTTTAGAGGGATAATATGCCTATAATGTTCTGACTGCTGGGACACAGATCTCTCTGTGAGAGGGAGCATGTCGTAATCTACCACGCCGGGCCTATTGCGGGTTGGTAGATGTCACATGTCTCCGAGTTTTTGAAGTGAAACTTCTTTACGCACGCTTGACTTGGGGAGTAAGCTGGCGAACGCGTGACGTAAGCGTTACGAAAAGTGTGATCGGGCGAGGCGAACGGGAGTTGAGTGGGGGATATAAGCAAGAGAAAGCAGTGCGCGCGCACATTTTCTTTCTCTCTTCCTCTCATAGCCAAATACGTTTGAAGTTTCACTTCAGTCGTGTGGTCATAAGCACACTCGGTAATTTTTTGTTGTGTTTGGTATTGCCAGGACAAAGTTTATATGAACGAAAATTTCGGAAATTCGAAAAAAATAATTGCAACCTTGCCAAGCTGGGGCACGGCGTTGTAAAAAAAAAACAGTTGAAAGAGTTGGAATATTTACACTGAGAGAAAAATATTGTTGGGTGTAACAATAAAACTTTAACAGGGGAGAGCCGTTTAAGGTCGACAGTTACCACTACAACGTTTTTATTGTTATCTGGTTTTTGTTACATTAACAACGTTATCGTTCTGCGGAAGGAATTGTTAGACCAACAAAACCATTATATTGTTATCGCAACAGTCAATAAACTGATCTTGTAACAATTTAAAATGTTTTGGCATTAATTTAAGTATGTTCCTATAACAACTGAGCTTTAATAGAGTAAAAATTTTTCCTTTGTTTTTGCACCTACCGTCACATAAAAAAGTTGATAAGAATACAAACTTATGTTGTTACTGTAATGACATTAACTTGGTACTACAGCAAAGGTGAATATTTTCTACGGCAAACTTAATTTGTTAGGATATTTGTAAGTACTAAATTAATGTCATTACAGTAACAAAGTAACTTTGTATTCTTATCAACTTTTTTACAGAATAAATTTATCCTAACAAATTAAGTTTACCGTAGCAAATATTGACCTTTGCTGCAGTACTAAATTAATGTCATTACAGTAACAAAATAACTTTGTATTCTTATCAACTTTTTTTTGCTACTCTAGCAAAGGAAAATTGTTACTGTGGCAGATTTAAAGGTATGATTCCGATCTCGGCAGCACGCAGCAGTGCTGCCGCGGCAGTGCGGTCGCAGCACTACTGGTCCTCGTACATTTTCTATAGGTTTATATGAGGTTACATTCCGAGCACGGCAGCAATGCTGCGCGACATTGCTGCGTCACATTGCTGCCGTGCTCGGAATGTAATCTCGTATAAACCCATAGAAAATTATGAGGACCAGTAGTGCTGCGACCGCACTGCCGCGGCAGCACTGCTGCGTGCTGCCGAGATCGGAATCATACCTTAAGACGGCTACTCCTGCGACAGTGGCGCCATTCCGTAAAATTATTAACTACTCCCTGAAAATTGATTAAAACCAAATTTTCTAGAAAAATACTAATGAGTCTCGTGTGATTTGATACTAGAACTGGAAAATGTCTTGTTTCAATAATTGTATTGGTTCTAAATAATCTTAAGTGCTTTTCTAGATAGAATTTGGTTTTAATTGATTCTCAGAAAGTAGTTAATAATTTTACGAAGTGACGCCACTGTCGCGGTAGTAGCCGTCTCCAATCCATTACCTGTGGGAAATAATATAAAGGTTTTTAGTAAAAGAAAGTTTAAATAGGCAAATTAAAATATTTATTCAACATAATATGTGTTATGACATTAAAGATTTTTTAAACAATATAAGTACTATAAATTACTGGACTTTTGTAATGCTGAGATAAAAGTATCATATTATTGTATTGATCCTGTGACATTTAACTAATCATTATTTTGCATGCAATTGATACATGTCCTGTATAGCTAAACATATTAGTTTGGGGCTACAGAATGTTATTTTCATTAAGTGATGGTGGTCCCGACACTTTTACAGCAAAATGACAATCCCACCATCTTTGTTGAATACCTATTCATTTTTATTAAATATTTGTATAAGTACTGTAAAGTAATAAAATCGTACTAATTGTGAATTAAATCCTAGACACAAGAAATATTTAATAAAGAGTGGATCCTGTCATTTAACATAAGTAGGTACATGAAAAGGTTCAAAAACCAGTACAATTTTTAAGTGCAGCAAAAAGAAAGTGAAGCGAGAATCAGACACTAGTCACACCGCGCATCGATCGACATAGAACAAAACGGCACAATATACATCTCCTGCGTCGGTTCGCAGTTTCGTCTGTTCTTCGTAAAGTGTAATCAGTTTTGAGGAAAATATTAACTCCATGATATAATTATCTAACAGAACTTGAAGACAAAAACGTTAACTTTTCGATAACGCAAAACAAAAAAAAAAATATTAGTTCCTAAACTTCCTAACCTATACTGAGCGTCAGCTCAAAATTCTAGCATGGAAGTCATCAACATGCTTATAAACAATGTCTAATTACTTTAGAAACAGTGTTTTCAATATTTTAGATGATTTCGTGGTTGATGCACAACTTTAAGTACTTATATCTAAAAAGTTCTTATAATCTAACTAATATACAGGGTTTTACAGAAAGGGTATATCAATACAAACGGGTTGAAGAGTGTATCTGGTCTAGAATCTCTGTACAAAATTTCAGCTCAAAAGCATTAACTTTGAAAATGCTTAATATTTTTTTATTTCGACATCACGGCGCTGCACTGGCGCGCGGCGGCGTGATGTGCCTGTACTAGGCGCACAGACACACTACAGATAATGGATGATGACCCTCGTAGTGCGGTGACGCGTTTGTCTTGATTTCAATTTAATAAACTATCGAAATAAAAAAATATTAAGCAATTTCAAAGTTACTGCTTTTTAGCTGAAATTTTGTACAGAGATTCTAGACCAGACACACTCTTCAACCCGTTTGTATTGATATACCCTTTCCGTAACACCCTGTATAAAAAAAAAAACTCCTAGCAATTATAGAGGTTTGAGAAACGTGATGACAAATCACTATAGTTTATTCAGTGTAAAAAAAAATATATGATTCATATTTCACAGTATGTCAAACATTTTTTTTACACTTTAAGGTCCACTTGCAGCAACATTTACTAAATCTCGATTTTGCTAAACCTAGATTTTGCTCATACGAATATGTCAAATTTTTAAATCTACATTTAATATTTTGACAGTTTCATAAGGGCTACATCTAGGTTTAATAAAATCGAGATTTAGTTAATGTTACTGCAAGTGGGCCTGAATTACTCAGAATTGTATACTAAACTAAATTACTTAGTATCTAATACAATAATAAGTAATCATAAAAAGGTTACAGTGGCTTACGCAAAATGACATATTATTAAGGCTGGCTTGGTATACCTCTAGCTTTAATCAACGCCTCTCTGTCACTGCAGTACCTTTCGACGTCTGAAGCAGTTGCAACACGCCCGAGAAAATCAGACCGAACTTCTTCTCTCGAAAGTTTCCACACTTTTTTGCGCGGCATGCAGATGGTAGGCATCTGTCGTAGATGAGTAATTATTGATAAAAATGCAGCGACGTTAGCCTGCTCCTCTCCCACTGAAAACAAAATAAAATAGGTACTTGTTTTCATAAAAATAAAATACGTACTTTTTAAATTACATGATAATAATAATAACTTGTTTTGGCAAGGAAGAAGAAGAATAAGTTCAATTAGAAATTGTGCTTTACTCACCAGATGCCAATTCTAATAAATCTAATGTGGGTTGGTCGACTCTCGGGAGTTCCCCTTTAGCGGCAAGTAATTGTAATAATTTTGTTTTAATTAACGGAAATTTCTCTACGAACTTGTTATTTGCGCCAGGATTGATGATTTCAAAATCTTCGGAAAGCTGAAAAATAAAATAAAAATATTAAAAACTGATTAAAACCAGGTAAGTACTTGTCAGCTACCTACTAAGGTTGGTAAATAAAAGTAGCTTCAAAAAGAAGGCTTCGGTGTCACTCACCAATTTATATCCATTGGGTAATCCCAGTGCGGGAAAAGTGTTAAAATATTCTTTGAATGAAAGTGTCACGAGTAGTTTATTTCGTAGGTCTAAAGTAGCTTTCCATTTTTCAACCACCACCTCGGGCGGAGAAGAAGAACTTTGTAGCCAAGTTAGTTGCTCGTCTAAAGATGAATTCTCAGTGGAAGAGGTGATTTTAAAACCGTCAGGAAGAGGTCAAACTCTTTTATTTCCACAATTACTAGCTTGCCCTGAGCTGTGACCACTGTCGCATTCACTGCTACCGGTGCTGCCTTTTCTTTTACAGCCTTCAGGAGCCAATGATCTTCTGTGCGTAATAAGTCGGTTATGTATTAGGCCACTCGCTTGAATCACTTTTCCTGCGATGACTTTGTATGGCACGTAGTATAACTCAGTTTTTTCACCATTACATTCTTGACTTATCTCATAAGCCCATGGCATCCATACATCTTTTCGAATAGTAGAATTCAATTTCTCCAATTTTTTAAGTTCTGATTGGACAATGCGTTTAACAATGTAAGCCCGATCACGAGAGTTCAAGCCGCCGCCTTTTTCTGATGTTTCTAACAATTTTTTGTCTGTTGTTTTTGCATTTAGCAGACGTCGTAGGATTTTGTTTGTGTCTTGAATAGGGTCTATATTTAAAAAAAAATCTGCGTTGTCAAAGAATCCTGCTTCAGGCTCCAGTGAAAATGAAATATCATGAAATAGATAAAATCATTATTATATATATCAATTAATAAATTGTGCAATGGCCATTTTCTAGTGACTAAAAATTAATCAATTCACTTTAGTTGTCTTATATTATGTAACAGTTTAGTTGACCATACATGACTAATTGAATTGCAAGTAAATAAGAACATTGTGTTTTAAAGTTTAGGTAGGTACCTGAAGTGTTATATTTTCTTTCTCCTTTTTGGGTACAATGACAGTGTTTTGCCAATGAGGTATAGCGACACTTGTGATGGAACTTCCAGAAGCTGATGCCAATATTATTGGGTTCGCAATGTGTTGCAAACTTGTCTAAAAACAAGAGAGTATGGAAATAAAAGACTAAATATAATATAATAAAACAAAAAAAAACAAAAAAAAAAACAACCTAATGACGTGTGACTGTACATTAGTTAAGTTAGGTACAGTTTAAACATGTTGGGGGGCTTAATTTTACGTTTAACATACATGACTAAAAAATGCAAATAAATACGAACATTACTGTTTTGTACTTTACCTGAAGTGATACATTTTCTTTCTCCTTTATGGGTACAATAACAGCGCTTTGTCTATGAGGTAATGCGACACTTGTTGAATTTTCAGAAGGTGATGCCAATATTATTGGATTCGCAATTTCTTTCAAATTAGTCTGAAAACAAGAGAGTATGTGAATAATAGTTATTTATGCAACTGTCGTACCTATTATAAGGGGTATTAAAAGTGTCACATGAGTGTTTTAATACCTTATTATGTACAGTTGCATACAAGACTTGTATCTACATCCATGTTATGAATCCTCTATAAAAGTTTCTGAAACAGTTTTTTGCAATACTAATATCGAACAAATATGGCAGCCGGCGGCATACGCCGTGAATTCGAATAACCTTTTTTTTTTATTACGGCGCTGTGGTAGTGAATCGCGCGTGCATGACAATGTTCTTTTTCGAAAACGAGTTGCATAATGAAATTTAGTACAATATTATAACTAATAACACTCGTTTGGATGATATTATGGTTACTATGACACGGGTTGTTTTAATGTTGGCAATAAGCTAACTGTTTCAGAAACTTTTATAAAAGATTTAAGTATAGCATAGGTGTAGATAAAAGCCTAATAAATAACACCTAGCTTTGAAATCGTGAGTTTACATTAGATAAGTTACAATTTGACCGTATTATGGAGAAAGCAGTAATGTCGGGAAAGTATAAATAGAGTTATAAGCATTTTTCCGTGGATAGTTGCACTTCGGTTGTATATTAATTATACATACTACTACTTACTTATTATTTATTGTACATTATTACAGAAAAGTGCAACCATCGACAGAAAAATGCTTATAACTCTGTTTGTACTCACCCCAATTGCGTAACACACTATCAATCGGAATCAGAATCATTTCGAAGCCAATTGCTAATCCATTGCTTCATAAGTTCGAAAAATTTGTCTGCTCAACGCGTAAACAACGCAATGAATGTTGTTGAACTGTCAAAATGAAACCGATTCCGATTGATAAAGTGTTACGCAATTGCCCCATCAAGAAAAATAAAAGGATACTTACCGATCATATGATCAATGCACTTTTCAGTAACACCAATTTTCACTAAAAAGTCCCTTAATTCTTCATATAAACAGTCTACACTCATTTTTCAGTGCGTATTCATGAGCACCCGTAAAACAAATGAATGCCAAATAGATATTGTTGCGTACAGCACGCAGGTACGCGATTAGTCGGGGTAAATGAGAAACAGTTGAGTTAAATGTTGAAAAGTGTGAGGCCTCGCTACGGCGAGATCGCGTCGGGTGCAGCCAGGTGCAGCGTGCAAGCTATACGAGATCTGAAGACGAACTAACTGCGCGTGACGCGCGCGCGCGTGCGATGTTCGTTCGCGACTGACTAGTTTAAACTAGTTTTCTAAGCACACACAGATATTATAACAAAGTTTTCCATTCCCCGCTACTACCCGCATACCGTCAAATATTTTTATCACAACAACGTTTATATTGTACGTTGTTAGATTGACAGCTTACGTTTGAACTCCATAACAAACGCTTTCGATGTATTGACTTTGTTACCGTATTTACTTCACATTTATTTAACTTCACAAGATAATCCTGTCATCACAACAAAATAACTTGAACTTTTTGGCAGAGACTAATTGTTTATTGTTCGTGCTACAAAGACAACTTAACAAATTAACTTTGTTGCACACTTGTAATAAATTTACGGCTCAACCAAGTTAGTTAATGTAGTTAAAATAACAATGCACATATTATTATTATAACAGTATTTATTTTGTTAGATTAGACTTCAATATTACATCAAAATATACTTTCTTAAAAAAACAACGTACTATTGTTATCTATAAGAACTTTTTTATGTTAGCAAATTGCGCGCTGTTCTTATCACAACAAACCCAGAACAATAAAAAAGTTGATATGTAAACTAAATGAGCCTGGATGTTGTAACAGAGGTTTTAGTTTCTACAACAGGAAAAATTTAGCAAAGCTTTTATTGTGA
The DNA here is from genome assembly GCA_945859645.1 of Amphipoea oculea. Lineage (NCBI taxonomy): Eukaryota > Metazoa > Arthropoda > Insecta > Lepidoptera > Noctuidae > Amphipoea > Amphipoea oculea. The sequence continues at coordinate 1,653,150 of OX243886.1, read as the reverse complement.
CTTTGTTAGCCATTATTTTTCTCAGTGTACTAAAGTTGCCAAATAACAGAAATAAAAGCACTATTTATACCTGTAAATATTCTCATGTTATAGGTAGTTTCTTAAGGAAGAGAGTTCACACACACTCGCACACTCGGTTTTTTGGTTCTAGGACATGCCGGTATCCTCACGATGTTTTTCTTCACCGTTTTGAGAGCAGTGGCGATGAAATTATTTACACAAAGTCACGTTTGGTCATGCTGATTCGCAATAGGTGACTTAGGGTCTAATTTTTGGGAAAAGAATTTATAAACATAGCGCGCTCAGTAACGCGTTCTCCAAGCTTGGTTATTAGCAGCATGCTATTTACTTAGTGCCTTATTGAGTAGTGAAACAGGAACACAGGCGACTAGAACTAGAGGATCAGGGTCTGTCGGTCAGTGGGTCGTCATAGAGGCGGATTTGCCTGTGCCACACATGTTGACTGCGTAGGTTTTCTTTGAAAAAAAAACCGAGTGTGCTTATGACCACACGACTGAAGTGAAACTTCAAACGTATTTGGCTATGACAGGAAGAGAGAAAGAAAATGTGCGCGCGCACTGCTTTCTCTTGCTTATATTCTCCACTCAACTCCCGTTCGCCTCGCCCGATCACACTTTTCGTAACGCGTTCGCCAGCTTACTCCCCAAGTCAAGCGTGCGTAAAGAAGTTTCACTTCAAAAACTTTTCTATGAAACAGCAGATTTTTTTTTTTTTATAAATTCTCTAGAGGGTCTAGAACCATGTGTCCTGAATTCTTGGTTTCAGTTTGCGCCTCAATGTTCATGTCACCCTGTACGTCAGTTAGGTTAAAGACAGGTACATCAACCACCATTATCTGCCTGCTGCAGTGCGCAGGCGTGCACTTACACGTGCTAACAAACGCACCGGACTCACTGTGACCTCTACACATTACAACACCATCTGCAATTCCTCTCCCATTTCTCATATACTGTTTAAAAGTTTAACATGACATACCTACTCTTTAATTTTCAAATGGAAATGGCTTATGGTAAGTGCATCATTCATTTCTGATTCGATCACGTAGGGAAACTCCAAGCATAACCCTCTCCATTTCCCTTTGGGTGACTTTCAGCCTTCTAATGAGGCCCATTGTCAGGTTTCAGTTCCGTAAGTCATCATGCTCTGGACACGAGTGGGGAATGTGAGTCGAGAAGTTATTTCGTAGCTTCCCTTTCGTGGTTCAATTTGTAAATAATCTAATTACTTATACTAAAATAACTTCTAGTTCCTCGGCACATTAGGTAGTCGACAAGGTCACCGACATTGACAAACTGCAGTGCCGCAGCACAACACCTAATTACTTTGAAATTCTGCTCACACCTTGCTATAATACTGAAGGAAATATTACCCATATTTTAGACGTATATTTTCTCTAAAATATTACCTATTTGAGCGATATTAATTTATGGGCCGATTGCATCACTAATCATTAAGTGCATTTGGCAATCAAGGAATTTAAAGTATCATTCCATTTATGTCAATCGAAAAAAACTGTATTTAATGGCAGAATAGACGATCATGTTTTATATTTTAAAAATAATTCAAAGAATAAACCTTAAATGACAACTTTTTTATTTTTTGAAGTGAACACTTCTTTTGGCGCGTGGGCATTTTTTGAGATGGAAAACACCATTGAATTCGCGCCACTGTTACCGTAACCGACAACGTTTCGGATGTGTTCGGCTGTCCTCGGGATGTACTCGGTTTTAATGTATATCCGATGTGTCAGTGAGTGATGGCAAAGTATTCTGTTTGTGTTTTGTTTTCACTTCTGCCGGCACTCCCGGAGTGCCACTGTTTTTTTTATTTGGCCTACACTGTCCCACTGCTACGCAAAGACCTCCCCCAAATCCTTCCAGGCATCTCTTTCTAGCAACGATTAATACTAGCAATTTGTGCTGGCTAAAATAAAATAAAATCTTTTATTAGGCCCATAATATCTAAGTAGGTACTTAAATCTAGCATGCTAAATCCTTATTTACTGCTGGCGAAAAATCGATTATAATGTTCAGTAATGACTTTGATTACAAGACCTTGTAGTGGTTTTCACCTTGTAGTAACAACTTATACATTTAGGTAACTTGTCCTTCCTCTCCCGAATTGGTATAATTATTGTGCGAATAGCTAATGCCGTAATTAAAATAAGCATAATATTTAATGGAACTTCAAATAAATTCAATTTTGCTAATTTTGTTAAAATTATTATTGAACACTCTAATACAAGTAACTAAGCTACGGTGCCCCGACCAAACGGGTTAGATCTATGACCAACTACGCGCGAGCCGAGCGAGCAAAGCGACCGGTGCCGCGGCAGCGTCTGGCAAGCGCTACATCCAAGTTGGTCGCAGTTACTTGGCTATACTTCAAATAATTCCTATTTTGGGGTCCTAAAAATATCTACTAAATAGACAAGTAACTGCGACCAACTTGGATATAGCGCTTGGCGGCCGCTGCCGGGCCCCGGTCGTTTCGCTCGCTAAGCTCGCGCGTGGTTGGTCAAAGTTCTAACCTAATCTAACCCGTTTGGTCGGGATATCATAGCTTAGTTACTGCGACCAACTGTGAGAAAAGGCCAGAAAGTTAAAAAGAGTCTCATCTATTAAAAAAACTGTGCATCATTAGAAGTTTAAGGAAAAAGTTTATTAGAGGTTCATCAATTTAAAAAAACACTACAAAGTGAAAAATAACTTTAATTTCGGAAGTCAGTGTCGTTGGTTCAGCATTTTCGTTATTCGACACCGACTTCCGAAATTAAAGTTATTTTTCACTTTGTAGTGTTTTTTTTTTGAAGTCGGTTGTTTTTTTTTGTAAAAAAGTTTTTATTTTTCACTTTTTAGTTGTACCTACCCCACACAAATTCAATTAACACTAGTGCATTGAAGAATTGAAGACACGACTCGAAGAATTATCAAAATTCGCATAGAAATGCCGGAGATGCAGTACACTTATGCATATAACTTCGTACATAAGCATAATTACCTAATGTATTATATACTAAAACCTTCCTGAAAGTATGTAGATCACACTAATGAAAGAATTATCAAAATCGGTTCAGTAGTTTTTGAGATAATCGCGGACATACAAACATACATACATACATACATACATACATACATACATACATACATACGGGTCGAATACAGAACCTCCTTTTTTAAAGTCGGTTAAAAAAGTGTACATCCTTAGGAGGTTAATAAGTTTTTAGAGGATCAATTAAAATATATGCCAGTCAGCAAGGATATCTGTGGTCTTCATTCAATCTGCCTGCCTTTTCCCAACAATGTTGGTGTTGGCTTCCAGTCTAACCGGATGCAGCTGAATACTAGTATTTTACATGGAGTGACTGCCTATCTGACCTCGAAAACCCAGTAAGGAACACGATATCCCTTAGTAAGACTGGTTGTCAGACTTTTGGACTTCTTAACTACCCGTAATATCTGGAAAGGCAAAATCTGTTCCATGTCTAGAAAAAATCGTAAACTTCGGTCGCATTGTAGGATCAATACATATTCGCCTACTCCTATCTTCGATTCAATTAATCCCAATCGCACCAAGGCTGAAGTTCAGCCTTCGTGCTGAACTATATAATAAATGTGAAATACTGGGGACTTTGTGGGGACAAAACCAAACTTCACACAGCATGTGTACACAGAAAGATCTTAGACAGTTGTTACGTGAAGTAACAACTGTCAAAAATCTACGAATGCTATCCGGGACCGACGCGGACGTCATAACGTACTTTCGGAGACACGGAGGGGTTTTGATATAGTAATGGATTGTCACTCATCCACAAACCGACCGCGGCAAGCGTAACTTAACCATCGATCGACCAATGCAGCTGTTATCATTTAGTCCCGATTTTAGTCTACATTAATTTACATGAAGAAGTGGAGAACTCTTCATAATGCCTTGAGCTTGAGCAAGTCTAGACTATTTAGCCGCTTCGAACTGTGCAAGGCCATTTAAACATCGTGTAGAATATTTAATCAAGATCTGTTGGTCGTTTTTTGAATACTAAATATTCTTGATAATTTTCCCACCATTTTTTGATAAAATAAATCAAGGTCGAATCAGATCTATACAGGGTGGCATGGACGACCATGGATTCAATACATGATTGTGAACCCCCCTTTTTTTGTGGATGAGAAATCATCGAATGACCCCTCCCGCTCTGGGTGGAGCGGAAAAAAATCAGTTTAATACCAAAGCACAGAATACTTAAAGTACTACGTACAGAATGGCCACTCCCTTCCCCGCACTAACATCAGTTACCGCACCTCACCCCGCACTTCGATGTGTTCGTCGCGCGTCGCCTGCTCTTTAACAATGGCGCTCGCATACACAAGAACCGCAGCGCTGTACCTACCTACTGCTGACACGAACACATTATTTTTTTAAAGTTTTATATTTTGTGTTAATCACGATATTGTGCATTATTTGGACGCTTATCATCATCGAGGAACGATAAAGACAGGAGTTTCTTTCGGTTCCCGAAACATGAAAGAAGGTAAGGAACAGCAACTCAAATATCCTTTAAACCCATAAAAAATAAAAGCTAGAATATTACAGACAAACAAGTTTATTTCCATAATTTTCTCTATTATTCGTTTATTTTCCAAGTTTTCTTCGTTTTAGAACAATTAAAACTTCCGTAATATTAACATATCAACTATTAAATTATTGCTCTCTCTCTCTTTATTGTCTTAGTTATGTCTCTTTCTTTCACGTTCTATTCGTTCTTCGACTTAAAAAGTAGTACAATAGAAATGTTATTAATTAGATTTCTGCGAGTACCTAGTGTCGCGGCGCGCGGCGCCCCATTGTTGCATACGTTCGGGCAGCGCCGCCGCCTACGCACTACTGGCCGAGTACTGCCAGCCAGCCCTACTAGATTTCACGCACACATTTACACGTATACAAACGTCATTTGTCAATGTAGTGGTAGTAGGTAATTATTTTGCGAGCGTTGTATGGAGTGTCCGGGGTGTGACCAAAGTTCAATACCTACTTGACCAAAATGTATGAAACAGCTGATTTTTTTTGCGTGATTTCAGAGTTGGTCCCATAGCGAAAGTTGTTCATATTCATGGGTAGAACACCCTGTAAAACATTGGAATCGATAAAAAAAAAATCATCCCCTGTATAAGGGCATGATGATAATGATCTAGTCAAGAGCAGTCAATTTTTAAAGACATAAGACACATCAGCTAAGTTAAAGTCAATTTTTCGACGCTATATTTTAGTTTTTGTATAGTTTTAGTTAAGTTAGGTTTTAATTTTGTTATTTTTGTTAATTAAGGTAAATTACATTTATTTAAAATGTAATTTATTGCCTCCTAACATCAAATCGATTACTTTAGTCGATGAAAGATTGCAAAAAGATATTAGTTAGTTTAATTAATGTACATAATTTATGTTCCATAATACTCATGGGTTTCCGTACTAAAAGTGTGTTTTTAGATTGTTATGATAAAATATGACCCTTGAAAAAGTAGAACGCGGAGCTGCTAAGTTTTTTTATGGCGTATATTAATATTATATTTTCAGGTTTGTAACTAGGTTTTTAATACATGAAAACTTTTTTAGAATATAGCACGATAATATGTCATATTTTGCAATTGCTGTAATAATGCTGATTCTAAATAATACTTACTTAATAATAAGGTAATAAAAATCCAATATATGACCACACAACACACACTTTAACAGTATTTTTCAATTACAAAACAATTATCAGTCACTATAGTTCACATTTTTGCTAATATTTTACAAAAACACCCATTTAAAACGTCATCATTTCAATTTTATTTTGAACACGTAATATAAAACGTAAATTGCCACCATTTTAAATTTTCTGGCGCGAAAATAAATCGTAGCTGTCATTTTTGAATTTTAATTCCACTCACACACACACATAAATTTAAAATAACAGATTAAACATTGTTTCCTTGTGAAAAAAGTACGAATGAAGGTTAGATTTCAATTTCTGGCCCATGACGCGAAAATTTTGCATTTTTAACACTTTTTGCACAAAAATTCACACATTTTAGTATTTTAGACACACAGATTTTGTTGTTGGCATGTTTTTTGGTATTTTTTTGTTAAAAAAGTATTGTTTATTATTGTTATGTTTCCAGTTTCTAAGGCTACGCTATGTCTTACAAGGCAGTTGTGTTACAACTGACCATTGTGTGAAGAAATGGGGGGCGAGTGGGTGGCCCAAGAGGGTGTGCTGTTAATCACATGGGGTGGAATAATTTTGTTTTTTAATTACGCCAAGGTGCGTTCGGCAACGGATTTTACTGTTATTGGCGCTATTTTAGGTTACGATGTCATGTTCGGAAAATAAGTAGTTGGTATGTGATGACTTTATCCGACACCAAGGGAAATGAGGAAACGGGATATTCATTTTTTTTTTAGAAATGAGTTTGATAATGTTGCAACCTTTTTGGAATAAAATAGGCCGAAAAACTGATTTTTTTTGGCTGGAAAGAATCGTTTATTACCGTTGGATCCCGTTTTTTGATCCCGTTTTTTAGGTATTACCGATGGATCCCGTTTGCTATTTCCGTTGAATCCCATATTATAACAACATGTGTACATTTCAGAAGAAAAGTGATTTACTTTTATCAAACACTAAAAAGAGATTATTTTTAGTGGGTTACCCGGAACCGAACTAGTTAGATTAGGTTAATTATTAAAAAAAAAAACAATGCTAGGTTAGGTTAGGTTAAAACTGTGACCCCTACGCACGAGCCGAGCGAGCGAAGCGAGCGGTGCCGCGGCAGCGGCCGGCGAGTGCCAGAAACGACTAGATTATATAGAAAATAAGTTGTTTGTGAAATAAATAGTATACGAAACGTTGGTTGTAAACTAAAAATTTGTCAATGGAGTTTTGGTGAATCATTAGTGAACCCCTCATTTTATTATAAACAATTTTGTTGTTGAAAGTACCCGCATTCATATTTTTTTAAGCATTCGGGATCCAACGGAAATACTTTTCGGGATTCAACGACAATAAAACGTATATTCTTGCATTTTTTAAATTCGGGATCCAACGGAAATACATAATAATGTTTTGCGGGATCCAACGCCAAAAATATTAAAATGGGATTCAAAAACCAGATCCAACGGTAATAAATCGAAAGAATCACTTATTAAAAAACACAGTCCCTAAGTTAGAAATTTCAATACAGTTCGAAACCTTGTATTAGTACTGTATTTAAAAGGTATTTAAATAATTTCGTTAATTAAAACTTTTGTATTGAGTGAATTCGCTACACATTGTTTATGCGATGTTAAACCGCGGTGCGTGGCTGCCGCGTTGTGCTTGTGGCTAATTTGCAAATGTCTGATGTTGGGAGATTCACGCTAGGTTTATTACAGGAGGGTGAGCAGAGTTCTTGGTGGCATTTTAAGATATTCTGTTTATTTTGTGTTAACAGAGATACCTAAATGTTCTGCTGTTTTTACAGGGTGAAATTGAATTCATGGGCATCCTTTTAAGGGATCATTGTAATCATCATTATGAACAACTTTTACTATGGAACCAAACCTAATATCGCGAAAAAAAATCAGCTCTTCCCTACATTTTGTCGAGTTATGTGAACATAAATGCAAGAAACAGCAGATTTTTTTCGCGATTTTAGGCTTAGTCCCATAGTAAAAGTTGTTCATAATGATGAGTACAATGACCCCTTAAAAGGATGCCCATGAATTTAATTTCACCCTGAATATATTAGGATTCTTCCTGTACCACACAAGAGCCGAAACTCCCCAAAAATCATCTGTAGACAATCCAAAATTATTTTCATGAATTGGATTTATGAATTTCAAGAATTGGATCTGTGACCCGTAGCAGTCGCTAATCGTTCAGCCACTGCACCTAAGAAACTTTTATCAAGTCCATTCATTCCGAATCATTTCAGCCGAAACACGACCACTGCTGGACATAGGCCTCCCCCAAGCACCGCCACTTAGACAGGTTCTGTGCTTCCCGCATCCACCGGATTTCTGCGGCCTTCACAAGGTCATCGGTCCACCTTGCGGGAGGCCTTCCTAAGTCAAGTCAATTACTTACAAAAAATGTATACTTACATCATAGAGCACAATGCTATGTGGTTGTACCTCATTTGTCGACATCATCACCATCATCTCTTCAAGCTAGTCTTGAGCATTTGTTATGATTTGTGTGATTTGTAACGGCCGAGACTTACGAGTTGCAGATCGTGGGTTCGAACCCAAGCAGGCACTTTTTTTTGTTTTAATTGAAGTGAAACTTCTTTACGCACGCTTGACTTGGGGAGTAAGCTGGCGAACGCGTGACGTAAGCGTTACGAAAAGTGTGATCTGGCAATGCGCACGGGAGTTGAGTGGGGGATATAAGCAAGAGAAAGCAGTGCGCGCGCACATTTTCTTTCCCTCTTCCTCACATAGCCAAATACGTTTGAAGTTTCACTTCAGTCGTGTGGTCATAAGCACACTCGGTTTTTTATTTCATCACTACTTCTCTCAAAACGGTGAAGGAAAACATCGTGAGGAAACCGGCGTGTCCTAGAACCAAAAATTCGAAGACATGTGACTTCTGCCAACCCGCACTGGGCTCGATTCTGCAAGCGTTCTCCGACAGTTGTTTCTCCTTTGGACTGATCACCGACAGTACGTTTCGTTTTTGAAAGATTCGTTGATAGAACGTTTCACCTACGTATGGATGTTTCGCCGACAGAATGGTTCGCATTTTTTTTGTTTCGTGGTAGATTACGGCCCACTCCCTCTCACAGAGTCTTTTCATTATGGACGCTTTTAACGTTTTGCATCGTTCTCACATGTATAATTTTTAACATGAATGATGTAACCAAGACTTGTAACCACATTATTTTGATTTAAAAGAGTGTCCATGGAGTTTCTTGCCCGTTCTTCTCCATAGGTACCTACGCTTTGAAATGGGCAACTAGCTTCATTTTTTCTGACTGACTGACTTCTTGACAATTCAAAAGTGCCTGTAAATGGTTTAATTGAAATAAATGCTTTGAGTTTGAGTTTGAGAGAGGAGACCTGTGTCCCAGCAGTGGGAACATTATAGGCTGATTATGCTAGATAGATAGGTAGATATATATATATATATATAGATGCTGAACTTGTACCTACTTATCTCCATTTCACTCAAGTCCACCTTACCTAAAGCTTAGAACTAGTAATTCGCAACATTTTAGCTAAACTACATAATAATTTATATTCGTTTGAAAAAAGTCGAAATCCAGTGGAGTTTATTAAGTATAACACAAGTAATGTATTCTAATAACGTTGTTTTCAGGGCCGCGTATAAAATGGAACCTTGTGCTGAAGGATGTAACCATTTGTTGTGGCGACTGTGTTACGGGCTTCATTAGAATGTTTCTATGTTTTGACCATTTTGTTATTAAGTTGTAAATGATGGCCGAACTATTTTGTTGTAGGATATTGCCGACAGTCTCTTGGGTACATTACCAGTCGACAGCGATGCGGATGAATTTTTCGACGCTATATTTTATTTTGTGTATAATTTTAGTTAAGTTAGGTTTTAATTTTGTTATATTTGTCATAACATTGCGCTTGTACCTATAGGTATAGAGGTACGAGGAACAGGGTGTAAAGTTCACTCACACTCTATAGAAAAGGGAGAATCCTCCGACCAGACGGGTGTCGTGTCTGGCGAGCAACTGCCCGATGATTCATGTCGGGCCGTTGTATATGCTAATTGCGCGGTAAACTCTGCTTGCGAGATGCAGGATTTTGCGTGACGTCAGTATGACGCGTTGTTCGTTTGTGACGTTGTAGATACCGCTACACCTACTTCCCGGAAGGTCAGGCAGAGACGCAAGCATTACTGGTGAGTTTGAGATCTGGATTATATTCCCAGGTCGGGTGGTTATTGAGTTTTTCCCATTAGGAGCCTGGTTCTGTTGGTTGATGGCAATAGCTCGCTCCCTTAGATGGGAATTTTAAACAAAGGTAACTGGTGAAATGTATCGTGGGTGTAGGACATTGTGTGTTATAAAAGGCTTCCAAAGATTTTCCGAATTACTAGGCTAACTACTAATAAGTTATAACTAAGGCTGAGCACACACAACAACGCGCCACGGGACGGGGCGCGGGACACGGAGCCCTCCGTGTTTATTGAATTGCAGCTGAAGATATAGTAGATTACATCTTCAGCATTCCTCAAATCCTCATCAAAGTCATTTCTTGTTGGATATGTGAGGCCAGTCCATTCAGACGATTCGATTTTGTTTTACTTTTACCGTTTGTTTGAGGCTGTCCCGTTTTGTCTGTCCCTGTGTCCCCCCCCCCCCTTGGATCCGCCCTTGCCTGTCATCACCTGGATATTTAATAACTAAGGTCAATCGCCGATATTAATTAATATTATTTAGGTACTGCAATCTTTCAGTACTTACATTATCTAGATAAGCAGTCTGTTATTAATTCCCGCGCGTTGGGTGCGCCTCTCAAAGTAATAGAGCATACCAATTACCTTAATGTTTCTGCTAAACCTTGAGTTTTTAAAGCTTCCGATACGATTTTAGGGTATCTAAAACATAGATTATAACATAACCACAACAAAATTACGCCAGAATTCTTTATTTTTTGAGGTTTTACGACTTTTGTAATAAAAGGCCTTTAACCAAACACAAATCCAAACCCTGACATCTAGGTCTACTTAAATCGTTTTTGTACCTAAAAGAACTAAAGCCGGCGCGTTTTTTTTTCACGTTTTAAACAATACAATAATGAAAACAAATTCAATAGACCGGTACGGGTTTGTGTGAATTAAAATTGTTTTTATGATTGTTTTCTTTTATTTTTTTTTTATATTTTTAATCACAAGTAATTCAGGAACACCTTATTAATCATAAAGAAAACCTTGAAAACTTTTTATCCCTACTGGTAGCGATAAACGGAAAAAAAAATCCAACTATCCCAACCAGTGCGGATCAGTAGGGACATATGGAGCAAAAGGTTCCATATATCCCTACCGGTAGCGATAATTGGAAAAAATCTCCAATTATCCCTACAAGTGGAGATATAGCAGTAGGGATATAAGGAACAGGGGTTTTTTTTCAATACATCACCTTAACCTCCTTACTAATAAACGTTGTATAGCGTCTGTTTAATTACACAACGCTTTGTCTTCTTCTTTCGAAAGTCAAATTACTGACGACTGAAAGAGAGAAATCGGTGTGTAACTATTCATCTGATATAATACGTTTATTAGTGAGGGGGTTAATTCATTACTTACAAAGAACTGAGTCGTATCGCCATCGAATCGTACCATAAAACCACGAATCTGCAGTGTTTGGCTGTAGGTACCGACTAACTATGTAGGAGCCGGGCTGTCGGCCCGACCGCACCTACGATGCAGTCTAGAGCTAATGCGAGCCTCGTCTGTTATGACGTTAAAGGTAATTAACGGCATGAGCAGTGGTGACCCGGTGGTATCGGCCGCGACTTACGAGTTGTAGGTCGTAGGTTCGAACCCAGACAGACGCTTTGTGTCAATTATTTCGTCACCACTGCTCTCAAAACGGTGAATGACAACATCGTGAGGTAACCGGCATGTCCTAGAACCAAAAATTCGAAGACATGTGTCATCTACCAACCCGCACTGGGCCTGCCTACTCCCTCTCACAGAGAGGTCTGTGTCCCAGCAGTCGGAACATTATAGGCATATTAAGCCTCTAAAAGCCTCTCACCACGCGGGCCCAGTGCGCGTTGGTAGATGTCACAAGTCTTCGAAGTTTTGGTGCCTAGCAGTGAAACAGTAAAGGATGAACGAAAAAAATATAACGTGGGCTAAGTATTCTAAGCAGCTAACTCAATTTTTGGCTTAACTCACTATTTAGTATCAAATGAAAGAGACAATTCTATTTTTTTATTCTAAAGATACAGTTAAGCAATGTTGTGCAATATCGTTGGCACATATACCTACCCTTCCAGGTGAGTTACGGCAGAAATAGGTGAGGTTTCTCTTTCATATGATACTAAATAGTCAGTTAAGCCAAAAATGGAGTTAGCGGCTTAAAATTCTTAGCCGACGGTATGTGATTTATGATGCAAGAGTGAGTGAGCTCGAAACTTTTAGCACCCGACCTCGGATGGGTTATTTTCTTTAAACCATTTATACAGAAATTCGTTACCGTCAAGATGGAGGGACCAAGTCTTGGATTTCAAATCGGCCTACATAAATCTACTATTTGCTACATAACCAATAACTTTAGCTACCTCAATGTATACCTACGTAGTTATTTAAAAAAAATCATTGGTCCTTCCATTTTGACGTCAAAATGGAGGCTACCTCAATGTACTGACGCCAGCATATCAAGCTACCCGAAGCTGTCAAATTTTCCCAATCAACTTTGAACCTTATGCTTTAGCGACAAAGTTGAAAATCTATTAAAGAAATTTGATAGATTGTAGTACGCTGATGTGTTGGCGTCTGTGCATTGAGGTAGCTAAAATTTTTGCACAGATAGCAAATAGTAGATTTACAGTATTAATCTGTTACTTTTTTTTAGTGTTATATCTCTATTTACGGTTTCAAAGGTGATTGTAGCTCTGTGTAGGGATTGGAAAGGTTTGTCTAAATAAAATGTTTCGTTATATATATTTCAATCATTCATTTATTACCTTGAAGTAATGAATACAATGTGTTGGCAGCTACCCACTGCGCAGGACGACGAAACTAACATAGTTATATAATTAACTATTCAAATATTATTCACAAATTAAAATTTACAAAATTCTGTGACACTGGAAAATTACCTAGATATGTACAAAAGTATTGGTAGTTTTTTTTTTTTGCTTTGTTTTATTGCTTTTGAAAAACAAAAAAAAATATTATATGCATTTTATTACCTAAAATAAAAATGTCAGTTAGGAATTTGTAAAAATACATTGATTGGACATTATTTTTCATCAATTTCATAAAATTTTTATATTAATTATATCGAATCAAACACCAATGCTTTTGCATCAACCCGTAAAAACTATAGAATACTAATAGAATACAATAATTTGATAAAACAATAATTAGATCACAATTTAAATTGAACTGAATACAAATAATATTATAATTACACAATGTACAATTCTATACAACTTAATATTTAAGCTTATAAGCTGGTTTGACCAAAGGAAGTCGAAAATAAACGAAAAATAAAATTGTTTCATTATTCCCAGACAAAATTTATATATGCTTTCCTCTTTACCGTTAGGGTCAGATCACACCGAGATGGCAGCGAAGCGGCGAGTAGTTTCAGCGTCATATAATTTTAAACTTTATCTTCATTATTATAATACATAGTATCGCTTGAGAAACTTGAAAAGGTTGGCGGCCGCCCGCGGCGCCGCGAGCACTCCGACGACACAAGTTTCTCAAGAGATTCTATGTATTATAATAATGAAGATAACGTTAAAATTATATGACACTGAAACTGCTCGCCGCTTCGCTGCCATTTCGGTGTGATCTGACCCTTAGCCTAACGATGTCATCTCCTAAATGTTTGGTCAGACTGGGGCGCGGGCGGGGCGCGGCGAACTCAAACATATACACTTCCTTTGTGTGTCCATATTGAGCGGGCACGCGGGCGCGGTAAGCGACGCGGGGAGCGCGCGGGCCACTCACGCCTAGTGAGTTCATACAAGTGGCCGCAGTGGGTGCGCGGGCGGCCCGCGCGGGGAGCGGGGTTCTCAAACTAGTTCGAGCTTTTTTCTAGCAAAAATAAGTTTTTTTTCGTCCATATTATATTATTTTAATAAACACTGGACACGACAACACGCAGAACGCAGTCGCGCTCCACTGCGGACAGGCAGACCGTGCGCGTTCCCGCACTCGCGCCGCTCCCGCCCTACGCTGCAGTCTGGCCAAGCACTAAAGAAGGGGGGTTATGTTCTCCGGTGAATATATTAGTATTCTAATGAATGCGATTATTGGTCAGTTCAATCATTATTTTATTAATAGTTAAAACACCGTTATTAGTTAATACTTGCGTTAAGTGTGCTATACTATTTGGGTTGGATGTCTGAACAAACAAAACCAAAGGGGATTGAAGAAGGGAGCCTGGCATACATAGCCAACCATTTTGATTTTTTTTTTTTTCAAAATGGCGGAGGGTTGGTGTGCCACAGACCTTCAACGCCCTTTAACACCACGGTAAAATCATTAGGATAGCCCATCCCATGACCCCATTCCTCCTGTAAATGGGCCTAAGCAAATGTCATAAGGCAGAAACTCCCATCATGCCGATAGAAATAAGTTACGATATCAATCGAAGACATCGTACGACTAATTTGAATAACTTCAGAAAATCTTTGGGCAACTTCACGGTACTTTAGTTCTTATTGCCAGACATAGTAGAAACTAAATCGTACGATATAATCGATTGACAGAATCTAATGATCGAATTTTAAGGCTTCGTGCAGAGCATACTACGCTCCGGTTTTCTGACGACATTGAATTAAATACTTTATTTTCAGCGGTTTGAAGTGCAAAATTGAATGAACATCGACAGAGATATTTAACGGTTTTAAGTGTCTATCTTTTGCACTTTAATTCGGTAATAATAAAGTTTATTATTCAATGTCACCAGAAAATCCGTTATTATGCCTTGTACCTTTAGGACACCGCAACAAAAATACAGTTCTTTAAATGTTTTAAGGTTCTTTTTCAGAAAAACTATAATTATGATCGATCATTCCTAGGTCATCAGCTAAACGATAATAAGGCACCAAAATAACTATACAGTTACTAAAGCTACTGAAATTTAATGGAAAACAACATAATGACGTTTGAACATTTTAAACACACATATAAATGCTAATTTTAATGCGATCGTGTTTTAAAAGATAATGCTTAAAGACAGTCAGAATTAGTGAGTAATCTGAAAAGGACACGTTTTGGGGGCAATCATAAACTACGTTTTGGGGGCAACCACAAACTAAGTTGAATTCAACCACAAACTAAGATTTTGGGGGCAACCACCAACAAAGTTTTGAATACAATAATAAACTAAGTTTTTGGGGGCAACCACAAACTAAGTTTTGGGGGAAACTACAAACATAAGTTTTGCGAGCAACTACAAATATAAGTTTTGAGGGCAACCACAAACTAAGTTTTGGGGGCAACTACAAATATAAGTTTTGGGGGCAACCACAAACTAAGTTTTGCGGGCAACCACAAACTAAATTTTGTGCTCAGAATTATCAATTTCCTTAAAATATCCACCACATTCTAGAAATTGAACATCCCGGGAGTTGTAGGATTTGGACATGTAGAAATTTGTTAGTACGGAATTAAGATATTAGAGGAATTAGATTTCAGGAAACAGGGAATTAGACCGGGAATCGGGCAGTTCGAAATTACTAGATATTTTGGGAATTGCACGTTCTAACCTATTATTGGTAGTTATAGGGATGATCGACTTGAGGAAGCTGTTGCGGGCGACAAATTCTTCGAACATATGAAGCAATGGATTAGCAATATCCTTCAAAATGATTCAGATCATGTTGATAGTGCGTTACGCAATTAGGGTGCTGTTTATATTGTAGCTACTTATCCTGACTGCCTAAAACATTATCTACTGTTTCTCAGGTATTTGGAGTAACGGAATCGGAATTCAAAACGGTATAAAATAAAATATTTTTTACAACTCGTATAGGGATTAAATAATTTTGGCAGTTTTCTTATAATCTGAATTAATTTATTATTAACCTTTTGAACGCCAGAGTATAAACGTATCGCCGTACCCCTGACGCCAGGCCACTTTAACAAAACAACACACACACACACTTAAAACAACAAATTTCTCGATATTGGTGGTTTATTTACATTAGTTTCATGCAATACAATATAGACGGAAGCTTGAACTTTTAAATTATATAAAACACACAAAAGTAATGATTAAATTGCTTATTTCATAATATGGTACGACCCGTGCGATGTGTATTTTGTCATATATTTGTGACGTTGGCGTTCAGGGTAAGATTTCGTTTGTCACATATATGTGACAATGGCGTTCAAAAGGTTAATAATAATCTTTCGCCAAATTATTTCAGACATCCGTTTTGAGGTCCACTTTGGACGTGTTACCGGATTTACGGAGTTCTCAGATCATATTTTTTTACGACACATCCGCTAAGATTCTATAAATGTGCAACGGAATTAATATCCGGAGATCCGTGCTAAAATCCGTGACTACTATTTTATTTTACTAAAAAATAATACATACATTGAATTAAAAATGCTATCAATTCATTAATTTAGACGGAATAAAAATAATAAAAAAAATTAATGACGATAATAAACGGAATTCAGTATCTTAACATTCATTGCTCATTAATATTGAGCATACTGAAGTAAAAACTATAATACGAGTCCAAAATACAAGAATATTTATCTTTGACAGAACAAATTATCCATAGTAGCTGTCAGATTATATTTGTCTCTTTTCAACGCATGGAGCGCACCTAGCTTTGTCTCTCTCTCACATATGAGATACATGATTTAAAGAGGCAGCACATGACAGATGACTATGACTCGCTCTCTTTCATACGTCTAATGATTGTATAGCGTCATCTCACTCTAAAACTTTACAATTGGACTCCTACTAAAGTTTCAACATTCCCACACAGTCATCGTTTGAGTTATTCTTAAAAACTTGTAATAATCACATGTCTTTTAATACAGACTTCAATATGGCGCCTTCAGTGTTTCTCGTCTGGTTGACACCGGTGTCTAGACTCTGTGAGAGCACTCTTGGTTCCCTGTCGGAGTCTCGCGAGAGTTGGGAGGAAGTTTCAATGGCGTCTATGTTTTGGAACAGGAGGTTGTTTGAACTGTTTGATGCGGTGCGGCTGTGACCTGTTCTTGGTAGATTTGGTGGAGGTCCTGAAAGAGATAAGAGCATGTTAGTTAATGAATTACATCGATCTATTATCATCTACATGTCTCTATCTATTGTCCTATCGCAGGTATGCTGGAATATATTTCTTATGAAATAAGCATCACCTTTGTACCTATTTTTCTGTTTTATTTTGTGTCTGTTTATACTTATACAGGGTGAAATTAAATTCATGGGCATCCTTTTAAGGGGTCATTGTACTCATCATTATGAACAACTTTTACTATGGAACTAAACCTAAAATCGCGAAAAAAAAATCTGCTGTTCCTTGCATTTATGTTCACATAACTCGTCAAAATGTACGGAAGAGCTGATTTTTTTTCGCGATTTCAGGTTTGGTCCCATAGTAAAAGTTGTTCATAATGATTTATTTATTTATTATTTATTAAAACTTTATGCACAAGTAAAAAACTGTACAAAGGCGGACTTAATGCCTTGGGCATTTTCTACCAGTCTACCTTAGGGTGATGCAGAGACAATACACAGTAGGTGCAATAACAGAAAAAAAAAAAAGAAAATATTTATAACTAAGGACAAGAATAAATACATATATACATACATAGGTACAACAATATATATATTATATATAAATATAAAAAAAATAGTTATGAGACATAGATAAGAAACCCTACAACAACTTAATTTTGAGACGAATCTGCCAACCAAATGATGAGTACAATGACCCCTTAAAAGGATGCCCATGAATTCAATTTCACCCTGTATATGTGTGTACAGTCAACAAAAGAGATAAGTACGCAGGATCGTCGGATACTCGTATAGTTGAAGTTTAGTTAAATTTAATTTGATAAATGAGCTGTTTGTTTTCTATTAATAAAATAAAATTTTATTCGAGAACATCCATCGGTTTCTTACTAAACTTCAACTATATACGACGATCCTGCATACTTATCTCTTTTGTTGACTGTACATAAATGGTAAAATAAAATACAGGGTGTTACGGAAAGGGTATATCAATACAAACGGGTTGAAGAGTGTATCTGGTCTAGAATCTCTCTACAAAATTTCAGCTCAAAAGCATTAACTTTGAAAATGCCTAATTTTTTTTTATTTCGACATCATGGCGCTCCACTGGCGCGCGGCGGCGTGATGTGCGTGTACTAGGCGCACAGACACACTACAGATAATGGATAATGACAGACCCTCGTAGTGCGGTGACACGTTTTTTACGATTTCAATTTAATAAAGTATCGAAATAAAAAAATATTAAGCATTTTCAAAGTTACTGCTTTTGAGCTGAAATTTTGTACAGAGATTCTATACCAGATACACTCTTCAACCCGTTTGTATTGATATACCCTTTCCGTAACACCCTGTATATAATGTCTCTTTATTAAAATTTATTTGTTTAGTTCGATCGTTCATAACCATAATATATTTTTTAAAACAGCCTTAGTATATGTAATTAATCCTTACCTATAGTAGAATTCTTCCTCGAGCTAGGCGTAGTACTCCTACTTCCATTACCCTGCGCCAATGTCATCATGTTCGGCAGCGCAGCCCTAGGCCTGGACTCGTTCTGCAAGAACTTCACGAACTCGGCCGCCAAGCTGTCGGGGGCTGTGGTGGAGCGCGACAGGCCGAGGCGCTCGCACTCTTGTTGGTTGAAGTCTAGGACTGTGGAGAGGACTCGGAGGACTTGTGTTCTGAAAAGAGGTTATGTTTTAATTAAACTTTTACCGTTTTTAAGTTTCCTAACTTGAAAAAAAAACGGAACGTTTATAACATCAGTTACAACTATACTGCACTAAAATGGCTTATGTTTAACTTATCACCAGATAAAGTAAAATATAACATAAAAAAACACTTTTTACTGCCAAAAATAGTAAATGATCACCAAAATTAAAACTACATTTTATTGTAAAATACCTAGGTAAAGGTATTTGTATTCTAATTTGCTCGCTCTTGCATCCTATATCGACGGAGCCCCGCTTCGTGGGGCTCCTATTTCTGTGTAGAGGGTTTACAGTAACCTAACCAAACCTAACCTCGGGGTACCCAGCTAGAACTATTGTAATTTTAGACTTCATTTTTTGGTGTTCAATATATGTTTTTGGTGATCATTATACTTAACCCCCAATAAAATTGCTGAGCGGTGAGCCTGTAATCACGTTTGGAACAGTGTCAAAATATCAACAAAATAATTTAACAAAAAACATCACGGAAAATATTTCGTGAATGGAAGTTTGTTGGTCCAGAGCGAGCGCTGAGCATCGGGTACTGTTTGTGATTCCCAAGTCATAAAAATTTTGAAGGGTTTCCAGCAGCCCGGAGTCTGGATTTGCGCCCAGTTGATATCAATAAGCTCGCCCACTATTATATGGGACTTAAACATTACTAGCGAAATGTGTGTACTGTAAAGACGCCAGCACATCAAGCTACTACAAATCTGTAAAATTTCTTTAATAGATTTTCAACTTTATCGCTAAAACATAAGGTTCAAAGTTGATTGGGAAAATTTGACAGTTTCTGGTAGCTTGATGTGCTGGCGTCTGTACATCTGATAGTGAAAGTAAAATTATTTCTGTAACTGCCTATTCGGCCCTATCAGAATACCAGCGCTGTGACATTTATTTTTTAAATGTCGCAGCATCATGCTGAGATAGGAGCCTTTTGGCCTCGTATAGGAGTTTCTTTTTATTACTTTTTTTATATAACTTGGAATTTTTGAAGTGAAACTTCTTTACGCACACTTGACTTGGGGAGTAAGCTGGCGAACGCGTGACGTAAGCGTTACGAAAAGTGTGATCGGGCGAGGCGAACGGGAGTTGAGTCGGGGATATAAGCAAGAGAAAGCAGTGCGCGCGCACATTTTCTTTCTCTCTTCCTCTCATAGCCAAATACGTTTGAAGTTTCACTTCAGTCGTGTGGTCATAAGCACACTCGGTTTTTTTTTACTGTGTTTAGTTTATTTTGTGATCTTCCTATACGAGTCGCAAAAAATACTTTTTCATTCTTTCTTTTCTTTCTAGAAATTAATACTGTGGAATTCCTTACTTGTTAGAACTATTTCCCCCAGCAGTCATGACGTAGTTGATGACGAGGTTCTTCACCAGGTTTTTATCGACCTTATCCTGCTGGTTTGATATTGCGTTGTAATACCGCTCCTCAGCCGCTGCTACAGATGTCTGGAGAGTCCGAACTGTGTAAGCAACAAAGGAACAGATGTAATAAATTAATTGACTATATTACGAAGTCAAAACATATTTCTTGACGAAAAACCAGATAAATTTTCAAGAAACTTCCGTTAGCTAAATGTTGGAACCTTTGACGTAAGAAATTTGAAATACCGAACACTAAAGATGGTACTCAGTACTTAAATTTTGATCTTATGTGTATACTAATAGGGTTGAAGGTCTGAGTAAAACAACCAAACTGTATACTGTTCTACACTAAAGAATATAAAGGGAGGGAGTCCAGCAATTAATGGATAACCTCTTATGGGGTCATTGTACAGTCACGTCTAAAAGTATGTATACACTTGGCAATTTTCAATTGCGATTTTTTCGTGAAATAACGAATGCAACGTTGAAATACGACACTTAACATAAACCTATGAATTCGAAAATACTATTTTCGTAATAACATAAAATTTCATTCAAAAATAAAGGAGAAAATCGCCTTTGAATAAAGCCAAGTGTATACATACTTTTAGACGTGACTGTACTTATAATTATGAACAACTATTACTAAGGGACCAAACCTGAAACCTGGTTCCATAGTAATAGTTGTTCATAATGATGACCCCTGAAGAGGATATCCATTAATTACTGGACACCCTGTATTTGGTAAAATTCACAAGACCCCTATCAAATCGTTGTAAAACAACGCTTGCGAGTGCTAATTCGACGCCAACGCCATCTAGTAACGTCTTAGACAAACTCATGTCGAATACAATGTATTTTGTTGAACTGATGAGCGGCTTTTGATTGTTTATTTTATTTATGCATGATCATTAACAAGAAATCCTTTTTGATAATCCGTATAAAGGGTATTGAAACTTGCCATTTTACAAACGATAGTAAATATTCTAAACATGGAAATAAGATACAAAACACACACATTTCAATAATTATACACAATAAAATTCATCAAAGAGCAATAAAAGGATAAAAGAAAACTATTCTACTCTTACCATGCATCTAGCACATCTTCGCTCGAAGCTTCGTTGCGTGTGCGCACACGACCTCAAAGTATTATTCAGCCACTGGGTAGGGTCCCGAAAACCGCTCACACACTTTTTAAAGACATCCGTCACATTTTTCATATATGAAACTTTGCAAACACTAAATACCAGTCGAAAGCCTGATGTTGAGGTTATTTTTGTCCACTGCTGGACATAAATGTTGGTATAGAACACTAGCAACAAATTAAGAATCGCTAGGCTATGTGTAAGTGCTAAATCCTAATAATCTTTCTCGTCCACTGTGCATGATGATATTATCAATGTAAACTACAATTTGTTTACTTGTGCAGTTGTCGTATATTTCCAATTTGAGGTTGTATAAATGAGAAACATATGAACAAACTGCAAAGATCGACAAATTGCAATAAAATTGCATGTTTTAGCCATTTAGGCTGTTAGATAAACTGCGACAGTGACTTTCACATCTAACCCCCTTACTAATAAACATTGTATAGCGTCTGTATAGTTACACAACGCTTTGTCTTCTTCTTTCGAAAGTCAAATTACTGACGACTGAAAGAGAGAAATCGGTGTGTAACTATTCATCTGATATAATACGTTTATTATGTTGATAAAACCTTTTAGGCAAATCTTGTCAGGAATTTTCTTCGACCGATATTTTAAGTGAATTTTGAGCTAGTAAACAAATCATTAATGATAAAAACTTATGTGTGAGCGACTCCCGTCTCCCTTTTATTGATTACACCAGTACCTGAAGTAATACTCAGAGGCAATGCGGCGATAACGGTGATCTTCTACGTTCTAATCTTCTACGGAACTCGGAGCATTCAAAATAAAAGAAAAACGGAACTTGTTTTGGATAACGTTTGTTTCAGAAATATATGAATATAAAAATCTGAATATACCTTAAACTTTACATACTTTAAGGCTCACTTGCACTACAAATAACTAAATAATAATTAGCGCTAAATATATTTAAAACATCAACTTGTTGCGTTGAATTACAAAAGATTGACAGAAAATGAACGATGCTATAAACTTATTAGGCGCTAAGAGTATTTACCACAGATAAAGATATACCTAGATAACGCAAGTATCACGAACTGTATGAAAACTAAGCGTGCCACTTTTTGACTACCTACTATGACGTCACAAGCTCGCGCTCTCTCGCTCACGCTCACCCAGCCAGCAGTACGCAGGACTGAGCGCGAAAGTGGCGACTTATGATTTTCGAACGTAAGCTGGTGCGATTTTTGGCACGCGAAGTAGTTGCTCTTGCGTTATCTAGGTGTATCTATATCTGTGGTACTTACTGTTTCAAAATCAAAATATTTTATTTCACATAAACCTACATGGGCACTGAAGAAACGTCAGAAGCTAGCTATTTATAGTGCAATCAGGCCTTAGAACGAAAACATTGATATAATATTCCTTGCTCTTTATTTCAAAATTGGAGGATTTATTTTACTTTAAATAAATCGGTATCCAAAACAAGTTAACACAAAAAAAAATAAAAAAAAAACAACACAGAACATTCATACAACAACAAGGTGCTGCAAGACGGTAAATTGCATGTGCTTCATGGAAATATAATGCGTTTGAAGTTGGGTCTCTCCGATAATGTTTAATTTTAGTCTTTACAAAACAATAACTTGTTATTAATTTTTAATTCTAACCAATAACTCGTTAATTGATGGCAGATTCAAAATGAATGAAGAATAACTTCAATTTTTTTTCACATGATTTTTCTATCACGGTAATAACAGGATTCATATTTCAAAAAATACGACAACACTGAGAGTCTCAACTCCAAAAAAACATACACAAAAAATTATCAAAAAAAAAAGCGCAAAATAAAAATGGTGAAAACACATAGACGACACGACGTGAAGCCGATACCCTCAGTCAAACCCCATATGGTAATCTGAGTTTCGCGGGCCCGCCATTACCATCTGTCAAAGTGACAGCTGTCAGAGTGACGTCTATCATAGTGACAGATGACGGCGGCCGCTGCGTTCAAAACCTCACAGTTACCAAATGAGATTAAACCGAAGTAGGCGGAAGCTCTGGTCTTGATTCTTGGTAAGCTGCTTGTTTTATAGCATACAGCGATGGAACACATTTCTATGATTTGTATACGATTCTAAGATATTTACTTTCGTACAGTGACATTATTTATACTTGCTAATTGTTGAATTTATAGTTACTTTTTACAATTTTTTCTTATAAAAATATTAATTTTGACTTTAACGATTTGATTTTAATTTTTTAAAAGGTTCGTTCTTTACTTTTTTTATTTAATTTTAAACGCCATGGACGAGGCGCTTTCCGCAAAAATAGCATTAAGCTGTGTATTTACTAGGCAACAACTGCTCATTTCACATACAATCGCAATAATTTAGATTTTTTGTGTAGCAACGTTTTTTGTCAACTAGATGCCAAACAACGAAACTAGAGTGATACAAGAATACTTTGGCGCCTGGATGACATTGTCAGGACGGTCACAGAAATTGTATTAAAAAAACAAGATGGCGCCGCCAGCTCCGATTTTTGCCACGCGCTAAAAGACCCTTGGTAACAATTATTCTAGTCTTTGTCTCGCATTGTCAGGAGGTTCCCCTCTCTGGAGCCCTGACCGCCGGTAGCTTGGACCCTGTTCCCGATACAGGTGGGCTAATATTTTTTTATATTCTAATATTTAAAAATATATTTTTTATATATTTAATTGAATAAAGGAGGTAATTGTTGTCTAATAAAAACAAAGCTTAAAAAAAACTGGCCAAAAACATAGACAATTATAGACACACGTGTAAGCTGACACATAAAAACAAAGTTATTGACTGACTTACATGTGTCTGCAGTAATGTGCGAGCCGAGACTCAGCCGCATACCAACTGGTAGTCTGGGAGATATCACCCCAGAATTACCAGCTGATATTTGGCCGGGAATCGATATTAGACTGGTCTCTACTACGGCTTTATGGCTATGGGTTTGGGTGGGTACCGATTTGTGATAAAGCAAAAAGCTATGTCAAAATCAACATCAAATAAATAACATTTACCCGTAAAGATAACTTATTAAAACACCTAAATTTCGTCAGTTATTAATAATGCTCATACAGGAAGATTTTTTCATCACCATCCAAATTTTTACAGGGTGTTCTACCCATGAATATGAACAACTTTCACTATAGGACCAACACTGAAATCACGAAAAAAAATCAGCTGTTTCATACAAAAGTTCACCTACTTGACCAAAATGTATGAAACAGCAGATTTTTTTTTTCGTGATTTCATAGTTGGTCCCATAGTGAAAGTTGTTCATATTCATGGGTAGAACACCCTGTAAAAATTTGGATGGTGATAAAAAAATCTGCCTGTATATGGTTGAGCTTATTTCCATCAACCGAGGAAGAATACACTCTAGGCTGCTATTGAGAATTTCTTAAAGAAAAACACAATAAAGCTTTGTCCGTTCGAACCCAGGACCTCACGATCAGTAGTTGCGCTTGAGACTCCTAAACCACACGAGGCATTCAAATAAAAATTATAATTTTTCTACGAAATATTTCCGGCGGAAATCTGTCATTAATGTAAATTTTTTTTCAAGTTTATAAAGATTTAAATCACAAAAAATTACGGTTGAATTTGCGAATCTCAAAAATCAGTACCCATAATTATATTACAATGAAATCAGTCAGATCTAATCTATATTACAAAACACGACACTATGTATTAGGGTTGCACTGACATTAAAAGATAAATCAATTAAAATAGTCATAATCACTAAAAAGATCGACACAATACGTTATAATCACAAAATTCAAACTAATTTTATAGCATTCAAATCTAATCTATAGAAGTTTTCTGGGATTTATTTTCGTTGTATCGGATTGTGGAAATGCATTTGGATATCCATTTGAATTAATCTATTTTATCTTTCACAGTAATAATAATTATGAAATTGTCAGAATATAAAAAATCGGAAGGTATTAGCATTATTTTTTTATATCTTAATCGTTATTTTTGTTTCAAGAACATTTAATCGCTAAATATACAGGAGGCCCGCTCCACACAACGAGTAAAAGTAGTCGACCTCCCTCCTGGACATGAGTTACCTTGGGTAACCTGGAAGTCTTTAAACAGACTCCGGACCCAGGTTGGCCGAAACAAGGAAAACCTGTTCAGGTGGAGATTTATAGACAACTCCGCCTTGGAGTGTAAATGTGGTGGTGTTCCACAAACGATGGGACACTTAATATCGTGCCCTGCGTATCCTGTCAGCTGCACGTTACAGGAACTGATGGACGCTAGTGATGGCGCCAAACAAGTGGCCGAATTCTGGGCCGAGTACATTTAGATTGCTATCGACACGCTAAGAAGAAGTAGTCGCACGCAGACAATAGACGCGTACGTACGGTGATTTCAAACAAATACCAGTCGCGAGTGCGCTTGTACTTGTTGTACATGAAGCGTGTCTATGTGTGTGTGTGTTCCCTCTCGCTTTATAAAGCAAACCTTCTGTACCAAAAGGAAAGGTGCTATCAAATGTCATGGTAGCTGTGATTGGTTAACCAAAATAAAAACAACCAATCATCTACTTGTCAATGAAATTGAGAACCGCGAAAACTGACTCTCAAAAACCAGGGCACAGGGGCTGTACTATGAAGCCATCATGATTCCGCAGCCTAATTGCGGAACGCCAAATCGTCAAATGATTCTGATCAGTTGGCTTCATTTCTATCACAATTGGCTTCATTTTACGATTTTCGAATTGCGAAACTCTAGTTTATTATGAAACCAATAATATGAACGTTAAGGCCCTGCGCAGAAACTAGAGTTTCGCAATTCGAAAATCGTAAAATGAAGCCAATTGTGATAGAAATGAAGCCAACTGATCAGAATCATTTCACGATTTGGCGTTCCGCAATTAGGCTGCAGGACCTAAAAAGGGATGGTGCTATCGATCATGTATAGCCCCGTCTCTCTTTCGCACTAGAATCATGATGGCACTAAAATGTCATAATACGGCACCCTAGGTCACTGGAACAGACAAACAACTATGACACAAAAAAGTAGCGTTATTTCTGTCAGTTAGAATATAACCATAATTTGTGGTAGATAAATTATTTACTATTTGTTTAATGAATTTTAGATAATACTTATGTACAGGGTGTTACGGAAAGGGTATATCAATACAAACGGGTTAAAGAGTGTATCTGGTCTAGAATCTCTGTACAAAATTTCAGCTCAAAAGCATTAACTTTGAAAATGCTTAATATTTTTTTATTTCGACATCACGGCGCTGCACTGGCGCGCGGCGGCGTGATGTGCGTGTACTAGGCGCACAGACACACTACAGATAATGGATAATGACTCTCGTAGTGCGGTCACACGTTTGTTATGATTTCAATTTAATAAACTATCGAAATAAAAATATATTAAGCATTTTCAAAGTTACTGCTTTTGAGCTGAAATTTTGTACAGAGATTCTAGACCAGATACACTCTTCAACCCGTTTGTATTGATATACCCTTTCTGTAACACCCTGTATAAGCACTTGAGTGAGATACCAGAGATACAGGTTCATTCCTAGTTTAGGTAGAATCCAATTATTTTTACCTACACCTAGTATAAGGCTCTATTTTTGTAAATATTTATGAAAATCAATTATTTCAATAAACAATTTCAACTAACAACTGACCAACTCCTTGACTAGTTCCTGTTAAAGATTTAATTAAAATAAATGCCTATTTGACAAACAAAAACATATGGGCATCCATAAATGCACTTCCACAATCCTATACATCACTCCACTTTTTACCCAGTCTAACGCAACTGTCTAATAAAAAAAGAAACTATGAAACATGTACTAAACATAATGGCGGCTATCGCTGTCTCGCTTTAACATCTGCAGTCTGCGCATAGTCTGTGTCATTTTTGTTATGTTGGTACAGTTCGACACAACTTAGATGTAGCATCGGCAAAATTCGTAAAAACGATCACATCCGAAATAAGTGCGCCTTCAAAATCACCAATCTAAAGTAGTAATAAAGATTTACGAATTACGAACGTTTTACGAATTATGCCGATGCTACATCTAAGTTGTGTCGAACTGTATTCAGTTTTAGTACAAGTTTCATACAAGCGACGTTTTCATCTTTTTCTACGGGACTCCCGTTTCTTCTTACAGATTACTTACTCTATGTTTTTACCCATCAGCACCAAACATACCTTGTTCCTTCAAGTCGTTGATCTCAGCTCGCTTCGTTTCCACCTGGTCACCGAGTCTGGATGCCGCTTGGAGACCAGCCAAGGACTCTTCGAGTTTGCTGTTGAGTTTTGAGATCTCAGTTTGAAGACCCTGGTTCTCGCGTTTCAGCTCCGCAATTCTGTTTCTGATTTTTTCCGTCGCGGTGTGTGTGTCGCGTTCTTTGTCTGGGGAAGGTATTGTTAGTAATTTAGCATTTAATCTACACAAATAAATAAAATTTAAGTGGCTGCTTTTAATATCAAAATAACAGCTTTTTATTAAATGCATATGAAAGTATACAGTATTAAAAAAAAAACACAATTTTTTAAATATTTTCTATCTCTCGGTCTGTTTATTCCGGCTAATCTCCGAAACGGCTGGACCGATTGATTTTGACGGGACTTTCACTGGCAGATAACTGATGTTAGATGGAGTAACTCTTTGATTTTAGAAAAAGGATTACGGTTCTGCGCAAAAAACAAACCCCATAAAATCCAATCGTGCATATTGGAATTTTATGGGGTTTGAGTTTTAAATATATTTTTAGTCGGGGAAGAAGCAACTGTATATTTATCTGCAGATGGATTGTAGGTGTTTCCTGAACAATTATTAAATACGGCCAAATTCTCAAACATCACGGTTGAGAATTCAACACTGACAGTTGTTAAGTTTTATGTAAACTTTTATCTACATCCATGCTATGAATCCTCTATAAAAGTTTCTGAAACAGCTTATTGCCAACATTAAAACAACCAGTGTCATAGTTACCATAATATCATCCAAACGAGTGTTATAATGTTGTGCTAAAGTTCATTATGCAACTCCTTTTCAAAATAAGAACATTGTCATGCACGCGCGCTTCACTACCACAGCGCCGTAATTTAAAAAAAGAACTTATAGGTTATTCGAATTCACGTCGTATCCCGTCGGCCGCCATTTTTATTCGATATTAGTATTGCAAAAAAACTATTCCAGAATCTTTTTTTAGAGGATTCATATCATGGGTGTAGATAAAGTCTTGTATGCAACTGTACAGACGCCAGCACATCAAACTACAACAATCTGTCAAATTTATTTAATAGATTTTCAACTTTATCGCTATAGCATAAGGTTCAAAGTTGATTGGGAAAATCATAATGAGGTATTAAAAAAAACAGTTGCATAAATAACTATAATGAAACACTGACCTAATTGGAACTGCTCCAGCACAACCTGAAGGTTGGTAAGCGCTGCTTCACTCCTCTCCCTAGCGTCCTCCGCTTCGCCCAACTTCGCTTGAACGTCATCGCGTTGTTTCTCGAGCAGTTTGATTTGATTACGATAGGTTTCTACTTCTTGGTTCGCTCGGATGCTGAAAATAAGAATAAGGCGGTGGTGTGTCTAATGCTAACATAAACAAGAGTCTTTTTAACAAAGCAATGTGAAGAGCGGGCGTTTTGGGGGACTGTCTTGTGTTATTGCAGAGTAAGCAAACTGAAGTGGCAGTGGGCTGGCCATGTCTGTCGAAGGACTGATGGCCGGTGGAGCAGACGAGTCCTGGAGTGGAGACCGCGTACCGGCAAGCGTAGTGTGGGACGCCCCCAGCTAGATGGACGGACGACCTAAAGAAGGTGGCTGGATGCGGAAGGCGGAGGACAGGGTGCTGTGGCGCAGTCTGGGAGAGGCCTATGTCCAGCAGTGGACTGCGACAGGCTGAGTTGAAGGATTTGTCAGTATTCGTGTAGATCAACTCAGAACTTGACGATCGCTTATATTAGGACACCTGGTATATCTTGGTATGTTCAGAATTCCGTTTTACCTGTTGCTAGTATAAACGGTGCTATTCTGCTTCGCCCGCTCCTCAACTTGGTGCAGCCTCGTCTGGCACTCCGTGAGCTTCTGCTCCGAAGCCATCAACTCCTGGGTGTAGTTCTCCTCCGTTTCCACCAGATGGCGCCGCAGACGTTCCAACTCTTTCACGGAGTTCTGTTCTTGTTCCGACAACTGAAACGTGAAAATAAGTTTTTAACGTACATATCAATCATTCCAATTTATACCTTATCGCAATGACATAAGAGGCACGTTACGTGCGCCAGAGGATGTTATTATCTTTGTCATCACAATTGTATTGTTCGAAGAGCTTGGGTATAGTAAACCAATATTGAGCCAGTTATGTTTAAATCACATGTAATAAGGGGCGAATCTATTGCTATTACATAACATAATCAGCCTATAATGTTCCCACTGCTGGGATACAGGCCTCCTCTCGGTGGGAGGGAGTGGGCTGTAATCTAACACGAGCCCAGTGCGGCTTGGTAAATGTCACATGTGTTCGAATTTTTGGTTCTAGAACATGCCGCCGGTTTCCTCACGATGTTTTTCTTCACCGTTTGGAGAGCAGTGGTGATGAAATTATTTACACAAAGTAAGTGCCTGTCTGGGTTTGAACCCACGACCTATGGCTCGTAAGTCGGGGCCGTTACTACTGAGCCACCAGTGCTATCCCATATCCACCGGGCACAAACACAAACTCCGGGCTATTCCTGACAAATTCCTTGTAATCTAAAACACTAACACAATCAGCCCGATCTGGGGATCGAACCCAGGACCTCATGCCCAGCTGCCGCCCTTGCGACCAAAAGTCTTACGAGGCAGTCAATACCTTTAACAGAACAAAATCAACGTATTTACCTGTACGTTTTCTGCTGTCAATTTCTTAACTGTTTCCATCTGAACCGTCAAATTCTTCTCCAAATTTTCGCATCTCTCTGTCAATTTTTTTACAGATTCGTTTGCAGTTAGCAACTCAGACTTCGCTCTTTCAAATTCAGCAATATTCTGGTTCAAAGATAATATAATACCATCTTTTTCTTTAAGAGTAATTCTTAAGTTTTCACAATTCGTACAATTAGTAGCACAGCTCTGTATCAAATTATCCCTTTCTTCAATAACTTTTTTATATTCATTACCATGTTCTAAGATGACTTGGTTCAGCCTCTGTATTTCATTATGATACTGTATGCTTTCATTGTGTTTTAAGTTTATTAAATTTATGAGTTCTGTTTTTTCAGCCATCGCGTTATCTATGATTGATTTGTATTCCGTGGCCATCTTCTCAACACTTGCGTGCGATTCTTTCAATTCCTCAATATAATTGTCTTTTGAAGTTATGTAATATTTTAGCTCGGCTACTTCAGCCTCTATAGCTTCTTTATCGTGTATTAATGAGGCAAACTCGTCGTTCTGATGCGTTATATTCTCCGTAGTCTTTATTTTATCGGTTAATTCGACTATTGATTGGTTTAGTTCTTTTATTTCCTTTTCTTTATCACCAAGTGCTGTTTTATATTCATCTCGTGCCTTCTTTAATTCTACTACACGGTTCGTTAGTGTTGATATCTCAGTATTCTTTGAATTAATTTCATCGGTTAAAGAGTAAACCTGTTTACTTAGGTCCTCTTTTTCATTATGAAGCCTATTTATTTCTTCCTCAGTCTGATTTGATTTTGAACTTAAATCTCTGAGGACTTTGATTTCATCATTTTTGATGGTAACACTTTTTTCCAGATCAGCGACATTTGCATTTAATTGTTGTATTGTAATATTATTACGCTGAACTGTGTTGTTAAAGCCATCAATCAAAGTATCTTTTTCATTGAGATCTGATACCAACTTGTCAAATTCTTCTTCAAGGTGCAAGATTTTGCTATCAGTGGAAGATAGTTCAATTTCTAGCTGTAACTTCCTTTCGGTCAGTTTCTCGACTTCAGCTTTTAGACTTGTAACTTGTTCATTGCTAAGTAGTTCTTGACGAATTGCTTTTGACTTTAACTCTTCAATGGTATCTTCAAGTGCTTTCAATTCTTTTTCAGTCTTCATATCTTTTTTAAGGTTACTGTTTTCTTTCAAAAGCTCTTGTTCTTTGCGTTGCAGCTCGGCTATCGCTGCTTTTAGCGTATTTATGGTCTCTGAGAGTGTCTCATTTGCTACTGTCATCTCATGCATTTTTTCAGCGATTAAACTGTTTTCTGTAGTCACATTTTCTACTTTCGTACTAGCGGTACTAACAGTGGTTAATTTTTCTTCTAGTGAAATAACTTTTTCTTGTAAACTGTCTTTGTCGCTTTCTACTTCAAGTTTATGTTTTATGACGTCATCCAGTTTAGTTTCGAAGTCCAGCAGTTTATGATCCAAGGCTAATTTTAAGTTTTCCAATTCTTTATGCGCATAACACTTTTCATCTAATGCTACTTTAAGATCATCCACTTTTTTAGTTAGTAACACTTTATCGTTTTCTAATATGTGTATATCAATGGAAAGCTGCTCGTTTTTAGAGTGAGAAGAGTTCAAACGTTTCTTCAGATCATCGATCTCATCGGTTGTCTTTTTAAGCTTTTCTTGATCTTTGGAATTGACCGTATGCTCTAGTTCTGCAACAGCGGAACTTTGATTTCTTAACATTTCGAACTCGTCCAACATCGTTGAGTATTTCTGTTTTATGTCATTCAAGCTGTTACGAAGGGAAATCTTCTCACTCCTTACTTCATCCAGCTCCTTGAGTACCCTCTTGATTTCTGATTCGAAGAGTTTATTCATTTTATTAGAGTCAGCCAGTTCTGTCTCTAATTTTGCTAAGTTATCTTCATGTGTTTCAATTATGGGCTCTAATTTGGACGTATTTTTTAAGGCTGCTATTTCAGATATCAGGAAATCATTATTCTTCTTCATCTCACTTAATTCTCTCTCTAGGTGTTGGATATCAGTAGTTAAGAAATCATTTTCTGTGGTAAGATCATCTATTTGTGTCTGCAGATGGTTGGCGTTGAGGTTTTTCTCCGATAACTTGTGGTCTAGCAAGTCGATTTCTTTTTTAAATGAATGCACTGTTTTAAAAACACTTTCTAATTTGAAAAGGACTATATTGTCTCCAGCAGATGGTATCTCGCCGACGTAATCAATGGGAAGTTCGAAATTGACATATTTGTTGTACAATTGCATAACCTTTTCGGGTTTTATTACTTTATTATCAACGTTTTCATGACAGCTACTTTCTTTTTGACCTAGTTTATGTTTAAGCTCACTAATATCACGTTTGAGGGTTTCAATCACACCTTTAGCATTATCATCTATGTTGATTTCATCTAAATGGACTTGATTTGAATTTCTTCTATCTTTCAGTTCATTGACTTCCCTCAGAAGCTCTTCATATGTATCTCTGGGAACCATATCTAACATATCAGCGTGTTTGAGTGCTACTTCTAGTTCATGCTCCAACTTTGTCACCTTTTCTTGCAGCTTGAATACTTCTTCGTGTAAATCTTGATTTTCTTCTTGGAATTTCTCAGCGTTCTCTCTTAGCAAACTGTGTATCCTCTCTAGATTTTGATATTTATGAAACAGAGTATCATAATCAGCCTTAGTCCCCTTCACACCTTCTAATTCTTTATCCCTCTCTCCGATTTTAGATAACAGCTTCCTGATTTCATTCGCGTATTCTTCATTTGTAGTTTTAAGATCCTCGTGCTCTTGTTTTAAGACTTCGAAATTGGTTTGTAGCTCTCTCTTTAACGCGAGAAGACTTTCCATAGCCTGTTGATGTTGGCTGTCTAAATCTTCTAAGTTTGAGGAGAGATGTTGGTTTTCTTCTCTTAGCCTGAAGAGTTCTTCATCATGTCTCACGTCACTGGTGCTCCTCTCCTTCAGGGTGGTAAGCTCATCCTGTAGATCTCGTATCTGTATTCTGTAGTGGTTGTCGGCGTCATCTTCCGACGGTTTCGATGTCTGGGACGGCGGATCCCAGTACCAACTAGACTCCTCGTCTTTGATGCCATTCTTTTTGGTGAACTTCTGTAAAGAAGAAAAGTAACGTTAAAGTTTTATCACTGCTTGAAAAATTCACAAATTATTCTCTAAACACAGGTTACTGATAAGAATTTCTTGTTTGCTTTTTTCGGATGGGTTAACGACCTGGACCGGATTTCAACGAAAAACTTGACGTGGTAGAATTGAAACACGATTTGAAAGATCGCCAGATAATTCTACGATGTCAAACATTTAGAAGAAAAAACACACGAACACTTCTTTCATATGTACCTACGTCTGTAAGACTGTGAAGAATAAAAACTCAGCCAATATATACACCATCACCATTTAAAATCAAAAGTCATTTATTCAATTATTTACTTTGAACGTCAAAATTACATAAGACACCCCCCCCCCCCCGTCCTTCACCACTTTCTAGTGCCTTAGCTGGGAAGAAGAAGTGGCGCAACAAACTCCCTAGCATTATACAAACAACAATTTCTCATTTTAATTTCACAGTATTTCAACAAAAATTCACAGCTACATCGACTGAATCGTCCCGAGACCAATTGTTCACACACACAACTATGCGGGTACGTCTGTTCAAACACACGTTATCGTTATCTGTCCGTTTTATGGCTGGTCTGAGTCAGACGTTATACAGTTGAGGACATATCAAGCTACATTTCCAGTATATGCTAACCTCGCTTTGTATACAGTATGGTAGGTTAAAGAAGGGACATACTTTAAGGAAGCGTACTACTCATGAAAACTAACATCTTTTACTATTGGACCAACTCCGAAATATTAAACAACAAAAAAAATCTGCTGTATCATTTAAAAGTGCTATACTAACACGATCAAAATATATGGAAAAGTTGATATTTTTAGGTCGGTCCCATCGTATACTACACTCCCTCTTAAGCTGTGGTTTCGTAGAAATGCGGTGGCTGTCATATAACGACCGCAGTGTCGGCCATAATGAAAATGACGGCTCCGGGGTTTGAATTTACGGTGACGAAAAACACTCTCTAAGAAACACACAGGGATTTACTTTCATACACAAGCACTAGAAAGTGGTGAAGGGCGAGTGTGATGATGATGATGATGATGGGGCTCCCTTTTCCGCACTTAGACTCCCAAGAAGGGCGAGTGTTTTGGGGGACTGTCGTTTGTAATTTTGACGTTCGAAAAGTGCTGATTCTCAGCCTAAATTGAATAAATGACTATTGATTTTGATGTATATGTCGGAGCGTGTCGGAAATTACGACATTTGTTTGACTGATCGGGACGCGAGCGCCATCTGGTGGCGCTGGCAGAGTCTAGCCTGAAATCGTGGGAGTCGACGTGAGCGCGACAGAACGATGTGGAGCACTTGACCATTGGACATCGTACGGACAACATGTGCTCAGAAACTGTCCATGTTCCGTATCTGGTTGTGTCGTATACCTAGTGTGTAGTTCGCTGGTGTGATTAATTTGTTCGTGAAATTATAATCTGATTTGAACTGCAAACGGTTTTTCTATTGCGCAATAACCAACACTACGCACAGTACGCAATTAAAACATGGCTGATAACAACAAGACACACATACCTTCTCCGTCATATACAACGTTTCAGTCAGGTCATTCCACGGGAAATTACGGACGCTATATATCGGCCAGAGCAGTCTTAGGAAACCCTTGCTTTAAAGTATGATGCCTATCATACTGTAGACTTGCAACGTCTACAGTATGAGAGGTACACAATGAGAGGTTAGATTATACTGGCAATGTATAACTTGATATTATGTCGTCGTGTGTACTTGAGGCCATAAGTCATCGTGTTGACTTAATTGGTGCTGAGGGTATTAGTAATGCGGCACATATGTGGTAATCGTTGGAGTTGGTACTTTTGTACTGACTAGGAACTTGAAGTGATTCATATGGAGTTGTTATTTAGTATAGAATACTCTTTATTATGTACACCATATGAATTTAAATACAGATATAAATATAGAATCTTACCTAGTGTAAATTGAATTTGGAGTCAGTGGAGTCAGTACTACTGACTCCAAATTCAATTTACACTGGGTAAATATCGGGTCAGCACTGACTTGTCTCGAGTTTGGAGTCAGTTACTTTACCCTGTCTAAATCAACCTTTACACTAACAGTACTGACGACAAACAAAGCCAATTACGCTCACTCGTACTCGCACCAGTATCGCAGGTAGCCCCCATTTACTAAGTGGTGCGTGAAACCAAGATAACACCGCACTTTTGGTGACAGAAATACGATAGTAACCGTTTTACACCTTTGTGACGTTGGAGACTTCAAGTGAGTATGCGAAGAAACAACAGTTTTTGATCCTTCCGAAATCCGGATCAGCACTCAATTAACGCAACACACTTTCAATCTCAATCTGAATAATTTTGAAGGATATTGTTAATCCATTGCTTCATATGTTGAAGAATTATTCTGCTCAACAACGTAAATAACGCAATGAATGGTGTTGAACTGCCAAAATGAAACCCATTGCTACTGATAGTGTGTTACGCAATTACCCCGCTGAAAGACCATCATTATTATATTCGGCAGTTTATGAAATAAATACACACATCAAAAGTGTCTAGGGATCTAGCATTTTTATGCGGATTTCTTGAGATTGAGATGTGGCTTTGTAATAAATTTATGATTTTATAAATTTATATGGATCCTTTTTGGTGCATTTCATAATTTGAATCAGGAACTGTGAATCAAATTCGAGTAAAAGATGAAAATCAGCTGTCAATATTTTCCCTATAAAAACATACAACGCATTGAAGACATTATTAGTGCTACTGTTTCCCTACTACTGATTAAAACCAACGTTATTATGGAGCGGCGACGTCATTTAAGCAGGGAAGAAATGCTCAGAGCCGTGGGAATGATAGAAGCTGGTTCCCGGCAACGTACTGTGGCTTTAGCTCTGAATACAAGTCAGAGTGTTATCAGTCGACTTTGGACACGTTACCGAAGCACTGGTACCGTGGCTGAGCGCCATGGAGGACGGTATCGCTGCACCACACGGAGACAAGACCGATACATTCAAATCTTAACTCGAAGAGCTCCAACAATAACCGCCATGATGTTAGCCGTGAGGCTTCATCACTCTTCAGGGAACTTAATTAGCGACCAAACAGTCAGAAACCGCTTGCATGAAGTGAACCTTCATTCCCGAAGACCGCTACGGGTACCACCTATAGCAATGCACAATCGTAGGATTCGATATCAATGGGCTCTTGAACACAGAAATTGGGCAGAAGAACAATGGCGTTTCGTGTGCTTTTCTGATGAGTCTCGTTTTGGTATGAGACCGGATACAAGACGTATACGACACTGGAGAACCCCTGGACGCCAACAGCGATTAAAATCCTGCCAGGAAGTCCATCCTTATAGTGGTGGAACCATCATGGTATGGGCGGGTATTTGGATCGGCGGAAGAACTGAGTTGATTTGGATCAGAGGCAACCTCAACGCTCAAATTTATGCTGAGACGATTGTATCAGACGTCATCGTTCCTCTACAAGTGCAAATCGGTCCCTTATTTCAGTTAATGCATGATAATGCACGACCGCACACCGCAAGAGTTGTAAGACAGACTCTCGCCGCAGCTAACATCAATGTCCTGCCCTGGCCTGCTCAGTCGTCAGACTTGAACCCGATTGAGCATGCATGGGGTATGCTACAGAGAAGAGCTCTGCCGAATATGGAGGGTATCCAGTCGCAAGAAGACCTTTTTTGTTGTTGCAACGAACATGGGCGGCCATTCCACAGCGTGATTTGGATGAACTCATTTTGAGTATGCCAAACCGATGTTCTTGTGTTGTTAGTGTTCGCGGTAGAAACACGGATTATTAATTGTTTAAGTTACCCAATAAAATTTTAAAGAAAACTGTTATTTCAGTCTTTTTTTCGAACTTTTGTGTTAGTGGTTCTAATGTCAAAAATCCCTTTATTAGGAAAATGGCAAATTTCTTTATTAATGCAAAGGTGACTTGGTTTATCGTTACTGTGACAAACGAAAACACTTTATTTGATGAATCCTTAAAGAAAATTTTAATTAATATCAATCAGGAGAAAAGTTATTGCAAAAATATATGTTGATCCCTAGACACTTTTGATGTGTGTATTATAAAGAGGTAAAAATTGTTTGTAAGTTTGTATGTATGGGGTAATCTCTGGAACTATCAGACGGATTTGAAAAATTCTTCTTGAATTTGATAGCCCAATTCTTGAGGAAGGCTATAGACTATTTAACGTCACGCTATGACCCTTAAGAGCCGAGCAAAAGCGCTATGGGGAAACGAAGTGATAGAGCAGGAGACGCGGGCAAGTGATGCAATACGACGAGATGGGTCGAGGGAATAAGAAATTTCACGCGAACGAAGTCGCGGGCAGAAGTTAGTATGAAATAAGCTTAGGCAAGGTGTTAACGATAAATCGACAATTAAATCGATCGAGGTTGTCAGCATTATGTTGAGGTTGGATAATAATGAATGTCATACACAATACTGCAAAGAAGCCTTGTTGGCGATTCATATTTAATTATCTACTGCATTTGTATAATCTTTGCAAGATTATAGCATTTAAGCAATCGGATGTAGAAGTAAATCAATCCAAACTATAAAAACTATAATTTGTTATAAAGACTATATTATAAGTAATTTAAAGACAAAAGACTTGATTTTTTGCATATTTGTTTGTTACGTTTTCACGCTAAAACGGCAGAGCGGATTTAGATGAAATTTAGCACATGGGTAGATCATGATCTGGATTAGGACATAGGATACCTTTTATCCCGATATTCCCACGGGATCGAGACTTATGCGGGTAAAACCGCGGGGCGTAACTAGTTAGATATAAAAACAAAATCCTATCGCCTGCGGCTGTATTGTAATTACTTTAGCAGGGGCTACGTAATATATAGTTTTGTCAAGGCGTTCGATTCTCTTCGAACTTAACACCCTCAGTGAGACGTTATGTTAAACATCATATTTTCTTCTAAAACCGAGACCAAATCTGCACTTCTAAAAAATTCCTCTAATCCAATGCCCTACAAACGATTGCTACACTGAGGTACATCTCGATAATGCCCTCGCTTTAGACCGCCTTGATAACACACTGATAATTACTTTATCTTAATCCGTAGACCATACCAACAAAGAGTAACTATGCTTTGAAAACTGTTGCAGTTACTATGCAACCAAAATGAGACTATGATTCGACTTTTTGCCATATTAAGGCGACTACATGACCTAAAGCGCGGTCTTTGTTGGACTGCATAGAAAAGAAAGAGAAGCGCGATGTCACAACGGTGGTAATTTTTTGCAAATATGAAGCTATTATCTATTTACAAAAACTATTTAATAAAAAATAATCCATCACTGAATGTAGTTTGGCATTAGAAAAATGGTATATTTTTTATTATAATTTAAAATTGTTAATGAAGAGATAAACTGCTTTTAAAGACAATTAAGAGGTATATTTGATGCATTAATGTATATTTAATTATAATTTGAGTTCCATCACTGTATTAAAATAAAACTTGAAAATATCATATTTTTTTTGTCAAAATTATTTACGGTTTAAGAGATACACTGCTTTAAAAAACCAACTTTTTAACCGTTTTCTGAAACCTCCGCCTTAAGGAGTACGTGACCATCATTATCCTAGCTTCTTCCCAACTAGGTTAGCACCGGCTTCAAGTCTACCCGGATGCAGCTGAATACCAGTATTTTACATGGAGCGACTGCCTATCTGACCTCCACAACCCAGTTAATGGGTAACGCGATACCCCTTGGTAGGACTGGTTGTCAGTCCACAATG
The DNA here is from genome assembly GCA_945859645.1 of Amphipoea oculea. Lineage (NCBI taxonomy): Eukaryota > Metazoa > Arthropoda > Insecta > Lepidoptera > Noctuidae > Amphipoea > Amphipoea oculea. The sequence continues at coordinate 1,614,128 of OX243886.1, read as the reverse complement.
TTCTCATTGACCTTTCAAGGGTCTTCTCCATAGATATATGAAAGAATTTCTATGGTCTTCTCCTTTCCATTGAAAATCATTTGGATATTAACCTTTTAACCGCCCGACTTTATATCAATAGTCGTGCCCCCAGAGCCCGAGAAAAAAAAAAAAAAACCTAAAATAAATACCGATGAAACGAGCTGTGATGATATAATAATAATACAGATTAAACGAGATGTGTTATTTGGTCGTATATACAGGGTGTTACAGAAAGGGTATATCAATACAAACGGGTTGAAGAGTGTATCTGGTCTAGAATCTCTGTACAAAATTTCAGCTCCAAAGCATTAACTTTGAAAATGCCTTCTTTTTTTTTTTTTTTGCTTTTGAGCTGAAATTTTGTACAGAGATTCTAGACCAGATACACTCTTCAACCCGTTTGTATTGATATACCCTTTCCGTAACACCGTGTATACGACTCTGGCGGAATGGTACGAAAATATTTGTCGGATTAATCCGACGTAGGCGGTTAAAAGGTTAAACAACCTTTGTTAAAATAATCTTTCTTCAACCTTTTGATTTTCCCTCCTTTTAAAGGAAACTCGAAAGTTCATGTCCTGTTTCCTATCTTGGCAAATATTTGCATTTGCGACAGGTATTTGTGCCAAGACTGCTATGTATGACTCCACAGGAAATCCCGGGTGTGTGTTATTCATTTCGACATATGCCTCTCCTTATAAGGTTAATCTTAGGCAATAACATTTGTTATCGATTAGCCATACTTCCATACTTTAATATTATAAATCAGATGTTTCATACATTTTGGTCAAGTAGGTATTGAACTTTTGTATTAATCTGTCAAGCTCCGCTAATGAGACACAATTGGTTTTCTATTGTTTCGTCGCCGATCGGTGAACCGCGCCGCTTGACCGGTTGGTTAAAACAGCTGATTTTTTTTCGTGATTTCAGAATTGGTCCCATAGTGAAAGTTGTTCATAGGTATTCATGGGTAGAACAGCCTGTAAAAATTTGGAACCGGTAAAAAAAAACATCCGGTATATGCGACTTTGTCTTTTTGGGCAATCACCTCATAAGGATAATCAGTCTATAATGTTCCCACAGCTGGGACACAGGCCTCATGTCATATCTGGGTCTCGAATTTATGGTTCTAGGTCAATCACCTCACTCTATAAAAAATCTTATAACAAGTGGACTATCATTTATAACAAGTCGACTATCATTCTGTAATGACCAAATTCAAACTCAGAACAACTCGCTATAAGTCGTCCGTCTAACTCTTAACAAGAGGTAAACATAAGGTCCATGACCCTTTAAGAAAACCGTCGATTTCAAAAAAGCCATTTCTCAATAGTTTTAGTTTAGCACTTTAGCCCTTTTGTTAATACTTCCGCGTTACCGATATCACTCGGTTTTACTACGGTTATAAAGCATTTATGTGCCATTGTATCAACCGGACACTGAACCTGGGACTCGGTACATATCGGGAAATGTTGCACTAGTGTTTGTTTCAGGCTTCGACTGTTGGGAGGTAAGATTTTTTATGTAACTTGCACTTAGTATAATCTTTCGATAAGTCAAGCTGTTGTATTTTAAAGCGTTTCTCCAACATAGTGAAAAACGAAAATAGAAATGGTCCTTAGAATTAATGAATGAATTGCACCGATCCCAGCGTGGTTAAACCAGACTCGATTAATCGAATGAACCCCAAGATTCGCACCAGCTCCTGTAGCCTCATGTTGTTGCTACAGCAACCATTGCATATCAAGGAATAGACCGGGGGGCGTGGTAATGGTAGGGAAGACGTGCCCGAAGGATAGGTAAGGATTTAAGAGCCTACCGGATATGCATCCTAGAGCAAGCATTGGACTAGCGGAGAGATGGGTAATTATATCTATGGATGGGCATCTTTTAACGACCTTGCCGCCAGGTTGGTTAAGGTCGAGCCTTTGAGTATTTTGGCTGGGAAAATAGAAATGGTCCTTAGAGACAGAATCTTTTCCAATCAATCAACCTGGCTAGCCTTTTCCCAACTATGTTCGGGTCGGCTTCTAGTTTAAGCGGATGCAGCTGAATACCAGTATTTTACATGGAGCGACTGCCTATCGGATCTCCACAACCCAGTTACTGGGTAACACGATACCCCTTGGTAAGACTGGTCGTCAGACTTTAGAACTTCTTAACTACCCGTAACATCTGGAAAGGCAAAATCTGTTCCATGAATAGAAAAAATCGTAAACTTCAGTCGCATTGTAGGATCAGTACATATTCGCCTACTCCTATCTTCGATTCAATTAATACCAATCGCACCAAGGCTGAACTATACAGGGTGAAATTTTAATCACCGTTTTCCTCTTAAGGGGTCATTGTACTCATCATTATGAACAACTTTTACTATGGGAGCAAACCCGAAATCGTGAAAAAAATCATCTGTTCCTTACTTTTATGTTCGCATAACTCGTCAAAATGTAGGGAACAGCTGATTTTTTTTTTTCGCGATTTCATGTTAGGTCCCATATTAAAAGTTATTCATAATGATGAGTACAATGACCCCTTAAGAGGAAAACGGTGATTAAAATTTCACCGTGTATAATAAATGTGAAATAGTGGGGACTTTGTGGGGATAAAACCAAACTTTATACAGCATGTGTACAAAGAAAGGTGTGCTCAAATTCAAGGGTGTAGTACAGACCATCAAACTGAAAACTTTCTCCATGGAACCAATATCGTAATCGCAACAAAATAATCAGCTGTCCCATACATTACGGTCGAGTAGGTATAGAATTTGGCTACTTTGTATGTGTGAATTTTATGTATTTTTTTTTTGTAATGTGCGTTTAGTTTGTGCACAATAAACAAGTTTTCTTTCTTTCCCTTTTTAGGGTTCCGTACCTCAAAAGGAAAAACGGAACCCTTATAAGATCACTTCGTTGTCCGTCTGTCTGTCCGGCTGACAAGACCCTTTTTCTCAGGAACGCGTGGAGTTATCAAGTTGAAATTCATATCAAATTCTCAGGACTGCAATCCCTTGAAACAGTGAAAAAATCAAACTTCTAAGCCAACGCAATCAAAAGATACGGGCGTTTATGCCGCATATTTTGACACTTGCAAGGGAATCAAAACCTATAAGGTACTTCCCGTTGACCTAGAATCATGAAATTTGGCAAGACACAATGTCATGTAGCACAAGTAAAGAAGAAAATCCGAAAACCGTAGTACCTAGTAACCGTGTACGGAACGCTCGGTGCACACTTAACCGGTTTTTTTTTAAGTTATGTATGGGCTGCTGAGATTTTTTAAGTGAAACTACTTTACGCACGCTTGACTTGGGGTGTAAGCTGGCGAACGCGTGACGTAAGCGTTACGAAAAGTGTGATCGGGCGAGGCGAACGGGAGTTAAGTGGGGGATAAAAGCAAGAGAGAGCAGTGCGCGCGCACATTTTCTTTCTCTCTTTCTCGAAGTTTCACTTCAGTCGTGTGGTCATAAACACACTCGGTTTTTTTTTTTTTTCAAAATTCTACATGGTACTGTACATTAGAGTCAATAATTTTCATCTTACCATCAAACAACTGAACAAGAAAACCCGAACAAAAAGAACGAAAAACAACATAATTTGACTCCCAGATTCTGAAAAGGAACCCAAGGCGCCTAGAACAAGTAAAAATGCTAAATAATTCCTACAATAATGAAGATTGCGCATCACTGGCACCGCCTTGACCGAGTTCCCGCCGTCATCTCAAAACTCCATAATTGTCCGACATAGAGTTACGTAAGGAGTATTGTCAACTGTACAGTCACGAGCACCAATATGTCAACACTTGGCAATTTTCAATTGCGATTTTTTCCTGAAATAACGAATGCAACGTTGAAATAAGACACTTAACATAAACCTATGGGTTCGAAAATACTATTTTCGTAATAACATAAAATTTCATACAAAAATAAAGGAGAAAATCGCCTTTGAATAAAGCCAAGTGTATACACACTTATAGACGTGACTGTACGACGATTTGACTCGGTGCTAAAATGCTAAGCAAGTGAAGACTTGAGAAATCATATTTTGCACAGATAAGGCGGCTTAGTCAGAGAGAAAGCTTTGAAAAGACATATTTAAGGGAATAGAAATTGGACCTTTTCCTAGAATTTTGTTGATTAAATAGAACAAAGACAAAAAAACGGCCAAGTGTGCAAGTCGGACTCGCGCACCGAGGGTTCCGTACAAACCTGTTTAAAATATTTTTTTTATATGATGTAGGTAACTAAAAATTTACGGTTTTCGCAAATTTTCCTTTATCTGTGCTATAAGACGTTGCTTCGTAACAAATTTCAAGATTCTGAGTACACGGGAAGTACCCGGTAGGTCGAAAATTTGCGGAAATTTGCGGCATAAACAGCTGTATCATTTGATTGCGTTGGCTTAGAACTTTGATTTTTTCACAGCTCCAAAGGACAGTGGACCTGAGTATTTGATATGAATTCCAGCTTGATACCTCCACGCGTTCCTGAGAAAAAGGGTCTTGACAGACAGACAGACGGACGGACAACAAAGTGATCCTATAAGGATTCCGTTTTTTCCTTTCGAGGTACGGAACCCTAAAAAGGGATGAATGAAAGGCAATTGCATGCAGCTGTGATGAGTATGCTAAGAGAGATGTGTGGTATTACACGAATGGATAGAATAAGAAATGACTACACAAAAGGAAGTCTGAACGTGGCACCGGTAACTGAAAAGTTGTATGGAAATCGGTTGTCATGGTATGGGCATATGATACGGAGGAATGAGGAAAATGTCGTGAGGAAAGTTTGGAGTATAAATTTCGATGGCTAGAAGAGTAGGGGAAGACCAAAGAAACGATGGATGGACTTTGTGAATGTTGATATGGTTAGAAAGTTCGCCTCGCTCGATCACACTTTTCGTAACGCCTACGTCACGCGTTCGCCAGCTTACTCCCCAAGTCAAGCGTGCGTAAAGAAGTTTCACTTCAAAAAACTCGAGGGACTGCATTTACAACTATACTAAAGGAAATCAGGGAAAGAACCTAAAGAGCTAATTCAAAAAGCCTGCAAACATTTTCTGTCAAACTACGGCTACTTTAATCATTCTTTCGGACCCTCGAACTTAGTACTCACATACAATAACAGTTTCATTTCTGCATGTATGCATATCTCCTCAAATATGGCTACGGAAAAAGCAAGAGTTTGCTATATAACCGGAAAATATTAGGTCCTTACATATGAAATTGGCGTTTTGTATGGAAGGAACAAAAAGTCGAATATTTTTTAATATAATATATTTAATTAATCAAAGTATGAACCATTGTTTTCAATGCACTTTTGCCATCTTATAGGTAGTTCATTGATCCCTTTACTAAAAAAACCAGTCGGACGGGAATCAATAAAATCTTTGAAGGCGATTTGGACTGCCCCATCGGAGTTGAATTTTTTCCCTTGCAAAAAGTTATCCAAATTGCGAAAAAAATGGTAATCTGTTGGAGCAAGGTCCGGGGAGTACGGAGGATGTCTAAGACATTCCAATTCAAGCTCTTCTAATTTGGTAGCCGTCTGTTGCGCAGTGTGTGGTCTGGCGTTGTCGTGCTTTCAAGCTTTTTAATCTTCCCAATTTGCTTCAAGTGAATTAAAACAGTTTTATCACTAACATCGAAGCCTGCAGCTAACTCGGACGTGGTTTGCGATGGGTCCGCTTCCACAATAGCCTTCAATTCTCCATTATCAACTTGGGTCTCAGGCCGTCCACGGGGCTTGTTCTGCAGGTCGAAATTTCCAGAACGAAAACGTTGGAACCAAAAACGAACTGTGTTTTCTTTTGCAACATGACCGCCATACACATCATTCACCCTTCGAGTCGTTTCCGCAGCACTAGTGCCAACGGCGGAACTCGTACTCGTAAATAATGCGATATTTTAAATTTTCCATTTTGTAAAATGAGTGACGCAAACAGAAAAAACAGAAGAAAAAAAACAAATGAATGACGGTCATCGAAGCACAAATACATGAGTAAATAGCTGTACAAATTTGAATTTGGAATTCCTTACCAAAGAGGAGAAATTCGTGATTAAAGTGGCCAGTACGAAAAACGCCAATTTCATATGTAAGGACCTAATATTATGATCTAAAGCTAGCCTGTAGTAAAGACTGCATTTGGATTTATTGAACTTTCAGATTTGAGACCAGTTCACCACCATTTTGAAATAACTACAAAAATTATATATTATCATTTTTTGCCTAGCGTTTTCCTAACCATGTTGGGATCGGCCGGATGCAGCTGAATAACAGAAGATCAATTCCCGTAGTTAAAACTTTCAAAATCTAGTAATCTCAACTCAGCGACAATCAATGTCAAAAACTTGTCAAAAATGTAGGGAAATTAGAGGTATTTTTGGCAGATTTAGACTGAGATCAGACTGTGAACGTTCTTAAGTTTTGAACGAAAATTGCCCATGAGTAATTTACGATGGACTGCTTATCTGATCTCCAAAACCTAGTTACTAGTCTGGTGGGAAGCCTGGATGTCAGACTTTAGGGTTATAACCTTATAACTAACGTTACGACTTTTTAACGTATTTTGAACTAACTTCGTACCGCCTCAGAATTAAATAATGTGACAAAGTTCAATAGACACGTGGCGCCATCTACTATCATAATAACGTTATTGTTGTTTTCCTCGGGAACAGCACTTTTGTTCAGGATGAAAGGTACCCTATGTCCATTTCTGTACACCTGACAATGTATATGCAAAATTTTTGGATGATCGGTTCAGTGGTGTAGGCGTGCAAAGGTAACAAACAAACAAACTTATTTTCGCATTTATAATATTACTAGCTGCGCTCCGCGGTTTCACCCGCGTAAATGTCGATCCCGTGGGAATATCGGGATAAAAAGTATCCTATGTCCTTTCCCGGGACTCAAGCTATCTCTATACCAAATTTCATCTAAATCGGTTGAACGGTTTGAGCGTGAAGAAGTAACAAACATATAAACACACACACACACACACACTCACAAACTTTCGCCTTTATAATATTAGTGTGATAGTATGATAAGTTAGGATGGAGCGACTGCGTATCTGACCTCTACAACTTTCAGAAAAATGTACACCTAATCAAAAATCTTCAACTAGTATAGGTCTTTTAATACTCACATGGACATCATCAATGCCAACATACGCTACGAAGGCAGAATGAGCGATGAATGTCGACTGCAAGACCACTAATAGTACGTGTCCTCTCATTTTACCACCATTCTCATCATCATCTTGTTTAACTAATAAAATTGCTGTTAGACATGGTTCACCTGATAGAACTTTTGGAAAGTTAAGATTCGGAGAAAGGGCAGTAGAGGCCTGAACAGACATAGTCCTTTACAAAGTCAAATCATTTATTTCAATTAGGGCTGATTTCAACAAAGTCGTATCTTTTATCCGTGAATGAATGAATGCATTAATGAATTGCACCGATCCCAGCATGGTTAAACCAGACTCGATTAATCGAATGAACCCCAAGATTCGCACCAGCTCCTGTAGCCTCATGTTTATGGTGCTATAGCGACCATTGCATATCAAGGAATAGACCGGGGGGCACGGTAATGGTAGGGAAGACGTGCCCGAAGGATAGGTAAGGATTTAAGAGCCTACCGGATATGCATCCTAGAGCAAGCATTGGACTAGCGGAGAGATGGGTATTTATATGGATGGACATCTTTTAACGACCTTGCCGCCAGGTTGGTTAAGGTCGAGATTCGGAATAAAATTAGCGTCTGAAAGTTGTAGTATGGAAAAAAACTGTCAACAATTCAAAATTTATTCTCAGGATAAGACTTATTCTAGGTGTGAAAGTTTGGTGGAATGCGCCCTTGGGCACATAAAAGGCACTTTTAAATATCAAAATTTACAAGAAAGTAGAATTGATTCCAAAAGGTAATTTCTTATGGAGAAGAAAATACTGAGTTAACGGCACATGGAGATATATGGAATAGGATATTCTGCACCGATCTCAAATTAATCGTGATAAGAGCAGGAGGATAATGATGGAACAAGGCAGAAATAGACTGGTTATGTAAAGAAAATTAGAAGGTTTGATAAAAGAAAACTAAAAAATAAACCTCAAGACACTGAACTAAAGAGAAATCAGACTAGTAAAATATGAAAGACAAAAAATAATTGTTGTTGATAGAAAAAATGTACTTAATAAGTAGCCGTTTATAAGCAAGATCAATAACAGGTAAGTAGCAAAATACTGAGATGCAGTTTTTTAAGCAAACCAGAGGGGCAATTCTCATAATTTTAAGAACGTTCACAGACTGATTTCAGTCTCAATCGTCAAAAATACTTATATTTTCCCTAAATTTTTTTGACAAGTTTTTGACATTGATTGTTGACGAGATGAGACCTCGACTAGATTTTGAACGTTTTTAATTACGAAAATTGGCCTACTGATATTTTATAATGTCATGTTCCATGGCAGAGTTTTCTAAGCGGACATAGGACCACAATGGAATAACCACAATATTAATAAAACTCTCATACACGTTCAATATTTGGTTATTTTCCGCTCTGCATAGCTCGTAATTATTTACTTTTATTGCAAACACGGTAGCACGCTTTTTGATCACCAATGACGTTTTAAACGGTTATGTATTAAGTTCGATACAGTTTACACTTGCAGGCAAACGATCGTTTTATTTTATCGCTTTGGCTTCGACTACTGAGAGTAAAAAGTTGACTTTTTCACCGTCAGTTTTTATAAAAGAAAGAAGTGTGAAATCACTGAAGAGATAGCCACAGATAGTTTTGAAGAAGTATCTATCTGGTGAACCATATTAAACAAACTATGGACAATGAAAAACTATAAACAATTTCCGGCACAGCACTAAACACACAACATCACCCGCCGAAATGCAATACGAAAATAAAACAAAAATATTCAAAAACCGAACGCGACCGTTACTAAAATTCGAAATACAAAATAGAACATCGTTATTTTTCAAATACGTTCGACGACGAACAATGGCTGGCTGTATGCGACGACTGGCCGAGCTCAGAACGGCCTGTTTTGAAAACATGCTCACCTGTAAGTGTTGTGGCTAGACTAACATACGTCTAATTAAAACTTAAAACTACTAGAGAGACAATAGAGGTTCGATTCGATACTTTGTAAACTTCGGCTGTGAACATTTTAACTTGTCTTATCATAATTAGTTGTTGCTGTAATAATTCAGAAGTAGCTCTCAAGAAAGTTAAACAATCACAATCGATTCAAAACAAGGAGATCTGCCTCAACTGCCTGTCTATATGCAACTGCCTGGCTATTCGCGTCCTATTTTGAAACGACATAAGGACACCTATGACTGGGGATTGAAGGCGAAGAATCGAGAAATTACAAGTGAAGCTAATAAAAGCGAGTTAATAGACAGGCTGGCACTGATATCGACAGACAACTTATTACCATGGATTCAGTACAGACGCCAGCACACCAAGCTACTACAATCCGTCAAGTTTCTTTAATAGATTTTCAACTTTATCGCTAAAGCATAAGGTTCAAGGTTGATTGGGAAAATTTGACAGTTTCGGGTAGCTTGATATGCTGGCGTCTGTACATGACTCTGGACTCCTACGCGTTGAGAGTTTCTATAAATTCTTCCCGCACTTTTCTATGAATTAGCAGATTTTTTCTGCTCTCGGTGGTTTAGAATCATGTGCTGGATTCATGGTTACAATTTACGCGTTGATTCCCTACCACCCTATATGCTCTTGTTTTCTCGTGACGATAAAATTTGATGAAATCCTATTTTGTCATCGTCATATTTGGCGTTCAACAGTCTAGGTAAAAACTTCATCCGTTTACTTTGAAACCCATTAAATATGATACTGGAATTCTAAACGGGGTTACTGGACTTAACTGGACCAACGTCAACCATTTCACCAACACTGTCTAGCTTGATCAAAACTTGGCTTACTGATTTTAAGGTCGCGAGTTCCATCCCCGCAAACTGCAAATATTTTTGCACGTCCTACAAATTCTGCCCTATCATGTTTTTTCTTTCTGCTATTGTGGAATTTTGTCTAATCTCTTTTAACCCAAGTAATTGTTCAGTATGCAGTGAATTATTACTGGGCGGTATCTTTTGTACTTGTGTGAGTATTTTAGTCACTAGACAACTGTCTACATAGTACGTAAAGCGTTTAGCTGTATATAGTACTGTCATCGTTTTTCCTAGAAGGCGTGGCGACTGCATTCGTAAGACATATAATCTGAAGAGAGAGCATATAGTTAGGCTTTATTTGTGTGACTATTTTTGTAATCAGATAATTTGTAATGCACATTGCTCATAACATGGGCACGCATCATTCCAACCTCAATCAATCAGTCTATCCTTTTCCCAACGATGTTGGGGTCGGTTTTAAATCTATCCGGGTGCAGCTGAATAACAGTAGTTAACATGGAGCGACTACTTAGCTGACCTCACGATACCACTTGGTAAGACTGCTGGTCAGTCTTTTGGCTTATGACAACCCATAACAACTTATGGTCATCATCTTCCTACCCTTGTGCCATGTTACTTGGGGTCGGCGCAACACGTTGTCTTCTTCCATTCTCCCCTTTCAACCGTCACACTATCATTCACTCTCTTCTCTTCCATATCATTCCTCACACAGTCTACCCTTCTTTTCTTTGGCCTTCCTCTCCCTCGCCATCCATCAACATTTATATTCATCACTCTTTTAATTACATGTGTTTCATCCCTTCACAAATGCCTATACGAAGTGCTCAACCAACAAATTATTCTCCTGACTAAAATAAAGGGTTTTTCAACAAGAACTTTGTCATCCAGCAGAGGCCTATTATAGCCTGAAAATAGGTCCAAACGTTAATAATCAGTTTAAAACCCGTTTTGGCGTTTCTAGGTGCATGAAGTTCTTTGAGTCATAAGGTACTCAAAGGACCATTCCAAGAAATGATATCAAATTAGGTATTGGACTTGGCATTAATCATAAAATGTATGAATGGGTTGATTTCCTTTCGATTTTCCTTTAAGTAAAGATGTGGTGGCAATTAGCATTATCAGGCTATAATGTTCCCACTGCTGGGACACCTGCCTCCTCTCTGTGAGAGGGAGTGAGAATCACCATTGTTCTCAAGAACGGTGAAGGAAAACATCGTGAGAAAATCGCCACGTCTTGGGACAAAAAATTTGAAGACATGTGATATCTACCAACCCGCACTGGGCCCGCGTTGTGGACTACGGATCATTTGGAAGGGGCACATCCATTCGGCTGATTTTACGCTAAATCTAAAGCAAAAATTGAATATTTTATACTTGAAAGAAAAAAACTATTTTTTTTTTTGTATTTTCCCTTTGACATAAAAAATGCCTATTTCTATGATCCAACCAAAGAGATAACTCAACAACAATATCTTCAAACATCACTAATCGAGTGGAATCAATTTCACATGACTGAACGTCCTTCATAAACGCAATCACAGCCGGAACGAGTCGCGTGCGCATACGACCTCCCCACGACACGATACTAACATACAACCTTACTTCCAACGTCATTAAGTCCAATTTCCATTGCAGACAGCCCTGCAACCGTTGACACTTCATGCACACGACAAAGGACTTTGTCAATGGAGATATAAAGTTCAATTCTGTTTAATGATAGAGTCTAATGAGTTGTAAAAGGATTTTAGAATTTATGATGCTGGTGTAAAGTTGAAATTCAAATGAACTGGACAAATTAGAATGTTATGTAACGAATCGTGTGCATGCAACACATTTTTTACTTAAAATCATTTATAATAGAGGTCATTATCGGTCGGGCCTGCATGTCGGAGATTACGGAAGCTGGCTCCATTGAAGATGTTTAGTTTCAGCATTGACAGATGATTCATAAAATGAAAAGAAAATATAAAGGGATTAGAAAGTAGCCCTAATGAGTAACACCTGCCTTTGTATAAGCCACCATAAATTGACGAAATAATGAAGGAAGACAGAAGCCGTTTTCCTTCGTACTTAATCTTTATGGATCCGTTTCTGTATTTTTATCATATTGCAATCTGCTAAAGAGTTTTCGGGGCAAAAGTATTGAATCTACGTATTGCCTCATTCTTCCGAAGTGCATCAGTCAGACGTTAGTCCTTATGACATTGGACATCCAAATGTCAAGTCGATCGTGGTGCGTGTTTCGACACACCATCTCGAGAAGTTCCTTAAGGAAGAGTTCTGGCCGAAGGGGGTTTCATGGCCGGCTACATGACACCAGTCAGCGAAACACGACGCCGACACTTCGTGTTTAGTTAGTTTGTAATTATAATGATGTATTTATTTATAGTATTTTTAAGTTATATTAATATTGTATTTTATGTGTTTTCTATGGGCCTTGATGGCTGAAATAAATGGATAAATAAATAAATAAAATGTTGCACACAGCGATCAATAAATCCTTGAGCCCTTATGCCATTTTCTCTGTGGTCGACATGTCATGTCCTCTTGTTTCATTCATCTCTAAAGGCATTTATTTACCTCCTTTCTAGCCATATCGTCTTTCACACAGTCCATCCAACCTCTTTTTGGTGTTCCACTACTTTTGAAGCAATCACATTCATACTCAAAACTTTCCTCTAAACATGTTTCAGCAATGCTTCGCGTTGCACAAACTATGCCGAGGGTGGCCGAGGTTTTAAACTAAGACCTGTGGGGCAATTCTCGTAATTTTAACAACGTTCACAGTCTGATCTGTCAAAAATACCTCTAATTTCCCTCCATTTTTGACAATTTTGTTTGTCGCCGAGATGAGACTGCGACTAGATTTTGAACGTTTTTAATTACGAGAATTGATCTTCTGATTCCTGCTGCATCCATCCAGCCATACCAGCAAATCATTCACAAATCTTTAATACAATAGGTACCAACTTGGCACCGCAATTCTAACTTTGCGACTAAAACAATAAAGAAGCAAATTCCATGCGTAAATTTTAATTTATGTCTTTTTGTTCGTCGCCGTAAGAGGCCAATGTCGGCGCATGATTGACTAGCAACGAAGGCTGTGAGAATTCTTATTAGTAGCCATTCAAAATGAGGGTCTTATGAGCCGATTGACCTTGGTAGCCAAGTGTTAAGCCCCATATCAGCGCTTTGTATGAAAAATGGGCTATTATACCTGATGGCAGAGGTTATGTTAGATGTCAAATGATTTTCGCAAGACGGAGAGGAAATCGGATTGAATTTTGAAGGTACTGTTTTGTACAGGCGTCAGCACATCAACCTACTACAATATGTCAAATTTCTTTAATAGATTTTCAACTTTACCACTAAAGCATAAGGTTCAAAGTTGATTGGGAAAATCTGACAGTTTCGGGTAGGTTGATGTGCTGGCGTCTGTACATTTAAGTTGTTATGTGAGTATAATCCCAAGGTTTGGATTGGAAGTCAAAGGCCGGAAGTCGTAGCGTCACGCGGCGATGGCTAGCAAACCTGTCTACATAGATAGAAATACTGACAATAAAATTAACGTTGATAGAGTTAGGTGTCCTCGATATGACTTTAAACTGTCGTGCATTTAGTATTGAACTAAATGTAGAACGCCACCTGTAGGCTATAGGATAAATACACCCAAATACGCTCGGATGGAACAGTCGATATTAGTGCAGGATATCAACTTAGAGCGGCGGCTGATGAACATCTAGCACGTCAAAGGCGGCGCCCACGGACCCAGTCAGGCGGTCCACTGTACACCCACCAACTCGCACTAGACAAGCGCGGTGGGTTAATTTGTCTAAGCCCCTACTCTCTCATGAGAGAGTAGGGGGGCCTTTGCCCTGCAGTGGGACGTCACAGGCTTATAATAAATAAATAACAATAATAAAGTTAGGTGTACATTTTTTACTTCGCCTGCACTGTTCCACTTGTGAGCAAAGACCTCTTCCAAATCTTTCCAGGCATCCTTTTCTAGAGTCGTCTCGATCCAACCCTTCAAATACATAGTTGATGCAATATTTGAAATGATCAAGAGCAATTCAACTTCTTTGCAACAACAAAACTGTTGTCTAGATCTACTATCTTAGCTAGACAATTTTCAACCTTCTAACTCAATCGCTGGCAGACATCCGGATATCATTGACAGCCGTTACGGGTAGTCAGAAGTCCGAAAGTCTGAAAACCAGTCTTGCCAATGGTATCGTGTTGCCCAAAAACTAGGTTGTGGAGGTCAGATAGGCAGTCGCTCCATGTAAGATACTGGTATCCAGCTGCATCTGGTTAGACTGGAAGCTGATCCCAGCATAGATTGATTTTGAACCTTCTTACTCAAGATACAAGTGCAAAAACCATTTAAGAAAAAAATGGTCCTAATCAGTTTTTGGTTGCAATGGAATTTGAACTTTGTTAAGTATGACATTCAGTTTGTTGTTCCATAACTTGAAAAATTAATTTCAAATGAAACGTGTGCCCTTTATGTGCAACCTCATGTCACAATTTCTATAACAAACAAACTCATCCGCCATTGATAGATCATACAATCAACGTAAACGATAGACCAGTGTCAAAGCATGCCGTGCGTGTGCAGTTGGCGGGAAATCGTCCGGAACTGTGTCATGGCGCCCGACTGACATGCGGGCTATGGAGGACCTTGACAGTTGACTGAAAAGGATTTTGAAGTCTATGGAGCGACATCTATACCGCCACATACGAATAACGACTGAGGGTAGAAAAAAAGATTTTTTTTTTATTAAATAAAATATTTAAAATTAAAACCTAACAAAATAATGAATTCGCTTTTATAATGCTGCCAGATGCTGATCCTACATCACGCTTTCAGAGTTTTCCGCGCGGTCTGAATAATATACAGGAACCCGACAACAACAGTCGGGTAGTAGTCTACTAGACACAGCATCCATGGTCAAATGATCCTCCCTTTTCAATGGATAATGAGGAACTTTACTCCCTGTGTCTCATACCTCTAAATCTACATTGATTTATGAAGAAGCAAAACTGATAAACCACGGAATAATTTCGACAGTTTATAAACAGTTTACGAAGTAAGAAAAAGTTCAGAGGATACGTAACAGAACGGAATCATCCTCCTTCCCTTACTAATTTTGAACAGAAATAACAAAGAGAAAATGACTAACCTATGAAGAATTTAATCTAAAGAACCTATTTAATTACTCCTGAAGTATGTACTGATTGTAACACAATTTTATATCAAGGAATGTATGAACTACCGAGTACATTTCTAATTGTAGATCGCTGAGTTCCGCTCTAGGGCGCCATATTGAAAAGCCTAAGATACTTCAGAAACTATTTTTTCTTTCTTTCTTTAAATTTGAATTTACTTGTCCCATGTAACTCTCAGACTTAACAAAAACAAACCAAACAATGACAAAGTAAGACTATTACGAGTTAACCGCAATGTCAACGCGTTTAACTGCGCGTGCGCCTAACCTCATCACAGACATCACATCAATCGATACTAAAACGAAATATTAAGATGATTACAATGGCTACCATGGTAAATATTATGGTGTAGCATTTGCTAACAGCTTGAGTCGATGGATTTAAGACCTTGCGGTTGTATATTAAGGTTGTATTTGAAAAGTCTTCATTTGTGCTGCGTCCTTTCCATAATAACATTTTTCAAGGGGGTACTTTAGTTTTACATAGTCTTCATCGATCTCCTGTCCTTATCCCGATTTGCGGTCGGCGCAACGTCTTTTTCTTCCATACATATAAAAAAAATCAGCTGTTTGATACAAAAGTTCAATACCTACTTGACCAAAATGTATGAAACAGCAGATTTTTTTTTCTTGATATCAGAGTTGGTTCCATAGTGAAAGTTGTTCATATTCATGTGTAGAACACCCTATAAAAATTTGGATGGTGATAAAAAAATCTTCCTGTACATTCCTTTGAATTCATAGTAAATATATGTATAGTTACTATGAATTCGCAAAATATTATCAGCAGCTCAACCCAAAAATGGACAGTCATTTTTCGTCTCTACCTCCATAATTTTGTCAAGAAATCCATAACTACACGTATACACATAGGTTTAGCAAATAATAGTCAATAAAGAGTCGCTGGCTAGCATCGGGCACAAGGCCTCACTGGTACAGTCAACAGCAGTAGTAACACATGCACTACGAAAACCGCCCTTATTGCTACGACGTAAAGGCGATGTCAATATCACATTACCACTGATGTGGTGGACTGTACTGTGTTACACGACACATCTGCTGAGTGTGTAGGTCTGTTTAGTGTTTAGACACGTTACGGGACATATGACTTGCATTGTGGAAGGTTATGTACGCCCAAGACGAACACAGCATTGGTTTTTGACGAGGAGATATGATTTATGTAAACGAAGCCAAAGGAGGGATCTTAGCAGCACAGGTAGCAGGTAGCGTTCTGCTTACCCCTATGGGAGGAAGGTGTGTTTATGTATGATATTATTTGCGGATGTAAAGACAAAGAAATAAAGCAACGAGACAGCATATATGTAGAAAAATGTTGTGAGAAATACATATATTATCTCTAAATATTATAATTGAATTTGTCCAGCCGCATCTGTCTATATATGGGGATAAGACTTTAAAACTACGAGATAGATTTTGATGCAGTTCTTACTATACTTTAGATAACACTAGCTGCGCCCCGCGGTTTCACCCGCGTAAATATCGATCCTGTGGGAATATCGGGATAAAAAGTAGCCTGTATGTTAATCCAGGGTGTCAGCTACCTCCATACAAAATTTTATCAAAATTGGTTCAGCCGTTTGAACGTGAAGAAGTAACAAACATATAAACACACACACACACTCACAAACTTTCGCCTTTATAATATTAGTGATTCTCGAGGAAAGTACTTAATGAATTGTTTGATAAAGAAAATGATAATTTTAAAAGTAAGCATGAAACATAGTATATTAATGAAAATGCAGTAGTTAACAATGAAGTAGACATCGTTTTCCAGTCAAACGACCAATTACTCTAACGGGTATAGAAAGTGAACCAATTAAATAACTTCTTATCTCATACATTACAAAACAAAGGGCCAGCGTTAGCTTTCCAAAAAAAGCCGAACCAGCCCGAAGACCTCCGAAGACTTTGACACAGAAAAAGTCACGTTCGTGAAGTTTAGCGTCATTTCGCAACGAAGGGACGCTGTGGCAACTGCGACCGATTGTTCACGACGACAAACGTAAGGTTGTTACCACTGTTACTGCCCATTCTTGCATATTGCCGCATTGACACGGCTAAACGGTTGACTGTCATACGCAGGTTGTATTCTGTTAAGTCGAAGTTGGGAAAGAAAGGCTGGGGATATGGCATAATCGTAATTATGGGCATTAAGTTTCTTGCGTGGATTTTTAAGACGAAATGTATTTAAGATTCGGAAGGTTTGGATATGGAATTTTGCAGAGATCAATGAAGACTTTGTGACGTCTTGAAAGGCGCAGTAACGGATCATTATTTTAAGCTGAACGTTCTTGGCTTCTTCGTTTTGTTTCTTGAGCGGTGGCCGTTTTGCCTGGATGTGACCCGTTTCCGACAACATGTTATTTTTTTTTTTTTGTGTTTGCGTTCTTTATCTGCGTCATTATTACCGCAAATAAACATTATTTTCTTTCTTTCTTCGGATCACAATATTTGTCCTACTGCACAATATATCATGCCAGTACAATATCCCTTCAGGGGAAGACATATTGGCATATAGTGCGGGGACCACTGCAATCACATTTTATAAAACAACTCACGAAAAAGAGGGTGTGTGCTTATGACCTCACGATAGTAGCGAAAACTTACGACTAGAGCCAAATATACACGATTTTAGGCCGTGTATACTTGATATTGGGTCGAGCACTCCGACCCCAGCGTAAAAGGTTCAAATTCGTTCACTTATCAGAATGAGCGCAAATTGCGCCTTTAGTTTTCACTGCAAAAATCGAATAAGCAGTTCTAGTTATAAGTTTAACTTTCACAATCCTCAGCTCAGATCCTTGTTCTCTGAAATCTGTGTGTGTTTGAGCAGGTCCCTTGTCCCAGAAGTTTGTCAACTTAATCGACGTGACAGTTCCGACCTCAGCCTCTTGGGTTACTGAATGCCACTGACCTGGCTATAAAGAAACCGCATGCTTATGCACTTTGTGCCGGGAGGTACTATCGAACATAATATTGGTGAGGAAAAAATATCTGTAGAAGTTTATTGTTCGGTTTTGGATAGTTGAGGGGTTTTTAGCTTGTGAATCCGTGATAACCTAAAATCTAAAGCAGGCTGGATTGAAAAGTAACTAAAAGCTTTATTTTATACGTGAGTATGATTCGTGTAGGTCTAGAACTTTTTGCATATACTGTTTTGGAATATCTGTTTTAGCTTATTGCAAAAAAAAAAAAAAAAAAACAATCAAGAAGGTCCAGAATATGAAAGAAACCTAGGATCAGCTGTAGAGCCTATAGATATAATTGCTAAACACTGCAAATAAGTGAAAATTTTAGATACAACACCTATTATAATTTAAATGCACCAGAAAGACGGTCCATACGTAATATATCCCCAACACAGCAGACTATACAAATATTGACAACAAACGATGTATTTTTTCAACTGCACTTGCATATTGATCATAGATTGACCCGGAATTCTGTTCTTACAATTGGGTTAAAATAATATTATGTCATTTACATGTTCCGTGTCTTTCTAGATTTTCTTTATAGACGAAGATGACAAAGGACCAAACTCAACAGGGTCTATACATAATACTGCTTGCCTTCAGAAATAAAACTTCTCATTGAAACGACCTGGAAAATAGCTAAGAGGCATAAACATGAAATCATTTCAGGTTCCAATGCGAATCTTTGTAATCGTTCCAGGATCTTAACTCATCCAACAATACATATAATGTACACTTAGTAATTTTAGCAACAACTGTAGAATTGGTAATATGTCTAATTCTGACAGATTCATATTACGAATTGTCCTTTTATATTAACAATATTACTAATGTAAATAGACAAATGGAAAATTCGACTTTCGACTTCCTGTAACAGGAAAAAGGTACATCTCCAATGGGAGATACGGACACGACCCCCTAATATGGTCTTAAGTTCTGCGCTGACGTGTGACGTGGAGTCCGAGATTAATAAAATCCAGATGCACTCCTCGGTTGATATAATCGTCTTTTCTAAACACACAGCTAGATTATTAAATCACACCGTACCGTGGTATAGACAGCTTTGCAGCTAGATGAGAACGTCACTCAAGGTCATCGCAAGGTGTTATTTGACCATACAATTATCGAGACTGCGACGCGATCCATTTTGAATGAATCTGAACATATGTGTGTCATGTGAACATGATAGGTTTTAAGATTATATATCATTTGATATATCAGGATTTTGACGTCATCGGATTGATTTTGAGCCGGATGTAAAAATGATTGATCAACGTCACATTGTTTTAAGCCGTTTGTCCCGGCTGGTCGTCAGATGTCCGAAAGCCTGACAACCAGTACAAGATAGGCAATCGCTCCATGTAAAATGTTACTGGCATGTAAAATATTCAGCTGCATCAAGTTAGACTGGAAGCCGACCACAACATATTTAGGAAAAGGTTAGGCAGATGATGAGATTATTTTGGAATATTAGGATTGTCCGATTTTTGGCTTAATTGAGTCTACAGGTTTGGTTTGTGACTTTTAAGTTGATTTTCTACTTAAAATTACGAATTAAACAAAGCAAAAAATGTTTCTGAAAAGTGAAAAGTCAAAATTCGTCTTATAGGCTCTACGTGGTTAAACATTCTCCAATATTCAGTTCAAAAATTCAACATGGTCGCTTTAATAGCAGTACAAACAAAAAAATCAAATAACATCAATATAATTTGAACATTAAACCGATTCAGGCCTCATACAGATTCGATCGTTCGACCAGCGCGCGCGCCATGTGTAAACAATAAGCGTTGCTTAGCAACCGCTGCAGCCATATTAGTCAGACCCAAGAGCAAGAGAGACAGACATACTAGAGGTCTTTAAGAGCGAGTGAGATGGAAACACAAAGGGTTTGTTGAACGATAAAGCCTGCAAACACATAGTTCACGGTAGATTTGACGAGTAGTTTTATTAGGGAAATTATTACTTCCCTGTGTTATATGGAATTGTTATATGAACTGGCTCGATTTGCTTCCTGGGTTGTAGTCGTAAAAATATAATAAACGTTACGATTTTACTTAAACTTGTCCTTTATTTCAGTTTTTCATACTTTAACACTGGTTTTTGATTTTCTGACACAGTCATTACTTCTATACAGGGTGAAATTGAATACATGCGACAAATCGAAATTGGAGATTGTACTCATCATTATGAACAACTTTTACTATGGAACCAAACCTGAAATCGCGAAAAAAAAATCAGCTGTTCCCTACATTTATGTTCGCATAACTCGTCAAAATGTAGGGAGCAGCAGATTTTTTTTTCGCGATTTCAGGTTTGGTTCCATAGTAAAAGTTGTTCATAATGATGAGTACAATCTCCCATTTCGATTTGTCGCATGTGTTCAATTTCATCCTGTATATTATCTTCGTAATTCACTGCCATAGGAAAAGGCCTAATTCAGCAATAAACATCTTAAAAAAACCCGTCTTTATTATAACAAAGAACTCTGTATTTGCTACGAGAATCGCTACAAGGACCAGAAAAGCTGATCAACAAGCCTAATTTTTTTTAATAATGTTACTTCAGATATTTTTTATAGAATAATTCACAACCAAAGTCATCGACCGGCGGGATGCAATAAGACAAACATTACAAAAAAGGGTAAAAATTTAAAGGTACAAACATTGGGCCACCCGCAGTCGCTCATTCTCACTTTGAAAGATTTCGAGATACGTCCTGTGCAAATAGGGCCTTTGCGAAATGCCTACCTTTGTTGTGGCAGGTTCCGATATTTGGAACAAGAGCAAGACTGTAATCAGCACATAATTTAGAACTCAAAGTAGCCTATTAGTTGTTCACTTTAGTGCTAAACCTGGTTTCTCCTTTAGAAGATCTAGTAAAGTTACAAACTATTTGTTTCTAGCAATAAATTGAGCCGTATGATATTTAAACACTATAAACTAAGAATCCAGGGCACACCAGGTGGATCCTAGTAAAGGATACCGCAAGGTAGTTTAATTGGCCCAAAAGTGTTGAATCGAGCAGATGAAGTAATACAGAAAATATCAAATGACGTCGTGGAATAAATACTGATTCCGGACTTTGGTATACCGTATCAACACTTCCAAAGTATGACTCAAAAGAGCTTTAGAATTTTGTTGATGATTAATTAGAGTTCCGGAACGGAACAACACTTTATCAAGATATTCATTTGTGATAGTGTGACTAATGTGTTTTACTAATTGCGGAAAATAAAATACGATAAGTAAAGAACTTACCTACAGGTGTATCTACTTATGCTAACAGTGGACTTGTAGGTACTATTGAAATTCTATGTGGCACCCGAATCAAGACCTTATGATAAATCATTAGAGGTTTGATTTGCATAGTATGTAGAGACTTGTAGAGGTCATTATAGTAGGACGTGACACCGTCGAAATTATACCTATTTGCATTGGTAAAACATGAATAACGTACCACGACAATCGTTCTTAATCAATTCGGTTCTACATCGGGGGGCAGGTAACATAAGACTGTTGACTTAGTCGACGAATTCTTGTTTGAATTGGCAGATCCTAATACAAACGAGAAATTGACAGTAGTACGCGAACGCAATAAACGACCTACCACAATTCAAAAATAAACTGAACCTTAGATCAACGAAAAGATGGCAAAGACAAAAGATCAAAGATTACATCATTCAGCTTTACAATATAGGTCCACTTGCGACACCCGACGACGACGGTATAGGTAATTTGAATTTATTTAAATTACAATGACTTCAGTATGTATTTACTTGGTAATGTTTCTTTATTGTTAGCTGAGGTTAACAGGGGTTAGGTTACGAAATGTCGCCGGTAGCGCTAGTGAGGTTGACTTTGTAGATTTATTATCTGTGGCAGTGAAAGCGGAGACGTTCTTTTTTCGGTTACAGAATAACGCTGCTTTAGAATTGTGGTTTTTGAATTTGAAAAGGATTAGAATTGGAATTGAGAATGGTTTTATGAATGTAATGTTTTAATACTGATCAGTATCTGTTATTATCTCATTGATATTGACTGAGTGTTGCAACGGAGACATGCCTTCTTACACTCAGTGCAACAACTTGTGAATTCTACTATTATAATTTATCTACACCCATGCTATAATAAACCCTCTATAAAAGTTTCTGAAACAGTTAGCTTATTGCCAACATTAAAACAACCAGTGTCATAGTAACCATAATATCATCCAAACGAGTGTTATTATGTTGTACTAAATTTCATTATGCAACTCGTTTAAGAACATTGTCATCCACGCGCGCTTCACTACCAAAGCGCCGTAATTTAAAAAAAGACCTTATAGGTTATTCGAAATCACGTCGTATCCCGCCGGCCGCCTTTTTTGTTCGATATTAGTGTTGCAAAAAACTGTTTCAGAACCTTTTTTTAGAGGATTCATATCATGGGTGTAGATAAAGTCTTGTATGCAACTATACATAATTAGGTATTAAAAAACAGTTGCATAAATAACTATTATCGATAGAAACGATGGATAGCCTGTATGAATGATGATATAGTTAGAAAGAGAGTGACTATCGAGATGACGACTAATAGAGAAGTATGGAAGAAAAAAAGACATGTTGGGTCGACCTCAAATAAATTGTGATAAGGGCAGGAGAATGATGATGATGAGGACCTTTCCTTCTACAGTTTGTCATATTTTGCTCCTTTGACACTAAGTCCAAGCCGATGCCCATTCAACTAGGGACATCCAAACATATAACTTTCCCACTCAAAAAATAAAAATAGTTTAATTTAAAACAATGTAGGTTTAACCGTATCTTCACAATACGTACGTATATGTAGAATTTTAAACGCGTGGTTGTAGAGGTCGACAAAGATCTGTACTTACGCGTTAATACAATAGGGTCAGACAGAGACAAATATGAACGAGCGCCTCTTTAAGTGACCGAAAAGAATTATGAGAGGGAATTGTCTTTGAAGAATGCTTTTGACAACACTCTGAGTGTGTAATGTGAAATATATGTGACTGTTTCGCTTCTGTGGGGATTAAGGCGCTTTTAGATGTATCGATTTGTGATTGGCATTTGGAAAGATCGTAGAAAAACCTCGCCCAAATATCTAATCAGATGGTGCCTTTATTAAAATATAAATTAAATGAAGCATGAATTTAAACGAACAGTTCGTCTTTTATTCTGAATTTATTGGTACTAATATTTAATTACAAACTCCTAAAACTTGAAATTCTAAACCAGAACATAAACCACACATTCCCTTCGATACAACGACACGTAAAAATTCAACCAAGACTGTTACAATAAAACCTCCTTAGTTACTGTGCAAATACTGGCCGTTCGGCAATTAAAAGACAAACGCTTGAAACACTTGACAGGTGTTTGGGCGCGAAACCCGCATTCTCTTTTTAAAAATGTATCGCTGGCTCTTCATTCTTGTCACGTTCAGCTAGCAACACTGGACCAAATATAACATGACCCATGTAGCTTACAAAACGTATGCATCTGAACCGAGATCAGGGTCCAAGATAAAATGGTGGTCGTAGCACGAGTTTAAATTATACGTACGCGTTCGGAATGAAGGCATACGGTTTAAATAGACGACGATTAGGGACATGATACAGTCCATACTGGCTTATTGACTCATACTTTTACCTTTAGAAACGAGGGAGGGAAAATAGAAAACAAACAAACAAAAAAAAGGCCATATTTTTTTCCTCCAACGGAGGTGCTACACACACCGCAGTAACAGTAACACCCAGACCTGATTAAAAGGCTGTTGCTTTCTGGAGTTGGACATTGACCGAAACGAACATAAACCTCTTACCAACTAAGGTCCAAAGCTAAACAAATATAAAAATAATATACGTATTACAATATTGAAATAAGAAACAACGCCGTCCGGTAATGTGACGTCCAAAAACTAATTTGTAAAGTGTCGCGGCAAGCCTTTCGACAATGCTACCGCAACTGTCAACTTTTCGAACGTTTCTTTATTTCAAGCAAGTGCTCAAAACCCACACGAATGTAGTATGTGAGAGATATTCCGAACTAATAAAGCTAAAACCGATTATTTTAAATGTATACTTTTTGGAGATTCACCCACCCCTTCAGTTAGTTTAAGTCCCATGATCTGACCAAGATTTTGTCTGGACTTTAAAAGAGACTGTGACCTCTGAGTTTGTTTCGGCCTTTCTTCTCAGAGTAGTCAGATAGGAAACGCCGACCTCATCTAGCTTAAAAAAAATATGATTGACGTGTAAAAGTGTTTGTACAAACCTACGTACAGAAAATAAATAATTTATCATTTATCATGTAGAACAGTGGTGGCCCAGTGGTAGGTCCTAGGTTTGAACCCAGACATGACATTAGTTTGTGTAAATTATTTCATCACTACTACTCTCAAAACGGACAAGGAAAACATCGTGAAGAAACCGGCATGTCCTAGAGCCAAAAATTCGAAGACATGTGACATCTACCAACCCGCGCTGGGCCCGCGTGGTGGATTACGGCCTACTCCCTCGCGCAGAGAGGAGCCTGTGTCCCAGCAGTGGGAATATTATAGGCTGATTATTATGAATAAGTTTTCGGGTGAGTGGATACGCAATGAAAGCGTTTGACTGCAAGAAATATATCTACTAGATGTGGTCCTTGTGACCATACTTTCCTTTGCGCTTTGGTTAACTTATGTCAGCTAAAACTCAAGCTTTAACTCAAAGCATTTATTTCAATTAAACCATTTACAGACACTTTTGAATTGTCAGGAAGTCAGTCAGAAAATATGAAGCTAGTTGCCCATTCCAAAGCGTAGGTACCTATGGAGAAGAACGGGCAAGAAACTCCATGGACACTCTTTTAAATTATATTTTTACAAAAATATTAGTTACATCATTAATGTTGAATTTATAATAATATAATATGTGAGAACGATGTAAAAAATTAAATAAAATTTTAAGAAGCGGTGAAGGATGGGCTTGTTTGACGGTTCTTTTTTTGTACCTTTTAACATCCTTGGTCATCATCTGCCTAGCCTTGTCCCAACAATGTTGGGGTCGGCTTCCAGTCTAACCAGATACCGACGTTACGAAGTTACCACTGGGCCACACTACTGTAAAACATATTACGTATGTATTACCCAATGTCTAACAACCATGTGCTAGCCCCCATAGCAGTTGAAGATGCGGGCACATATGCAGATGACGTAGAGCGGGTATCATTAAGATCTGACGATTAGATTTAAATTGCTCACACAATACGCGGAAAATAAACTCCGTATAAAACTAGCTACTGGTTTTGTTTTAACTGGACTTTTGGAAGCAGACGGACGCAGAAGTTAGGACTACTTAAAGGTCATCGGGACAAAATATAACGTGGAAAATCACAAAAGAACTGAAGTGAAATGGAAAAGAAACCTACTACAAGAGCCAGTGTTAGCAAATTAGGAACGGATAAGTATGGGTATAAAAAAAAACCAAGTGTGCTTATGACCACACGACTGAAGTGAAACTTCAAACGTATTTGGCTATAAGAGGAAGAGAGAAAGAAAATGTGCGCGCGCATTGCTTTCTCTTGTTCATATCCCCACTCAACTCCCGTTCGCCTCGCCCGATCACACTTTTCGTAACGCTTACATCACGCGTTCGCCAGCTTACTCCCAAAGTCAAGCGTGCGTAAAGAAGTTTCAGTTCAATAATGTTGGGGTAGACTTGTTCTTGAGTGGAGACCCCCAATCGGCGAACATAAGGTAGGACGCCCTCGGGCTAGGTGGAACAAAGATCTTCGCAGAGTAGCTGGTAGCAGCAGGATGAGAGTTGCCAAGAACCGAGTTGAATGGCGTGCAATAAGAGAGGCTGATGATGGACACTGACTTGGTCACAACTGTAAGTATGAAAGACAGAGATGAAAAGGACCAAAAATACATTTTTTTTTATCATTCCTCCACTTATACCCGCTAACTAATAAACGTTGCATAGCGTCTGTATAGTTACACAACGCTTTGTCTTCTTCTTTCGAAAGTTAAATCACTGACGACTGAAAGGGAGATATCGATGTGTAACGGTTCATTTGATATAATACGTTTATTAGTAAGGGGGCTAATCTTTAATCTCTTAAGGACATGGTGAAAGAAAGAAATACACAATGCAGCCCACAGCTACCAACCTTATCCCGAATGTTCCGAAAACGAATACCCGAAAAGCCAAAGTTTCGGAAGAGTGGTAGCCGCCTTATAACGGCTGTCATGAAAAAGGTGACGCCGGTGTTTGGTTTAACGCCGTCAAACAAGTTCTATAAGGTGAATGCGCACTTGTAGCCCGCAAAATTCAAATTTTCTTACGTTTTCTGCAATTTTCAGGTCAGTGTCAGTCTATAGCAGATAGGTACGTATTTACAGAAATATAATAATTAGAATCATTAATTACATCTTTCTAAGTTAGATTTGTACCATAAGCACTTTTCCATAAGAAATTTGTTCTTATGGTACAAATCTAAATTAGAAAGATGTATTAATGATGTTCTGTTATAGTCGCGAATCAAATTTTGATCAAGATACAACCTGAAACTGACCTGAAAATTGTAAAAAACGTAAGAAAAATTGAATTTCGCGGTCTACCACTGCGCGTTCACCATCAACTTTCCTTCATGAATAACGTTTCAAAGACGTCATTTGACGTTAAATTGCGGACGCTATGTGACTGTCACCGTAGTCTTAGTGAAACCCTAGCTAAACCCAAGCAAGTCGAAACATAAAATCAAACAGCCCAACAATTCGTGTCCAGCTACGCAAAATACGACGTGGTCTAGGGTAAAAGTCGGTCACAGGCTACAAAAACAACTAATATGCTAGTAATTATATGCAGACACGATCTATGACTGACAACAGGCACGTTTCCGACATAAACTCACACGGCAACCTTCGAAAATATGCTTTTGAGTATACACAACTCTCTTACATACAATAATAACATTGGTGACACAATCATGATAGAAATTTGCTTAATCTTTATGGATTTCAAATTCAAATTATTTTATTCCACATAGTCAAAAAGGGCTTGTGGTTAAGTAATAACAGCCGCACGGGTCGATCGATCATTTTATATCATTCAGCCATGGAGGGGTCTTGGTATGGAAGGGATGGTTACCCACCCACAGCCGACCGCGGCAAGCGTAGCTTAACCTTGGACCGATCAAACTGTGCGGCTGAAATTATTACATCACACTAATATTATAAAGGCGAAAGTTTATGAGTGTTTGTATTTTTGTTACTACTTCACGCACAAACGGCTGGACCAATTTTAATAAAATTTGCTATGGAGGTAGCTAACACCCTGGATTAACACATAGGATACTTTTTATCCCGAGATTCCCGCGAGATCGTAACTTATGCAGGTGAAACCGCGGGGCGCAGCTAGTATGAAGATAAAGCCTATAGCTGTTTATAGAACACAATACTGCCATGTTGCAGAGACTAAAGACAAGGATAATATATCAATTGGTCATTACTGCAAATCAAATACGAGTACTTACTAGGTCACTGAGGTAACCAGTGTGAGTTATGGTAACATTATATTCAAAATTATTCGCCCGTAAATGTCACAAGATAAGGGTATTGATAAACGCACTTGCCTACTGCATTTCGGTGATTTCAGACGATTTATTATTCTAGGGTTCCTCCTCACGAAAGTAGCCTTCATTGTTAGCCAGTCAAGCTCCAAGCATTTCTTTCAAACTAGCAGCGCCCCGCGGTTTCACCTTCATAAGTGTCGTTCCCGTGGGAATATAGGGATAAAAACTATCCTATGTCTTTTCCCGGGACTCAAACTATCTCTATACCAAATTTCATCTAAATCGGTTCAGCGGTTTAAGCGTGAAGAGGTAACAGAGAGACAGACACACTTTCGTATTTATAATACTAACAGCGCCCCGCGGTTTCACCCGCATAAGTGTCGTTCCCGTGAGAATATAGGTATAAAAACTATCCTATGTCCTTTCCCGGGATTCAAACTATCTCTATACCAAATTTCATCTAAATCGGTTCAGCGGTTTAAGCGTGAAGAGGTAACAGACAGACAGACAGACACACTTTCGCATTTATAATGTTAGTATGGATAAACCAATTAAGTTGTCAAGGGGTCGGTCATTCAGAAAGATGAAACTAGAGAGCAGTGGTATCCAATCTAAGAAACTTTTCAGACAGTTAAAGAAGTCACTTGGCAACTGTCGTAACATCAACCAAACCAGCGCTAGGGTCGTAGCATTATGCTGAGCATTGGCCGTTTTTCGTGGATATTTTTCTCCAGCTTTTTAACCCCCGACAGAAACAGAGGGATGTTATAAGTTTCACGTGTGTATCTGTGTGTCTGTCTGTGCAATCGTAGCTCGCAAACGGCTGAACGGATTTTGATGTTTTTTTTTTTGTATTTGTTTTCTTTCTATGCGTCATGTTTACCGCAAATAAACGCCGCCATCCCATCTCAGTGACATTCAATGATAAGAACTTGCCAAAAGTCAAGGTAACATTAGAGGTATTTCTGACAGATTGATACGGATATTAAAATAAGAACGTTCTTAAAAAAAATACGTGCAATGCCCCCTAAACCTGTAGCTGAAAGCCGATATGCCAAGATGAACATAATCTGGCATGACGATAACTCCCCAAAACTTAGTCTCCGGCACAAAGCGACATAACACGTACCTACCTAGTTCCTTGCGCAGACGCAGCGAGTCAACACAACTGTGTCAACACATGCAGAATGCAGGCCCGCTCAATTGTTACGTACAGATGTACTATGCTATGACACTATGTAGAACGTATATATGACTGTGTGGACTGACATTTTTAAGTTTTTTTAAATATTACAGGCACAGAACGCTTTTCTGATAACTTTAATGGCTCTATCAGCTTTAGACCTTTTTGAAGTGAAACTTCTTTACGCACGCTTGACTTGGGGAGTAAGCTGGCGAACGCGTGACGTAAGCGTTACGAAAAGTGTGATCGGGCGAGGCGAATGGGAGTTGAGTGGGGGATATAAGCAAGAGAAAGCAGTGCACGCGCACATTTTCTTTCTCTCTTCCTCTCATAGCGAAGTTTCACTTCAGTCGTGTGGTTATAAGCACACTCGGTTTTTTTTTCGAAGCCTAGTTTTTCAATGAAACCATTCCACTGCTGAACATAAGCCTACCTCTATCTTCATCACTCTTCTGCACTTTCCGTCTCCAGCAGTCAGCTATAGCGTATATTCGTTTTACTCTTTAAACCGAACACTACCGAACCTAAACTTATGAAAGACTAGCTGCGCCCCGCGGTTTCACCCGCATAAGTCTCGATCCCGTGGGAATATCGGGATAAAAAGTATCCTATGTCCTTTCCCGGGACTCGAACTACCTCTATACCAAATTTCATATAATCGGTTCAGCGGTTTAGGCGTGAAAAGGTAACATACAGACAGACAGAGTTACTTCCGAATTTTAATATTAGTAAGTATGGATTATGATCAAAAACAGCCACTTCCAACCCGATATTATGTTCCCACTGCTGGGACACATGCCTCCTCTCTATGAGAGGGAGTGGGCCGTAATACACCACGCGGGCCCAGTTGGTAGATGTCACAAGTCTTCAAACTTTTTGATTCTAGGACATGCCGATTTCCTCACGATGTTTTCCTACACCGTTTTGAAAGCAGTGGTGATGAAACAATTTACACAAAGTAAAGCGTCTGTCTGGGTTCGAACCCCTCGTAAGTCGCGGCCGTTACCACTTGGCCACCACTACTCTTCATATTTATTCCATTCACATTGAAATATGCGTAAATTATACACCATACGTGTCGAAAGACCATCCATTCACAAATTCAGCTTTTACAAACCAAAATACATGTCAGAAATTCATTGAACAAACAGCATTACAATACCAAAACACTTTTACAACATCCCAAAGAAAAAAATATCTTGGTCAACGAATATACAAATCGATTTTAATATCGATTTGAAATTCGTAGTGACACCTCTTTGTTATTGTAATCGATATTTTTCAACTGATATAAATGTATCGATTTGCATATAATACGGGTCGAATGGACGCTGGTCTTTGACCCTAGTTAATAAGGTTTGTTTAAAGTCGTTTAATTACTGACGCTAATGTCACCTGTAGGTGTGACGGGATTGGTGACAAAAAGCTGCCAAGTACGAGTCGAACTCGCATGCGAAAGACACATTTCTATTATGAGGATCCCTTTAATTTTTTACTTTTATTTATTTGTTGTTATTGCGACCGTAGTAATACACACTCCGTGATAATTTCAAGAGTCTACCTAAGACGGTTCATAATGTACAGGGTCTGTGACGGACGGACGGACAACGGACCATAAGTAGTAGGGTACCGTTGGCACTCAAACTCAAACTCAAAGCATTTATTTCAATTAAACCATTACAGGCACTTTTGAATTGTCAAAAAACTCTTTGGATACGGAACTTTAAAATCCCAAAATATATCCTACCTTCTTTTGAGCTACACTTTTTGGTCCTAAGGTACAGAAGCCAGCACAACAAGCTACCCGAAACTGTCAAATTTTCCCAATCAACTTTGAACCTTATACTTCAGCGATAAAGTTGAAAATCTATTAAATAAATTTTACAGATTGTAGTAGCTTGATGTGCTGGCGTCTGTACTAAGGTCCTCTGGTCCGCGTTTCTAAGAACTAACTGCACTTGACCACAACGAGGGCTCTACGTTCATTGTAAAAGCCACATTTTCGATAAATACTTGGTCCTTTTCTACGGAAGATTAGAATGTTGAATTGAAAAGTGCTTTTTTAACGTGAAAATTTCATTAAGCGCACTGTGCGCTCTTTCTGAACGAAACTGCGGGTCCACTCTATAAGTCCTTCAACGAAGATACGGGCCCAACCAAAAATGGTTGGTACGTCAAAACAAGTGTCAAATTAAAATTATATATCAGCCAGGCAAAAACATATCGGGCGTAGGGACAGTTGTCCAATCGTTTTGTCAATCATTCTTAGTTCGAAAACCGAACCAATCTTATGTCCGTAAATGATACGGAGTAGGAAATGCCCCTAACTTCGGCCCTTCGGACTTCGTGCTTATGGAGTAGACCCCCTGAACCGTTACGCTCATGTCAGTGACGCTGAATCTCGTAAACCTACTCGGCGCTAAATCGCGTTTACTCCAGCTTCAACCGTCATCAGATTTTAAAATGAGAAACTCATATAAGAGCACACACCTTCTTATTTTGTAAAACGACCTGCTTTGCATTTTATAGCTACACGTTTAAGTCCTACCAAGAGTGATAGAAAACAAATAATTACAACAACTTGCAATAAATGACATTCTGGGAACAAAGCGGCTACGTTTGTGCATACTGCTGACTACGGGGTGTTACATATCGCGGTCCGTTCTCACAGCTTTTGCTGTGCGACACATTCGCAGCAATCGCAGCCCTTTACCTTGCTTAGCTGTTTGTGTTAATTAATATAAAGATTGATCGTGAACTCTGGTGGATCACAAAAGGGAAATGCAAAGAAAATTAAGAAAACATATCTTGTTAGTACTACTTATACTTTCCATAAATCCGTGAAAGATAAATCCTACTAAGACAATAAACGCGAAAGGTTGTGAGGATATATGGATGGATGTTTGTTACACTTTCACGCAAAAACTACTGAACGGATTTGGATGAAATTTGGTGCACAGATAGTTTATAACAAGGATTAACACGTATGATAATTTTTATCTCGATATTCCCACGGGATCGAAACTTATGCGGATGAAACCGAGGGGCGCTGTTAGTCTTGAATAAAGGAAGATCATTTGGTAGTACATTCATCATCATCATCATCAGTCTCTTAACCTTATCCCAATTTATTTGGAGTCGGCGCAACATGAGCTGCACGATTTTTGACAAATGCGTGCACTGACTGGACAGGTCCGCTCAATCTGTGTGGTTCTTTCCTCAAATACCATTTCAGACACCAATCTACATGGCCTTCACATGATCTAACCAAGATTTTGTCTGGACTTTAAAAGAGACTGTGACCTCTGAGTTTGTTTCGGCCTTTCTTCTCAGAGTAGTCAGATAGGAAACGCCGACCTCATCTAGCTTTAAAAAAATAAGATTGACGTGTAAAAGTGTTTGTACAAACCTACTTACAGAAATAAAATCATTTATCATGCTCTTTTTCTTCCATATGTCTCTATTAGTCGTCATCTCGGTAGTCACCGCCTTTTTAACCATATCATCTTTCACACAGTCCATCCATCGTTTCTTTGGTTCTTCTTATGCCATTCACATTCATACTCAAAACGTTCCTAACGACATTTGCCTCACTCCTCAATGGTAGTAAAAAATACAATGAATAAAAATACAAAGATCGTTACTAGACGCCTGGAGGACATCGCCGTCGAGGTAGGCCACGGCGAAGGTGGTTTGGCTATCTGATAACGTATGCATGGCCAACATGGCCAGAGACAAGAAGTAGAAGGAGAGAAGACAGGGAGGTTTGCAGGAGGCCTATGCCCAGCAGTGGAAAACAATATAGGCTAACAAAAAAATAATCCATCGGTACTTCAAAAATATTACCTAAAAATTAAGTAATTTTTTTACAAACAAAAATGTCAACGATGCATGTAAAAAGATAAACGATAGATTAGATCGATTACTCAGAAATCAGCCATATCAAAGGTATCTATAATTGAATTTTCGAGTAGTTCGAGTAGAACGATATCAACAGCTCTTAAAGTTATCAGATATGACCCAGATTTGTAGTGAGGAAAACGCACTTGGAAATGTTTCACTCAATGATAATAATATATAGCTACAGCTATCTCCTTTGTCACTTAACTTTATAGCTTCGTGTAAATGGGTGTCTTTTCTAGCATAAAACTTGCATGCGAAAGACATTAAAAATGTTTTTACAGATATTTAATTGTTGTTTTTGTAGCTTTAAGACAAAGGACCAGAATTTAGGACACTTGAATATTTTGCGAAAAACATATCATTTTAAAGTTGGATAGACAAATGATCTAAGAAAAGAAATACTTATAGGGTAACTGTACAACATAACATCACGCCTGTAATCCCCGTAGGGTTATGCAGAAGTGTACCTAAAGTATATTCGCATTTCGCCAGTTATGTTTAAGTCCCTTCTAATAGGGGGCGAGCCTATATTGCCATCAACCGGTCACAAAACCAAACACCGGGCCGCTACTGAGAAATTCTCTAATAGAAACACTCATAAGTGTTATTGGGTTTAATACTTATCTACAGGATAAGTTCTGCTAGTTTCAAAAATCCGGACTGCATCATTCCAGGGTGCAGCAAGATCTAAAGGACCATGTGGACACCACAATAACATAAAATTACATCCAAAGCAGTCTTCGTCCATCTTTCCCACACGAGCATGGAAACAAGAAGCTATTGTACACGTCATAAGTGAACCAGAGTATTATTTTCCAAAATTTTGAGTAAAACTGGTTTTTCGACGTCTCGGAACCGGTCTTCGTGTACAAAAGGAACCATTACAATGGTAGCAGAAATGAGTAAAGATCGCATCTGTCAACGTCTTCAAAGACCCGCTTGTAAATTAAGTGTTTCTTGTTTGGAGGCAGTAAATTATTATTTGCGTGACTATATGAACGGACTGGTATGCAAAAAATGAATAAGCAAGATTTTAGTTGATTAGACATGGTATGTGGTCAATGTTCAAATCACTGCCGACATCATTTTTGATTGGTGGTCTCAATAAAGATGCAGGCAGAGGTTTTTCTCAGTGATATATAACTATAATTGAAGACCAAAGAAACGATGGATGGACTGTGTCAATGATGATATGGTTAGGAAGGGAAAGACTACCGAGATGAAGACTAATAGAGAAGTATGGAAGAAAAAGACATGTTGCACCGACCCCAAATAAATTTGGATAAGGGCAGAAGAATGATGATATAACTATAATTAGGAAATTATTGCAAATCTACGAGATTCCGTCTAAAGATAAAGATAATTTATTTGTCAAACATGCGTTTACATAAACTGACTAATCAGACATGCAAGGTATTGAATTAATAGATGTTGTGTGCGACCATGTTTTGCCAATAACGGCGTACAAATTAAAAGGACCAAACTTTAGCCTGAATCTGCGTCTAAGAATAGAATACTTTTTACACATAACAGAATGTTCCCTAAACCGAGTATTTTTCACAAACCACAAGTACAGTATACCTATATAAAACATGACACTTTAACACTACACGTTGTCACATCCGGTATTATCAGTCCCTCAAGTGAATCGTGACGGCAGATACGTAGGTGACATATGCTAATGACAAACAGAACTTGGTACCCGATAACAATGGAAAAGTAATTAAAAATACATAGAATAGACTTTTGTTAACAGTATTCAATTATATTGAGGTGGCAACTGATTCAGTAGGTGCTAGCTTGATTGAGGTTGTTGAAATACTTAGGTATTTATTAGTTCAAGATGCTTGAATTAAAGTTAATTGAACAGTGAGCGGTTCCAATGAGCTTGGGCTTGTGGCTAAGTTACAAAGCCACACGGGTCGATCGATCAGGTTAAGCTACGCTTGCCGCGGTTGGTCCGTGGATTGGTGACCATTTTTACATACCAAGACCCCTCCGTGCCTCAGGTCCTGGCTGTCATTCGTGGATCTTTGATAGTCGTTACGGGTCGTCAGAAGCCCGAAAGTTTGACAACCAGTCTTACTAAGGGGTTTCGTATTACCCAGAAATTGTGTTATGGAGGTCAGATAGATAGTCGCTAAATGTTAAATACTGGTACTCAGCAGGATTCGGTTAGACTGAAAGCCGACCCCAACATAGTTGGGAAAAGGCTAGGCAGATGATGAGATGATAATGGGTTATTGGCATAAATATCTGATATAGGATATATCTTTAGAAGAAACCTATATTCGCTTGAGCTCATTACTATTAGCTATGCTAACAGTGACACTATGTGATCCAAAGGACCAACAATTTTCGGTCGGTATTTTCAAAACTGTAGTGTTAAATATAGACATCATAAAATACTGTGACTGATGCATTCTCCTTTACACCACCTAGTAACTTGTCTTCGTTGTAAAAACAATGCAAAATTTATAAGTTTTCAGCCAAAGTCATTCAGTTTTTATGTCCAGCAATTATTTAAGCAAACTACCGTATATATGACTAAGTTATGTCTGCATATTATATGACAGTGAGTACATACATCCATAGAAATAAATAGTACCCTCGTGATTTTCTACGTAACACAGCGAGACAAATTTTGCAATTGTATTATTTGTTATTTGTACTTGCATATGTTTGGAATACATTCTTTCGACACAGTCGCTGTGTGTGTAGCTCTAATTTAATTATTTCTCGCTTGAAATATTTGTACTACAGAAAGTTCTAACTGAATAATCATCGAAGCGTTTTATGAACACAGGAACGTGTGTACCCAAAAGAAATTATCGTACACTAGTAACGCCTTGGCGATGTTCTAAAGATAACGCTGCATGCCCGATAACAAATAACGGTCGAAAGTCGTTTCCCGCCATTTTTACTGTCACGTTCATAGCTTCATTTATCTGTAGTAAAGCCTCTATGGTCTATTTACTTTTTCAAATTACGTTCGAAATTCGTGACGCGTGATGCGCTAAAGCGGTTTAATTGCGCGATATAAAACCCGCCGAAGAAGAATTAATGTCTTTTAGCGATAAATAAGTAATTTTGAATCGCTAATTGTTGGTAATGAATAATGTATGAGTATTATACGTTGGCAAAATGCTTCGCGCTGTATTCAGTACAATTTGTCGTTGAGTTATTTTACATAATGAAAATGTTTGAAGGTGATAAAGATAAGTCATTTTTGTAACTGAATTAACAAAGACTTGTCCTTTAACGTGTTCTTACGACAACATTGACTTTGAGACGAGGTGGCCAAAGAATTCAATATAGATTTTCAACAGCTGAAGCTACTTTTTTATCTAAGAACATTTTACAGCTAGTCTTAATGGTGAATAAAAAGTGCGTAAAGTTGCAGGTTGAGGTTTTAAAACGATGATTTTTATGACCAATAATCGCGTGAAGTCACGAATCTGAGTTTATGGAGTAATTCTACGAGGCTTTGGTAGAAAACTGGATATACCTAGCCAAAGAATATAAAATACTGCAAACTTTTTGTCCTATCGGGTAGGTAAAAGATAGATAAGTACGCACGACGAAAAGCTAACTTCTCATTGCACGAAGAGCCTATCAAATCCGACGTCCGCTAAAACTGGATATATATAGCTTGATATGTCGTCGTGTGTACACGAAATACTAAAATGGAGTCTTCAAAGTCAGTATACTCTGGTACCTTATAGAACATATTATTGTCACAAACCGTAAGTCCTAACCAGAAAACACAATTCCTAAAATCGTCGACAATACAATTCCTAACCCGTATCAAACTCGGACCGTAAGAAAACTGTGAAATTAAGCAATAAAAGGCCATCTGAGAGTACCAAATGACATTGAATGAGGTAAACGTCAACGTAATACAATTGTAATCTGTCATTGGTCGGGTACTTGTAATAAAATTACACATTGCATCGACACGCGAGGAGAACCATTGTTCGTAAAACGACTATGAAAAAAACTATACATCTTTAATTGTGTTTGATGGAAATACGTTGTCTGAACCATTGATGGCGAGTCCTGGAGTAATCTGGGCGTAGGTTTAGGTTTTTATATGAGTCGACTAAGTAATTAACTGAAACATAAGGCTGTATTCACCATTATATTCTCAAAATCAGTAATCGACCAAGTATCACTCCTTGGGGAACCCTGCTTCAAGGATCGATTATCCAAAAAAACATGTTGGTTTTTATATCAACCATGCTTTCCATAAATTAAGTATTAGGCTGAGTATCGCTGCTCGTGGGTTCCCTGCGTCAGGAGTAAACTTTTCAAAGAAAATTTTGGTTTTTAAAGGGGAAACGGGAATCAAAAGCGCTATAAAGTTCATCATAGAATCTAACTTGTGCAATTTTGTTTAGGGATAGTAATACTTCAATTAAAGCGAAGTTTATCAAAGAAAGCAACAAACATTAGTTAGAAAAATGTACGAAGACAATAAACCCATAGATTTCTTCCATACATCAAGACCAATCAGGGTAA
Organism: Amphipoea oculea; assembly: GCA_945859645.1. NCBI lineage: Eukaryota > Metazoa > Arthropoda > Insecta > Lepidoptera > Noctuidae > Amphipoea > Amphipoea oculea. Next base: position 1,576,777 of record OX243886.1, on the reverse strand, counting down.
GAATTATTACAAAAAAGCTAGTATTAGCAGTCACGAAGAGGTGCATACCCACAAAGTGTGCCAAGGCTGGACTTAAACATAATTAGTTATTTTAAACCTACTCGTGTATTTATTGGTATTTCAATTTAATTACCCCGCGATCATTATCTGTGCCGTAATGTTTTGACAGTATTGCTTTGGTTAGATTTCTATGTTTTTTTGAATTGGAAATGATTTAAGTATTCTTGGTTAGTAATTGGTTATTCATAAGTAGGAAAATCTATGTCGAAGTCGTGAAGTATAGTTAAACATTTTAACTTCATTTTGGGTTGGACTTGGTTCATTTCCTGAAAACTAATTGGTTAGTAAACTGAAGATTTTTTAATTTAAGAGTCGCGCCGAAATGTTATAGTTTTTTTCAAAATTGGTGTGTGTATTATAAAGTACTTAAACAAATGAACTTAAATGTATTATAAAGTTTAAAAAGAAAATTACATGTACCAACTAGGAGTTAAGCAGTGTTTGAAGGCTCATTATTGTAACATTCTTGGCTTATCTAGAGAAATCAAACGAGGTTTATAGGTGTGTCCTGAAGCATACGTCATATCGCATGAAAAAGTATCTAATGCTTTCAAGATTCAAGTTCGATACGTAAGTAGTGACAAGTATTGCCTTAGAACCACCAACTCACCTCTGAAAATAAAAGCTTTATCACCTTATCAATAAGATATCTTTTACCCCGTCTACACACGCCATGTGTAAATATGAATCATTACTTATCATATTATATACCATCGCCGCGAGATAATAAATCCATTGACTGTGTTAATGAGCTGTACATTTGACACATTACAAAGTAAGTGCCAAATATGATGTCACTTGTACAAATATGAGTCAGGAAAAAAATATTTCAAAAAAAATTACGCTTGTGACCTATGCAACCGTACAGCAGAGCGCTAATCAAAGACAAACAAAAAACTGGATAAACAATAGACAAAAAAGGCAAACATTACAAAACTTACCTCGAGCAGGCGCGGATATCCTACCCGCAAACATAAACCGATAAACTTATTTGAACTCCGCCGTCACTTTTGAATTTTTAAAAATTCGAACGTGCGCTATCAAAATGTTTTCGGGTCGGGACGTCCGCTCGCGACGGCGTCCACAGTGTAACTGTGTGGCGAGGCGGCGCCTGCGACGCTTGAGATACGCCTTCACCCACACAAGGAGGGGCGGGTCACACACATGCGCAGGATCGAAGCCTGCATGAAAAATGCAGCGTGTTCTACGAAATAAGGTGCGACAATTCAAATGAATGAATTTTTAATAAATAAGCCTATTGGATGTTTTATATTGAGGATTGCATCGAATTAGACCTTTGAACTGTTCAAGATTCTTTTGAAATCCTACACACCGGACAAGTTGTTGAATAGGTATTACCTATTCAACAACTTAAGAATACATTCCCGCACGGATATGGACTTTCGGTAGAGTAACCAAATTAAATATTATTCTAGGCCTAACTTAGAATTGTAATGAAATCAAACGAACAAGTGAAACGCCTGCTGAAGGCGTAAAATATAGTTCGTAGACGTCGGCCGAAATAATTTAAAGATAATGAACGGACCATAGTTTCCCTTCTAATCATGCTGAATATATTTTCCATAAAAGAATAGACCCAAACGAGAACTGTGGGCCCAAATAACACAGAACTGGTGCTCTGACACAGTGAGGCGGAGTCGCGGCAGACCACGTAGGAGATGGCGGGACGACCTGGATAGGTTCCGAAAATCTGGACAGAGGACGCGCGGGTTCGCGAAAGATGGAAGGAGTGGAGGGACGCCTTTGCCCAGGAGTGGGACATCCCAGGCTATTAAAAAAAAGGGGAATAGAAACCCACAGGTCCTTTAAAAATTTGGAAAAGACCAACAAGCAGGCCAACCGTCACGCCACGTCAACGGTTATCGCTGAAACCAGCACTGAGGCTCTGTCTCGCATAGGGTCTTAACAAAATGCTGAGCGATGGCCGTTTTGCGTGGGTGTGACGCATATTTTCCCCCAACATGATCTTTTTTTGTATTTGTGTTCAAAAACTAAAAGATATACCCTGGAATACCATAACGGAAATATTAAAAGCGGCTGCTCAGGAAACTCTGATTTTTCAGCCGCAAAAAAAAACGTATTTTCGTTCCTTTCTATCTAGACTGATTACAATCGCTAACCAGGACAAAAATTTAAAAAGACTAGCCTGAAGATGACAACGACTGACTGCTATTTTCGACGCAGTTACAAGACTGCGTCACATTGTACTGGATGTCCATTACAAACAATGTGCAGTAAATATTGTTGAGGCAGCTATGGACGATGCTATAGCTATACATATTCATAGTTCAAAGAAGCCAGCCGTGTGTCAAGGAAATAGTAAAACTAGCTTATTATTAAGTAATGAGTGGCTACGTGAAGATAGGTAGGAAATGGCTGAAGTATTTTCTAGGATTAGTTGTTTATCGTCTGTGTATTTTTTACTTGATTACGGCAAAACCAAAAGGAAGACAGCACAGCAATACCTTGACCATTTTTGGACCTATGTCTTGAATTCTGTCTGAAATATTTTCTTGTTTCGTACTTTTTAGACCACTTTTATTCTCATTCGGGTTACAGTTTTATAAAGTTATAATAAGTGTGTTATAGTTAAGTTTTTAGGGTTCCGTAGCCAAATGGCAAAAAACGGAACCCTTATGGATTCGTCATATCTGTCTGTCTGTCCGTCCGTCCGTATGTCACAGCCACTTTTTTCCGAAACTATAAGAACTATAAAGTTGAAACTTGGTAAGTAGATGTATTCTGTGAACCGCAGTAAGATTTTCACACAAAAATAGAAAAAAAACAATAAATTTTGGGGTTCCCCATACTTACAACTGAAACTCCAAAAATTTTTTTTCATCAAACCTGTACGTGTGGGGTATCTATGGATAGGTCTTCAAAAATGATATTGAGGTTTCTAATATCATTTTTTTCTGAACTGAATAGTTTGCGCGAGAGACACTTCCAAAGTGGTAAAATGTGTGTCCCCCCCCCCCCCCCCTCTAACTTCTAAAATAAGAGAATGATAAAATTAAAAAAATATATATAATGTACATTACCATGTGAACTTCCACCGAAAATTGGTTTGAACGAGATCTAGTAAGTAGTTTTTTTTTTAATACGTCATAAATCGAAAACCGCAATTTACCTTTCACAAAGTTACAACGAACTACAAGAACTTTTATATTATGTTACTTGCTGCTACGGAACCCTTCATGGGCGAGTCCGACTCGCACTTGGCCGGTTTTTTTTTAACTAGCTGACCCTGCGAACGTCATACCACCTCAGAATTAAATAATGTGACAAAGTTCAATAGACAGGTGGCGCCATCTATTATCATAGTAACGTTATTGTTGTTTTCCTCGATAACAGCACTTTTTTTCGGAAAGAAAGGTACCATGTCCGTTTCTGTACACCTAACGACGTATATGCATAATTTCAGGATGATCAGCAGCCTAATTGCGGAACGCCAAATCGTCAAATGATTCTGATCAGTTGGCTTCATTTCTATCACAATTGGCTTCATTTTACGATTTTCGAATTGCGAAACTCTAGTTTATTATGAAACCAATTATGAACGTTAAGGCCCTGCGCAGAAACTAGAGTTTCGCAATTCGAAAATCGTAAAATGAAGCCAATTGTGATAGAAATGAAGCCAACTGATCAGAATCATTTGACGATTTGGCGTTCCGCAATTAGGCTGCGGTTCAGTGGTTTAGGCGTGAAAAGGTAACAAACAAACTTACTTTCGCATTTATAATATTTTTTTTCGCTTTTTTATTTTATTTGTTAATTTGTATGTATGTAAGTATATTCTCGTATTATTTGTTTAGTTTTACGTATTAAGTAAATTGTTTTTAGATTTTATGTATTTTTTTTGTCTCCTTTACTCTTTAACACGCTGTCTACATCTCTTTATTTCTTGTCCTATCGCAGGTATGCTGGAAGAGATTTCTTATGAAATAAGCATCACCTTTGTACCTATTTTTCTGTTCCGTTTTTTTCTATGTGTGTTCATAAATGGTAAAATAAATAAATTAGTTAGGATAGTTAAGATTATTTTAGCTATTTCTGGGGATGCTTTCAATCTATAATTAATATTACAGAGATAAATTTTGCGAGTAGGCGGTTATCTTCGGAACTACTGATCCGATTCAGATTTATTTTTTTCACAAATTGGAAGCTACAGTATTTCCAAGTGTCATAGGATATATTTTATGTTAAATCCAGAAACACATACAAAGTCGCAGACAGAAGCTAGTGAAGCGTAAACGCGTCAGAAGGAGTATGTCACTTCTAGAATAATAGACGTGGTCTTTTATATTTCAGAAACTGTTTCTAATGTATTTAATGCCAATCTTATCTGGTGCTCTAGTTCTGTAGTACGAGGTATATTCTTACCAATAAAACTCAAGGCTTAAAAGACCGTTCCAGTAGACACGAAGAAAATATAAATTCTTGAATAAGTCAGGCTTTATAAAAAACTTTTTTACAAATAAAACAAGCGACTTCAAAAAAAATTTAGATAAAAAAAAATTTTTGGGTCAGTCATATTTTCGAAGATTTTTTTTTTATTGAATTCGACCTTTTTTATTGCAGCGACTGATTAAGCTTATCCATAGAAACCATTTAGGGTCTGAGAAATCATCAAATTCGCATAGAAATACCGGATAACTTCGTACATAAGAATAATTACCTTTTTTTTTTAACGTGGAGAAATGCTCATGCATTCTGCACTACCACGGGGAGATAGTGCAGTTATGTGGGACTCCAACCGACCCATTAAAACTCCACGGTGTCCTCCTCTGCCGCTTACGGCGGGAACACGGGCACGCGATGTATTATATACTAAAACCTTTCTGACAGTATGTAGATCACATTAGTGAGAGTATCATCAAAATCGGTTCATTAGTTTTTGAGAAAATCGCGGACATACATACGGGTCGAATACAGAACCTCCTTTTTTGAAGTCGGTTAAAAATTGGACTTCATGCTTACTCGTTACTTGCTCTTTACCAAGAAAGGAAATGGAAAAATAATACACGCCCACATTGTTTAAGGGAAACTATATGTGACTAATGGTGTTAGGGTATTAGAAAATCATCTTAAAAGAATTTAATCACTCAACCAGTTTGCAATACTAATTACTAACTGCAATAAGCTATACTATACTCCAACCATTTTGTGAGCAACGTACAGAGCTGAGTAACAGCTGACCGAGAATCGAGAGAGCTATGGAAGTCCTTTAAACATTAGGATTTAAGTACTTCTAACAACTTTGTATAGTAGCCTTTGTATAGTATATGTACAAGTTGAAAAAAAGTTGAAGTTGTAAACATATACAGGGTGAAATTTAATTCATGGGCATCCTTTTAAGGGGTCATTGTAATCATCATTATGAACAACTTTTGCTATGGGACCAAACCTGTAATCGCAAAAAAAAAATCAGCTCTTCCCTACATTTTGAAGAGTTATGTGACCACAAATGCAAGGAACCGCTGATTTTTTTTCGCAAGTTTAGGTAAAGTTATAAAAATGTTTGGCCGTTTCGCTACCATCACATGGGCGTAAGGTGAATTTATTCATTGTTTATTATTTTTCTGTTATACAATAGTTCCTGTAGTAACGAAACCATCCATACTAATATTATAAATTCGAAAGTAACTCCGTCTGTCTATCTGTCTGTATGTTACCTTTTCACGCCTAAACCACTGAACCAATTTAGATGAAATTTGGTATAGAGATAGTTTGAGTCCCGGGGAAGGACATAGGATAGCTTTTATCCCGATACTCCCATGGGATCGACACTTATGCGGGTGAAACCGCGGGGCGCACCTAGTTGATATACAAAAACAATGAACGAAACGGACAAGCCTCATATTTTGACTAAGGTGTAGAGTTTGTGAAATTAGGGCTTGTAGAGTTAGGGCGTGTAGAGTTAGAAGCTTAGCTCTACATGAGACCTGATAACTATTTGACAGTGCGAGCGATATGGTCTCGTCTTGGCAACATTTTACATGAAAATGTTTTTGGTTGGATAAGGGGTTTTCGTGACGCGTTATTTTAGATCTAAAGGACCATAATTATGAAACATCGACACAAGAAGTGTTTATCCAACGTAGAGTATTTGCCTAATGCACTAGCTAGATTCTACTTGTTTTGTATGCAAGACGCAACCTAGCAACGGGAGATTGTCCGTGAACTTATAAATTAAAGTCGTCGAGAGGAAAACGTTTATGTTACTCACTATAAACGAGTTTCTTATCATAATATTTAATTGAAACGACCACATCCCGATTATTGCTTGTAATTTTAAAGCCCGAGAAACCGATGCAAGAGCACAGGACTACAACAGGGAAAAAAAGCTTTTTTAAAAGCACGTCAAAGTGAAAAATAACTTTAATTTCGGAAGTCGGTCTCTTTGGATATGTATTTTAGTTTTTTGCTACCGACTTGGAAGTTAAAGGTATTTTTCGAGAAGAGGGAGAAGTCAGTCGATTTTTTTTTTTTTGTGAAAATGTTTCAGTTTTTTGATAAGTACTTGCTATGTTATGTTTCCTATTATAACTTCATCAAGATACATAAAGTGGAATAAATACTGTTTATCGAAGCTAACTCAAAAACCACCCAAGTAAAGTTAATAAAATTTATATGGGAACACCGCGCAAGCATCCTATACGAAAAAATCGGTCCTAAATCTGCTTGCCCGTAGTATTCAGAATTGCAATCTTATTGGATTCTGGTCCTTTGATCCGCGTTTACGAATTTTAATAATACTTCAATTTTGAGGACGGATCGGAACGTTTGTACGATCGATCGATGCTCCTGATATCTTATATTTAAGTCTGACAAGACACTGCAGGATACCATTCTAAAAAAAGGTGCCAAAATAATCCGTCTTTAATTTAATGAATTTTCAAATAAAGTTACCATATTAAAACATTTAGAAATTACAGCAATATTACAACTAAACATAGGGCCGCAAACAAAGTGGAACTATAAATAATTGTTTGGACTATTTGTGCAGGTGTAGCGTAACAAACAGACAAACAAGTATATTGTAGCACAACTATTTGAATATTGTTACATTTACATTTAAATAATATGTAAAACGATCGGTCTGTGACATGACGTATGCGCAGAGTTAAACCTTACGAGGTACGGTCGAACAAGCTATTTGGTATACAGGCAAAAATATTCATCTTTCCACTACACTGCCAATATTTAGTTTTATTATGTGCGTTATAACTTTTTCAGCTTACGGCATTCTTAATTAAATAGAGTGGTATGAAAGAATTCACTAACTCAGCACACCAATGTTTAAAAGTAGTTGCAAGTTAGCTGCCTGTATACCAAATAGTTTGTTCGACCGTACCTACACCACCGGAGCAATTAGTTTTAAGACCCATTGAGTCATAAATAACTGATTATAGAGATGTGATGGGTGGCAAAAATAGTCAGATAGGAAACGCTGACCTCATCTAGTATTTTTTTTGAAGTGTAAACTTCTTTAGCGGCGTTGCACACTTTTTTGTAATGGGTAAAAAATGTTAAACTCGCGTCAGGACATCGCGTCAGGACACGTGACCGTCAGGAGAGACTACTACGGCGGCGCCAACCGAAGTGAACCAAGTGACACACGACAATGGATGGATGGATGGATGGATGGATGGATGGATGGGTGTGGGTGTGGGTGTGGGTGTGGGTGTGGGTGTAGTACCTACACTGCTGTGTATTCGTAAAATTCGTGTATATAAAGTGTTTAAAATATGGAAATTGAACAAAATACATCTATTAATGAAAAAAGTGACACAGAAACAGTGAAAAAAAATGAGTTACTTATATTAATTCAATTAATAATTGATTTTTCAACGTTAATATTCAAGTTTTCACTTCTGCCGGCACTCCCGGAGTGCAACCCGTCTTTTTTAGGGTTCCGTAGCCAAATGGCAAAAAACGGAACCCTTATGAATTCGTCATGTCTGTCTGTCTGTCTGTCTGTCAGTCCGTCCGTCCGTATGTCACAGCCACTTTTTTCAGAAACTATAAGAACTATACTGTTGAAACTTGGTAAGTAGATGTATTCTGTGAACCGCAGTAAGATTTTCACACAAAAATAGAAAAAAAAACAATAAATTTTGGGGTTCCCCATACTTACAACTGAAACTCCAAAAATTTTTTTTCATCAAACCTGTACGTGTGGGGTATCTATGGATAGGTCTTCAAAAATGATATTGAGGTTTCTAATATCATTTTTTTCTGAACTGAACAGTTTGCGCGAGAGACACTTCCAAAGTGGTAAAACGTGTGTCCCCCCCCTCCCTCTAACTTCTAAAATAAGAGAATGATAAAATTAAAAAAATATATATAATGTACATTACCATGTAAACTTCCACCGAAAATTGGTTTGAACGAGATCTAGTAAGTAGTTTTTTTTTAATACGTCATAAATCGAAAACCGCAATTTACCTTTCACAAAGTTACAACGAACTACAAGAACTTTTATATTATGTTACTTGCTGCTGCGGAACCCTTCATGGGCGAGTCCGACTCGCACTTGGCCGGTTTTTTTATACTTAATATGACGTGTAAAAGTGGATCCGATAGTATCCTATGTACAGAATTTGTAACCAATTTGCTTTCATTCGAACTTTAATTTTATCATCTAAAAAAAGGTTCAGAATTACAAAGCAGCTCGATGGTATAAAGTTATAAACCCGAGTCTAAAAAAAACTTTAATTATTAAAAAAAAATTACCAAGCCACTTGAATAAACATTTTCTTTTTCATTCGGGACATCTAAAAGGGGAAAGGTCATTTCCTTTTCCTACCTGGGCAGCCATTTAAATTAAATTAAACCAAGCACGTCTGCATTAGAAGGCCGTTTAATGCAGGACGGGCATAGTGAAGCAATCGTTTGCATAGCTTACTATCGATTGCGACCTGCACCTTTGACGGTGCTTAAACTTAGTGATTACGAAGCTTACTTATATGTTTCTGGGGGGCCCGTGGCTAGATAATAACAGCCCCACAGGTCGATCGATCAGGTTAAGCTACGCTTGCCGCGGTAGGTCTGTGGATGGGTGACCATCTTTACATAACGAGACCCCTTCGTGCCTCGGAAAGCACGTTAAGCCGTTGGTCCCGGCAGTCATTCGCGGATCTTTGACAGTCGTTACGGGTAGTCAGAAGCCCGAAAGTCGATAAATAGTCTTACTAAGCGGTAAAAAAAATTTCAAATACGACACGGAGTTCCAGAAATTATCGCGTCGAATCAAACTGTTCAGCTTCATTATTCGTACTTATAGAAATATATTGCGGAAAATTGAAAACTGTACACGAAAAATCATGTACAAAATTAATAAAAAATAGTAGATTGTAGGTACAACTAAGGCATAAAAGAACCTATTTTACCCCGAGACGTTTATATCCACCCGAGCCGCAGGCGAGGGTGGACAGTTAAGTCGAGGGGTAAAATGGCTCGTTTATGCCTGAGTTATACACTCTGCTTTTCACTTCGATTGCGAGAAAATGAAACAGGCATAAAGTATACAGTACATAATTAATCAAAAATGTTGCATCCATAACTAATTCCCGCCACCACAAATAATACCGCCACGAAACTTTTAAAAAGTTTTTTTTTTTTAATTTTCAACATTTGTCATTCGACTTGGGTACTTCATACTGCCAAAAAATGAAAACGTTTCTTTGCCTTTTTAAATAATAAATGACAACTATTTTACCTGATTTTATTAAATTAACGAAAGAAAACACGGAAGTGGTATAAATTAAAGAAAATGAAATAAATCACGACTTTAATCTGCGAAGTTTTATTGTGCGTGTGGCTGTTGGGCCTGATTACTTTAGTCTTAGAAAAAAATTTTACTTTATGCACTAGAACATAAAAAGCGATTTTATGTCGCCTAAGCACAACATAAAGACGGACTTTTAGAGCATGAGAAGTGAAAAAAATTAAACATACCTCTGACACCCGTCTGCACCCGTTATTACGACAAAACAAAGGTATGAAAAGCTTATCTCAGCTTTTATATTACCGCTTATCAACCCTTTTCAGTTCACCGATCAATACTTTTATCTCGAAGCTCCATGGTGTTGGGTTTACATATATATTATGTGTGTTTAGTGTTTTATGTACAAATAGATTATAAGCGAAAATGAGTGCGTTATCTTCGGGGGTAGTAACCGATTTTTGGAACGGGTTTTGATTATTCAAATTCAAATTCTTTATTAAACTTACACCTGTTTACAAACATACAGCAAAAGAGTGGAACTCTCTACCTGCGTCTGTTTTTCCGAGCGCATACAACCCGAATCTCTTTAAAGTGAGAGTGAACAGGCTTCTTCTGGGTAAGCTCGCTCCATCGTCGACTTTGTCTCTGTCACCTTTGACCTAGGCTAGAGTCAAGAGCAAGCCCATTTCAAATAAAAAAAAAAAAAAAAAAAATACAAGTATTAGCATGCAATTCTAACCGAGAGAAAACTTAGATTTAACAGCGGGTCCCAAACTAGGCACAGCCTGTATCTTGGTGACCCAGACACTATACAAAGTTACTAATTGAATCAGTTCTGCTAGCGCAATACTGGTACCTATTGATGATTTCATATTAATTACCTATTAATAAAAAATAAGTTTATAAAACACTAAAACCCAACTACTGAAAAGGATGAAACAAGAAAGTACCTTCCCGCAGGAAGGTACTTTCTTGTTTAATTGTGGTCGCATGCCGCTGTGCTAACATACTTATAACCTATGGTAGCAAGCGACCACGGTAAGGTACTTTCTTGTTTCATCCTTTTCAGTAGTCGGGTTTTAGTTTTTAAACTTATTTTTATTTAAATATTTCGTGGCTTATTTCAATAATATTTATATTTTTGAAGTGTGCTAATTAAGCCCTTTCATTTGATACCCAACACGGCATGATTTAAAAAAAAATCCAAACTAATATTATAAATGCGAAAGTAACTCTGTCTGTCTGTCTGTCTTTTCTTCACGCCTAAACCGCTGAACCGATTTAGATGAAATTTGGTATAGAGATAGCTTGAGTCCCGGGAAAGGACATAGGATAGTTTTTATCCCGATATTCCCACGGGATCGACACTTATGCGGGTGAAACCGCGGGGCGCAGCTAGTATTTTAATAAAACTATTAAAACACACTTGAGTGACGGGAATTATTCTAGAAATATTTTGATGTTTTTCTTCTTTCTACTGCATTAAATCAATTTTTGAAAAGTTCAGTAGTAATCTCCATTAAATTATCTATACAATGGTATATAAATGAAGTAGGTTCTGCTTAGGTACTAGCAGGAGTATAACAATAGAAACAGTTGCAGAAAGGAGGCAAAAAAAATAATTCGATCGTAAAGCACTCTATGCTTCGCATCTTGAGTCGTGCAATACAGGACCGGTAAAATTTTCCGTTTAATCCCTTTTTAGGTATAGTGGTAGGTTGATGAAGTAGTAAGTTGTCTGTATGCGATTAACTTAAGGCTTTGTTGTCACTACAAAAAAACCGTAGTGTCGTTTGCAAACAACACTATATCATGATTATGCTTTATAAAGAAACTAGCTGCGCCCCGCGGATTCACCCGCATATGTGTCGATCCCGTGGGAATATCGGGATAAAAACTATCCTATGTCCTTCCCCGGGACTCAAACTATCTCTATACCAAATTTTATCTAAATCAGTTCAGTAGTTTAGGCGTGAAGAAAAGACAGACAGACAGACAGAGTTACTTTCGCATTTATAATATTAGTTTAGATTTAGAAAAAAGAAAGAATAAAGTTTTTTTGGACACATTACGTGAAACACAAAATACAAATAACAAAATAAAAAGTGAAAGTAATGTTTCAAAAATAATATTAAGAAGGTTTTGAGGGTTTATGAGGTAAGTTAGTCATTTATATAAAAATAAGAAACAAAAACGGGCTAAGAATTAAGCCTTGGGGGACCCCATTATTACTCCCAAATTGCATAGAGACAGACAACAAGTGCTGGGTAGTTAGGTATGAGTTGTATGTTTTGGTAGCACTTAATTGGTTGTTTATGAGTTACTTATATTATAAGTACTGTTTATTTTATTTTGTTACGTATGTAGAACGAATCATTTAACCTGACTTGGTTTCCGTACGTCCTTTTCCGGTAACTACTGAAAATCAGCGCTGAGCTGAGGGTCCCCTATACCTCTGCATCATGCTGAAACTGCACAGCCATGACGTGCAGCTGCCGACGATTTCTGTTTTATGCTCGTGTCATCATCATATGCCTAGCCTTTTCCCAACTATGTTGGATTCGGCTTCCAGTCTAACCGGATGCAGCTGAATACCAGTATTTTGCATGGAGCGACTGCCTATCTGACCTCCACAACCCAGTAGTTACTGGGTAATACGATACTCCTTGGTAAGACTGGTTGTCAGACTTTCGGGCTTCTGACTACCCGTAACGACTCTGTCTGTGTTTTATGCTAGTGTATGTAATAAAAATTGGACTGATGATTTTTGTACTTATATTTTTAATAAATTACTTATCCGATTCTGCAGTGTTAGTATTAGGTCTCTTCTGAGAAAAAAATGGCTTGAATGACGTGCGGAAATGACGTTTTGCGAAAGTGACATGCGAAAATGACCAAATGTTTTATGACATTTTGCGAAAGTAACGTTCTGAGCCAAGACCGACTATAGATCTATATTGTTTTTATTTTCTTTATTATTCGAGTTAATTATCTTTTTGTATGCACGTGTTCTGTGACAAATAAATCCAAGTACCTATATTACTTTCTTTCATTTCACATACGATCTATTTAAAGCCTACTTAGCATTTCCTGTACCCAACCCTCTGACCCGATATATGGCGACGAAAGCTTCCTCTAACTTAGGTATACTTTTAGAAAATTAACATTCGTTAGTAATCATAAATATTTAGTGTTTCCTGTGACGTGCTGTGATTTCTGGCAATTAAATCATGATAGTTTTTTTTTTTTTTTTGACTAGTACTTGGGTTATAATATGCCCTTCGTTTAAGGGCCAAAGCACAGACGCTACTTTTAGCACCGGCGATCGGCGATTTAGCCGCTTTTTAGAAGCTAAATGCAGCGACCAAGCATTCCACACCGCACACTTAAATAAAAACGCCAAACACGGCGATTCAGTCGCTTTTCGGAAGCTCGATACAGCGGCTGAATGCTACACTCCGCACACATTCGGATGCCGCATGCCGGTCGCAAACGATTTGGCATCTGCGCCAGCATCGGAGCAGTCGCTAAAACGCGCGATTCTGATACCGCGTCCGAACGCAGAAAGTCGCGAAATCGCGATGCAACATCGATCCAGCATCGGAGCAGTCGCTAAAACGCGCGATTCCGATACCGCGTCCGAACGCAGAGGATCGCCAAAACGCGATGCAGCATCGCATCGATACAGCTGCAAAATCGCCGATCGCCGATGCTAAAAGAGCGTGTGTGCTTTGGCCCTAACAAAGTATTTTAAGCTTTCCCAAAGCGGTAATTTGGTATAGGAAATGAGCACAACTTTTTCAGCAAGATTTTTAGTTGATGTTAGTACCTGTATTACGTTTCTAGCACTTTGCCAGCCATGACCCCCCTTTATTCTCTGTCCTGTGAGAATTTCGAAATTCGTCGTATTCTTTAGGTACCAACATCATAAAAGGAACCTCTGTAAAAAGCTTCTAGATCCAAAGGTTTGAGCTGGGAGTCGATGAGTCAGTCCGTGATAGAGTCAGACCTTTTTTACCCGACTACGGCGAAGCCAAAAGGAGGGTTATGATTTTGACCGATATGTATGTATGTTCATCTGTTCCCTCATAACTTATAAACTACTTGTCATAATTAGACAAATGAGGTATCGTTGGAAGCGGCTTGACCGTCCGCTGGTTATAGGCTATGTGACGTCACATTAAATTGATTGTGGCACCCTCTAGCGGACATAACATCATGATCTAAAAAAAATTTTTTTTAATCGTGCTGCCTGGGGTATCAAATGAAAGGGCTTAAATAGCACATTTCAAAAATATAAATATTAATGAAATAAGTCCCAAAATAATTCAATAAAAAAATAAGTTTAAAAACTAAAACCCAACTAAGTACTGAAAAGGATGAAACAAGAAAGTACCTTCCCGTGGTCGCATGCTACCGTAGCTTTGTATGTTAGTACAGCGGCATGCAACCACGGGAAGGTACTTTCTTGTTTCATCCTTTTCAGTAGTCGGGTTTTAGTTTTTAAACGTATTTTTTTTCTTACATGCACTCCCAGTAGTCCGACAACCAGTCTTACCAAAGGGTATTGTGTTACCCAGTAATTGGGTTCTGGAAAAGTCTAGGATGATGTATATACTTTGTATACCATTAGGTAGTACAAACAGCTACACATCACGCTATACATAACCAGTATAAGCCGACTTCTGAATGTACGAAAAACTTAGACAATGCGAGATCAACTAAAACTGGAAATTTATACTAAACTTGATGTGTAACCGTGTGTACCTCTAAATTTTGAAGTGAAACTTTTTTACGCACGCTTGACTTGGGGAGTAAGCTGGCGAACGCGTGACGTAAGCGCTACGAAAAGTGTGATCGGGCGAGGCGAACGGGAGTTGAGTGGGGGATATAAGCAAGAGAAAGCAGTGCGCGCGCACATTTTCTTTCTCTCTTCCTCTCATAGCCAAATACGTTTGAAGTTTCACTTCAGTTGTGTGGTCATAAGCACACTCGGTTTTTTTTTTTTTTTAAACCTGGGATTAAAGACCCAATAGTGAAACTACACGACTTTAATAAATTAGAAAAATAAATAAATTAATTCAACTACGTAAGTAAGTCACGTGTATAACATTATTTATTATGTATTTATTTATGTAGTAGCGTGTAAAATAGAATTGAATAGAAAACGAAAACTTAATTTAACTGACTTTAGGTCATCTATATTTTGTCAAAAATCGACGTCCCGTCGCGACGTTAAGTCTGACCGGCACCCCTAATTGCGTAACACACAAATTGAATAATTTTGAAGGATATTACTAATCCATTGCTTCATATGTTCGAAGAATGTGTCTGCTCAACAACGTAAATAAAACAATGAATGTTCTTGAATTGTCAAATTGAAACCCTTGAATTTTATTTTTTTGCACACGTCGGATCGATGGGCTTTTGACAATTTACTGACTTTTGACAATTTATTTGTAATTGTGTTCCTCACATTTATAGCAATTTTCAGCTTTATGCGAATTAATGTAACCTTACCCCTATTTTTGAAGCTAACTGGACCGGACTATTTATAATTTTAGTAATTATTTAAGTGAACTTACCTCAGACTGCAAAGAAGCTTGCAGCTCATCAACTAACTTCTTCAAAGATGCAATCTGTAACAAACAATATTTTCTCTAACTCTAGTTTTTAAAAAAAAAAAAAACCTGCTACAATAACACCATTTTATTTTATTACTACAAATACTGTACCTACATTTTTTTTGTTTTTGTTATTTTTCTACCAAGAAAACAATAGTTGTCTCCATAAACAACTAGATTCACTATTGTTGTACTATTCTATGAACTTAAATAGCAACATTAAAACCTTCATGGTACAATAACAACGCAAGTCATAAAGTTGCAAAATTGGCCAAGCCAAGAAAAATAAAAACTGTTTTTTTTTTTTTTCGAGTGTTACTTTCCCGTGTCTGCGACAGGAAAAGCGTCATAATGCCAGTTACATACGTTCGTTTTACATAAAGGCAGTGGTACGTAAACACCCACTTGCCATGCCAATACATTCCACTCTGACCTATTGGTGGCGCGCATTTAAATCGCTTCCAAATTTGAATTTCAAAACGCAGCTGCGCCATTGGTGCGTTCGTCTCTTCTTTTCGAACAACATCGATGACAAGGTTTTTTTATTTTAATACTTGGTGTAATATTGTATACAAAGTGCTATTTGTAGATTGTAGTAAGTAATGATTTATATTGTTTAGTCTTAATCTTAAGTAAGTGGGCAAAATTGCAATATCATTCGTCTTTTTAAGTTTTGACCGTGGGTCGCCTATTGGCGACGAAACAATAGAAAATCAATCTTGTCTGATTAGCGGAGCTCGAGCTCGACAGATTAATAATGTTTTTTTTATAAACGCAGCGAGCCAGAATGATGAACGAGCAAAAATATAAAACTAAAAAAAAATCTAAACGACAAGTTTATAAAAGAACATCAAAAGTCAAAACACGAAAACAAAAGAATAAATTAACAACTCACCCTTGCATAATGTAACAAAATCAACTTTTTCACACAAATCAATGAGGGTAGTTGACAAAAAACAAACATCAGGTAGTGAGGGTAGGTGTAAGGCAAAAAACAAGAGTCGTCAGTAAATGTTTAGCAATGGTAATGGCATGGTAAACTGGAGATTAACATAGGAACTGGGACACAGATTATAATCGCAGATTCGGTCATTGACAAATTGTACACTTTTTCAGGGTACCGTATACGGAGCTCAGACCAAATAAAAAGCCAAGACAGAGGGCAGTCAACAGTAAAATGAGGCCGGTTTCGTAAACATGTGTGCACTTAGTGAGGTGTTTGATTGTAAATGTGTGCGTGTGAGCGTGTATGCACAGAGCGGAGGTGTAGTTTTGGCATGCTTCACTGTATTGTTCGCAGCGCTATGTCTTGACTTTTTTACTTGGTCTGAGATACAGTACAGAGGTGACAATTCACAAATATGTTCAATAAGCCTAGGGCACTGTTTTCACTCGTGTCAAGAATGATGAAAATAATAGGATCTGTACCACAGTAATTATGCTTCCAATATGAAGGGATCGGTGGAAGAACCACTTTTGCCACCTAATGAACAAACTGAAATATTACTAATTAAAAGATAAGATCTTAATAAAATAGTGTCATTTATACCCAAGGCACTTTAACTGTAATAGGTATAATGGTATAGGGGGTAGGAGTAGGTATAGCTGTCACAGTCGACCACTGACAACGGTTGTTCTTTTCCTGAACGGTCCGGACATTGTATGTTTTTTCCCTGTATCGATATTTTAAAAGCACGAACGCTCGGAGACTATAGATGTTATTGCCTTGTTGTTTTTGACAGAACATAGCGACAGGTATAACCATTCAGACTGCATTGCCAGTTGAAAAAAATTAAAAATGTGACAAAAGTTGGTCTTCCCCTGACCCCTTAATATGCTAATAAAAAGTTCAATTTTCGGACTGCAGGATTCAGGATCCCCGAAAGAATTGACCTGAAAAGCGGCTTACCTGTCCTAGTCAGTTGTAAGCCAGGATCACAGTTATGGTAAGGGAAGGGCACTTGTCAGACCAATAATGTTGTGTTCTGCGCGAGGCGGTAAGAAATCGTGCGTCTGTCGATTCGATTCTGACATTCAGCCGGAAGAACGAGACTTGATCAGATTCAACACCACTAATATCGCCTTTTCTAAGCACAGTGGACTGACGATAAAATATCAACTAATACCACAAATGTGAAAGTAAGTTTGTTACCTTTTCACGCCTAAACCACTGAACTGATCATCCTGAAATTTTGCATATACGTAGCCAGGTGTACAGAAACGGACATAGGGTACCTTTCATCCCGAAAAAAAGTGCTGTTCCCGAGGAAAACAACAAAAACGTTATTATGATAATAGATGGGGCACGTGTCTTTCGAATCATGATTGAATTATATTAGAAACTTTAGAGTAAACGCGGGTGAAGCCGCAGGCCAAAGCTAGTAAATAATACATTTTAACATAGCCAGGTAGAAAGGTATGAAAGGAGAAAGGGGAAGCTTTTCCGAGCAGTGGGACACAATGTTGGCTAACAAAATATAATAATACTAGCAGCGCCCCGCGGTTTCACCCGCATAAGTCTCGACCCCGTAGAAATATCGGGATAAAAAGTATCCTATGTCCTAATCCAGGTCATGGTCTACGCAGGTGCCAAATTTCATCTAAATCAGTTCAGCGGTTATTGATTCCTCTTACAAATTGCCACCCCCCTTTTCACCCCCTTGAAGGATGATTTCTGGGTTAAAAACTATCCTATGTCCTTTCCCGGGACTCAAACTATGTCTATACCAAATTTCATCTAAATTGGTTCAGCGGTTTAAGCGTGAAGAGGTAACAGACAGACAGACAGACACTTTCGCATTTATAATATTACTAGCTGCGCCCTGCGGTTTCACTCGCACAAGTGTGGATCCCGTGGGAATATCGGGATAAAAACCATCCTATGTCCTTTCCCGGGACTCAAACTATGTCTATACCAAAATTTCATCTAAATTGGTTCAGCGGTTTAAGCGTGAAGAGGTAACAGACAGACACACAGACACTTCGCATTTATAATATTAGTATAGTATGGATTAAACGGAACCATCCAGAATATTTGAATGAAATCCCGGTATTTTGTTTCGTCCCATCTCAGGCGAGGTCTTTGGCCCCATGTTGTGTAATATTTGAGGAAATTCAAATAAACTCAAGACTGGGACAAATGATTCAGATTGAGAGATATCGTCTGACATATTCGCGAACATCCAAACTGTTAAAAATCAAAGTTTGACTTCGAAATCGGTGAAAATCCCTGAATATTTCAAAGGTTTTTTGTCGCGTCAAATTTCCATATTTTGTGAATGGGATTTGTGAATACGATTTCTATTTTTGATCTGGACATCCCTGCATATTTTTAATGTCTTTGTAGCGGTATCTACGACGTCACGCAAAATCCTGCATCGAGTAAGCACAATTTGCTGCGCAACTAGCATATACAGGGTCGAATTAACCCCGACATCAATCGTCGGGCAGTTGCGCGCCAGACACGACACCCGTCTGGTCGGAGGATCCTCCCTTTCTGATGTGAAATACAACGCCCTTTCCTTTCTCCTTTAGGCACGCTTGACTTGGGGAGTAAGCTGGCGAACGCGTGACGTAAGCATTACGAAAAGTGTGATCGGGCGAGGCGAACGAGAGTTTAGTGGGGGATATAAGCAAGAGAAAGCAGTGCGCGCGCACATTTTCTTTCTCTCTTCCTCTCATAGCGAAGTTTCACTTCAGACGTGTGGTCATAAGCACACTCGGTTTTTTCTAGGGAGGTTGAGTGAACTTTACACTATGTTTCTCATGCCTCTATATCTTTACAGGTTCTGCCGCTAGTACAACGCTAGTTCAAATTTATACACGGCCAAATTCTTTAAAGTAACATGAAGTGTAAGTGCTGTCACTGCCACATCAGGGTGTACTATAACCATAGGAAGGAAGACCATTAAAAAGGTCTTCCTTCCAAATAAGTTAGTGGGCAGTTTCGGTTATATTTAACTAGCTGCGCCCCGCGGTTTTATCCGCGTAAATGTCGATCCCTTGGGAATATCGGGATAAAAAGTAGCCTATATGTTAATCCAGGTTGTCAGCTACCTCTATACAAAATTTTATCAAAATTGGTCCAGCCGTTTGAGCGTGAAGAAGTAACAAACATCCTCCAACCAACCCTCACAAACTTTTGCCTTTATAATATTAGTGTGATTTACTTTTTAGCTAATAGCCTATATTGTAATTTAAATAAAGTTTTACAAATGTGTGTGTGTATTTGTGACTTTTATTTACCGTCTGAAAAACAATATGGTGTGCTATGAAAGTGGAATAGAAGACATACCTACACGAGAATATTTTGTTACTAACTATTAGTTATTCTGTGGTACCACTACCACTGAGATAGCAAAAGTTCCTAATATATATTCCGCGCATTTAGTTGGGTGCGTATGATTTGAATTTCGATATATTTTAATCGATGTATTATTTTTTCTACAGGGTAAAATTAAATTCATGGACATCCTTTTAAGGAGTCATTGTACTCATCATTATGAACAACTTTTACTATGGGACTAAACCTAAAATCGCGAAAAAAAAATCAGCTGTTCCTTGCATTTAGGTTCACATAAGTCTACAAAATGTAGGGAAGTGCTGATTTTTTTTTTCGCGATTTCAGGTGGTCCCATAGTAAAAGTTGTTCATAATGATGATTACAATGACCCCTTAAAAGGATGCCCGTGAATTCAATTTCACCCTGTATACTTATCAAAATTTATGTTTTTATCGTTCTAGTATGAAAAGTTTACATCAAATGTGTAGTATTTATTGATAGATCAATCAATTTCTACCTATTTTATAGAAAAAATATAGAAATATCTACGCCATAGGCTTTTACTATGTTCACCTATTATGTCCCTATATTTTAAAGACGGTGAAATAAAAAAAAACCGAGTGTGCTTATGACCACACGACTGAAGTGAAACTTCAAACGTATTTGGCTATGAGAGGAAGAGAGAATGAAAATGTGCGCGCGCACTGCTTTCTCTTGCTTATATCCCCCACTCAACTCCCGTTCACCCTGACCGATCACACTTTTCGTAACGCTTACGTCACGCGTTTGCCAGTTTACTCCCCAAGTCAAGCGTGCGTAAAGGAGTTTCACTTCAAAAAGTTAGCCGGTATATGGTGGAGTACGCGACACTTCACATACTCCAAAAGCCAACTGAATTTCTAACAAAATAACTTGTTAAAGCCAACATCGTAATCCAAGCTCGCTAGGGCACAGGTTTGGCCCGAAAGCTGTGCGTTATCAAGACTTATCGCAGAGCAAACATGCGATACCGTATCTACCCTACCAACGGCCATTCGGGCCGCGTGTGGAGCGTGTGGCGGATCGGGCTATGCGAACAGCGATTTGAGGTGTTCATTATTATTACGCCGAAACAACAGAACGCCACCAACAACGATTATTATACAGGGTGTCCCTGGAAGTATGGATCAAATCGAATAGGGGTGTGGGCAGTCATTACCAAACGTTTTAGCAAAAAAAAAAAAACTAATAAAAAAAGAAGAGAAATCGAATCGTTTTAAAGAAATCTTTAAAAAAAACTATCACGGCTATCAATTATTTTTTTTTAGATAGCCCTAATAGTATTTTCTTATGATTATTTTCTTTGAGCACTATGCGAAGTCATTGAACAAGAAAGTAAAACTCGGTCATAACTTTTGGACCGTAAAAAAATTCACTGACATTCTCAGGGTTAAAAAGTTTGGAAATGACCTTGCCCACGCCCCTATTCGATTTGATCCATACTTCCAGGGACACCCTGTATAATCCGTTTGCTTCGTTTAAGTTCATATATCAGAAGGCCAATTCTCGTAAAATGTAGTCGCAATCTCATGTCAGCGACAATCAATGTCAAAAACTTGTCAAAAATGTATAGAAATTAGAGGTATTTTTACCCGACTACGGCGAAGCAAAAAGGAGAGTTATGATTTTGACCGGTATGTATGCTCATCTGTTCCCTCATAACTTCTAAACTTGTTATAATTGGACAAATGAGGTATCGTTAGAAGCGTCTTGATCGTCCGCTGGTTATAGGCTATGTGACGTCACAATAAATTGAATATGGTGCCCTTTAGCGGACATGAAGACATGATCTAAATAAAAATAAAAATTAACCATGCCAACTTATGAAGTAATGTATTAGCAATTTGCTTCAAAATGATTCAGGTTCCGATTGATAGTGTGTTACGCAATTAGGGTGTAGCTCTTCAAGTTAGAATTTGTCTCAAATGTCATGCTTTCATAAAATAATAATTCAAACATCTATCCCACTTCCCACATTTAGGTCAGTTGGTATTGAAGTTTTGTATGGGACAGCTGAACTCTAAACTCAAACTCAATTTTTTTTGTCTGCTATAATGTCTTGACTGTATGTCTATAGATTCCAATATAATTAGTCACAACTACACCAACTACTAACTGGAACATAGAGAGTTGTATTGCGGGCTACCCTGGTACTTACGCCTTACGAAACGGAACAGTAAGACTGGGGCCATGACAAGTTTCTGAAGGACCAATCCATACTAATATTATAAATGCGAAAGTGTGTCTGTCTGTTACCTCTTCACGCTTAAACCGCTGAACCGATTTGGATGAAATTTGATATAGAGATAGTTTGAGTCCCGGGAAAGGACATAGATAGTTTTTATCCCAGAAACCCTTCTTTTAAGGGCCAAAGCACACAC
This sequence comes from Amphipoea oculea, assembly GCA_945859645.1. Lineage (NCBI taxonomy): Eukaryota > Metazoa > Arthropoda > Insecta > Lepidoptera > Noctuidae > Amphipoea > Amphipoea oculea. Next base: position 1,554,637 of record OX243886.1, on the reverse strand, counting down.
GCTACTTTTTGCATCGGCGATCGGCGATTTTGCGGCCGTATGGATGCTGCATCGCGTTTTGGCGACTCTCTGCGTTAGGACGCGGTATCGGAATCGCGCGTTTTAGCGACTGCTCCGATGCTGCATCGCGTTTTGGCGACTCTCTGCGTTCGGACATGGTACCGGAATCGCGCGTTTTAGCAACTGCTCCGATGCTGGCGCAAATGCCAAATCGCTGCGACCGGAATCCGAATGTGCGTGCAGTGTAGCGTTCAGCCGCTGTGTCGAGCTTCCGAAAAGCGACTGAATCGCCGCGTTTGGCGTTTTTAAGTGTGCGGTGCGGAATGCTTGGTCGCTCCATTTAGCTTCTAAAAAGCAGCTGAATCGCCGATCGCCGATGCAAAAAGTAGCGTGTGTGCTTTGGCCCTAAGGGGGTGAAAAGGGGAGTGGAAGTTTGTATGCGGAATCAACAACCACTAAACCGATTTAGATGAAATTTAGCACCTGGGTAGACCATGACCTGGATTAGGACATAGGATACTTTTTATCCCGATATTCCTTAGGGATCGAGACATATGCGGGTGAAACCACGGGGCGCTGCTAGTTTCTTATATTTTCATACAGGTGCAATTACTGATTCTAAAGTCGCTAATTCAGTGGCCACACCATGGTTAGTTTATGGGCCAGTAGTACCTAGAAGCTTTATCTCTATCCAATCACATATGCTAGAAAGAGATGAACTATATACGTACGATATTATTTTTATAACTGTAATATACACAGCACTGGAGTACCAATAATTTCCATGTGAATTTACCCCATAGGTTGGCAAATATACTGTAATATTAATAAAAGCCCCCTTAACTTCAAACAAAAACGACATCTATTCTGACTATAGTCAAGACTCATAATTCTATGAAGGTCTGGATTCTTTAATATGATTTTAATCGCTTCATATATTTTCATTTTAATGCAACAGATGTCACGAATTTGAGGAGTGGGTTCGCGTCAATATTCCGGCTTGCTCAACCAAATCCTACGACACGACGTGAACTTCTAAGGCAGTGCCTGTATCGCCGAAATTACCTTGCAAGCTGTTTATTAAGTACTAGAGTCTGACCGAATTTCGTTTTCGGCAATTGTCTTCCGAAATGTAAATTTTTGGCGATTTTCGCGGAAAAAATGGGGTACTTAACTGCAAATCATCATATCTTTGAGAAAAGTATGTATTTACAAAGTTTCGTGTGATTTAAGTTTGAACGAATAAATGTAGTGATTAAAAGTTTGATACTGCATTTCTTTTACTTTTACCAAAGAAAAACCTATCGAGGACCAAAAAAAAAACTCTACATTTTATTAAATGAAGGGATTTTTTTGTTAATTATTGCCGGACTTCGGTTATACGTGGAAGGAAATAGAGATGCTGGCAATGCAGAGAGTTCCACACTTTGGCCATGCGCCATAATTAATGGGGAAACCTACCGAAAACAAAAAAAAACTTAAACAATTACGTAAATACCTGCAAGATAGCTAAAGCCTTGTATATTAGCAACAAGATCAAATCAGCCGATAATAAAATAAAGACGGTTTGGAAAATTATTAATGACGAGACTAACCGGAATAAAAGACATAATAATGATTTCACACTAGAGACTTCGCGTGGTCTCATAAGCACTAACAAAGAAGTTGCTCAAGAATTTGTAAATTTCTTTACCAGTATCCCACATAAAACTACTGAAGTCTTAAATTCCTCGCCCTTGCGTTCTATTGATTTATTAAGAGCAAACGTTTCATCCTGCCAGATTGAATTTAAATTCAAGCATATAAACCCCATAATAGTAATAAAAGCTTTCAAGCAAATCAAGATCAAACTAACCGAAGATCTATGGGGAATGTCTATCAAAGTTTGTACCTCCATTATTGAGACTATAGCGCCGTACTTAGCCTTAATATTTAATTTGTGTGTAGATCAAGGAGTCTTCCCGGATCTAATGAAATACAGTAAGGTAATACCACTTTTCAAATCGGGGGACAGTAAAGATACCAATATAGACCCGTATCCGTGTTACCGGTTTTCAGCAAGGTCTTTGAAAAGGTGATGCTGAACCAAATGCTCAATCATTTTAACACCAATAAAATACTACACGACCAACAGTATGGTTTCACCAAGGGACGTTGTACGACTGATGCCGGTGTCACCTTATTAAAACACATATTTACGGCGTGGGAAGAGTCTCAAGACGCCATAGGAATTTTTTGTGACCTCTCCAAGGCTTTTGATTGCGTCGACCACGAAACCTTACTCTTAAAACTTGAACATTACGGACTTGGAAAACTTGCGCTCAGTTTAGTAAAATCTTATTTAAATGATAGACAACAGCAAGTTCAAATAAGTGGTGTCAATTCACTCGGTTTAAAAGTAAAAATGGGTGTACCACAAGGCTCGATATTAGGTCCTTTCCTCTTTTTTGTATATATTAATGACCTACCCCATTTGTTAAAAACCCACCCTCAAATGGTGTTATTTGCTGTTGATACTTCCTTGATTTTTAAAATTAATAGACGTGCATCAAATCTTGACGACGTAAATAACGCCCTACAGCAGATCCAAAATTGGTTCACTGCTAATAATTTAGTGTTAAATGGGAAAAAAACCAAGTGCATAAGATTTTCTTTACCAAATGTCAAAAGTAGTAATTGTGAGATAGTACTGAATCAAGAGAAACTCGAATTCGTCGATGAAACTGTTTTCCTGGGGATCACGCTCGACTCAAGGCTTCAATGGGGTTCTCATTTAACATCCCTTGCAGGACGGCTAAGTTCAGCAGCATATGCTGTGAGAAAAATCCGTCAATTTACTGATGTTGATACCGCGAGACTAGTCTATTTTAGTTACTTTCATAGTTTAATGTCGTACGGTATTTTACTATGGGGACGGGCTGCAGACATCGAGTCTATTTTTATTCTGCAGAAAAGAGCCATCAGAGCCATATATAATCTCCGCCGGCGTGACTCTCTAAGGAAACTGTTTAAAGATATTAACATCATGACGGTACCTTGTCAATATATCTATGAAAATATCATGTACGTAAGGAAAAACCTACATCTTTTTAGTAAAAGAGGTGAAAGACACAATTATATCACTAGAAATAGGGACCAATTAGTTCAACCAGGTTTCAGGCTGGCTAAAGTAGACTCATCTTTCATGGGCTACTGTTTAAAATGTTACAATAAAATACCTACCCACATACTTGAACTGAATGAAACGAAATTTAAATCTTGTATAAAACGCACACTATGCAGCCAGGCATATTATAAATTGGGGGATTACATCACTGATAGAAATGCGTGGCTAAATGCTGGTCCTGCTCCATAAGGACGCACAAATAAATTGATTAGCATTCGAAAATACTGTTGGAGCTGCTGAAGATTGTAAAATACTACTTTTGCATTATATAAATTCAATCTCTTAGTATTGTATAATTGCATAGCACATGTGTGAGTACTATGTACATACTATAAAGCTACCATTTACTGGGTACGTCTTTCATTGACTTGAATGTGCTCTGGCGGCTGAGAGTATGTCATGCTCACTCAAATGTCTCGCTGATGGTGGCGCATGTGTTGGATCATTTAGCTCCCTTCAAAATGGTTGAGCTGAATGGTGCTAATACATGCGTCATGTTCGTGAACGGGCGCCGTCAGTAGGGACTGGTCATCTCTTTGCTGCCACGGCTTATTTTAATTTAATTTTTTAATTGTTTTTTTTTTTCTCATCTTTTCATTATGGACGCTTTTAACGTTCTGCATCGTTCTCACATGTATAATTTTTAGCATGAATGATGTAACCAAGACTTTGTAACCATATTATTCTAATTTAAAAGAGTGTCCATGGAGTTTCTTGCCCGTTCTTCTCCATAGGTACCTACGCTTTGGAATGGGCAACTAGCTTCATCTTTCTGACTGACCGACCCCTTGACAATTCAAAAGTGCCTGTAATTGGTTTAATTGAAATAAATGCTTTGAGTTTGAGTTTGAGTTTGAACGTGTGTATTTTTTGAATTGTCATATAAACAAAACACAAACATACAAAATACTTTTCACTTCTCATGCTCTAAAAGTTCGTCTTTATGTTGTGCTTAGGCGACATAAAATCGCTTTTTATGTTCTAGTGCATAAAGTAATTTTCTTTTCTGAAACTAAGGTAATCAGGCCCAACAGCCACACGCACAATAAAACTTCGCAGATTAAAGTCGTGATTTATTTCATTTTCTTTAATTTATACCACTTCCGTGTTTTCTATCGTTAATTTAATAAAATCAGGTAAAATAGTTGTCATTTATTATTTAAAAACGCAAAGAAACATTTTTATGACTTGGCAGTATGAAGTGCCCAAGTCGAATGACAAATGTTGAAATAAAAAAAAAAACTTTTAAAGTTTCGTGGCGGTATTATCTGTGGTGGCGGGAATTAGCTATGCTTTGCAACATTTTTGATTAATTATGTACTGTATACTTTAGCCTGTTTCATTTTCTCGCAATCGAAGTGAAAAGCAGAGTGTATAACTCAGGCATAAACGAGCCATTTGACCCCTCGACTTAACTATCCACCCTCGCCTGCGGCTCGCGTGGATATAAACGTCTCGGGGTAAAATAGCATCTTTTATGCCTTAGTTGTACAATCTACTATTGCCATCACTCACTGACATATCGGAAATACATTAAAACAGAGTACATCCCGAGGACAGCCGAACACATCCGAATGTAGCGCGGTGTCGGTAACATAATCAGCCTATAATGTTCAGCACTGCTGGGACACAGGCCTCCTCTCAGTGAGAGGGAGTGGGCCGTAATCCACCACGCGGGCCCAGTGCGGGTTGCCAGATGTCACATGTCTTCGAATTTTTGGTTCTAGGACATGCCGGTTTCCTCACGATGTTTTCCTTCACCGTTTTTGAGAGCAGTGGTGATGAAATAATTTACACAAAGTAAAGCGCCTGTCTGGATTCGAACCTACGACCTACAACTCGTAAGTCGCGACCGTTACCACTTGGCCACCACTGCTCTCGGCACTGGTGTCGGTAACAGTGTCGCGAATAATGGTTTTTCCCATCTCAAAAAACGCCCAACGCGCCTAAAGAAGGTTTCACTTCAAAAATCGTGTTTTGGATGTAGACCCCCAGGCCTCCTTTCTGTGAGAGGGAGTTGGCCGTAATCCACCAGGTGAGCCCAGTGAGTGTTGGCGATGATGAGTACTTACTCTTAACAAGAGCATCACCCTCCTGTCACATCCTGTAACATCCTTACTTTCGTAAAACATTTTAAACGAGTAACGGTGGAGTTTCTTGCCCATTCTTCTCCACACGAAAACTACCTTTAGGAAGGGGCGACTAGAATCAATTCTATAGGTAATTTTTTACGTTCAAAAGTGCCTTTTATGTGCCTACTAGCAGCGCCTTGCGGTTTCACCCGCATAAGTGTCGATCCTTTGGGAATATCAGGATAAAAAGTAGCCTATATCTTAATCCAGAGTGTCTGCTATCTCCATACAAAATTTTATCAAAATTGGTCCAGCCGTTTGAGCGTGAAGAAGTAACAAACATATAAACACACACACACACACACAAACTTTTGCATTTATAATATTAGTGTGATTTGAAATAAATGCTTTGACTTTTCTTTCTTATTAGAGGCATCTTTTTACTACACTTAGGGAAAAATGGGGCGCCCATTCTCTTTTGATGGATGTCCAAACGTTTTTCCTGAAAGTTTTAAGCTTTGGTGCTGATGTTACAACGCTTATGAGTTTAATAAAAGCGTCATTATACCTCGCTCTATAAATAACCGACATATCGAACCAAATAATTCAGCCAACTTTAACTTAAAACGTCACCAACACCACTGAACTTTTCAACCGTGACGCTTATCAGCCATACAAGCAACCAACAGAACGAAATAAATTACACTTGGGAGCAAATAAATCGAGCCACTTCCTTTTTTCACGTATAATGGTTATTATTTTTGGTATTATGGAACGTATCAAATCGAAACATATATCGCCTAAGAGCTTATTTAATAATCTTTACAATGAGGGTAAATTATTGAATGATAACCTTATTTAATGATAAATTATTGGCTCTGAAAGAAAAACGGTAATTTTGATAGAAAATTGTCAGTCCAGAAAAAAACAATTAAAAACAAAATTATGGTATAAACTTATTCTTAATATCTTGTATTACCCCCCCTTGCCCTGATTTCGATAGATTTTCTGGACTGTTTTAACCCTACAATTTTCTATCAAAATTACCGTTTTTCTTTCAGAGCCAATAATTTATCACTAAATAAGGTTATCATTCAAAAATTTACCCTCATTGTAAAGATTATTAAATAAGCCCTTAGGCGATATATGTTTCGATTTGATACGTTCCATAATACCAAAAATAATAACCATTATACGTGCAAAAAAAAGCAAGTGGCTCGATTTATTTGCTCCCAAGTGTAATTGGTTAGTCCAGGTACGCACGAGCGCGTTATCTCGATAATAGCACCACTTGTGACTGTTCCTAAATGACCCTAGGCTGATAAAATTTTCGTTTTTCCTAATTATGTTAATTATTAGTGTTTAGGTCGCTTCCCCATTAGATACGCGATTTTTTTTCGGGCACTGGATTTTCAACGCACTGCTTAGCGCCGAGAGTTGAAAATCCAACAAAATGTTTTTTTGACACGCTGGGATGCTCTCTGTTGGATTTTCAACGCTTGGCTCAACACCAAGAGTAGAAAATCCAACAGAATGTTTTTTTGACGCGCTGGGATGCCCTCTATTGGATTTTCAACGCTCGGTTCAACACCGAAATTTGAAAATCCAGTGCGCGATTAAATCCCGCCGCGATATTTTTACGCCCGTGCAACGTGGGCTTACTTCCACTTAAGCCGATATCACACGCTTCACTCAAGTGAATCGATCATTCGGTAGGCAACTGAAGGAGGCCGAGTGCCGAAATTTAACACAGTGGACCGGATCACTAATGAATTCATTTTTCACTTTTGATTAATTTGTGTCCAGACGTTTCACTAGGAGTGAAGGATATATCAAATGAAAAGCAAAAATGAACAAAAAGTGAAACGTCTGATATCGGGATTAAATAATGGAGCTGAAATTAACTATATGTATGACTATGTTAAATTGTGAATACGATGTATTTTCTTTTGCGATAGCATTTGACGCCTGGTGTAGCGTATTAGCATAGGTAAGATAAAGAAGGTCTTTCAAAAGCTTTTAGACCTTGTTCAGAGTTCATACTACAGCTGGAGAATCAGGAAAAATGACACGATAAAAACCTATTACGTGGGACTTCAACATAATTGGCGACATGAGTGTGTACTACAGTTACACCTCTACCTAAGGGCCAAAGCACACACGCTACTTTTAGCATCGGCGATCGGCGAATCGGCGCTTTAGCTGCTTTTTAGAAGCTAAATGTAGCGACCAAGCATTCCACACCGCACACCTAAAAACGCCAAACGCAGCGATTCAGTCGCTTTTCGGAAGCACGACACAGCGGCTGAACGCTACACTCCGCACGCATTCGGATGCCGGTCGCAGCGATTTGGCATCTGCGCCAGCATCGGAGCAGTCGCTAAAACGCGCGATTCCGCTACCGCGTCCGAACGCAGGAAGTCGCGAAATCGCGATGCTGCATCGATCCAGCATCAGAGCAGTCGCTAAAACGCCCGATTGCGATACCGCGTCCGAACTTAGAGAGTCGCCAAAACGCGATACAGCTGCAAAAGCGCCGATCGCCGATGCTAAAAGTAGCGTGTGTGCTTTGGCCCTAACCCTTGGGCGATTACAGACGTGTTTTTGTGTACACACATACATTAGAATTAGAATTATTTATTTGTTAAACATAGGTTAAAGGTCAAGGTCTTATAATTATGTATAATAATTATATTATTATGCTGCGCTATGTGTTGTCATTCATGACATACAAATCAATGGTCACTATGAACAATGTCGGTTCTGCAAAAAGATTTCTGTTCAGTAGAGCAGTTCAAAGTTTATTTTGGCTATTCTATATTTTGTCTATGTCAGTACATAGTAAACAATACATAAAACAATCAGTGCTTTGAATATCCAGTCTTAAATTTTTATAATTTTTTGATTTTTTTTTTTTCAAAATTTGAACCTTTCTACTGAACAGTAGTCGTTTTGCGGAACCGACATTGTTAATAGGGACCATCGAAATATCAATGAAGACTATGTAAAATAAAGAAAACAAACAAAAAATATTTAAAAAAATACAGGAAATACATGTACTGGATTATTAATCACTTGATCCCTGCTAATGAGACACAATTGATTTTCTACTGTAATGGGCTGCCAGAGGCCCGCGCCGGGACGGAGCGATTAACAGGTACAGTAGATACAGTGTTTTATCATAAGTAATCATCTACATGTGCATACATGAACTGGCTCTACAGAATGCCACCTGCGCCAATCCTTACATACTCCTCTATCTTCATTAGTTACATTTCATGTTTGTGTTTATAACGGTCACCGTTGACCACAGTGGCAGCCAATGCTGCCACCGTGGTCAACGGTGACCGCAAACAATAGATTTTCTATTGTGTCTGTTGTCTGGCAGTCAACTCAAACTCAAAGCATTTATTTCAATTAAACCATTTACAGGCACTTTTGAATTGTCAAGAAGTCAGTCAGTCAGAAAAAAACCGGCCAAGTGCGAGTCGGACTCGCGCACCGAGGGTTCCGTATAAAAATTTAAGGTTTTCGGAATTTTCCCTTTATGTGTGGTATAAAACATTGCTTCATGACAAATGTCAAGATTCTAGGTCGACTGGAAGTACCCTTTAGGTTTTGATTCCCTTGCGAGTAGTTGCGAGTTTGAAAATATGCGGCTTAAATTGCCGTTTCTTTTGATTGCGTTGACATAGATGTTTGATTTTGTTACAGCTTAAAGGTATTATAGACTTGAGTATTTGATATTAATTTCAATTTAATACCTCTACGCGTTCATGAGAAAAGAAGTAGTAACTTTAAAGTTTTCAAAAAGTTTCTTTTTTTTTGATGTAACTAAAAATTTACGGTTTTCGCAATTTTTCCTTTATCTGTACTATAAGACGTTGCTTCGTACCAAATTTCAAGATTCTGAGTTCACGGGAAGCACCCTGTAGGTTTTGATTCCCTTGCAAGTGTCGAAAATTTGCGGCATAAACGGCTGTATCTTTTGATTGCGTTGGCTTAGAAGTTTGATTTTTTCACAGCTTCAAGGGACAGTAGACCTGAGTAATTGATATAAATTTCAGCTTCATACCTCCACGCGTTCCTGAGAAAAAGGGTCTTGACAGACGGACGGACGGACGGACAGACGGACAACAAAGTGATCCTATAAGGGTTCCGTTTTTTCCTTTTGAGGTACGGAACCCTAAAAATGAAGCTAGTTGCCCATTCCAAAGCGTAGGTACCTATGGAGAAGAAACTCCATGGACACTCTTTTAAATCAAAATAATGTGGTTACAAAGTCTTGGTTACATCATTCATGTTAAAAATTATACATGTGAGAACGATGCACAACATGAGAAAAGACCCTGTTGCTACTTATCAATTATTTAAATTACTGAAATATGAGAAATTTAACATAATTAACATATAGAGTGTATATCTCATGCTTATCTGTGGATGGGGTGGAACCGACTTCCCCATTCTCCTTTGTAGTTTGTTAGTTGATCTGTTATAAAATGTGTGCCTAACTAACATGGAAATATTGGTAAATAATTGGCCACAACTAACTGACTAACTAACTGGTCAATAATTGATTTAAAACTACCAATTATTGGTAGTTTTATAGATCTCTCGCTACAGAAATCGGAACTTAAACCCAAATGAGATATTTAAATTACGTCTTTTATTTATTCATTGTTAAGGAGTTGATAAGTTACCTAGCTTTAATTAAATGCTACCAGTGCCAATTATAGTTAGACCGTACCAATAACATAATATACTGACTAAATCATGTTTGTTCTTAGACAGAACAAGTAAAAAAGTTAATGACGTACAAATTAATCTACATTTAGATAAAAAACCACAATCAGTAGGCATAATTATTATGCAATTATGTGATTTCCTAAATATTGAAAACATATGAGGTTGCTTATAAAGTCTACAACAAAACCTATTTAAAGCGTATTTTATTTTATGTAATACTAGCTTCTGCCCGCGACTTTGTCTGAGTGAAATTTCACCCTCCCCATTCACCCTCTTAGGGGTGGAATTTCGAAAAACCCTTTCTTAGTAGACACCTACTCTTCACAAAGAACGCACCCTCCAAATTTCATGTCACTAGGACCAGCGGTTTAGACTGTGCGGTGATATATCAGTCAGTCAGTCAGGACTTTGTATTTTATATTTTATGTAATATTCAGGTTAAATTGAAGAATAAACATAAAGATTACCTTATACGTAACTACTGTTTGGTCAACTAATCTACATAATTTGCTTATATGATTATCAGATCTCACTGACAACCAGTCTTACCAAAGGGGTATTATATTACCCAGTAATTCTGGATTGTGGAGGTCAGATAGGCGGTTGCTCCATGTAAAAAACTGGTATTCAGCTGCATCCAGTTAGACTGGAAGCCGACCCCCAGCATAGTTTGGAAAAGGCTAGGCTGATGATGTGTGTTATTATCAGATCAAGAATCTTCTAGGATATGGCCAATATCACTTAACATCTCAAAGGATGAAATAGGTGTAGGTGGTAACACAATGCTCTATTTATTACTATATAAACATAACAGCTTGCTTATTAAAAAAAAAACAGTAACAGAATATCAAATAGCAATCATCTGCTATGTTTACTAAACAGGAAAGAGACAGCAATATCAAAATAACAATTAGAATAAGATTGTTGACGTAAGCCTAGCAGGAGTTACGAGGTTCCTGCAATACTTTTTGCACAATGATGCAACCTCGAAAGAATTAGAGAGGATGATTACAGGTCGTATGGCTACTTGTGTCTGCATAACAATAAAAAAATATAAAAACATAACCTAAAAGTCAGCTGTCAAGCGTAACAATAAATTGGCTATTAGATTGCGCAAACTCACCTCAAGCTCCTGATTTCGGCATTTTTCCTCTAGTTCTGTCCCAGAAGAATCTCCTTGTAAACTTTCATTTGCAATATCCTGTGCAGGACTCTCAGATAACACTTCAGATGCGAAATTAGTGATCTGGCCTTTTAAGCTGTTTAAACTGTTGTTTAAGTTTAGCCACGACATTTTCAACGCGAACAACTAACGTCACATATCACACTAAAGTATTGAAACGCAAATAATTGGTAATAATAGATGTAAACAATAAGAAAATTGCATTATTTTTACAAGTGACAGGATTTTGTCCAGTTGGCAAAACAAGTCGCCATTTGACATAAAATGACGTAATTGACGTTTCATGGAGGAGCCCAGTCTGCAACTTGAAGTTAACTAAACGCTGATTTTTAGGTTCCAATTTCATAAGTTTATAAATTAGTAAATACTATTTTATGAAACGAAAACTAAATGAGTAAAACAATTCATGTAATTGTTACAAACTTTTCTATTATAAAATCGAATTAATACTAAATGACTGCGTTACGTTCCCATTCCCAGTTCCCAAAACGCACAAACAAAACGTAGATCAAAAATGAAATCGAAAATGTCCTTTGAAATGTGTAATTTGTCAATATTCAAAATATGAAGTAATTTATAACTATTTACAAGTTGATTGATTCATATTTACTATTAAACCCACCACATATACCAATATAACTGTTTTGTTATTACGTGATATATTTTTTTCATAGTACCGGTGGAGGTTATGAAATGAGAACATCTTTTTAATTTATTATTTTTTCCGAAACCCTATTGAAAGGTTATGAAATACTAAACAAACCGAAGATATTACGTAAACATGTCGAGAATACTGCACAATCGTATGAGGTGAGTGTTGTCTAACCTTCGTTTCCGACCTATGACTTCTTTTAGTATTTGTCGCCCTAGTACTTTTCCTTATGAAACCGTCGCTATATTAAAAGGCTCGCTTATTAATCCTTCATTCGGCGTAATAGCAGTTATAATAAGCTCTGCAGTACGTAATCTAACATGTTATGAGACTCGACCTTGACAATTTGATGACCTAAAACCTAACTGCCAAATAGTACCTACCTACTGGATTATTATTTTATTGATTTACGCATTATACGCGTACACACTGATTTCTTAACAAATCTGAAAGAAATATATCGATTCAAGTTCCGCCCCTAAGACGACCCACTGACCGAATATTTGATATTCTTCCTTGGTGGTATCAATACCATCAAACTAAAACATGGCTCAAATCACACATGATCAATCATGTGTGGTTTGAGCCATGTATTAGTTATTATCAGAGATCGGAATAGGTAGAGCTGTTTTATGTACTTGCCATAGGTTAGATTAATATGGATATTCCCCGAGTCCCGGGATTTAGTTTTTAAGTAGTAAAATCATAAAAAACTATTCTCGCCTTCGGGACTAATAAAAGATTACACTTCCTTTCCGACGGGTAAATATAAGAAGGATGGGATTAAGGATTTTTATACATATTGAAAAAAATAATGAAATTCAATAAAATCCCATAGTATCAGTGGGAATCCCGTGGAATATCCATATTAACGTCAATGTTTGAGGTCAATGAACCTAAATAGCACTACCTATTCCGATCACTGGTTATTATACATGATTTTACTTACACTGTGTCCCTACACAGATTACTGACTAAGTAATACTTAAGTACTTACCTACTTTAAAGATACCATCGATGGAAGTCATAATATTAGAACATAGTGCTGAAAATTATTATACAGGGTGAAATTAAATTCATGGGCATCCTTTTAAGGGCTCATTGTCCTCATTGTTATGAACAACTTTTACTACGGGACTAAACCAGAAATCGCGAAAAAAAATCTTCCCTACATTTTGACGAGTTATGTGAACATAAATGCAAGGAACAGCTGATTTTTTTCGCGATTTTAGGTTTAGTCCCATAGTAAAAGTTGTTCATAATGATGATTACAATGACCCCTTAAAAGGATGCTCATGAATTCAGTTTCACCCTGTATATGAGTGTGATTTTCTAGCTCCAACTTTCTGACTAACTGGCCAACTATTTAATTTTGACAATTCAAAAGTGCCTGTACATGGTTTAATTGAAATAAAAGCTTTGAGTTTGAGTTTATTATTAAAACCACAAATCCTACTCATTGTCATATGACCCACTTATGTACTCACCTTACTATAGAAAACATTGCCATCCAGATCCTAACTAATATTATAAATGTGAAAGTAAGTTTGATTGTTACCTTTTCACACCTAAACCACTGACCCGATCATCCTGAAATTTTGCATATACATTGTCAGGTGCAAAGAAACGGACAAAATGAAAATAAGTTCTGTTCCCGAGGAAAACAACAATAACATTGTTATCAGGGTTGATATGATTAAAATCGCAATTAAAATCAAGTGATTTAAAAAAAAAAAACAATTATTTAAATCAATACTTTTTTACTGCGACCAAATCAGCCAAAATGTTCAAATTCATTTATTCATTTTGTGAACATAGGGTACATTTATACAGTTGTTATACAAAAAATAAAATGCTGGTCCATGCTATGTCCTGCCAAAAGGCATACAAAATATCATTAGGTAATCGAATGTCAAGTAACAAAATAAAATAAAGTCAATAGGTAAGTAGATGTCACAATTCAAAAGTCAAAAGTCAATAGTTAATGCAATAGTTAATAATATGTCAATAAATTAAAACCGCACATAAACAAATAATGTGTCAATGGACTTCCGCCGACATAAACTACGGCGCGCACATACGTGCACCGCCCGCGTTTATATACACCGGTCGGGAATTCCCCGAAATTCAAACTCGCGATTGAATCCTTCCACTTAGACTTACAAAACCTACTGATTGGTGGGTAGCAATACATAATATGAATAAATGTATAACCGAAAAGAATTGGATATAATGAAACAACTGCTATGTACAGTTGGTTCTTCCGCTGGGGTCGCAAGAATATTTTCGGCATTCAATTTGGTGCACAGCAAAATAAGAAATAGATTAGGCACCAAGATGGCAGCCAAATTAGTCTTCCTTTGGAAAAAACTAAACTTTAATTATTTCCCTTGTTTATTAAAAAGACAGTGTGTTTTTTTTTAAAGTGATTTGATTTTATGTGATGTAATTTAAAAAAAATACATAATGTTGTCTTTTTTATTTAATTAATAACCAACTTCCAAATTTAAAAAAATCAGAATGTAAAAAAAATTAAAAAATCCGATTTAAATCAAATTAATTTAATTTTTTTTTATTAGTAAAATAAATCATGATTTTTAACAACCCTGGTTATTATGATAATAGATGGCGCCATGTGTCTTTTGAAACTCATGCGGGTGAAAGCGCGAGGCACTGCTAGTCCATAATAAATTGCAACAAAAACTGAAATTTTTAGCTTTATTTATGTTGTAATACTTACTATAAATTCCTATTTCCAGATCATCGTTAAAAAAATCACAATGGACAATCGTAGACAAACGAGCAGTCGCATTCTCTGTCTGGACAGGCCGTAGTGTACTCCTCCACAAGCCTATAGACACGAGTCACATCCAGCGGAGGAAATATGGCATGCTGGTGGCACGAGCTGTGCGGGGGCTGCTGAAGGTCCGGTATCTAGTGCTGGGAGGAGCCCTTGGTGGAGGCATGACTTTGAATAAGGTTAGTTTTGTTTAAAAGTATATATAGTCTGCCTTGTGATTGCTTTACCATCCTTTGGGTAGCTCACGGTCCGATCAGGACCAGGCTCGTGCCGGACGGCGCGTACGTGTTCCACGCGGGCCTCAAAGAGATGTCAGCATAAAGGAAGGGGCCTGCCAGGGCCGAAGCCTGCCGGGGGTGCAGGATTGTCCGAAAGGGTTACCGCTACCCCGGAACATAAAGGGCTAAGGAAGGAACACGGATGGGTTTTAGTCAGTAAGAGTCTGGCGCTCCCTTCCGCTCCACCCAGAGCGGGAGGGGTATTTGATGATTTCCCACCCATAAAAAAAAAATAAGGCTTTATGATACTTTCACGTCATAAAATGTCAAGGTCTGTTTTTGCTGTATGCTCAATGTGACAGATAGTTTCAACCTAGTAAAGGTTTGATTGCTAAAGATGAATTGATTTATTGCTTAATTTTTTTTTTCTTTATGGTATTGACTATACATAAAACAATTTATAGAGAATAAATAAAATAATTTACAGTCATTTAGTAGTCTGCCAAAGCAGAAAAAATAGTTTGAAAATTGTATTTCTGAATGCAGCTGTTGCGGTGCCTGCACCATAACTTTGTGTATTGTATCACTTTCATTTAGGTAGTTAAATAACTTAAACAAAAAAACCACGTTACTTAGTTAACCAACTAAACATAATACCAGTCTATTCAGTTGTCATGCTGCGTCACAGTTGTACTCTTCAATATAGCAACGTTATTAACGAATTATAACATTGCTAAATTGAACCACCAAAAAGATTATGATAATAAGCTCCAACTCCTCTCTTAAGTTAGTTAAAATCAGCTCTATCTTCATCAATGATTAAGTTCTCATTATGAAAAATAAAAAACAAATGAATTTAAATTCTCTTTCCTTGAAAATAGTTTAATTGAAATAAATGCTTTGAGTTTGAATCTCTTTCTTTTCAGAAATACACAGAATGGAAGGACGGTCTACCCGACATGGGCTGGCTGAATGACCTGCTTCCGGACAACGAACGATGGGATCAGTTCACCACCACCCTCATCAATGCCAAAGAGAAGATCGGAGACAACTTCCAGATAGGTCAGTTATGTCAATGTTGTAGATGATTCCACGGCAATCAAACACAAGCATTTACATATTTACAAACTCTAAGGCACCTTTTCATTGCCGACGAGGAAGCGACTAGCTATCGAGTATTTTTTTCTCTCAAGAAACGAACAGACGCCAGCACATCAAGCTACTACAATCTGTCAAATTTCTTTAATTGATTTTCAACTTTATCGCAAAACCATTAGGTTCAAAGTAGTTTGGGAAAATTTGACAGTATCGGGTAGCTTGCTGGCGTCTATACAATAGACAGAGTAGTTCTTGATGCAGTGTGAACGGTCAGCAATCAATAATTAATATACAAGGTGGCAGGGACATCGACCTGCAACCTGTTACCATGGACTCAGTACATGATCCATGTCTGCGTTGAAATTTTATGGCTATTAAAAAAAAAAGCGGTTCCATACTTTTTGACCGCATAGGTAATAGCACTTTTCTATGAAACAGCATTTTTTTTTTTTTATTATCAACTTAAAATTTCTACACTAAGGGGTCTAAAATCATGTGCTGAATTCAGGGATCCACCCTGTATACAGGGTTAGTTTTTAAAGACCAGCCAAATTTAAGGGTGTGGTAGAATCCAACAAACTGAACAATTTTGTCCATGGGACCAATATCGTAATCGCGAATAAAAATTCAGCCGTCCCATACGTTTAGGTCGAGTAGGTATTGAAGTTTTCTATGGGACAGTTGATAATTTTTTCGCGATTACTATATTGGTACGGACAGCGTCAGAGAAAAGGAACCCCCTTTGGTAATGAGTCCCCTTTGGTAAGTAACCAGAGGGGGTTCCTTTTCTCTGACGCTGTCTGTACCATGGAGAAAGTCGTTCAGTTTGATGGTCTGTACCACACCCTTGAATTTGGCTGGTCTTTGAAAACTAACCCTGTATATCTATTTTACTGACACGGTGTCCACATTTATTGTACAGACGCCAGCACATCAAGCTACTCGAAATTGTCAAATTTTCTCAGTCAACCTTGAACCTTATGCTGTAGCGATAAAGTTGAAAATGTATTAAAGAAATTTGACAGATTGTAGTAGCTTGATATGCTGGCTCATCTGTACGTTTCTTGAGCGAGAAAATAGTTAGTCATAGGTAGTCGCTCTCTCGCCGGCGGAGGGTTACGGGTCCTATGATGCTTTTGCATATTGACTGACAAATACGATAGTATTTTTTTTTTTAAATAACGTGACATGGACAGCCTATAAAAACCTACAACATAGAGAGATTTGTACTATCTGTTAGTAAGGAGCTGTTCATTTAGGTATTACGTAAGACAATTTTGACCACTTTCTGACCCTCCCCCCACCCCTTTTTTTTATGGATGGGAAATCATCAAATGACCCCTCCCGCTCTGGGTGGAGCGAAGGGAGTGTCAGACTCTTACTGACTAAAACCCATCCGTGTTCCTTCCTTAGCCCTTTATGTTCCGGGGTAGCGGTAACCCTTTCGGACAATCCGTATTACGTTATTACGTAAGACAATTTTGACCACTTTCTGACCCTCCTCCCCTCCCCCTACGTAAGAAACAATAAGACTGATGACCCCCCCCCCCCCCCCTTTCCATCTTACGTTAGATTAGTATCTACCAAAGTTACAAAGAAAAAGTATCAAAAAAATTAATAACTTAGAATTTTTGCTTACTTTTTTTTTACGTAAGAACAATCTAGACCCCTCTCACTCCCACGCAAAAAAAAAAATAAGACTCGTTCGGACTCCCTCCCCCCTCAAATTTTCTTACGTAATAAATTAACAGGCCCTAAGTAGTAGTAAGTAGTAAAATATTTGATCATTTGAATTGATTAATTCTTTAGTATTTGTCGGCCATCATGTAAACGCAGTGTCATTTTTAATTTTCACTACAGTACCCGGCGATAAATATTGCACATCGACCTTTGGAAAGAACCAAACGACTAATTTCGGCTTCGTAGTGCGTTATCTCTGTCGCACACTACCTATGTGACGTTAACTGACGTTTTGTCAGTCGTTGTTCAAGTGCGATAGAGTGCGGTCGCGTCCAGTTCAAAATAGAGTTGTTAACACCCCCAAATTTAAATAATTTAAAGTTGTACTATGGCATCTTTAGGAAAAATAGGGGAACCTTTTTATTTTACCCCAACCTAAAGCAATCATTTATAGAAAAATTGGTGTATTTTATACAAAGAATAAAAAGAATTATCAAAAGAAGCAAATCATAATTGTTTTAACAGCTCCTAATAGATACCGGACTGTTTGTATTTCGTGCGACAGAGATAACGCTCAACGAAGCCGAAATTAGCCGATTGTCTCTTTCCAAAGATCGATGTGCAATATTTATCGCCGGGTCAGTACCCGGCTTGTACATTGTTAATTTGTTAGTGTGTGGTAGATTTCATATGTTTACTGGTGTTCTGTAATGTGGGGTTTAGCTAGACACTGATTCCAGTCTTGGTTTTTAAGTTTTGTTCACACCGACAATGTAAGTAGAATTCTTAATCTAATAATATAAAATAAAATATACAAGGTCAAATTAAATTAGCTAGCAAAACTCCTCAGACGTGATGGGTATCGATATCTTTTTTTTTTTTTTTTTTTTTATTTGAAATGGGCTTGCTCTTGACTCTAGCCTAGGTCAAAGGTGACAGAGACAAAGTCGACGATGGAGCGAGCTTACCCAGAAGAAGCCTGTTCACTCTCACTTTAAACGTGATAAAACAAAAAGAAATTAATTTGATGATTTTTTGTGGGAGGATCATTGACCGCAAATTGTGTATAATCCGGCGTTTCTAAATTTTCCAAATATGGAAACAACAATGGCCTCTCGAAATTGAATAAAATCGATATGCAAGAACATTAATTTTAAGTAATGTTTGTTTTCGTCTAACCCCCTTATTCATAAAACTTATCAAACCTATTTTAGTTAAAATGGGGTTTGTCTCTTTCTTACACACAGAAATGACAACGTGACAGATAAAGACAAGCGTTCTATAAACCTATTTTAGCTAAAATAGAGATAAAATAGGATTATGAATAAGGGGGTAAATCTCCGAGCTAACTAGATGAAAAACGTAAAATATATGTTCTTGTATATCGATTTTATTCAATTTCGAGCGGCCATTGTTGTTTACATCTTTGGCAAATTTGGAAACGCCGGACCTTAATTTGACCCTGTATCATAATTATGAAATATTGAATTTTGGGGTTTCGAAAGCCTACTTCAATCCAACGCTCAAGTAAAGTAAAACATGCTTTGTGTAAGCACAGTGTAATAAACTTTCTTTCCTTCCCTAGAAGAGGCTTATGCTCTGCAGTGGGAGTACAGGCTGAACATGAGGTCTTGGGTTCGATTCCCGGGTTGGGCAAAGTATTTTTGTGTTTACGATGGCTATAGGCTAGCCCCTTATTACATAGGACTTAAACAACTGGCGAAATGTGGGTTTACTGTACTATAGAGATGCAAATTGCGCGGTAAACTCTGCTTGCGCGATGTAGGATTTTGCCTGACGTCAGTATGATGTATAGTTCGCATATGGCGGTGTAGATGCCGCCACAGTACTTTAGGTGCACCCCTGCCGAACCCTTCGGGGAACGCAGGCGTGATGTTACATTAACGGCGGCAGTATATAAGCTGAGAGGACCGTGTATCGTTAGGTGTCCCACTGACGCTGTCGGTGCACATAGATCCGAGGCTGCGCGATGCCGGGGTCGCTCGAGCTGCCGAACTGCGCGAGTGGCTGTCGCAGCGGTACGAAGACGCAGTGGCTGCAGCCGCAGCTAGTAACGCTGCTGGTATCGGTACGTTTATCATGTAGTATGTGTTTTGTGCAGTACAATCACCTTATGAAAACGTTGATCATTTTTGGGCTTAATCTGTCAAGCTCCGCTAATGAGACACAATTGATTTTCTATTGTTTCGTCGCCAATGGGCAACGCGCGCCGCTTGACCGGTTAAGATACGGTTTGCTAGAAGAGCTGTGGCCGTCATATAGCGTCCGGAATTGACCGGCGAATGACGTCACTGAAACGTTCACGAATGTAAGTGGTTGTGTTTTCCTAGACAGCGTTTTTTGAAACCGTAAAGGGGCTGTTCATTTATTACGTAAGACAATTTTGACCACTTTCTGAGCCCCCTCCCCCTACTTAAGAAAATATAAGACTTGGATGAACCCCCCTCCCCCCTTTTTAATCTTACGTAAGATCAGTATCTACCAAAATTGCAAAGAAAAAGTTGCAAAAAATTAAAAACTTATAATTTTTGCTTACTTTTGTGTTCTTACGTAAGAACAGTCCAGACCCCTCCCACTCCCACGTTGGAAAAAAACCGAGTGTGCTTATGACCACACGACTGAAGTGAAACTTCAAACGTATTTGGCTATGAGAGGAAGAGAGAAAAAAAATGTGCGCGCGCACTGCTTTCTCTTGCTTATATCCCCCACTCAACTCCCGTTCGCCTCGCCCGATCACACTTTTCGTAACGCTTACGTCACGCGTTCGCCAGCTTACTCCCCAAGTCAAGCGTGCGTAAAGAAGTTTCACTTCAAAAATAAGACTTGTTTGGACCCCCTCCCCCCTCAAATCGTCTTACGTAATAAACGAACAGCCCCATAATCGCAACACCACTGTCGTCATTTCCATGACAGCCTTCACAGCGGCCGTTACGTGGCGCTCACCGCTCTTCTAGAACTGTAGCTTTAATCACATTAAACTCATTAGATTTCCCTTGTATATTACATTGATCACGTATTTAAATCATATAAGGTTCTAAGTATGATCAAGGTTCTCATAGGCCGACTGTACTTGGTGTGTTTTAATAACAATATTATGTAGTTTTTTTTTTTTTTGTAGACTATGTCTTTGCAAATCATGTGCAAACAGTTTTGTGACACACATAAATGAGATTGTGTTGATCGTCAATCGTTGCAAGACGCGTAATTTATAATCAAACGGGGTGAATAGGGATGCAGGGGTGAATAGGGACAAAACTTTAAAAGGGATTTTAACAATTAAAATAATATAGTTTGTGGCCAAAAAGGACCCTAATGTGTTTACTGTAATTTATTTAACGATTACAGTGTAAGCAACGAGTTATGAGCGCTGACCTTGAAGAAAACAGACGCCACAAACCCTTATGCCTTAGTAATAAGCGTTCGTTTCGCTTGTTTTTTTTCAAGGTCAACGCTCATAACTCGTTGCGTGACTTGTACGTGCCTTATTGACAACAAACTATATTATTTTAATTGTTAAAATCCCTTAGTTTTGTCCCGATTCACCCCTGCATCCCTATTCACCCCGTTTGACGGTATAAAAAAATGTGTCAGTAAGGCTTTTAAAAAGGCCTCTACTAAAGCGCCAAAAATCTTGTATTTTTCGCGCGCTTTTCTGTCCAAAAAGTCCTAAGTAAGGGGTATCGTGTTATCCAGTAACTGGGTTGTGGAGGTCAGATAGGCAGTCGCTCCATGTAAAATACCGATATTCAGCTGCATCCGGTTAGACTGGAAGCCGACCCCAACATAATTGGGAAAAGGCGAACAGCTTGATCTAATTACAATAATGTATGTAAAGAAATTATGACTTTACAATACGGCCGACGAGAGAATTTGTTTTTGACACCTGTCAGTTTCATACAAACGAATTCGTGTTTTGCGAATTTGATCTTTATTAGCTCCTAGAATTGTCCCACTGACAGGTGTCAGTCAGCTGGACGGCCGGGCTATAGATGGGAGTTATTAAAATGCGATGCTTATACAATTTTTCTAAAACGTATTATATTCTACTGTACCCATGTCTGATACAAGATGTATTTCTACAGACCAGCCCCAGCAGATCGTCAATAACCTACAGAGCAGGCCAGCGCCCTCTGCAAGCCGCGTTGGTGGCAACGAAGATGCGACCACTTACGGTGAGACAACCCTACTTAATATACAAGGTCTGTTCAAAAGAAAAGGTGAATTTTGAATTTTTGCGGGCTGTGTACATTCGATTATCGATTTTTTTTTTTTGTTATGTTGGTACACTTATGTTTATCATATGTTGGCATTTTCAGCTAAATTGAATTAGTAGTTTGTTGTTGACAACTGAAAAGGTTAATCACGTTTTTGTGTGTTCTTCGATTCTTGACTTTTGAAAAAAATGGATCAAAGAATATGTATTAAATTTTGCGTTAAAAATGGAATAAAGTGCTCCAAGGCACTTGAAATGTTGACTGTGGCATTCGGCGAGTCCACTTTGTCTCAAAAAAGTGTTTATAAGTGGTACAAGTGCTTTACAGAAGGCCGAGAAGATGTTGATGACGATGAGCGTCCTGGAGTTGCAACCACGTCAACAAGTGAAGAAAACATCGAAATGGTGAAAAAAATTGTTTTGGAAAATCGTCGAATCACTATTAGGGAAGTTGCAGAGGATGTTGGCATATCAATTGGCTCATGCCATGCAATTTTCTCGAATGTTTTGGGCATGAAACGTGTGGCAGCGAAGTTTGTTCCGAAATTGCTAAATTTTGAGCAAAAACAACGTCGCATTAGTATCGCTCAGGAGTTGTTGAATGACGTCAACGACGATCCAGGTTTGCTCAAAAGGGTCATAACTGGTGACGAAACGTGGGTATATGGTTATGACATCGAAATCAAGACCCAATCATCCCAATGGAAGCGACCAGATGAGCCAAGACCGAAAAAAGCACGCGAAGTTCGATCAAATGTGAAGGTTTTGCTCACTGTTTTCTTCGATTACAATGGCGTTTTGCATCATGAGTTCTTGCCAACAGGTCGTACGGTTAATAAGGAATACTACAAGGAAGTTATGCAACATTTGCGTGAAGCAATACGGCTCAAACGATCGGAATTGTGGAAAAACAAATCATGGATTCTGCATCACGATAATGCACCAGCTCACACATCAATGCTTGTTCGTGATTTTTTGGCCAAAAACAACACCGTAATCATGCCTCAACCACCGTATTCACCAGATTTGGCTCCCTGCGACTTTTTCCTATTCCCAAAACTGAAGAGACCAATGAGAGGAAAGCGTTTTGCCACGATTGATGAGATAAAGTCGGAATCGAAGAACGAGCTGATGGCCATACCGAAAAGCGCATTTCAGAAGTGCTTCGAGGATTGGAAGAAGCGCTGGCATAAGTGCATTATATCTGAGGGGGATTACTTTGAAGGGGACAAAACGAATATTGATGAATAAATAAATATTTAAAAAAAAAAAAAAAACAAAATTCACCTTTTCTTTTGAACAGATGACGTATTTAACGGAGAAGGAATGTGTGTCTCGTTATTATCAGCCATATTACAACTACTGTGGGCGAACTATGGGTATGTGTTAGTTATTGCGCAATAGAAAAACGGTTTGCAGTTCAAATCAGATTATAATTTCACGAACAATTTAATCACACTAGCAAATCACACACTATAGGAACACGATACAACCAGATACGGAACGCGGGATAGTTTCTGAGCGCATGTTGTTCGTTTGATGTCCGATGTCCAAGAGACCTCCACATCGTTCTGTCGCGCTGTCGTCGACCCCACACGAACTCAGGCTAGACTCTGTCAAGCGCCACCAGATGGCGCTGGCGTTCCGAATAGTCAAACCAATGACCGGATGCGACATATTAATAACTAGCTGCGCCCCGCGGTTTCACCCGCGTAAAAGTCGATCCCGTGGGAATATCGGGATAAAAAGTAGCTTATATGTTAATCCAGAATGTCAGCTACCTCCATGCAAAATTTTATCAAAATTGGTCCAGCCGTTTGAGCGTGAAGAAGTAACAAACATATAAACACACACTCACAAAATTTCGCCTTTATAATATTAGTGTGATGTGATGTGATATTTAATATTGAAAAAAATGAAAGCCATTTGTGACATCAAAGCCAAGTGACGAAACAAGCTTTGTAATGTACTGTGGTATGTCCACTTAAAGAAACAGCCACTAGTTTACCAGCGGCCCATAGAAATTTTTTGTGTACGGATCGTGTTAAGTGGCGAGATGCCCCGTAGCGCGCTGAAAAAAATGTTCTGGGACGTTTTAGGCGATGTCACACGGGGAGCGGGACGCGTGAGTGGGTAATAGGTTCACTAAAGCACTTAATACTATGTTATTCCTTAAGTAAAATAATAATAATACATGCACATAATCAACAATAATATAAACTTAAATTAAAATATTCAACAAATTAAATTATGTGCAACCTTTATTTATTTATTTAATACTTCAAGCATACAATTGTACAGAGGTGGAATTAATGCTATAGGCATTTTCTACCAGTCATTCTCTTAAGGGGTCACTGTATTCATCATTATAAACAACTTTTACTATGGGACCAAACCTGAAATCGCGAAAAAAAAATCATCTGTTTCCTACATTTTAGCGAGTTGTGCGAACATAACATGTAGGGAACAGCTGCTTTTTTTTTTTAACCGACGAAAAAATGGAGGAGGTTATCAATTCGACGCGTATATTTTTTTTTTATGTATGATCACGCATAACTTTTTACACAGCAGTCCGATTTTGATAATTCTTTTTTTATTAGAAAGGATATAAATTTGGAAAAAAAATCCTACCCTAAGGGTGGGAAAATAGGGGTGATTTATTGTTCATTCACAGATTTTAATGCTGAGCTGTGTATTACAATTCAAATAAAAAGCCTATCTGTGTTGGTATATAAAGCCTGTTTTTTTAAGTATTTTATTATACTAAAAATAATAGTTAAAGTAGGATTATATAACAGTTAATATCTAAAGTAAGGTAGGTAGCTATTTTAAAAGTAATAAAAAATTAAGCATGTAGTAATTAGTAAATTATAGCCTCAAAAAATTATAAAATAAAAACTTTTTAACAAAAAAATTAAACCTCCGAAAAAACTGAAAAGCAAAAAATAAAAACCTTTTTTATTTTACCTTAATAAATAAGTTCTTAAACTAATGCAAGTATACCTAAGAAATTTTGAGTCGGCGCCAAACAATTAATGAGCAAAGATCACTAAATTACCTTAAATTTAAAGAAATAACCAAATCAAATTAATAATGCAACGTGAAATCTCTAGCGATAAATATTAACATTCCAAACAAAAAATGCGCTCTCCGCACGGCTACTCGCAACGATATTAAGTTGCTTGTTTTTGTTTGCTTTTGTTTAGTTGGTGTTTTTTCCAATTTGGCCATCCACGCCCACTTGAAAAATTCACCCTGTTTACAGGGTGAAATTAAATTCATGGGCATCCTTTTAAGGGGACATTGAAACTAACATCGCGAAAAAAAATCAGCTGTTCCTTGCATTTACGTTCACATAACTCATCAAAATGTAGGGAAGAGCTGATTTTTTTTTCGCGATTTCGGATTTCGTCCCATAGTAAAAGTTGTTCATAATGATGATTACAATGACCCCTTAAAAGGATGCCCATGAATTCAATTTCACCTTGTATAGGTATCGATTCTTCTCTCCTACAGAGAAACGCGTACACGCGTTGCAAGAAGAAGTCCTGGCGCTGCAAGCTCGGTACCAGCGCGAACTGCAGCGCCTTGAGCAGGAGAACAGGGAGTTGAGGCAGCAGAACATGCTGCTGAGGCAGGGAAGACAGCCTTCTGCTAGGAAGATGAAGGTAAGTTTATCCTACCAAAAACATGTTCATGCAAGATGAGACCATATGGCTCGCACTGTCAAAAAGTTATCAGATCTCATGTAGAGCCAAGCTTCTAATTCTACAAGCCCTAACTTCACAAACTCTGCACCTTAGTCAACTGAGTCTAGTGCAGCATGCTGGTATTTTGCATCCCATAAGTGGCTGCAATACTCCATACACAGGAACGGACCTGAGCTTTGTACAAACTCAGACGCTGTCCAGATGTGAAGTACCGCCTCACCTTATTAAGGATACCCAGCTTTTTGGCTGCAGTCTGTGCCTATGACTCGATGGTTGAGCCGAAGTTGAGATCTGACGTCCACTCCATGTCCAAAGGTGCAGGCGGGCGGCTGGTACAGATGCACCTCGGAAAGTAGGAGATAATTGAAACTGACTTCTTTTGGCAGTGACTAAAAGTAACTGTTTCTTCTCTGCTGGCTCTTGCACTGGACAGGTACCTTTCTGAGACTGTGCCGTCATCTGCGTACCCAGCCCCAGCTGTAGCGGGTCATGAATTGCAGCAGAAATAGAGTCGGGGAAAGAATAGACCCCTGAGGAACACCGGCATCAACAGCCATATGATCCGATGAGCAGCCATCTATGACCACTCTGATCGAACGCTCACCCAGGATGTCAGAAATCTAGTTGCAAAAGTCAGCAGGGATTCTGAATGCGGGAAGCTTACCCAACAGACTAGCATCCTAGACCCTGTCAAAAGCCTTAGATATATCAAGCGACACAGATCCATTGCTAAAGTTGTACAATGACCCCGTTTCAGCTTTTCAGGTATTTAAATTATACCTTGTGTGCAATATATCTTTATTTGTTTCCAGCGCTCTCTAATCGACATGTACTCAGCAGTACTAGACGAGCTGTCGGGCTGGGACGCAGGAGAGACGGACCGCTTACCGCGCGTCGTGGTGGTGGGTGACCAGTCTGCAGGGAAGACGTCCGTGCTGGAGATGATCGCGCAGGCGAGGATCTTCCCCAGGGGAGCCGGGGAGATGTGTACCAGGTACGGTACACTGGTGCTGGACTAAAGTACTCTAACTTGTCTTTATATCTCCTTGATTTCATCATGTAAAATCTAGAAGTAGAAAATTATATCGTTTTCTAAGAGCTGATTTTTCCAACGCTAGATAAAATCTGAGTATTTTGAGTTTTTTAACAGTTCTTCCATACAGAATCTGTCAGACGTCAATTTTATTCTACAAATAGGAATTATTATGTAGATTGAAAAATCAGCCCTAAGTAAGATGAATTCACGAATCAAACTCGGGTAGGTAAGAACTTACTATCACAAAACAATTTGAAATGTCAGCCATTCTTGATTACGAAAGATCTGCTTTGTGAAGAAAATAATCAGTGTACAATAACCACGAAAATATCTTGTATTGAATATAAGTACACCCAATCACCGTTTCTTTAATGATTAGTTCGAAAACTACACCATGTTTGGCAAATAAAAAGAAATTAGAAATTCAAATTCTTTATTTCGAGAGAAGACTCATACAGAAGAATTATGGACACCATCATCATCATGTCAGCCGAAAGACGTCCACTGCTGGACATAGGCCTCCCCCAAGCATCTCCACTTCGACCGGTTTTGTGTGGTTATTATGGACATAATTGAACTTTTTTTTTAGCCTACCCTGAGCAAAAAAAAATATTTTCTAGATTGCAGTGCGATCTAGAAAAAAAAAAATCTGTTCCTACTTATACCTAATTGCTCAATAATTAATATGTAGTGGCACCGAGTTGCCGTGTCTGCCATACTGCTGTTAAACCCGCGATGGTTTGTGTGGTATGTTTAACAAACACTTGTAAACTGTTCTTGTTTTGATTAATAAAAAAATAAAAAAAAATAAAACTAAAGACCTTCCCCGAATACATCCAAGCATTCTTTTCCAGACCATTACGATTATTTTTGTTTCTTTGCAGAGCTCCAGTTAAAGTAACGTTATCAGAAGGACCGTACCACGTCGCTCAGTTCAGGGATTCGGCGAGGGAATTTGATCTCAACAAGGAATCTGATTTAGCCGATTTAAGAAAGTGAGTACCATATAAATCTAAAGTCTATAGCAGCGGCCGGCAACCTTTTAGCAAGCACGGGCCACATAGTGGCAAAATGAAATAAATGCGGGCCGCACTTGTTCGTAATTTTGTGTACCTATATTGATTATGTTAAAAATACAAAAAAAAAACAACTACAAATATTTACTTTGGCATAATTTTATTTACAACTAGCTTCTGCCCGCGACTTCGTCCGCGTGAAATTTCACCCTCCCTCCATTCATCCTCTTAGGGTTGGAATTTCGAAAAACACTTTCTTAGTGGATACCTACTTTTCACAAAGAACACACCCTCCAAATTTCATGTCTCTAGGACCAGCGGTTTAGGCTGTGCGTTGATATATCGGTCAGTCAGGACTTTGAATTTTATAGTTAAATAATCCTACCTAACAGTATTATAAAATAACCTACGGTCACTACGTACACTATCAAATATACTACCTATACTTTAAAATTAAAATCTATACCTACGACTTATAACAATAAACCTAAATAACTCTACCTTAAGCTGTACCACACCCCGGACACTCCATACAACGCTCACAAAATAATTACCTACTACTACTACATTAAAAAATGACGTTTGTATACGTATGAATGTGTGCGTGAGGTACTTGTGTTTGCGAGCGCTCTTGTTAAAGAACTGCGACGAATACGCCGAAGTGCGGGGTGAGGTGCGGTAACTGATGTTAGTGCGGGGAAGGGAGTGTCCTTTCTGTACGTAGTACTTTAAGTATTCTGTGGCTGTACCTAGTAAAAACTAAAAGGAATAAAAAGGTCGCACTGAAAAGCACGGTTTAGAATTGCAAGTAGCAGTTAAAACATACAATTTATAGAATGCTAATAAGAACGAACGCTCGCCACTCGACACGTCCGTTCAAATCAAAGTTGAAAAAATATTGATGCGCGCGCTCAGACTCCGTCCGTACATACGTAGCGAGCGAGTGCATCACACTGCAACTCTTAGGAGCCGAGCAAAAGGACAAAAAGACAGAAAGAACGCTAAGTGAAAACGATGTAATAGCGCGGGCGGGTGATGCGATGCGATGCGATGGGTCGGGGGCCGAAATTTCACGCGGACGAAGTCGCGGGCAGAACCTAGTAAAAGATATTTTTAGTAACCATATTTAACTAGAGTAAACGTTTGGAAATCTTTTAAGCCCTTTTTACCTTCTGTTTTGATCTATTGTCAACTTTTACGATGGGTTGTTCTTGTCGCTATAAAGTATACAGGGTGTATCAGAAAGGCATGGTCATATTTAAAGGTGTGGGTAGAGAGTGTAAAGACTATCAAACTGAACAAATTTCTCAACTTTCTCCATGGTACAGACGCCCGCCAGCTCATCAAGCTACTACCATCTGTCAAATTTCTTGAATAGATTTTCAACTTTATCGCTAAAACATAAGGTTCAAAGTTGATTGAGAAAATTTCACAGTTTCGGGTAGGTTGATGTGCTGGCGTCTGTACCAACATCGTAAACGAGAAATACAAATATCAACTGTCCTATACAAAACTTCAATACCTACTCGACTCAAATGTATGGGACGGCTGTTTATTTTTTCGTGATTATTTTAGAGTTTCAAAACAGTCGATTTTTTTTTCAATACCCCCTTCCCTTTGGTCGCCACTATATTTCTGGTTTACTAGAACAGCTGCGGGAAAAAGGGGTACCTAGGCTAGGTTTCTTTAACCTTTTGAACGCCAGAGTATAAACGTATCGCCGTACCCCTGACGCCAGGCCACTTTAACAAAAAAATACACACACACTTAAAACAACAAATTTCTCGATATTGGTGGTTATTTATATTAGTTTCATGCAATACAATATAAGCTAAACAAGCTAACATAAGCTTAAACTTTTAAATTATATAAATAAAAACACACAAAAGTAATGATTAAATTGTTTATTTCATAATATGGTGCGACCCGATTTTATCATATACAATATGTAATTTGTGACGTTGGCGTTCAGGGTAAGATTTCGTTTGTCACATATATGTGACAATGGCGTCCAAAAGGTAAAAAGTGCTTTCCAAAATCATGACCTTTAATTGTAATATTTTTATTTTACCAGAGAGATAGAACTGCGCATGCGCAACAGCGTGCGAGGCGGCCGCACTGTCTCTACCGAAGTAATCTCCATGTCGGTGAAGGGGCCCGGACTGCACCGCATGGTGCTGGTCGACCTGCCCGGAGTTATTTCTGTAAGTTTATGTTGCTATACTTTAGTATAGTAGATTTAATCGTAGACGACATGGACAAAAAAAAACATTGTGAAGAAACTGGTTGCAATACCCATAGTTCTTGGATACTTAATACTCAATACTTTATTTGCATTCCACAATGTGTACTTAGGAAGTAAGTTCAAAAAAGGAAAGAAATAATGTTCATTATGGACCCTGTCGGGCACAGCAAAAAGTGAAAAACACAAATTTATGTAGGAGAGAGGAAGCTTTATAACCAAACTTAAATCTAAAATAAATCCAATAATACCATATTAGGGACTCTTTATTATACTTTATATTCTATCGCTTAAATATTCGTTTAGACTGTAATAGCATTTTTTAATTAAAAATTGTTAGTATAGTCCCCCCCCCCTCCCCCATCAATTCAATTGATTCAATAAGTAGAATTGAAGATAGTGTTCAGTCGATAGTTCTAGAAAGTTCAAGCATCGAAATTTCTAGAAGCATCTTGACTCTTCTAGTTCTGCTACTCGATACTATTGCCTCTCCCTCACGCGCTCCGCCTCCTCCTTCGCAAAGATTACTGCTTCACAGAAAGAGGCGACGGCTTCCCATGTATAGGCATCAAGTTCGCCCCACTATCCACGCCTGGGTCTTCCGCGATGCCGTTGGACTAGAAACCCATGCTGTGGTGGTCTTAGCCCACAATGCATCCGACATGCGGCAAAAGTGTCCGGCCCAGTTCCATTTGAACTTGGCTGTTTTTAGGGTCATCATCATCATCATCATTTCAGCCGAAAGTTGTCCACTACTGGACATAGGACTACCCCAAGCACCTCCACTTCGACCGGTTTTGTGCTTCTCGCATCCAACGAGTTCCTGTTCCTGCGGCCTTCACAAGCTCGTCGGTTACGCCTTCCGGTACGCGGTCGCCACTCCAGAACCTTTCGGCCCCATCGGCCATCTGTTCTGCGAGCAATGTGCCCTGCCCACTGCCACTTAAGTTTGGTAATTCTTCGGCTTTTTGGGTGAATGAAATTAATGAATACTTAATGTACTCTATGTTTTCACTTCTCCAGACACAAACGGTGGACATGGCATCAGACACGCGCGACGCTATCAAGCAGATGACGAAGCAGTACATGGACAACCCCAACGCTATCATACTGTGTATACAGGTATGTATAACAACTTCATCATATACTCGTATAGAATTTTTATCTCACGAAGCGACGCGCGCTTTACTTATGGTGTACGTCACCAAAGGTAATAAGTAACCAGGGTCGTCGGATATAGTTGAAGTTTAGTCATCGAGTCAAAAGCTCAGACGGCAGCTAAGAAGCTGGGCATCCTAAATAAGGCGAGGCGATAAACGAATTGCTTCATATTTTGCAATAAATTACCAGCGTTGTGTCATCGCGCTTCTCTTTCATTTCTATGCAGTCCGACAGTGACCGCGCTTTAGGTCATGTAGGCCCCTTAATGGTTTAATTGAAATAAATGACTTAACTTTTACTTTACGACGCTATCAAAATCTCCGCTTAATTACATAGAATTCTCCGCCTATTATCATACTAATGAGTTACCGTACTTAGTATTTGTCTGTCCTTCCCGTTTTTAATCCATCCAAAGGTTGTCTTTAAAAGATCGCTCTTAGCGATAAGACCGCCCATTGTGTCACCCATTGTAAAGTTTTCTATATTTATGTCTGTAATTTATATGGTGTACATAATAAAGAGTATTCTATTCTAATGAGTTCCTCCTCCCGTTCCAGGACGGCTCAGTAGATGCAGAGCGCAGTAACGTGACGGACCTGGTGTCGTCCTGCGACCCGTCGGGCAAGCGCACCATCTTCGTGCTCACCAAGGTGGACCTGGCTGAGGAAAACCTTGCCAACCCTAACAGGGTGAGTAGCAGAAAGAAGAAGCTAGTTAAAATAGCATCCGTAGGGCATAATCATCCCCTGCAGTCTCGACATTAGACAGCGACAAAAATCGGTTGCTAAGTATTTCGAAAACATAAGGTTGAAAATGAATTAAAGAAAGACATCGATTAGACTCAACAACCGATTTTTGTCGTTATATTTGTCGAGACTGCAGGGCCAGCTTGAGAATTTCTGGGACCCAGGCCCTTAAGGTGGAACTAGTCGCGAGCTCGAACTCACTAGTGGGCATGGCCAAAAAGCACGCTGTCTCACCTGGCATCGTGTCCGACAGAGATAGCATCAGTGATGAGCAGTTAGACGCTAGTCTACACGCACAACGTCTAGTTCTCACGCACACAAACACCGTTCCAAACTGAAAGGCGCGTAAAAAAAATTCGAAAAGTGCTTTTGGAAAATCGAGTTTTATGAAAAAACCACTGCATAAATCAATTACTTACAAATAAAGTTTATTGAATTTTTCGAAAAGTGAGCTTTATCGGTGCCGACTTTGTTTTGAAGATTTTATAGTTCTTTTGTTACTTATTTACATCCAAAGTTACGTTAAAATTAGCAAAAAAAACGAATCTTTGTTGACCCATAACTTTTTAATGGCTTTTTATTTTACTATTCTGTTTCCGTACAGACAAAATTAATAATAAGACAAAACGATATCATGTAATCATCTGTGCGAGCCTCTGTGAACATTCTCAACTAGCAATGTTCCTTTTGAAAATGATCATTTTAATATTTCAGCGAAATATTAATGTTAACAAAACAAAATTTTCATTATTATAACGAACTAGCAGCGCCCCGCGGTTTTACCCGCGTAAGTTTCGATCCCGTTTGAATATCGTGGAAAAAACTATCCTGTGTCCTTTCCCGGGACTCAAACTATAGCTATACCAAATTTCATCTAAATCCGTTCAGTGGTTTAGGCGTGAAAAGGTAACATACAGACAGACAGACAGAGTTACTTTCGAATTTATAATATTAAGTATGGATACGACCCGAATGACGAACGTTTTTTTTTTTTTTTTATAATTTGTGTTCTTTCTTCCGGTGTTCCTAGATCCGTCGCATCCTGGAAGGCAAGCTGTTCCCGATGAAGGCTCTGGGCTACTACGCCGTGGTGACGGGCCGCTCGCGCAAGGACGACTCCATACAGAGCATTCGGGAGTACGAGGAGCGGTTCTTTAGGGCTTCCAAGCTCTTCAAGTGAGTGAAGCTGCAATATTTACAAACTAGCTATTGCTCACGGCTTTGCTTGCGAAACATTTTTTTTATTTTTAACAGACTTCAAAAAAGGAGGTTCTGTATTCGAGTCGTATGTATGTATGTTTGTATGTCCGCTGTTTTCTCAAAAAGTCATGAACCGATTTTGATAATTCTTTTACTAATGTGATCTGCATACTTTCAGGAAGGTTTTAGTATATAATACATTGGGTAATTATTCTTATGTACGAAGTTATATGCATTAATGTACTGCATCTCCGGTATTTCTATGCGAATTTTGATGATTCTTCGAGTCGTGTCTTCAATTGTTCAATGCACTAGTGTTAATTGAATTTGTGTGGGGTAGGTACAACTAAAAAGTGAAAAATAAAAACTTTTTTTAACCGACTTCTAAAAAAGGAGGAGGTTCTCAATTCGAATGTTTGTATGTTTTTTTTTTTTTTTTTTGTGTTTGTTCGCGCATAACTTCGTCGCTTGCCAACCGATTTGAAAAATTCTTTTTTTGTTGGAAAGGGTATAGTTCCCAAATGGTCCATGAAAATTTTATCGAAATCGGACAAGCGGTTTTTGAAAAATCAACAAAAATCTAAAAATTTATCTGCATTGTCCACATTAACGATTTTTTTGTTTACTTTTTTGTGGGGTAGGTACAACTAAAAAGTGAAAAATAAAAACTTTTTTACAAAAAAAAACAACCGCCTTCAAAAAAAACACTACAAAGTGATAAATAACTTTAATTTCGGAAGTCGGTGTCAAAAAACGAAAATGCGGAACCAACGACACCGACTTCCGAAATGAAAGTTATTTATCACTTAGTAGTTTTTTTTTTAAGTCGGTTATATTTTTTGTAAAAAAGTTTTTTTAATAGTGTAGGGAGGATCTTCCGACCAGACGGATGTTGTGTTTCATAGTATCGGTTGTCCCATGGGACTAGTGGGACATAATTTAAAATTTAAAAAAATATGTTAGTATCAGTTGTCCCATGGTCCGGGACACTTGTCCCATCATGGGTCTGGGTTAATGGGACTAGTGGCACAGAATACTTAAAGTACTACGTACAGAAAGGCCACTCCCTTCCCCGCACTAACATCAGTTACCGCACCTCACCCCGCACTTCGAGGTTACCGTCGCAGTTCTTTAACAAGAGCGCTCGCAAACACAAGTACCTCACGCACACATTCATTTCATACGTATACAAACGTCATTTTTTAATGTAGTAGTAGTAGGTAATTATTTTGCGAGCGTTGTATGCAGTGTCCGGGGTATGCTAGTGGGACAGACTGTACTGCCGGACTATTGATGTCGGGACGTTGCGCTAGTCGCGCTGTAAACTCTGCTTGCGCGATGCAGGATTGTGTGTGACGTCAGTGTGATGTGTGGTTCGCATGTGGCGATATAGAAGCCGCCAAAAACATAGTTAGCTAACCTGTGGTCCCCCTACAGAGACGGGCTGGTGACGCCGTCGCAGGTGACGACGCGCAACCTGTCGCTGGCCGTGGCGGACTGCTTCTGGCGCATGGTGCGGGCCTCCGTGGAGCAGCAGGCCGACGCCTTCAAGGCCAAGCGGTTCAACCTCGAGACCGAGTGGAAGAACACCTTCCCCAGGTAAAGCGAAGCACTGCACTACTGGATAGAGAATTAAGAGGCGTTTAACCATAATAGTTGTGCAACTGCTGTTTAATAAGGGGTATTATGTTGTACTAAATTTCATTATGCAACTCGTTTTCAAAAAAAGAACCTTGTCACGCACGCGCGTTTCACTAGCACAGCGCAGTAATTTAGAAAAAGAACTTATAGGTTATTCGAAATCACGTCGTATCCGCCGGCCGCCATTTTTGTTCCATATTAGTATTGCAAAAAACAGTTTCAGAATCTTTTTTAGAGGATTCATATCATGGGTGTAGATAAAGTCTTGTATGCAACTGTACATAATTAGGTATTAAAACACTCATGTGTTTCGTGTTCTAATAATTTAATAATTTATCTTTATTTCAATCATACGTCTATACATTTTTAATAATCCTAATAAAAAAATAATTATTAAAACATTCTGTCTCTATCATCTTCAGACGATTAACAGAAACAGAACGGTTACTAACCTGGTTTTTTTTTAAAACATTCTTCTTTTATCTTCGTAGACAGCGCGAACTAGACCGCGACGAGCTCTTCGAGCGCGCTCGCGCCGAGCTGCTGGACCAGTCGGCCGAGCTGTCGGCCGTGGCCGCGCCCGCCTGGGAGCTGCGGCTGCAGCAGGCGCTGTGGGCGGCCGCGGCCGAGCGGGTGTTCGGGAACATATACCTGCCCGCGGCGGCTAACGCGCAGGCGGATGTCGGTGAGTACTACATTATACTGTCGCATCGCATCGCCTGCCCGCGCTATACCATCAAACGTGGTGAATAGGGATGCAGGGGTGAATCGGGACAAAACTTTAAAATGGATTTTAACATTGAAATAATATAGTTTGTTGTCAATAAGGGCACGTAAACGTTAATTAAATTACAGTAAACACATTAGGGTCCTTTTTGGCCACAAACTATATTATTTTAATGTTAAATTCCCTTTTAAAGTTTTGTACCGATTCATCCCTGCATCCCTATTCACCCCGTTTGACTGTATTTCGTTTTCGCTCAGCGTTCTTTCTGAATTTTTCATTTCGCTCCTAAGGGCCCTAGCGTGATGTCAAATTCCTCAAGAATTGGGCTATCAAATGCAGAAAAAATGTTTCTAATACTTACGACTGTTAGTTCCAAATTTAGCGCGTTTAAACAATTTTTTTTCAGCTTTATTATTAGTATAAATACGCATACCAAGTAGGACTCATGAATACAGATCTCGTATAATATGATTGCCGCTCGCCACTCTGACAAGGCATGAGTCACGGGTATAAGTGAATTGGCCGTTGGCGCGACGAGCCGCCATATTGGAATATGAAATCCCCACGCGCTACGCGGCTGTGGCTTTTATTGCCCGACTTTTCCCGAAAAGAGTTGCCGATATCTACCCTCTTGATAAATAGTGTTGTTTTCGCCAAACCGAGTTGTGTTTGTGCCCGTGGTTGGACTCCACTATCGAACGTATCCACCATTACAGAACGCCACAATTAACAAGAAAACATATAGATATTCAGAAGCTTCGAGCAGAATTCGACCACTTCGACAGCGTTATCGTTGGCCTCAAAAAGGTCTTCCATAGTGCAGGTGTTAGTGCACAGTAAGCACGACAAAACCTCGGGTATAGCTCGCGATGTGGCGCCACTGTCGCACTGTGGCCCATCTGACCAAATCGTGCCCACAGCGGCTCACCTGCCTTCTTAGTCGGTTAAAAGATTTCCAGGTGGGCCACGGCAGTTGGTGGCCCGCTGGAATCTTTTCTGCAGGCTCAACATAGTCAGCTGGGGCCGTATTAATGCCACTATATTTCTAGTGCGAGAAAGAGAGAGACGGAGCTGTACAAGGCTGGTAGCACCATCTCTTTTTTGCAATGGAATAATTATGCCATTGAAACTTCATAATATGGTGTCTGGAGAGTTTGAGAAGCCACAGTTCAGTTCAGTGGTAGACCGAGAAATTCAATTTTTCTTACGGTTTTTGCAATTTGCAGGTCAGTGTCAGGTTGTATCTTGATCAAAGTATGATTGGCCACTATAATAGATATATATTTACAGAATTTTAGTCATTAGAATCATTAATACATCAATTTAAGTTAGATTTGTTCCATAAGCATTTTACCATGAGAGATTTGTTCTTATAGAACAAATCCAACTTGGAAAGACGTATTAATGATTCTTATGATTATAATTCTGTAAATACGTACCTGTTATAGTCGCGAATCATATTTTGATCAAGATACAACCTTACTCTGACCTGGAAATTGCAAAAAACGTAAGAAAAATTGAATTTCGCGGGCTACAACTGCGCATCATCATCATCTGCCTAGTGTTTTCCCAACTATGTTGAGGTCGGCTTCCAGTCTTAACCAGATGCAGCTGAATACCAGTATTTTACATGAAGCGACTGCCTATCTGACCTCCACAACCCAGTTACTGGGTAATACGATACCCCTTGGTAAGACTGGTTGTCAGACTTTCGGGCTTCTGACTACCCGTAACGACTGTCAAAGATCCACGAATGACAGCCAGGACCAGCGGCTTAACGTGCTTTCAGAGGCACGGAGGAGTCTTGGTATGTAAAGGTGGTCACCCATCCACGGATCAACCGCGGCAAGCGTAGCTTAAGGTCGTAGCACACGTATCAAATCGGAAAGGGATCGGCACCGTATCAACTCGAGCTGTTCAGTATTCTTTGTATGAAACTCCCTACTGCAACGCACACTAATCGGAATCGTAACGTAATCACCTCAACTCGGGACAAGCTCACGAACCGCGGTGCGGTGCGTTACGGTTCGTCGTCCCCGCGCTTACGTCTCTCCGTACCCGAGCTTACGTCTCTTTGTCCACCCTTGGCCCTCTCACCCCTCCGGCCTGCTTGCTAAACCATCAACCAGCGGTCGGCGAGCCGTAAGCGCGGCGTCGCCTAGCCGTAGCCGAGTCGACGTATCGGAGCTTCTGATCTGCTTCAGTTACGTGCTTACGTTAGGTTGACGCCTGTTTGATGGGGAGGCAATAGGCGATACGGCGCCGATCCCTTTCCGATTTGATACGTGTGCTACGACCTTTAAACTGATCGATCGACCCGTGCGGCTGTTATTATTTAGCCCCTCACAACTGCGCATTCACCTTAATTAGATTAACCCTACTCCTCCTATCCTCGCAGCTATGATGCTCCCGGTGCCTCGCCAGGTGAAGTACAACGCTGCAGACGGCAGCATGCCGCACACGTCCACGACCACGATCTGGCTCGATCCTTTCTGTTACGACTCCAGTGAGATTTACTCTTTGTGTTCGTAGGTTGTGTAGTTTCATGTGTCTATTAGCGCCATGTTGTTTTATTTATTTATTTAATGGTTTAAATATAATGATCACCAAAAAAAAATATACTGAACACCAAAAAATTTAGTCTAAAATTACAATTGTTCTAGCTGGGCACCCCGAGGTTAGGTTTGGTTAGGTTACTTTGAACCCTTTACACAGAAAGGTGCAAGAGCGAGCAAATGAGAATACAAATACCTTTGGTGATCATTTACTATTTTTGGCAGTAAAAAGTGTTTTTTTGATCTTATATTTTACTTTATCTGGTGATAAGTTAAACATAAGCCTTTATTTAATACTTCAAGCACATAAATGTAAAGAGGTGGACTTAATGCCATAGGCATTTTCTACCAGTCAACCTTTGGGTGATGCAGAGACAAACAGTGGTAGGTACAATCATGAAAATTGAGGAATAAATATTAAGATATGTATAAACCTATTAAAACTATGAATATAATAGATACCTAATTACATATAAATATAAGCACAAATAAATATATAATAAATACACGAATATACTTACTAAAAAGAAATAAGACAAACAATGAGAAAATATTACCGTATTGTTTTCACGTAGCTATGTACTTATCACATATTGTAATATACAGGGTGAAATTGAATTCATGGGCATCCTTTTAAGGGGTCATTGTATTCATCATTATGAACAACTTTTACTATGGGACTAAACATAAAATCGCGAAAAAA
Organism: Amphipoea oculea; assembly: GCA_945859645.1. Lineage (NCBI taxonomy): Eukaryota > Metazoa > Arthropoda > Insecta > Lepidoptera > Noctuidae > Amphipoea > Amphipoea oculea. The sequence goes on along the minus strand of OX243886.1, from coordinate 1,516,051 downwards.
AATCAGCTGTTCCTTGCATTTATGTTCACATACCTCATCAAAATGTAGGGAAGAGCTGATTTTTTTTCGCGATTGTAGGTCCCATAGTAAAAGTTGTTCATAATGATGATTACAATGACCCCTTAAAAGGATGCCCATGAATTCAATTTCACCCTGGATACCTAATTACATATAAATATAAGCACAAATAAATATACTTACATAAATACATGAATATACTTACTAATAAAAAGAAATAAACAATGAGAAAATATTACTGTATTGTTTTCACGTAGGTAGCTATATGTATCACATATTGTAATATAGTTTTAGAACAAAGAAAAGCGCCCAAGCGCCAGTCGGATTCGCATACGAAGGGTTCCGTACCACCGTACAATATTTAACACTATGTATTTAAAGAAAACACGTTTCTTGTACGAACTCCCTTTAATTTTTTTAATTTTATTATATGATTATTAGTTTTTGTTATAGCGGTAATAGAAATACACACGCTGAGAAAATTTCAACTATCTACCTATTACGGTGTATGAGATACAGCTCGCTGACAGACAGATGGACAGCGGAGGCTTAGTAATAGGGTCCCTTTGGCACTCTTTCGGTCATAATCTGTCTATAATGTTCCCACTGCTGGGACACAGACAACATTTTTGGTTCTAGGACATGCCGGTTTCCTCCCTTTGAGTATGGAACCCTAATTAAGAGCACTGTTCAAAATAGGCAATTTTCCAATCTCATTAGATTTGACTCGGTTTTGATTTAGTACTGTAAAAGAAATTACTTGTTCATCTACATTTACATACTAATTAGTGTCATTAAAGTTTGTATTTAAATATATCGACGGTGAAGTGTCAATATCTAATAACTAACATTTTAGCGATTTTCACTTTATTGCATATTCGTAGGTAAAATATGAAATAGCTCATATTTGCAAGGACATGAGGTCTTCAATCGACGACGACGTTTCCTACTATTTGTTTAATATAAGTAACTTTTTTATTAAAAACTATAGAAATGAAACGTTTTTTTTTCTCCTCCTGTAAAATCATGATTTTGTAGTTATTAGATACATATTGATACTACACCGTCGATATCCCAAGTGTAGATTAAGATATCGTTGATTAATAATTAAATATGTCCCAGCTTCTTAAAAGACTGTCAACTGGCTTGATTGGTTGTTGTAACACGAGATTTAGCGGAAGATTAACGGATGGTCAGTTAATCTCGTTTGAATAGGCTTCCAGAAATTAACGGCGATATAAAACAACGGTTTTCTTTAGACCCAGGTGTAAGTCATCGAGCCATGTTTGAATGTCGAACTTCCGACAAAACTGACGTTAAAACTGAATCTAAGTTGTCATTTTTGTATTCAAAACTTTAACTCAGTCGGAATAAGGTACGAAATACTATAACTGACTCACAGGTTTGGGCTTGGACAAAAGGTAAACTCGTTTTGTAAGAAGACGGTCTTATTCTTATTTTGTAAATGAAAACTAAACAAGTTTTGATAGCTGATATTGTTTTTAACTGTGCAAGCTACGTTATTTTATGTATCGCAAACAATAAAAAAAACAGAATTAAAATCTTCCAAACTACCCTCTTTTACAGACAAATTCAACACCTCCGTGGACATAAAACTCCGCGAATGGGCAGAAGCGGAGCTCCCGAACGCCTCAATAAGGGCCGGCCGCGAAGCCCTACGTGAGGAGTTTACTGAGCTCATGAACAGGTCGCAGGACACCGACCCGGTGTACGAGCCTGTGAAGAAGGAGGCCGTCGAGGAGGCCTTGAGGAGGCATCAGTGGGAGGATCGCGCGCAGGACGTGAGTACTCACCTCGGGAACATGCCCAGCGTGCTATGAGCGTTTTCCAGATTCCTTTAGGCTGGATGTAGTGCTCGACCGACGGGCAGCGCTGACGGATCGCTAAGCGCGTACAGCTACGTCGCGCTGACGGATCGCTAAGCGCGTACAGCTACGTCGCGCTGACGGATCGCTAAGCGCGTACAGCTACGTCGCGCTGACGGATCGCTAAGCGCGTACACCCAACAAACAAATTGGTTATATAAAACATATCTTACGCGACTTTCGGTTATATAACTGTTGAATAGACGTTATTAGACAACTAAGACGTTGTGTAACCGTTATTTCTACAACGATTCAGTCCCTGTAACTAAAAGGTCCTATTAAATAGTTGAGTGAACGTTTTAACGACCACTTTATACAACGTCGTATAATGGTACAAAAAATAGGTTAGGTAAACGTTATTACAACTATATAATGCAACGTCGTATAGTGGTACAAGTGTACAGGTTAGGTAAACGTTTTGATGACTTCTTTATATAACGTCGTATAATTTTGCCAGTGAATAAGTTACGTAAACGTTTTTACGACTGCTTTATACAACGTCGTATACTGTAGGTTGGGTAAACGTTTACCCAACTAAATAATACGATGTTATATAACAGTTAGATAAAAGGGTTCATTTAACCAGCGTTGTAGTCTACGTAACCTTAACACGACTTTTATGTAATCAAACCGTCGCCAAAAGTTTATTTTTAGACCTGAATATAACGAAGTATTTTAGTGGTGAATTACGAATCATTATACGACTTAAGCGTTATTTTGTAACCGTTACAGAACTTTAAGCAGACAATATAAAGGTCCAAAAGGGCTTTTTTTAAAACTAACTTCCATTTTGTCAGCTAAACAAACGTTGTTACAATATTTACAAAAATATGAATCTAGATCAATGGAAAAAGCTTAAACAAAGTGGGGCTTTCAAGCGGAAAGTAAAAAAAACTTTTGAATCACTGAAAACTGGCCCGTCATCTGCGAATTTTGTACCTCATCAAAAACTCAACAACAAAAATGGTTCCGTATAAATTTTATTTTTATTAGAAGTATTTCTATTGCTTGTTTTTTATTTATTATTATAATTCTATTATAAATGACATTTTTTAAATATTCCAGATGAAACTTGTGAAACAAGGTCAAAAATTAAAAGTTCATCTGGTGGCATTGACATACAACAAAAGAATATTGTACCAGAAATAAACAGTAACCCTCTTATTCATAAAACTTATCAAACCTATTTTAGTTAAAATGGGGTTTGTCTCTTTCTTACACACAGAAATGACAACGTGACAGATAAAGACAAACGTTCTATAAACCTAGTTTAGCTAAAATAGAGATAAAATAGGATTATGAATAAGGGGGTTAGTTTTTACTTTAAGATAATCACCATATATTATAACTATTTACAATGTCTCAAGTTGATTTAATTATTTTAGGTGACTCCGTTGATAATTATTTGGAGTATTTAGAGCCCTCTGAAGGACTATCTTCCGATACTTCAAGCTTATCTGCTGACAAAGATATCGAATTTCAGGAAGATATATTAATACTTGGCAAGTATTTAGGTGATTGCATCGATGCATTTGAAAAGCCCATGAAATCTTCTCTACTCAACATATTTATATGTAATATCAATAATGTGACCAAAAGAGAGATAACATGTACAGTTTTAGATATTAAATGCAAATTGGTGTGTACAGTGCTTAACGAGCACTTGTATTTTCTACCTTTAGTGCATACATTGTTGTAAGTGGTAACTGAAAAATAAAAATACTGAAAAAACCGTTTATATCTTTTTATTTACTAAGTTTTGGCATGTAAAATCACAGTACTTAAGTACAATGTCACAACTGTGACAGTTATAGCAATTGCTTGACAATATAAAATGAGTTCTTCTCCAAGGCCACTTGCGCCTTTTGAGGTTTTTTTAAATCATTCCGTGTTATAAATTTATCGACATCCAAAAACACTACCATAATTTATTGATGTCCACTGTCCTCACACACTACTTCACCTGAAAAATGATAAAAAATGTTAATTTTCGGTCATTTTATGGAACGTGGGTCCGGAAGTAATAATTATAATAAAAAAGTCACATTTGTATAATGAATGTGTCATTGATGACTTGTTTATATTATGTATGACCCATGTTCTTTAGTGAATTTTATTTGATACATTGTTAACTATTCATTTAAGATGTAGGTATATGTTGGTATTATATTAGAACTACGAATTAATATGGCCGTGTGGGCCCGCGCGCCCCGGTCGTATCCACGCTCGTCACGTGCAGCGTGTGGTGTCAAAAAATTGCGTGCCATATTGGTGCCATATCTCAGGGGTGAATTCAGTATCAAAAAAGGAACTCAAGAAATTAAACAAATAATCACAAGATGCACCTATTTAGAATGTTATGGTCGAACAGAAAAAGTACAGGACACTGCGCTCAATAATACGTAGGTAATTAATTAGATAACGCGTTTTTTATAAAATATTACACCGTGTATTATTTTGCAAAGTAGGTAATTACAACACAAGCATAATAATTATAATTTTAATTGAGTCATTAAAATCAAGTACATTAAATAATGAGAGCAGTGGTGGCCCAGTGGTATCGGCCGCGACTTACGAGTTGTAGGTCGTAGGTTCGAACCCAGACAGGCGCTTTACTTTGTGTAAATTATTTCATCACCACTGCTCTCAAAACGGTGAAGGAAAACATCGTGAGGAAACCGGCATGTCCTAGAACCAAGAATTCAAAGACATGTGACATCTACCAACCCGCACTGGGCCCGCGTGGTGGATTACGGCCCACTTCCTCTCACAGAGAGGAGGCCTGTGTCCCAGCAGTGGGAACATTATAGGCTGATGATGAAGATGACGATGATGACATTCAATAAAATTAATGTCATTTGTAATGTGATCATCATTCTGTGTTCATAATGTTTATTATCTCACAGAACTCTAAAATCATTCATAATGGCCGGCTATCTTGGTCGCAAGAAACCGTATTATTGACCTTTTCATTCTATAATTGTTGTATAGAAGTCACTTTTTAACTTTGACAAGATGGCTGGTATTTAATATAAAAAATAAATTAAATAATAATCAACAATAGTTAATTTTTAACGAATTCGAGGGGGGCGCAAAAAATTTCCCAACAACACACCTATATTTCATCATAAAACTAAAGGTCCCATAAGAATTAGGTGCACTCTGTTCGCGTATATCATAAACCTTGTAAAGTAAATGTAAATTTAGTTATGATAATTTATAACTTACCTTTTATATTCCAGCAAATATCAGGAACGAATGAGAATTAATGGAATGGACTAAATGTATACTATAAACGTCGACGTTAAACACTTGTGTGACATTTCAGTCATCTTCTAATGTCTATATAACCTTTATGGGACTTCAGTGGTTCCATAACAGTCGAGATATAACCATTATCTAACCAAAAAGTCGGTCGGAAACTTTTATTTAACATTTAAGCAACGTTAAAATAGTTCTCCACTAACTTTTATGTAACTTTTAAATAACAATAATGTTGTATAATTTGGGCCTATTTCGCGTTGTATAAACGTCTACAACTACGTTTATACAACCCACCTCATAGAACCAACAGTAAATGAAAAACGTTTACTCAACTATTATACAACGTAAATTTGTTACTTGGGCAGCTACGTCGCGCTGACGGATCGCTAAGCGCGTACAGCTACGTCGCGCTGACGGATCGCTAAGCGCGTACAGCTACGTCGCGCTGACGGATCGCTAAGCGCGTACAACTACGTCGCGCTGACGGATCGCTAAGCGCGTACAGCTACGTCGCGCTGACGGATCGCTAAGCGCGTACAGCTACGTCGCGCTGACGGATCGCTAAGCGCGTACAGCTACGTCGCGCTGACGGATCGCTAAGCGCGTACAGCTACGTCGCGCTGACGGATCGCTAAGCGCGTACAGCTACGTCGCGCTGACGGATCGCTAAGCGCGTACAGCTACGTCGCGCTGGCGGATCGCTAAGCGCGTACAGCTACGTCGCGCTGACGGATCGCTAAGCGCGTACAGCTACGTCGCGCTGACGGATCGCTAAGCGCGTACAGCTACGTCGCGCTGACGGATCGCTAAGCGCGTACAGCTACGTCGCGCTGACGGATCGCTAAGCGCGTACAGCTACGTCGCGCTGACGGATCGCTAAGCGCGTACAGCTACGTCGCGCTGACGGATCGCTAAGCGCGTACAACTACGTCGCGCTGACGGATCGCTAAGCGCGTACAGCTACGTCGCGCTGACGGATCGCTAAGCGCGTACAGCTACGTCGCGCTGACGGATCGCTAAGCGCGTACAGCTACGTCGCGCTGACGGATCGCTAAGCGCGTACAGCTACGTCGCGCTGACGGATCGCTAAGCGCGTACAGCTACGTCGCGCTGACGGATCGCTAAGCGCGTACAGCTACGTCGCGCTGACGGATCGCTAAGCGCGTACAGCTACGTCGCGCTGGCGGATCGCTAAGCGCGTACAGCTACGTCGCGCTGACGGATCGCTAAGCGCGTACAGCTACGTCGCGCTGACGGATCGCTAAGCGCGTACAGCTACGTCGCGCTGACGGATCGCTAAGCGCGTACAGCTACGTCGCGCTGACGGATCGCTAAGCGCGTACAGCTACGTCGCGCTGACGGATCGCTAAGCGCGTACAGCTACGTCGCGCTGACGGATCGCTAAGCGCGTACAGCTACGTCGCGCTGACGGATCGCTAAGCGCGTACAGCTACGTCGCGCTGACGGATCGCTAAGCGCGTACAGCTACGTCGCGCTGACGGATCGCTAAGCGCGTACAGCTACGTCGCGCTGACGGATCGCTAAGCGCGTACAGCTACGTCGCGCTGACGGATCGCTAAGCGCGTACAGCTACGTCGCGCTGACGGATCGCTAAGCGCGTACAGCTACGTCGCGCTGACGGATCGCTAAGCGCGTACAGCTACGTCGCGCTGACGAGGGTCGTCGGTCGGGTGTACGTCGGTCGAGCGACGCCCCATGTCGGTATATGCAGGCATTTAGTGCGATCGAGCGACCGACCGCACGCGCGTGCGCAATATCTCTTGTGATCTCTCTTGCGAGTACTCAGTTTGCCGTCAGCTAAGAATCGAGAAAAGAGATAAAGAAAAATGTGTTTAATAGGCGTTTTTAATACAGAGCCTTGTAGAACTTTCCTCTCATCGAGAGGCCTGTGTAGTAGTGCCGGGCGGGCGTTTACGGACCGGTCTTCCGTCACTTACGACGCTCAAAAAGTGCAGATTCTCCTTATCCTGTTGAATAACCGCTTATGTCCGGTCCCCGCAGGTGCTGCGCGTGCTGCAGCTGAACGCGCTGCAGGACCGCTGCGTGGCGTCGCGCCAGGACTGGGACGCCGCCGTGTCGCTCATGGACACCGCGCTCAAGCAGCGCCTCGACCTCACGCAGCAGGAGCTCAAGGAACTAACAGGTCTAATATAATTAGGTTTAAGAACAACTTTATTTTCTCATAAGAATTCATACATAATTCACGTACTGAGAAACAATATCTAAAACTAAGATTAATAATTAGAGCGCACAGATGTACGTATATAAAATAACAAAACAAAATAGCAAAGAGAAAAAAAAACCAAGTGTGCTTATGACCACACGACTGAAGTGAAACTTCAAACGTATTTGGCTATGAGAGGAAGAGAGAAAGAAAATGTGCGCGCGCACTGCTTTCTCTTGCTTATACCCCCCACTCAACTCTCGTTCGCCTCGCCCGATCACACTTTTCGTAACGCTTACGTCACGCGTACGCCAGCTTACTCCCAAGTCAAGCGTGCGTAAAGAAGTTTCACTTCAAAAAAAAGAAATGTGGGTAAACAGATAACATAGCACAACATGGATGTATGAATTTGATTTTTACTAAATGTGGCATTGATGGCATAGTCTGTTATTAGCAAATTTATTTCTATAAGACTATTTTATTTTTAGTTTATTGTTCTATTTATATATCACTCAATCCGCCTATGCGGTTCCCACTGCTGGGACACAGGCCTCCTTTTTCTGTGAGAGAGAGTGGGCCATATTCCACCACGCGGACCCAGTAAGGGTTGGTGGATGTCACATACGTCAATATAATATTTAGCTTTAAATTGAATATTTAGCTCTGTTTACGCGCCTCACTACTAGATGGCGCTGCTAGTCTCATTTGTAACACTAATTATCATTGCTAGTGAGACATTTTTTTATTAATGTACGTACCACAGATATAGATATACCTAGATAACGCAAGTATCACGAACTGTATGAAAACTAAATGACGTCACAAGCTCGCGCTCTCTCGCTCACGCTCACCCAGCCAGCAGTACGCAGGACTGAGCGCGAAAGTGGCGGCTTATGATTTTCGATCGTAAACTATTGCGATTTTTGGCACGCGAAGTAGTTGCTCTTGCGTTATCTAGGTGTATCTATATCTGTGGTACCTACATTGTTTTTTAGTTCCCCCGTTACTTGCTATCCGTGGATTTTATTGATCTATCCTCACAAATATCAAAATTTCGGTAAAAACAGGCAAACAAGCTCAATCATTAAAATTTTGAAGTGAAAACTTCTTTAGGCGCGGGGCATTTTTTGAGATGGGAAAAAACAATTGAATTCGCGCCACTGTTACCGTAACCGACACCGCTTCGGATGTGTTCGGCTGTCCTCGGGATGTACTCGGTTTTGATGTATTTCCGATATGTCAGTGAGTGATGACAAAGTATTCTGTATGTGTTTTGCTTTTATGACGATTCAAAAAATACACACGTAATTGTTCAAGTTTTCACTTCTGTCGGCACTCCCGGAGTGCCAATTTTTAGGGTTCCGTAGTCAACTAGAAACCCTTATAGTTTCGCCATGTCTGTCTGTCCGTCCGTCCGTCCGTCCGTCCGTCTGTCCGTCCTCGCTTAATCTCTGTGACCGTTAGCACTAGAAAGCTGAAATTTGGTACCAATATGTATATCAATCACGCCAACAAAGTGGTAAAATAAAAATTGGAAAAAAATGTTTTTATTAGGGTAGCCCCCCTATATGTAAAGTAGGAAGTGATTTTTTTTTAAATTTCATCCCTAACGTGTGATATATTGTTGGAAAGGTATTTTAAAATGAATAGGGGTTTACTAAAATCATTTTTTGATAATGTCAATAATTTCGGAAATAATCGCTCCAAAAGTAAAAAACAATGTGTCCCCCCCCCTCTAACTTTTGAACCAAATGTTTAGAAAATATGAAAAAAATCTGAAAAGTAGAACTTTATAAGGACTTTCTAGGAAAATTATTTTGAACTTGATAGAAACAACATTTTTTGTACAAAAAAGACAAAAAGTTGTACAAAATCATTTCTGGACTAAGTTCGTAGTATAATCGTATATGCAAGCATTTTTTTTAACTTCGTTTACATATTTTATTATCCTGAACGTATCTTTTTTCAAACAAAAAAAGAATTATTAAAATCGGTTCTCGCAATCCAAAATTACCACCGAAAACTTCTGGCACGTCTATGTATTAATTAGTAACCCAATTCCCCGAGAGATGGCGCTGTAGGTACTTATTACATTGGGTCGGGTATTATCGAATTGTACGTGGGAACACTTATTGTGACGGACGGGAAACTACGGAACCCTACACTGAGCGTGGCCCGACACGCTCTTGGCCGGTTTTTTTTTTTCTTCTTCCAAACCTCCCTGTCTTGAGCGATTTCTGGCCATATTAGCCCTGCAAACCTCGAAGGTTTGCAAATATTACCACAAAAACATCAACCAACCATAGATTTATGAGAATCGTAATTCTCACATCCTCCATTACATGTTCCAGGTCCAGGTCTAAAAGATCGCTGGCTCTACTGGCAATCTACCACAGAAGAACAGTCCCGCCGCGCCGAGGTTCGCAACGAGCTGGACAAGCTAGGCGTGGCGCGGCCGGTGCTCTCGTACGACGAGGTGGTGGCCGTAAGGGACAACCTGCGGAGGAAGGGCATCGAGGTGGACAACGACTATATACGGGAGACGTGGAGACCTGTGTATTTGAAGTTAGTATTAGACTTGAGCAGCGGTAGCCCAGTGGTAACGGCCGCGACTTACGAGTTGTAGCTCATAAGTGAAAGGGCCAGGGGAAGAACAACTTTTTTCACATTTTTAATTTTTTTCAACTGGAAATGCAGTCTGAATGGTTATACCCGTCGCTGTGTTCTGTCAAAAACAACAGGGCAATAACATCTATAGTCTCCGAGCTTTCATGCTTTTAAAATATCGATACAGGGAAAAAACATACAATGTCCGGACCGTTCAGGAAAAAAAAACAACCATTGTCCGTGGTTGACTGTGACAGCTATACCTACCCCTATACCATTATACCTATTACAGTTAAAGTGCCTTGGGTATAAATTATACTATTTTATTAAGATCTTTTCTTTTAATTAGTAATATCTCAGTTTGTTCATTAGGTGACAAAAGTGGTTCTTCCCCTGATCCCTTCAAGTGCGAACTCAGACAGGCGCTTTACTTCGTGTAAATTATTTCATCACCACTGCTCTCAAAACGGTAAAGGAAAACATCGTGAGGAAACCGACATGTCCTAGAACCAAAAATTCGAAGACATGACATGTCTTCGAATTTTTGGCCCAGTGCAGATTGGTAAATGACACATTGTATCATTTACCAATCTGCACTGGGCCCGCGTGGTGGATTACGGCCCACTCCTTCTCATCGAGAGGAGGCCTGTGTCCCAGCAGTGGGAACATTATAGGCTGATTATGTAAGAATGTAATAGAACACAATAAATACTTACTGTTATTTTAACGATTGTTTATCCGAATTTCAGAAACTTCCTGCAGCGCGCGCAGACGAGGGCGCGGGACTGTCGGAAGAGCTTCTACTTGTACAGTCAACAGAACGGTAACGGGGTCAGTACTACTTGTTACTATACACTAACTGCGCCCCGCGGTTTCACCCGCGCAAATGTCGATCCCATGGGAATATCGAGATAAAAAGTAGCCTATATGTTAATCCAGGGTGTCAGCTACCTCCATACCAAATTTTATCAAGATTGGTCCAGCCGTTTGAGCATGAAGAAGTAACAAATATATAAATACACACACAAACTTTCGCCTTTATAATATTAGTGTGACTAGCTTATAGCCACGTGGATGTCGGAAAATATCCCACGGAAATGTAGTACCAGGATGAAAAGTACCCTATGTGTTAATCCAACTACCAATGTGCCCAAGTTCATCCAAATCCGATCAACCGTTTTTGCACTATTCCGGAATATACATCCAGACAAAAACTCTTCGATATTATTCTATTATACGGGAAGATTTTTTTTTATCACCATCCAAATTTTTACAGGGTTGTTCTACCCATGAATATGAACAACTTTCACTATGGAACCAACTCTGAAATCACGAAAAAAAAAATCTGCTGTTTCATACATTTTGATCAAGTAGGTATTGAACTTTTGTATTAAACAGCTGATATTTTTTTTTCGTTATTTCAGAGTTGGTCCCATAGTGAAAGTTGTTCATATTCATGTGTAGAACAACCCTGTAAAAATTTGGAACCGTTAAAAAAAATCACCTGTATGTTATAGGAAGTGTCCTTGACATAACGCAATTCGGCAACTTTTTATTATTTGCTTTTCCTATCTAATATTTACATTTTATTTTATTTACAGAAGGAATGCTGCGAGGTGGTGATGTTCTGGCGAGTCCAACAGACCCTCCGTACGACGGCCAACGCGCTGCGGCAACAGATCGGTAACAGAGAGGCGGCGAGACTTGACAGGGAACTGAGAGAAGTACTCGATGAGGTAAGCAGTGAATTATTGTATACTAGCTGTGTCCCGCGGTTTCACCCGCGATAAAAGTATTACAGTCCTTTTTTATTCATTCCCTTTACAAATCTCCACCCCCTTTTTACACCCTTAAGGGATAATTTCGGGAGTAAAAACTATTCTATATCCTTTTCCACAACTCAAAATATCTCCATACCAAATTTCATCTAAATCGGTTCAGCGGTTATCGATTCCCCATACAAACTTCCACCCCCCTTTTTACACCCTTAAGGGATAATTTCGGGAGTAAAAACTATTCTATATCCTTCCCCACAACTCAAAATATCTCCATACCAAATTTCATCTAAATCGGTTCAGCGGTTATTGATTCCCCATACAAACTTCCACCCCCCTTTTTACACCCTTAAGGGATAATTTCGGGAGTAAAATCTATTCTATATCCTTCCCCACAACTCAAAATATCTCCATACCAAATTTCATCTAAATCGGTTCAGCGGTTATTGATTCCCCATACAAACTTCCACCCCCCTTTTTACACCCTTAAGGGATAATTTCGGGAGTAAAAACTATTCTATATCCTTCCCCACAACTCAAAATGTCTCCATACCAAATTTCATCTAAATCGGTTCAGCGGTTATTGATTCCCCATACAAACTTCCACCCCCCTTTTTACACCCTTAAGGGATAATTTCGGGAGTAAAAACTATTCTATATCCTTCCCCACAACTCAAAATATCTCCATACCAAATTTCATTTAAATCGGTTCAGCGGTTATTGATTCCCCATACAAACTTCCACCCCCCTTTTTACACCCTTAAGGGATAATTTCGGGAGTAAAAACTATTCTATATCCTTCCCCACAACTCAAAATACCTCCACACCAAATTTCATCTAAATCGGTTCAGCGGTTATTGATTCCCCATACAAACTTCCACCCCCCTTTTTACACCCTTAAGGGATAATTTCGGGAGTAAAAGCTATTCTATATCCTTCCCCACAACTCAAAATATCTCCATACCAAATTTCATCTAAATCGGTTCAGCGGTTATTGATTCCCCATACAAACTTCCACCCCCCTTTTTACACCCTTAAGGGATAATTTCGGGAGTAAAAGCTATTCTATATCCTTCCCCACAACTCAAAATATCTCCATACCAAATTTCATCTAAATCGGTTCAGCGGTTATTGATTCCCCATACAAACTTCCACCCCCCTTTTTACACCCTTAAGGGATAATTTCGGGAGTAAAAACTATTCTATATCCTTCCCCACAACTCAAAATATCTCCATACCAAATTTCATCTAAATCGGTTCAGCGGTTATTGATTCCCCATACAAACTTCCACCCCCCTTTTTACACCCTTAAGGGATAATTTCGGGAGTAAAAACTATTCTATATCCTTCCCCACAACTCAAAATATCTCCATACCAAATTTCATCTAAATCGGTTCAGCGGTTATTGATTCCCCATATAAACTTCCACCCCCCTTTTCACCCCCTTAAAGGATGATTTCTGGGAAACTATCGTATGTCCTTCCCCGGGATGCAATCTATCTCTCTGCCAAATTTCATCTAAATCCATTCAGTGGTATACAGACAGACAGAGTTACTTTCGAATCCATACTAATATTATAAATTCTAAAGTAACTCTGTCTTTATTATGTTACCTTTTCACGCCTAAACCACTGAACCGATTTAGATGAAATTTGGTACAGAGATAGTTTGAGTCCCGGGAAAGGACATAAGATACTTTTTATCCGATATTCCCACGGGATCGAGACTTATGCGGGCGAAACCGCGGGGCGCAGCTAGTTTACATTATTAGTATGGACTAGCTAGCGGGAAATTTCTTGATCCCCAGCCCACCTCGTCGTATCGCATCGTCTGTCCGCGCTATTACAGTACCCGGCGATAAATATTGCACATCGATCTTTGGAAAGAGACAATTGGCTAATTTCGGCTTCGTAGAGCGTTATCTCTGTCGCACGAAATACAAACAGTCCGGTATCTATTAGGAGCTGTTAAAACAATTATGATTTGCTTCTTTTGATAATTCTTTTTAATCTTTGTATAAAATACACCAATTTTTCTATAAATGATTGCTTTAGGCACAGTAGACAGATACGAACAGTACGGAAACTACGTACAAACGGTCGCAACGGCACACTCACACAGACGCGCGCATCTACGGTACTCCTAAGCGATGGTCGGGGTACTCTCAGTCACGGGTGTCGTGTTGGAACGAATAATCGTGTATTTAATTTATTCCTTGCGCCACGGATCGTCCATCTTTTTAATAAAAACTGTTTGATCTCGACTTCTTCAAAACCGGAGCTTTCCTTTTTTAACCCCCGACGCAAAAACGACGGGGTGTTATAAGTTTGACGTGTCTGTGTGTGTGTGTGTGTGTGTGTGTGTCTGTCTGTGGCATCGTAGCTCCCGAACGGATGAACCAATTTTGATTTTGTTTTTTTTGTTTGAAAGGTGAATTAGTCGCGAGTGTTCTTAGCTATGTTTGAAGAAAATCGGTCCAAGATGGCCGCCGCCAGAAAATGGCGGATTACATATTTTTTCACAACTCCCTCAATATGGGTATCAAATGAAAGGGCTTGACAAGTAGAATACCAAACACTATGATAAATTTAAAAACCAAGATGGCCGCCACCACAAAATGGCGAATTATATATTTTTTTTTCATAATTCCCTCAATATGGGTATCAAATGAAAGGGCTTGACTAGTAGAATACTATACACTATTACAAATTTCAAATCTAAGATGGCCGCCACCAGAAATGGCGAATTCACAGAGGAATACGTTAGTATGGAATGAACGCCAACGACCACGAGTACCTAACTAGCTTCGCTTCACTGTGGTAAAAAAATACGTACAGCTGCGCAGATTTCGGCTAATCACATGTGGATCGTATAGTATGTTTACTAGTAATATAATATTATAAAGTTTAAAAAGCAAGAAATAAAAATTAAATTAAAAATTTAAAAAACCCCCGACTCAAACAAAAACCTCTAAAAAGTAAAATAATAATATATATTAGCCCTTTAAGTTTAATATAAGTTGCAGGAAATATTTTGATCCAAGCGTCCTCATGTCGGGGGACGGCTAATGAAAACGCCAAACAGATGAGGCTTAAACCCAGCAATAATGAATGTAGCTATTGTAGAAACATAACTGCTGTTAACTTCCAATTTTCATTAGCCGTCCCCCGACGTGAGGACGCTTGGATCAAAATATTTCCTGCAACTTATATTAAACTTAAAGGGCTAATATATATTATTATTTTACTTTTTAGAGGTTTTTGTTTGAGTCGGGGGTTTTTTAAATTTTTAAACTCCCTGCTGATCTTGAAAGGTAAGAATGATTTATTGTTATAATCGATATCGAATGATCGGTGCATGATCGCTCGTGCGATCATGCACCGACGTGAATTTATGTGTAAATCAAAGATGGCGGCTGCTAACATTTTTTTCGACATGGGTGTCGTAGGTAGTTAAAGAGGTTGCCAAAATCGTTAGTGAGGTCAAAATCTAAATCCAAGATGGCGGCTGTGAAATTTTTCTATTTATTTGTCATGGGTGTCGTTTTCATAGCTTTCGAGGGTGCTAAAGCCAGTGAGGTCAAAATCTAAATCCAAGATGGCGGCTGTCAAAATTTTCCATTTATTTGTCATGGGTGTCGTTTTCATAGTTTTCGAGGGTTCTAAAGCCGATAGTGAGGTCAAAATCTAAATCCAAGATGGCGGCTGTGAAATTTTTCCATTTATTTGTCATGGGTGTCGTTTTCATAGTTTTCGAGGGTGCTAAAGCCGATAGTGAGGTCAAAATCTAAATCCAAGATGGCGGCTGTGAAATTTTTCCATTTATTTGTCATGGGTGTCGTTTTCATAGTTTTCGAGGGTGCTAAAGCCGATATTGAGGTCAAAATCTAAATCCAAGATGGCGGCTGTGAAATTTTTCCATTTATTTGTCATGGGTGTCGTTTTCATAGTTTTCGAGGGTGCTAAAGCCGATAGTGAGGTCAAAATCTAAATCCAAGATGGCGGCTGTGAAATTTTTCCATTTATTTGTCATGGGTGTCGTTTTCATAGTTTTCGAGGGTGCTAAAGCCGATAGTGAGGTCAAAATCTAAATCCAAGATGGCGGCTGTGAAATTTTTCCATTTATTTGTCATGGTTGTCGTTTTAATATTTTTCGAGGGTGCTAAAGCCTATAGTGAGGTCAAAATCTAAATTCAAGATGGCGGCTGTGAAATTTTTCCATTTATTTGTCATGGGTGTCGTTTTCATAGTTTTCGAGGGTGCTAAAGCCGATAGTGAAGTCAAAATGCGCGTCGCTCGACCGATGCCTAGTTTAACCCTGCACCTTACCGTTTCAATTCGAGAATGGGTGTAATAGTAATTAAAGAAAACAATATTTAAAAAATATATCTCTATTATTCGTAATTATAAATTATTTACTGAAAAATACTTTCGCCTGCTACATGTAAATTTTACAGTGTTCTCTTTTGTTCTCTTTTAAAACAAGAACGAAAAATTTCATCCAATACGCTCGACGCATTTTCAAAAAGTTGGACGGTCCGTGGTCTCTGTTTTATTAGTACAACTTTTATTGCGTTTTATTTGGTCTATAAAAAAATTATTAAAAAAAGTCCGCAATGGTCTGCGGATCATCACCACATTGTTTACCATCTAAGTATATTAATTTGATTGATTTCGCTTTTTGGCACATTACACATTGTTTTACTAATAACGTTCCAAGTAGCCCTACATTTGTTTTGAGCTGTATGGATAAAGTAATTATTCTGAGACTTTTTTGTCAGTTTTATAACACGTTGTAATCTACTCGCAAAATTTTTAAAATTGTTTTTTTTTATGATATTTCGATTCTTACGATACTTCCATAATAATTGCTGTTTACGCATGCAGCATTTTTTTATTCCTGTTGTCTTCCACTTTGTTTTTGTTTAATAAATTTATGAAGTCGCCACATAATATTATTTTCTTTTTACTGTAGCACTACTTCCCAAGTAGTCGGTTTAAAGTATCGAAAAATGTGATTTAACATAATGTTACGAGCTTGGGGTTCGTGACAATAAAAACTGCCGATTTAAAAACCAAAAAAAAAACACTTTAATTAAAAATAGCAATTACAACTTTAACACACTAACAATAAAACACAATCGCACTACAAGATCACTTGAAAGTCGCACTTGAAGATCGCTTCGATGTTATCGCTTGTATCGCTTATCCAATACTGAATGCCGGGACGCGGCGACACCGGTCTATAGGCCTCGGATAGTTCCAGAACCTTCTATCGTAGAAACATCTAGAATGTTCGAGTACATATCGGTCCCGTCCGACCAGACATCGATAGTTCTGGAAAGTTCTATCATCGAAGTTTCTAGAACGGTCGCGACTATTAGTTCTGCTACTCGATACTAGATGGCGCTAGTGGTAGCTAATATCGCCATCAATTGTGGCGCGCAACACTGCCCCCTCCTAAAACATGCTCGTCCCGAGCATCATTGGCCCCATGATAACGCGCCAGTCGATCCACATGGACGATCTTAGGAGTACCTCTCGCACCTTTCTGTATCCGGTAGGTTACGTCATTGATCTTTGTCACAATCCGGTACGGTCCGTCCCATTTAGCTTGAAGCTTAGGAGATTTCCCTTTGCTGCGGACTGGATTGTGCAACCACACTAGTGAACCTTGGTCGAACCCTTTATTGTTCATTTTGCGGTCATAACGGGTTTTCATCTTCTCAGACATTTGCTGGCCCGATTGTCTGACGTGCTCATAGATGTCATTCATTTTGTTCCGCAAGTCATTCGCATAATCGGTTATACTGCGTGGGGCATCAGGTGGTATTCCAGTGATCAGGTCTGCAGGCAACCGTAATTCTCTTCCAAAGTTTGCGAAAGCTGGTGTCACCGATGTACTTTCGTGAACAGCACTTCGATATGACAACAAAAACGGTTGTATGTGCTTGTCCCAATCTCGTTGCCGATTTTCCACAACTTTTGCCAGGTATCTCTCCAATGTCTGATTAAATCGTTCCACCATTCCATCCGATTGTGGGTGGTAAGAAGTAGTTCTCGTTTTATGAGTACCCATAACTCGACAGGTTTCCTGGAATATTTGGGACTCAAAATTCCTTCCTTGATCACTGTGAATCTCTAAAGGTACTCCAAAACGGCAGAAGACTTCATGAACCAGTTTATCTGCAACTGTTGAAGCTTCTTGGTTTGGAATGGCGAAGACTTCCGGCCACTTAGTGAAATAATCCATCACAACCATGAAATACTTGTTACCAGTTTCACTCTCCGGGAAAGGTCCCGCAACATCAAGGGCTATCCTCTCCCATGGTGCACCAACATTGTACAATTTCAATGCACCTCTACTACGAGTCTGAGGTCCCTTTACAGCTGCACAACTCGTACATTTGCGGCACCAGTCCTCGACATCGTCCCGACAGTGGACCCAGTAAAACCGTTCTCGTATCTTCAGTAGGGTCCGTTTAACTCCCAGATGGCCTCCTGAACAACCATTATGGTACAGCTGTAGAACATCCGGTACTTGAGCTTTAGGGACAACCATTTGCAAATGACAGCTGTCTCCCCGAGCATTTTCCCATTTACGGTACAGGACTCCATCCTGAATCACCAAGCTGTCCCATTGGGCCCAATAGCTTTTTGTGATCGAACTCATCGCTGAGACGTCGCTCCACGTGGGCTTAGGTGCACTGGCCTTCATCCACTCGAGAATCGGCTTGAGGTCTGAATCTTCCTGTTGTGCACGTTGTAGGCTTTCCTTCCACTCGTTGCTGAGGTCTGTCTTGAGCATCCTCATAGGTACAACTTCTTTACTTTCTTGCCTAGTACAATGCTTGCAGTCTTCAGGACAAGGTCTTCTTGACAATGCATCCGCGTTGCCATGAGATTTTCCGCTGCGATGTTCGACCACGAAGTCGTATTCCTGCAGTAGCTCAATCCATCTCGCAACTTGTCCTTCCGGATTTTTGAACTGCAATAGCCATTTCAGTGCAGCATGGTCGGTGCGTAAGTGGAATTTCCGCCCTAGAAGATATTTGCTAAAATGCTGCAATGACTTTACCACAGCAAGCAATTCCCGTCTCGTGACACAATAGTTCCTCTCCGGCTTCGACAACGACTTGCTGAAGTACGCTATCACAACCTCTTGATCACCCTTTCGTTGAGACAACACACCGCCGAGTCCTATGTCACTTGCGTCTGTGTCAACTATAAATTCCTTGCCTGCATCAGGGTACCCCAAAATAGGTGTTTTGCACAGTCGGTCCTTTAACTTTTGGAATGCGATGTTGCAACTTTCATCCCAGCAGAAATGTCGCTTCTCCTCGGTTAGCTTGTGCAAGGGTTTGGCTATATCCGCAAAGTTCTTAACAAATCGCCGATAATAAGAGCACAAACCCAAAAATGCTCTGACCTGCGTCTTGTCTCGCTGGAGCTGTTCTTCCAACCTACGAGCCTGTTCCTCCTGTCGGCGAGCCTGCTCCTGCAGCATCATCATTAGAGCAGCAAAATCTGGTGCTGATGATGCTGGAGCAGCTGTGGACGGGCCGGCCTCCATGATTGGTAGTTGGCCCTCCGACGTCTGTGGCGTTGCTCCACCGAATCGCCTCTGGTCCGTCTCTTGCTGGCGTTGACTCCGGGTACGGATACCCTCCGTGTCGTCCTTCGGTAGAATCGGCATGATTTTAATCCTTGCTTCTGACACCAATTGTTACGAGCTTGGGGTTCGTGACAATAAAAACTGCCGATTTAAAAACCAAAAAAAAACACTTTAATTAAAAATAGCAATTACAACTTTAACACACTAACAATAAAACACAATCGCACTACAAGATCACTTGAAAGTCGCACTTGAAGATCGCTTCGATGTTATCGCTTGTATCGCTTATCCAATACTGAATGCCGGGACGCGGCGACACCGGTCTTATATAGGCCTCGGATAGTTCCAGAACCTTCTATCGTAGAAACATCTAGAATGTTCGAGTACATATCGGTCCCGTCCGACCAGACATCGATAGTTCTGGAAAGTTCTATCATCGAAGTTTCTAGAACGGTCGCGACTATTAGTTCTGCTACTCGATACTAGATGGCGCTAGTGGTAGCTAATATCGCCATCAATTGTGGCGCGCAACAATAATTACGAAGAATAAAGATATTTTTTAAAAATATTGTTTTCTTTAATTACTATTACACCCATTCTCGAGTAGAAACGGTAAGGTGCAGGGTTAAACTAGGCATCGGTCGAGCGACGCGCATTTTGACTTCACTATCGGCTTTAGCACCCTCGAAAACTATGAAAAAGATATTCACGACGAAAATTTTGAATTTTTTCGCAGTCGCCATCTTGGATTTACGTTTTGACCAGAAGGAGGGAAAGATAATCAGTCAACTTCTAACCGCACACCACGTTAAAAACTTCGTTACAATAAAACACATCAATTTTACAGACATTAAGAGTGACAACCCTAACGCTCCAATGAGTCGTAGGTATTTATTTCAACAAATAGGCCTAGTTTCCATACTGTTCATATTTATACTGTGCTTTAGGTTGGAGTAAAATAAAAAGGTTCCCCTATTTTTCCTAAAGATGCCATAGTACAACTTTAAATTATTTAAATTTGGGGGTGTTAACAACTCTAGATATATATTTTGAACTGGACGCGACCGCACTCTATCGCACTTGAACAACGACTGACAAAACGTCAGTTAACGTCACATAGGTAGTGTGCGACAGAGATAACGCACTACGAAGCCGAAATTAGCCGATTGTTTCTTTCCAAAGGTCGATGTGCAATATTTATCGCCGGGTACTGTACTTTGTTTTCGCTTACCGTTCTGTCTGACTTTTTTTCTTCGTGTTCGGCAGCTAAGAGTCTATAACCTTTCTCAAGAATTGGTCTATCAAACACAAAAAGATTTTTTCAAATCCGACTAAAAGTTCCAGAGATGGTTTATTCCCGGTCGTCCCCACTGGGCGCGAGTGGGAAAATCCCGTTTCGTTCCTCCCCAGTGGTGACGATTGAAACTATTTATTTATTTCCCACTCGTTCCGCTATAGCACAGAATACTTAAAGTACTACGTACAGGGTGCTTACTCTTGAATTTAATTCCGATAGATCCACATTAGAATTATGACGTTCCGTACTTTTGAGTTCGGTTTAATTAAACGAAAAGGTAAAATTGGATGATTGATTTTGGAGCCCGGCCCTAATTTCCACTTAGTTCACCAAAATGGACACCCAATTTTACCTTTTAGTTTAATTAAACCGAACTCAAAAGTACGAAACGTCACAATTCTAATGTCGATCTATCGGAATTAAATTCAAGAGTAAGCACCCAGAAAGGCCACTCCCTTCCCCGCACTAACATCAGTTACCGCACCTCACCCCGCACTTCGGCGTATTCGTCGCAGTTCTTTAACAAGAGCGCTCGCAAACACAAGTACCTCACGCACACATTCATACGTATACAAACGTCATTTTTTAATGTAGTAGTAGTAGGTAATTATTTTGCGAGCGTTGTATGGAGTGTCCGGGGTGTGGCTATATACCGAGAGTCAAAATACAATAATGGGGATTTCAATAATAGATTTCACGGATTTTTCCCACTCGTGCCCAGTGGGGACGACCGGGAACGGGAATTAATCCCAGAGATCAGCGCATTCAAACAAACAAACTTCATCTTTATCACACTAATATTATAAAGGCGAAAGTTTGTGAGTGTGTTTAAATGTTTGTTACTTCTTCACGCGCAAACGGCTGGACTCTAATGTTAATAAAATTTGGTATGAAGGTAGCTGACACCCTGGATTAACATACAGGCTACTTTCTATCCCGTTATTCCCACGGGATCGACACTTATGCGAGTGAAACCGCGGAGCGCAGCTAGTTATTATATAATTTTAGTTGTTTATAACACATTTTGTTAATAATTGCAGATGGCGGCTGACCCCGAACTGAAGAAAAAGCTGTTATCCGGCAGAAGAGTGGAGCTAGCTGAAGAACTGAGTAAGTTTATAACGTGTTATCATCAGTGATCGGGATAGGTAGAGCTATTTAGGTTCATTGACCGCAAACATTGATGTTAATATGGACATTCCACGGGATTCCGACTGATACTACGGGATTTTATTGAATTTCATTCTTTTTGTCAATATGTATAAAAATGGTTTATGTAAGCCAATAAACGCATGAGCGACGTTGTAAATTTTACGTCAACAGCACGCTAAAAAACTTTTAGCCAAGCGCGCGACGTTGCCGCTTTGTTGAGACGCGTAATGTCGCCACATTATGGAAACAAAAGAAAACAATAGCGGGGTGTTTTTTTTACTACTTAAAAATCAAATCCCGGGACTCGGGGAATATCCATATTATTCTAACCTATGGCAAGCACGTAAAACAGCTATACCTATTTCTCTGATTATTATTGACCGACATAACAGTACTCGTGAAATCTCAACAACATTGGATTGTTGTACTGCAGATGAAATGAAATCAGCTTTGAAAACGCGGTGTTGCACGGTCTTTCCTGACGAACAAATATCAACATTGAGCCTCTTAAAATAAAGTCGAAAGTAAATAACCGCGGACCCGCTTCGATACTCAATCGGAGTAATAAACGTTTATTTATTTTCAACCTTTATTTCAAATACACAAGGTCGATGTTTGTTTACCAATGAAAACCGGATTTGCCCCCTTATTCACAAACACTCGATATGCTTCCGTATCGTATCGAACATTAATCATTGTTATCGTAGGAGTCTTCTAAACGCTGTTCACAAGTCCAAAACCCGAAAATTTTGTCAGTTTAAATCAAATAGACGCCCGCTATTCTTCCAACAGCTATTTGCTGTTGAGGGCAAGTCAAATCAGGTTATTGAAATGTCAGGTTTTCGATACGACAGCTTGTCGTATGGTTGTGAATCAGGGCTCTGTGCCTCTAAAGTGAGAAATAAACCTAATCTTACCCTTTTTCTTCCACAGAGAAAGTAAGACAAGTCCAAGAGAGATTAGAAGAATTCATAGAGGCGCTTAACAAGGAGAAATAGTCGATAAATGTATATTGTAGTTATATAATATGTATGTACTTGTATACATACGGGATACGCGTCGCCAATGCGTTTCGTGCGCCACGCCATCTTGTTAAATTATATTTAACTAATCTATCAATGTTTATGTACCCTCATTTTCAACAAAAAAAAACAGTGGCACTCCGGGAGTGCCGACAGAAGTGAAAACAAAACACACACTACGGGGACAGACTTGTAATAAGTAAGGCGACGACAATAGTTTCTTCAAATACCTAATTTTCAAACTCCTCGCAGGCTCCGTCCTCTCTTAACTGAGACGTTGCCTGACGTAGCAGCACACCCCGGACACTCCATACAACCCTCGCAAAATAATTACCTACTACTACTACATTAAAAAATGACGTTTGTATACGTATGAATGTGTGCGTGAGGTACTTGTGTTTGCGAGCGCTCTTGTTAAAGAACTGCGACGAATACGCCGAAGTGCGGGGTGAGGTGCGGTAACTGATGTTAGTGCGGGGAAGGGAGTGGCCTTTCTGTACGTAATACTTTAAGTATTCTGTGGTAGCAGCGCGGTGCGGGAGGGTTGCGGTGACGTGATGCGAGAGCTCAGTGATGCGTCAACTTGTGATAACTACCACCCCTCCCGCACCGCGTAGCTACCTCAGGCAACGTCTCAGTTAAGCGGTCGGCTCATAGGATTCTCCGTAGTTTTTGTAGTAGCTCGGAGTCTGCGTTTGTGTCCGTTTGATGACAATAGGCTTACCCCCTATTACATGGGACTTAATAATAATAATAATAACACATTTATTTCCGATTAAAAATCCATATGTTGTTAGTAAAAGTCTTAAACACAAAACCACAATATTGAAAATCGGGTAGTGTCCTGGGTAAAAAAATAATAATTCTAATTAGTCCGTCAGTTAGATTATCGAAAAATAATGGACCCGTATTTTTTCTTTTGTCAATCAAACAAAAAATGACAAAGATAAAGCACGTCAAAATTTGGGACTGGGGGGTCGTGACGTGCTTTATCTTTGTCATTTTTTGTTTGATTGACAAAAGAAAAAATACGGGTCCATTATTTTTCGATAATCTAACTGACGGACTAATTAGAATTTTTTAGGACACTAGCCTATTGAAACGACTGACACCTATGTGTGCAGCCGTATCCAGTGAGCCAGCATGGGGCTGTCCCACCTATCACACAATACACTCAGGATGCTGTGGGAGCTAGCACGCAATCTACCGAGAAAAACAAACAAACAAACATGATTAGCAGAATGTGAGTGTATTATCACATCTGCCTAATCCTTCGCGGTTCAAAGGCGTAATGTTATGAATAAGAGCGATTTTCTTTGAGGGGCCATTCGAGTATTACGTAAGCACTACAGGGAGGCGGGGGGGGGGGGGGGGGGGCGTCTGGATGGTGATTACGTCAGCAGTTTTTTTTTTTACTTTTGTAGAATTTTCTACAAAATTTTGTCGATTCTGGTTTGAACACATATGGCATGGTTCCCTATCCATTTGCATAAAATTTTAAGACCTAATATAACTTGGCATACTTTTGTTTCTCCTAATTATATTTTCGCATAACATTATTTACGCATAACAGCTTACGCATAATTTCTTTAATCGTTATAATGATAAAGCATAAATGTAGCGTGCTCGTTTTATTTCTAACGACGTCATGTCGACGGAGCCCCTTCTGTCTGCAGGATTTAAAGGAACCTAACCAAACCAAAACTCGGGGTGCCCTTGACGTCGTTTAGTATTATGCGAATTAAATTTATGCCAAAACAAATTAGCCTTCAAGATAATTATGCCAACATAAACTGTATGCCAAAAAAAATATGGCAAAGTATTATTATGGCAAAACAAATAATACCAAAATAGTTATGCCTAAGTATATTAGGAAAAAGAACGTTATGCGAAAAGAAGGGATCCCATATGGCAACCCTACTTGTCTATGCTTGAAATCAATAAAGAACCAGAACACATTGCAAAATGCATGTACCAATGTTTACGTAAACATGGGAGCGAGGGTAACAGCTTTGCTTACTTTTGCTTACGAGGAATTGATAATTGAAAAAAAACCTGCTTACGTAATACTTGAACGGCTAGCTTAGTGGTCGCAAGCGCTACTACCGGGCATGATGTCCTGGGTTCGATCCACCAGCGCACTAACTATGCGCAGCATTTGTTTGGTTAGACGGAGAACCCATTTCGTGAGGCGGCCATAAAATTTGGGAATTGCTTCCCTAGCCTGCCTACATTCGCCTTGGTCCGTCCATAGTTTTTCGAGTTGGTCTCTGAGTGCGTATACAGGGTCCCATTAAAATAGATGGACAAATTTTAACACAGCGCTCAGTACGTCTAACCAAAGATATCCGAGCAAAAAAAAAACACTGATTAAAATGATTTTATTTTGACCTAAAATAATAAATTGCCGGCACATTAGTGTATTTTCGTTAGATGATTATTTTTCTTGTAAATATCGAATGCGTTTTTCTTATATATATTTTTTTACCATTGTCCTTATTTTGGTGGTCTGAATGATTTCTATAAGTTTGTCCATCTATTTTAATGGGACCCTATATACCCGAAGGGGAGTGGCGCGATGGGCTCAGGTCCCACTGGTGCCATGCTCGATCCCCTTCTGGCAAGCTCGTCGGCTGCATCGTTGCCCGGCGAACCGCTGTGTCCTTTGATCCATTGAATGGTTATTTTATTGAGTATACCCACCTGGTTGAGGCGCTGGTGACACTCGTATGTTAGCCCAGAGTCAGCTGTATAATTGTTCAGCGCTTGCAGAACAGTCATTCTGTCTGAGAGTATGCGGATTCAGTTTAGTTTAGTTTGGCAGTGTTTTTGAGTATTTCCATTAGGAATTTATCAGTAGCAGCCCGAAGTTTGGATTTGTGCCCAGTTGATGGCAGCAGGCTCGCCCCCTATTACATGGGATTTAAACATTTCAACTTTATCGCTAAAGCATAAGGTTCAAAGTTGATTGGGAAAATTTGTACAGTTTCGGGTAGCTTGATGTGCTGGCGTCTGTACTATGGCTACACTTCTGTCTATCCCTTCCAAGGATTACAAGCGAGATGTTATGTTATTTATTCTTTAGATAAGTTATCTGATAATTGTAAAATTGGCCCGTAATCTGATTTACTCTAAAACTGAAATGTATGATCGTTTTTAATTTATTATTTTGTATGAGTTTTGGACACAGTTTAGAGCGCCTTCACACTAAACGCCGCGACACCCGGCGCATACGTTTACCGAACGCCTACGGGGGACAAACGGTAGTGTGAAGGCGCTCTTAGAGTTAGTGGTTATAATTGTTATTTCATGTCTTAGTTGCCATTCCCAATACGACTGTTCTTATTTACTGTTTTTTGGGAGGCCTATATTCAGCAGTTGGCGTCTCGGCTGAAATGATTATGTACTTTCTAATATAAATAATGAATGTTTGATGATTCCCAGGTTGAGCCTTTAGTAACGCATTATGAACTACAAGTTCCTAGTTATATAATGTTAATATTGTTAAATAACTGTTTTTAAACTGGTCATAGTCTATTTTAAGAATGTAATATTAACCAGTACTGACTTTATTATTTTAACCTTTTAAGCGCTTGGCTAAATATCAATTGCCGTGCCCCTAGCGCGCGACTACAAATCGATAAAATCAACATAAAATAATACCTACAATAAATAAGGAGGAGAAAACGTTGTATCGATTAAAAAATAGTCAAAAAGTTTTTATCTCTATTTAATTATGGTTTTAGTTGTACCACGCAGTTAATAGGATGAAAATAGAACGAAAAAATTATGCATGTTCTCTGTCGCAGAAATACGATACGAGCGGTAGGGGCACGGAAATGTGTGTCGTATAAATGCGACACAAGCGGTCAAAAGGTTAATCATGTAATAATCTGATTTTCTATGAGCTTTCTAATTTTTCACTATTTTATTTCTTGTTACTCCATACTTTCACGAACTGCTTTAATTTCTCAATTCCACTTTCCATTATATGAATGTACAGACGCAGCACATCAAGCTACCCGAAACTGTCAAATTTTCCCAATCAACCTTGAACCTAATGCTTTAGCGATAAAGTTGAAAATTTATTAAAGAAATTTGACAGATTGTAGTAGCTTGATGTGCTGGCGTCTGTACACTTACCATAGTCCATTATTGCTCGTCATATTATGAAATATAAATGTTAATTTTACATGTATAGGCTTTTTTAATCATTTTGTTCTATTAAAACTAGTAATTATGATTTTGTGTTTAATATTCAGTACTTACAACCTTGTTTTAAAATATTATAAAAAGGCATTTTCAAATAGGTGTGCCGAGATTGAACACACACCTACAACAATCCTAAATCATTTTTTCAATAGCAACTCTTGCGCATATCTGCATTGGCGATGGGCCTGCTACGTTGTATTATTTCGTTATTAATTTAACTGCTTGATCTAAGTTGTCTTTTAATAAAACGTTAAGAAAATAAAATGAGGTTTTATTTGTTAAACATTTATTATACAGTAAAAATAAAGTTTGTTAGAAACAACAGTATATAAAAAAAGTGCTTATACATAATATAACACTGAGAAGTTTTATTTTTAATTCGTTATACACTTTTCTGCTTATTATTTTGCAGAAAATATGTACTTAGTGTGTCTTTTGGACTTCGTAATTAATGTATTTCCTTTGTAACTTTCTATTTAAACAATAACGAAACAATACAATATTAATGTAACGTTTAATTGAAAACACAAAGCGTCTCACTGTGAGTGTAATGTCATCAACATTACAAGTTTTCCGATTTTTTTTTTTTCGATTCCTGTGAAGAAGCAGCTTCAAATTCAATGGAATTTGAAGTAGTGTCACGGGCCACAGCGGTGTCCTATGACATACATGTTAAGCACTATCAGCGCGAGGAAACCGGCGCGTCCTAGAATCAAAAATTCGAAGACGTGACATCTACCAACCCGCACTGGGCCCGCGTGATGGATTACGGCTCACTCCCTCTCACAGAGAGTCCTCATGGATGTCCACCACCACCCTGGGGTGGGTGGAGGGGTCTGTCAGACTTGCTGACTAAAACCACACGGTGTCCTGCTGCTACCTGTCGCCGGGGTGCTGGAGTGCCTGCGCATTCCGTCACGCTCCCCCGGCCAGGTGTTGGCCCGCATGAATCCATGCGGACCCCGTCACACTTAGCGGCCGCAAGCGGCCACCATTTCTATACAGAGAGGCGCGCGCGGAACACGGCGCGCCGCCGTATCGGGCCTTTCACTGTTCAGGCAACAAACTCCCCAAGTCTGTTGCCTGCAGGCCTCACCCTAACGCGGCCGGAGATCGCTCCGCGTGCTCCGGCACCCGGTGCGTCTACTACGGATTAGAAGGGAGGTTGTATCCTCCCTCTCCCTTTCCGCCGCCTCCTTCGCGACCATCACTTCCTCGCAGAAGGAGGCGACAGCGTCACACGCGCTCTCACTTCCGACCATGGACTGGACCACGTCCGAAAGCGAGAGAGTATCACGGCGCTGCACTGCCCAAGCAGGGCATTCCTCAAGGGTGTGCTGCGCCGTGTCGTCGAGGCAGTTGCAATGGTGGCAACCGGGTGCAGGTCTGTGTCCCAGCAGTGGGAACATTATAGGCTGATTATGTAAGCACTATGACAGAAATCTAATCTTCATAATCTTGAATCGCTTGCACAGCTTTCAAACCACAAAAAAAAACTAAGTGTGCTTATGACCACACGACTGAAGTGAAACTTCCCTATGAGAGGAAGAGAGAAAGAAAATGTGCGCGCGCACTGCTTTCTCTTGCTTATATCCCCTACTCAACTCCCGTTCGTCTCGCCCGATCACACTTTTCGTAACGCTTACGTCACGCGTTCGCCAGCTTACTCCCCAAGTCAAGCGTGCGTAAAGAAGTTTCACTTCAAAAATGCTTCTGATTATCACAACAAATTCGGACACAGACAGTACAACTTTGTATAACAATAAAATCATTAGTCATTTTAATGCTTTTTTGAATTAAAACTTAACCTATAAAATATGTCAAGTATTTAATTAATACTTTACATTTACTACTGCGATACTTCAGAAATTAATTCGCACTAAATGTTTCGGAATGTACAAAGATATCAATGTCTTTGTACTTACACATTTGTTCTTTGATCTCCTCTCTCAGTTTGTTGTCAATATCGTACCGACGCTCTGCAAGTACATACACTGCCATACGACGCTGGATACCAACTCCTTCTGCCAGGATACCTTGGAGGACGGATGCAATCAACTTCGCCTTCGTGCTGCCGTACGAGAAGTTATCACGTAAGTAATCCGATAAAGCGCCGGTGTACAGTTCTATAATGGAGTCGAAGTATGTGCTCACCAGTTCAGCTACCTCCTTCACTATATATCTTCCGAAAACGAAGCCCACAGCCTCTACACCCTCCGACTTCCTCCTCTTCGGATCAGCGAACACTTCTGGCATCTGTTTCATACTCTGTCTAACAGCTTTGAAATACAACATTGTTAAGTGTATCTTCGTGTACTTTTTGAAGTTTTCTTCTTTCGGCATAAACTTCTGCATCCAAGTTAAGATCCTCTCAATCACTAACAAACACGACGAGTATTTAGTATCAAAAAATGCAGAATTGTACAGTAAACTCTCTAACACTTGATCCAGCCTTTTGTCGAAATTAGAGTCCTTTTCAAATCGCAGCGTGTCCAAGCGTTCTAAAAACCGATTCCCTATCTTCATGAATCTTCTATCAACATCTTCTTCATTTGTAGAGAGCAGCAAGTACCTGACAAAAATAGAAGGGTATGCTATCGCCGGAATATCCTCATCAGTACTGTCGAGAATCTGCTGCAATAAGTTTTCAATAGACTCATCGGTTTCGGGAAGAAGTTTTGACAGATCACAAAGCACATCGGCAGCTTCGAAAGGGGTGATTTTGTTGATGGCAAGGTACAAGGCAGCGCAGTAGTCAGGTTTAATGGTGGATGGGATCCAGTCGGTGTTACTGAGTAGTCGACGGAGCGAGTCGCGAGGTTTGAGGTCTACACTAGAGAACAGGGGCTTAACAATATGCCATACTCCGGGGTCCGCAGTAGTGCCGTGATGGCGGAAGTACGGCAACGCAACATGTAACGCTACGACGGGACGCAACTTCGCTGCTGATGCGAAGGTCTCAAGTAATAAACCCGCCGCCGGTCCCATAGATCGCATACTCAGTGCTAAGGCTACTCGTACCGTGCGTCTTTCAGCCGCTAACGCACGGGTTGAGCCCGCTCTTTCTATTTCTCGACAGCGCATTGCTCGCGTCGCGATAGCTTTCACACCAGGCTTGCGCCAGCCCCATTCCGCCAAGTTGACGACAGGCCGGGCTCGGTGTGCGCAGGCTCTTAACGCCGCCGCAAACTTTACACTTTCTTTACCGGCTGCGTCAAACTCACTCAATTCATTCTTAAAGTCTTGGTACAAGAGACTTGCCAACGGTCGTGCCAACTTTACATTCTTAAGTTTTTCATTCTGTTGTTGAGCGATCTTCTCCTTTAATGCACTTCTGAGTTTCATCGTGAAATCCTGTTTCTGGTCAAAGTATACTACTAGCTTCGACGTGAATCTATCGAAGCTCGTCCGACGTTCAGCCAATATATCGACAACCCGCTTGACTTCGAGGACAGACGGATCATGACGGAGAGCATTCACTAGTGCCGCTTCATCTTTTTGGAAATCCATGTTAAATCGCAACAGCTCGCGACGTGCAATCCTTAAAGTATAAAGCTGCTTCAGCGCAGATCGCGCGACGTCAGCGTCACGCAAAGCTAAGTCCACGATTGCCTTCACTGCGGGTGAAGTTGGCTCAACTCGAATGCGGTACAGTCTTAGAACATTTAGTAAGTGACCGAGGCGCTCCGCGGCGACTGCTGGTTCCACGTCTATTGCAGCCGCTGCCAACATGCTTTGAAGACCGTTAGCAATGCGCACTCGCTCGTCCACTTTTAGGGAATACTCTGCCAACGATGAAAATTCTTTTAAAAATGCATCGCGGACAGCTTGTTCGCATTCGCCAACTAATAACTGGCGAATGACGACGGAGTGCAATCCCTCGATGCACGCGGCTTCGGAAGGTGCACCGTCGAGCCCGAGTCCGTGCCCGAAATCCAGAAATTTTTTCCAGTCATCAGCAGGCAGGCGCCAGACGTTAGCGCGCTTGACGAGGCTGCGCAATATGGAGGCGCGTGTGTGCGGTGGCTCGTTGCTGTGCCGCACAGCGAGATTCAACAGAGCTGACACCGCATCAGCGCGTCCACCAGTCTTGCTTACCAAAACAAGGAAGATATCACGGCGCCTATCCGCAGAACCTGTAGCACCCAATCGCTGACTCAATTCTTGCAGCGCGCGTTCAAAACCAATAAAACGAAACTCATCGAATAATTTGTCTAAATCTGTTTTCACTCGTATCATGCAATCGTCCACCATTTCCGTACAAATAACACACGTTTCATACGTATCGTTCCCGCAGACAGATGT
Source organism: Amphipoea oculea (assembly GCA_945859645.1). NCBI lineage: Eukaryota > Metazoa > Arthropoda > Insecta > Lepidoptera > Noctuidae > Amphipoea > Amphipoea oculea. Next base: position 1,484,714 of record OX243886.1, on the reverse strand, counting down.
GAAATCCTGGTCATCGAAAACATGAGGACCGGTGTCGGACTCCGTCGGAGGAGCGGGTATCTCGTAAGGCCATTTATCTTCACAGTCACCAACGTCCTTATCAACAAACACTCGTTTCTTGAACGCCGCTCGTTTGTCGGGGCTGAGTCTCTTTATTAGTGGCTCCACAGCTTTGTACCCAAACCAATGCTGCAAGTAGCTTGCTCGTGCTAGCTTTAGTACTACTTCCTGACACTCCTCGACACTGAGCCGAGTAGCAAGAGTCGGGATATGCAGCAAATACGCAACGTATAACTCCAACTTATTAGTGAATCTAGTTTTATGGTAGCGTAGGATGTAGTCCGTCGCCAAAGGACTGAATCTGTTAAATCGATTAACATCAAAATACTTCTCCGTAATGTCAAGGAACACTCCTGCGTCTGACTTCAGCACACATTTCACACTCTTGTAGTAGACCTCATCTCGTTCGAGATAGCGGGATTTCAAATCATCATCCGTCGCCAACGAGTCAAAATATATTTTGGCGACTCTGGGACATTTCTCGCACAATACTTTTAATGAATGTGTGGATAATGTAGTTAACATCTTGGGAGTCTCTGCCAGAATGAACTCATGACTGCAGCGACTTAGAAACTTTATGGCAAACTCAAATGAGCTTTCTTTGTAAGTCTGATAGAACTCCTGACACATTGCTGGGTCTCGTAGATTGATGTAAAGCCAGTGTTTCATTTTGGTAACTGCTGGCGTAATCATTTCCGGGAAGAGAACATCTTCTAAATATTTAGGGTTAATAACGTCACGGTGGTCTATCAGCCATGTTGATTTCAGGGCTCTGCTCACGTATAACATGTCGTCGTCTTTTAAATTACGTATTATGTAGTCTACGTGTTTGAGTTCTATGGCGAGGTCTATTTTAAAGAGGCGATCGACTGGAGACTCTTCGGGCAGGGCCTCGACATCCTGGATCGTAGTTCCACATTTCTTAGCCTCACGCACTAAGGAGTTGAGGTACCGATGCCGTTGGCCCAGATTGTCACCCAACAACGATACTGGTGGAAACAGCGCCATCTGTAAGGAAATATTACCATTTTACACAAAAAAGTAAAAAAGAAGTACACACGTAGGTACGCGCGTACCTACAAAAACAAAACGACTTAAAATAAAAGTAAGTAGAATAGAATAGAATACTCTTTATTATGTACACCATATAAATTACAGACATAAATAAAGAAACTACAATGGGTGACACAATGGGCGGTCTTATCGCTAAGAGCAATCTTAGCTAGCTACCATTTCAAATATTTTTTTCACTTCTCATGCTCTAAAAGTTCGTATTTATGTTGTGCGTAGATGACACAAAGTCGCTTTATATGTTCTAGTGCATAAAGTAATTTTATTTTCTAAGACTAAGATAATCAAGCCCAACAGCCACCACGCACAAAAAAACGTCACAGATTAAAGTCGTTATTTTATTTAATTTGCTTTATTTTGTACTAGCTGCCCGGCGCGACTTCGTTCGCGTGGTGTCCTACTCCTATCTTACTCCTATCCTAATCCTACCCCTACCCTTCTTCTACCTTACTCGTACGCTACCCCTTCCCGACTCCTACCCTACTCCTACCGTACCCCTACCCTACTCTTACCCTACTCCTACCCTACCCCTACCCTGCACGATCGATAGTAGTAGTTAAAATAAAATAAAAAATAGTTTACGTCCTATTATTAGACCTATTGATGGTCTAGTGGTTAGTGACCCTGACTGCTATGCCGGAGGTCGTGGGTTCGATTCCCACCCAGGACAAATGTTTGTGTGATGAGCACGATCATTTGTTCTGTGTCTGGGTGTAATTTATCTATAATATGTATGTATTTAAAAATATATAAGTATGTTTATCAGTTGTCTAGTACCCATAACACAAGCTCTGCTTAGCTTGGGACTAGATGGCGTTGTGTGATAGTTGTGGAATATTATTATTATTATTATTGAATATACACACAAAATTTCATAAGAATCGGTCAAGCCGTTCAGAGGAGTTTTGTTACAAACACTGTGGACACGAGAATTTTATCGCTGCGCTACGTCATTCATGCCGCACACACCGGCGCGGCGCGTCGTAGGCGTGTATTTTTTTTTCTACTGACATTTTTAATTTCGTAATATCTTTTGAATGGAATGTCCGATTTCATTAATTCAAAAAGTAATCAACAGGTTTTGATACAGTCTTGAATACAAAGTAATTTATTTGGATAAGAATTAATACAAAGGTATGGATAACATGGTCTGATTTTGATCGGCACTTCTATCAACTTTTAAAATGAAAAAAAGTAGTTATAGTGACATAACTACAATAGTTGGACGTATGGTCTCGCGAAGTTTTTTGTAAATATTGATATGTTCTACATATAATATTGTAGAACATTTTTTTGTTCTATCATCAATACTTTCCGCAGCGCATGCGATGAAAGATATTTTATGGCTATTTTTTTACACCTTGGGTTGGTTTTAGTAGGAATTTCTAAGGATCCCTAATTTTTTCTAGAAATAAATATAGCCTATGTTACTCAGTGATAATGTAGCTTTCTAACGGCAAAAGAATTTTTGAAATCGGTCCAGTAGTTTTTACGTTTATTCGTAACATACAAACTTACAAATTTTACCTCTTTATAATATTAGTATAGATTACTAGCTGCCCGGCGCGACTTCCTTCGCGTGGTGTCCTACCTTACTCCTACCCCTACCCTTCTCCTACCTTACTTGTACACTACCCCTTCCCGACTCCTACCCTACTCCTACCGTACCCCTACCCTACTCTTACCCTACCCCAACCCTACTCCTACCGTACCCCTTCCCTACTCCTACCCTACCCCGACCTTACTCCTTCCCTACTCGTACCCTACCCCTACCCTACACGAACAATAGTAGTAGTTAAAATAAAATGTAAAATAGTTTACGTCCTATTCTTGGACCTACTGAATATACACACAAAATTTCATAAGAATCGGTCAAGCCGTTTCAGAGGAGTTTTGTTACAAACACTGCGGACACGAGAATTTTATCGCTGCGCGGCGCTACGTCGCACAGTGGGCTGGGATTACAAGGTTGGGTCTTAAGAACTAAAATGTATTTTTTTAGTATCTAGACATAAATTTAAAAAGTTTTTACTCTTTGACTTTTTTTAATTGGACTCGTACTTTCGGAGATATAGCCATACCAAATTTGTATGAAGAGTCATGAAATTTTAGTTTAGCAATTTATTCCAATTAATTTGAAATGTTGATATGTATCAATGTAGGTTTACATTATGAGTAATTACTAATTTGAAATTGAAAATAATGTACACTAAACGGCCTGAAGTACTTCAATACTTACTTAGTACCTACTTTAAATAAATAAAAATTGTTCGACATTTTCCACCACCATAGGTAATATAGGTAGGTATGACGTAATTTGTTTTGACACTTATTTCCGGGAATCAAGAGATAGGAATGCGCGACCGCAACATCAAGTTATGACACGTGTCGTTACCTGATTGGTGCAACGATAATAGGGCACAAAATGTACTATTGCATTCAAACGTACTTCAGTGTTCTATTACCCACCATAATAGACGCACTACCCTCACATATTTATTACTTATACAAATAAGTGAAGTGAGTGTGAGTTATTTTGTGTTTGTAAAAATGTATGAAGATTTGGTGACCAACCTTGACCTTTTTATTATTTTAAAAAACAGTGGCAGTATTAAAAATAATGAAAGTTTGTGTAGTGAGATAAGGTCTAAATTTTAGTCGAATTAAGTGATCAACGTGAAAAGACCTTAAAGTTATTTTGTGCAATTTTTTTTTATAATTTAAATAGAAGATGGGAAAACGCTCATCGTAAAGAAACTATATTCAGAACTAAAAATAGCGAATGGTTACAAGAAACCATAATGTGGCCAGACTTTATTAAGTGTTTAATAACCAGTAATGAAGATCAACCAGCACCGAGTACATCAACTCAGTATGTATCACCAGCAAAAGTTTCTGTCGGTGTCTCCACCGAGCAAAGCCCTAGAAAACCGTTTTGTGAATTAGCGCTTAAACAGAAAAAAAGACGAGCAGAAAACTTTCATTTATCTTCGGACGAAATAAAATATGCATATTTTGAGCAGTTGAAAGCGGATGGGAATGATGAGATTGCTAAAATACTAGAACATTTACTTAAGAATCCCCAAGATGTAAAAAAAGTTAAGAAGTGCATATCTGTTAAAGAAACAAAATCTGTATTTTCTCCGGATGAGGCTTTAGGATTATTTTTATCACTTAAGCTGACCAAGTGGCAATACAATACTTTAAGAAAAAGTGTTAACGAGAATGACGGTAATATATTTCCATCTTATTATTATGCAGATTAACGATAAAGGCATGGACAGAAAGGGAGACAACAAGTGCATCATGGAAAGCAGGAAGAAAAATATACAAGATGCTTTTAAAAATAGAATGGGACTTCTGATAGATGTTGTCAAACAAGGGCACGGCTCCACGAATGACGGAAATACTGCTAGAAGATTTTTTGCAAACCCAAACGTGACTTCTGAGATGCAACCATTTTAGAGGCAATTTCATCAGGTTACCACATTGACACAGTCAAATTTCACGAATATGCTCAAGTGACCATGCGACTGTATTTGGAATTATATGGCTGGTATTATATGCCTTCAAGTGTTCATAAAGTTCATATGCATCGTGCAGCTATTATTGAAACTTTTGGTCTAATACCAATTGGACAGCTATCTGAAGAAGCTGCTGAAGCTAGAAATAAAGACTTTCGTAAGTACCGCCAACACCATTCCAGGAAATGCAGTAGAAAAACTACAAATGAAGACATTTTAAATAATTTGTTGACCAGCTCTGATCCACTCATCTCAGCGAAACGCCACAAACTTCGCAGAAAACATAAAACTTTGTCAGAAGAAGCACAAAGTTTATTAATAATTGAACAAACGGAAACATTTGATGATGACGAATACGAAAATTTTGCATTCGTTAATATGGATACTCTTGATAGTGATTAAATTAAAAAAGTGCAGTGACCAGTACCTGATTGTGATTTTTACTTATTTTATTAGTCCTTAGTAGATTAGGCCTAACGGGGAGACCACTACATAAAAAAAAACGCGCCTGGTTCTTAACCTCTATGGTGGTGTGGAATAGAGAACAAAATTTGAAATTGCGACCAAATCGCAGAAAATCGCAACCCGAGAATAGGTGCTAAAATAGGACAAAAATACGTACTATACATACGTAAAGTCAATTCTTTGAGAAAATTTGAGAATTTCTAGATTTTCAAGTTTTTTTGTTTTGCTTCATACAAAAATTACTTTGGTTATTAATAACTCCGAAAATACTCAAGTTATCTAAACGACCCTGATATAAATAATTACTTATAATCAATAGATAAATCCAACGCACTATTTAAAATTTCAGAAAAATAAACTTTTTTTTTTTTAAACGCTAAGTCCTCTACCGGCCCGTTTCAGCCCACTGTGCGTCGTATTCTGTGGCTGCGTGGAGCAACACGCACCGGCGTGTATTTTTTTTCTACTGACATTTTTAATTTCGTAATATCTATTGAATGGAATGTCTGATTTCAATAATTCAAAAAGTAATCAACAGGTATTGAAACAGTCTTGAATACAAAATAATTTATTTGGATAAGAATGAATACAAAGGTATAGATAACATGGTCTGATATAGATCGGCATTTCTATCAACTTTTAAAATGTAAAAAAGTAGTTATAGTGACATAACTACAATAGTTGGACATATGGTATCGGGAAGTTTTTTGTAGATATTGATATGCTCTATAATATTGTAGAACATTTTTTTGTTCTAACATCAATACTTTCCGCAGCGCATGCGATGAAAGACATTTTATGGCTATTTTTTTACACCTTGGGTTGGTTTTAGTAGGAATTTCTAAGGATCCCTAATTTTTTTTAGTAATAAATATAGCCTATGTTACTCAGTGATAATGTAGCTTTCTAACGGTAAAAGAATTTTTGAAATCGGTTCAGTAGTTTTTACGTTTATTCGTAACATACAAAAATACAAATCTTTCCTCTTTATAATATTAGTGTAGATGTAGATATAAGGTGTAAAAAAATTAACTGCAAGAACTTTAAGAGGTGCTTTAGACCATCGAACTGAACAACTTTCACTATGGGACCAACTCCGAAATCACGAAAAAAGAATGAACTGTTTCATACATTTTGGCCGAGTAGGTATTGAACTTTTGTATGAAACAGCAGATTTTTTTTTCGTGGTTTCGGAGTTGGTTGGACATATTTTTGAACATTGGACCAATCGCGAATTGGACCACTCGCGCCTAAAGGTCTCATCCGAGCTACCATTTTGGAAATATAAATAGTTTTATATAAAATAAAAAAAAGTAAAAGGCTCATAACTCGGAAACGGTGCGTCGTAGGGCCATGCTTCTCAGACCCTAAATGGTTGCTACAGACAAGTTCAACCCGATACTGCAAAAAAACCGGAGTTTCCAAAAAAAAAAAACGAAAATTTTTTAAGTCCTTGCTCCATAGCGCCCCTAAGGCTACACTCCAACCGGGGAGGTTCACAGCGACCGCGACCCTCTTCCGATTTGATGTCTCTGTTTCCATTTTGGAATCTTGCGTGAGAATTTGGGTGTTATGGGGGAGGGTGATGGACAACCCAGGGGGAAGATCAAAAAGTTCATCAGGGGGGTCGGGATCAGAAGGCTTTTTGTTGGAGCTCATAATGACGGCAAATAGTGATTAAAAGCGGGACAATAACAAATAAAAACTAACCTTACAAAATGAACACACACAATGAATAATCTCGATCAAGTTGCACACTAAAATTCACTAGAAATCGAAAGAATTCGTAATAATGACAAAAGCACGTATTTAGCCTTCACCACTACCAACGAAAGTCTAACAAGTGTTAAAAATAGCTATTTTTAAACTTCCACAAAAACATTACACTTTCACATAACACACGATAGCAATTCAAAATCCAGCACTACTTTGCTTTGCCGCCAGAAACTCTTGTGAACTCTTGTCACAATCACAATGTCACTGTCAGTCAGTCTTTCTTTCGCACTTGTTACTAAAGAAAAAATATTACCAACGCAAAAAAATCTAGGCTGTGCATTTATAGTATGAACAAAAAATTTTATAATTAATTATTTTCTTTGAAAAAATACACCCATAGGCTTCCCAAAGGCTTTTTCAAATAACAATATTTGTTAAGTTAAAGCTAAACGGTATGATGGGGAAGGGTAACTTTCCTAAATAACATCAAGGTCGAATCGTATGCATATTTATTTTTGCTCAGTTTGGCCGGCAATGCTGCCTGAAGTATCCGGTATTTTCTTTACATTTAATTACTAAGTCCAAACGTTTTATTGATCTAGGAATCCAAACCGTAAGTACAGATTTTACACTATTGATCTACTTACCTATTAATTTGTTATGGAACTCTTTCTTTACCCTTGTAGTAGGTACAAAATCCAATAAAGGAGATTTTAGAAAAGGAAGATTTTTTAAACGTATGCATGAACTTGGTGTCTACCAAGTTATAATAATCTAAAAAATTCGATAAACTCTCCGTAACAAAATGTATGGTCGTAATGCTATACACAATGATTTCAAGTAATATATTATACCTATGTCAATGGCTTTATATCTATCATTAAATTGTATGTAGTAACTAAGAATGACACATTAGCTGAAAATATTTCTAACTTCCAGTGACAATATTGTAGTTGTACAGACGCCAGCACATCAACCTACTACAATCTGTCAAATTTCTTTAATAGATTTTCAACTTTAAGACTAAAGAATAAGGTTCAAAGTTGATTGGGAAAATGTGACAGTTTCGGGTAGGTTGATGTGCTAGCGTCTGTACTTTACTATTTAGGTATCTGTACCAAAGGCCTATAATTATACGATTTGAAAACGTTCTCGTTCTATCGCAATCTGTAGGTAATATTATCAAATGCAAAAATACATTCCTGCCTCCTACGCAGCGCTTTTAATAGCCAGGCTGACTAGTACGTCTAGTTGAAATCTGTAATTTTACGCTCTGAGCGAGCACTGTTTTTTGCACATATTCGTATCAGTCGTGTAATCGTGTTCCGACCAACATTAGATTAAATGATGTCTTTTCTTTTTCCAGATGGTGTCTTCACCAATCACGTTGTCAGGGGATAACCTGGGTCAACGGCACCATCATCTCAATTCCTTAGTACGTGAGGCTAAAGAAAGCGGAGCTTCGTTCCAGGATGTCGAGGCCCTGCTCGAAGAGTCTCCAGTCGATCGCCTCTTTAAAATAGACCTCGCCATAGAACTCAAGCACGTAGACTACATAATACGTAACATAAAGGACGACGACATGTTATACGTGAGCAGAGCCCTGAAATCAACATGGCTGATAGACAACCGTGACGTTATTAACCCTAAATATTTAGAAGATGTTCTCTTCCCAGAAATGATTAAGCCAGCAGTTACCAAAATGAAACACTCGCTTTACATCAATCTACGAGACCCAGCAATGTGTCAGGAGTTCTATCAGCACTACAAAGAAAACTCATTTGAGTTTGCCATAAAGTTTCTAAGTCGCTGCAGTCATGAGTTCATTCTGGCAGAGACTCCCAAGATATTAACTAAATTATCCACACATTCATTAAAAGTGTTGTGTGAGAAATGTCCTAGAGTCGCCAAAATATATTTTGATTCGTTAGCGACGGATGAAGATGTGAAAACCCGCTATCTCGGACAAGAACAGTCCTACTACAACAGTGTGAAATGCGTACTGAAGTCCGATGCAGATGTGTTCCTTGACATCACGGAAAAGTATTTCAATATGAATAGTTTTAGCAGATTCAGTCCTTTGGCGACGGACTACATCCTACGCTGCCATAAAACTAGATTCACAAATAAGTTGGAGCTGTACGTTGCGTATTTGCTACACATCCCAACTCTTGCTACTCGGCTCAGTGTCGAGGAGTGTCAGGAAGTAGTGGTGCAGCTAGCTCGAGCAAGCTACTTGCAGCATTGGTTCCAGTACAAAGTCGTGGAGCCACTGATAAAGCGTCTTAGACCCGATAAGAGAGCCGCGTTCAAGAAACTAGTGTTCGTAGAGAAGGATGTCGGTGAGCGAGTACAGGAATGGCCGTATCCCACGCCGGAGGCACCTCCGCATTCCGACTCTGATCCGCACATATTCGACGACGTGAGTTATAGGTCGGTCTGTGGGACGATTGGTACGTTCAGAAAGCGCATGATAAAAAAAAAGAAAGGTAGGTGTAACGACTACTGCATTATCGAGTCATGCGGGGAACCTAAATCGAACTTAGACCGGCTGTTCGATGAGTTTCGTTTTACCGGGTTCGACCGAGCTCTGCACGACTTAGGGCAACGGCTAGGAGCTGCCGGTTCTGCGGACAGACGCCGCGATATTTTTCTTGTTCTAGTAAGCAAGACCGGTGGGCGTAGTGATGCGGTGTCGGCTCTGTTACGTTTAGCAGCCCGGCATAGCAACGAGCCACCGCACACACGCGCCTCCATACTGCGCAGCCTCGTCAAGCGTGCTAACGTCTGGCGCCTGCCTGCAGATGTGTGGCAGCATTTTCTGGATTTCGGGCACGGACTCGGGCTCGACGGCGCACCATCCGAAGCTGCGTGCCGCGAGGGACTGCACTGTGTCGTGATTCATCAGTTGTTAGCTGGCGAATGTGAACAAGCCGTCCGCGACGCTTTTCTCAATGACTTTTCAACGCTGGCAGAGTATTCCCTTAAGGTGGATGAGCGTGAGCGCGTTGCTAATGGTCTTCAAAACATGTTGGCAGTGGCCGCCACAAACGTGGAACCAGCAGTCGCCGCAGAACGGCTTTATCAACTGCTCGATGTCATTGAAATATACCACATTCGTATTGAGGCAGCATCACCTACGATGGAAGCAGTGAAGAGCTTAGCTTTGCGTGACGCAGAAGTCGCTCGCTCCTTACTCGAACGGTTATATGATGCGAGGATTGGACGTCGTGAGTTACTTAGAGAAAACTTAGGGTTTCGGTGCGATCAGGGAGCGCTGTTGAACGCGCTGCGTCATGACCCTACTGCCCTTGAACTTCAAAAGGTTGCAGATATACTAGCTATGGGTCAATCACACTTCGACGGATTCGTTTCGAAACTAATGATATACTTCAACCAGAAGGAAGACTTACTTACAATACAACTCAGAAGCGCGTTAAATGAGAAGATCGCTCAGCAACAGAATGAAAGTTGCAAGAATGTAAAGTTGGCACGATCGATGGCAAGCCTCTTGTATAAAGATTTTGAGAAAGAATTATTTGCGTTAGATGCAGCGAGTAAAGAAAGTATGGTGTTTGCGGCGGCGCTGCGGGCTTGTGCACACCGAGCCCGGCCTGTCGTCAACTTGGCGGACTGGGGCTGGCGCAAGGCTGGCGTGAAAGCAGTCGCGACGCGAGCAATGCGTTGTCGGGAAATGGAACGATCTGAATTAATTCGTGCGTTAGCGGCTGAACGACGCACAGTAAGAGTCGCCTTAGCACTTAGTATGCGATCTGCGGGGGGATTACTTCTCGACACCTTCCAATCAGCAGCGAAGCTGCATCCCGTAGTTGCATTGCATGTTGCGTTGCCGTACTTCCGTCATCACGGCGCTACTGCTGACCCTGGAGTATGGGATATCGTTAAACCCCTGTTTTCAAGTGTTGACCTCTCATCCCGCGAAAGGCTTCGCCAGTTACTCCGAAAAACCGAATGGATTCCGTCTAACATCAAACCAGACTACTGCGGAACGTTGTACTTTTTGCTTAACAAAATCTCAAATTCAGGTGCAGATATCGTGCTTCGCGATTTGTGTATGGTTCTTCCTGAGGTAAGAGAAGATATGATCGAAAACATTTTGCTAAGTGTGTTCGAAAGGGCTAGTGAGGATGAACCGGAGATACCATATCCTGCAATATTTGTCAGATACTTCATGTTGTCTAAAAATAACGAGGATTTAGAGAGGAGATTTACTAAAGTTGGTGACCGGTTTATGGAGATATTAGAAAAGTTGCGTTGCAAAGAAGACTCGAATTTTAATAAGAGACTTGATCAAATTATGAAGTGTCTTAAATACAATGCGGCGTTTCTGGACATTAAATACACGTCGTGTTTGTCAGTGATCCAAAGGGTCTTAGATTGGACGCAGAAGTTCATGCCAAAAGAGGAATATTTTGATAAGTATGTGCATATGCATTTAACAATGTTGTATTTCAAAGCAGTTAGACAGAGTATGAAACAGATGCCAGAAGTGTTCGCTGATCAGAAGAGGAGGAACTCGGAGGGTGTAGAGGCTGTGGGCTTTGTCTTCGGAAGATATATAGTGAAGGAGGTAGCGGAACTGGTGAACACATACTTCGACTCCATAATAGAACTATATATGGCTGCTTTGGTTGATTACTTAGGTGAAAGCTTCACGTATGGAACTTCGAGAGCTAAGTTCATTGCGTCCGTTATCAAAGGTATCCTAGCAGAAGCAGTCGATATCCAGCGTCGAATGGCAGTGTACGTCCTTAGGGATCTTAGGTACGATGTTAAAGGTTTTAGTAGAAATGAAATCGAAAAACTAATGGAGCAGGATAAATGTATTGAGTTGTTTGTTCATGCTGAAATATTGAATCAATAGATTTCAAAACGGGGGTAACTGCTTAAGACGTACACTAACAGTTATAGGAATCGCTTTAATTTTGACAGTTCAACAACATTCATTGCGTTATTTTCGTTGTTGAGCAGACTAATGTTTTGAAGATATTTAGAAGCAATGGATTAACAATATTCTTCAAAATCATTCAGATTGTGATTCATCATTTGTGTTGCGCAATTAGGGTGCTGCTTGTTTTTTATTCATTATGTTTTCTTTTGATTAGGCCGCCGTATTAATAATGTACCTAATTTGACAGGTAGATTGATTGTTTTCAGTGTGTATTTACTGTACTTATTTCAAGTTTTTTTTTTAAATGAAATAAACATTCGTGTTGATTTTTGTTTTCTCTTTATTTAACTATAAATAAAACATTCCGATCAGCCATAAAATAGTCCCTATATACATATAAGGACGCTCAAAGTTTTTTTTTTCTTTTTGGAACTGGCACTTTCTTGTTTATTTCAAGAAACATGACGTTTCTCCTCATAATTTCATAAATTTCCGCAAACGACACCCGTGACATAAAATTTAAAAACTTTTGCAACTGCCATCTTGGGGTTTCATGTTGCACTTAGGTACTATCGGCTTCAGCACCCTCGAAAACCATGAAAACTATACCTATATCTCTCTCTCTCTTTCTATTATAATTAAATAAAAAGTCACATGGAAGAAGCATAACGTTTTTTCGTTACGTGAGGATTTCTACCAGTTTACTCCTACCGCACCTCCGTTCGAATAGTGACGCAAAAGTGTAACATTTTGACAGTCACCACGACACTATTCATTCCATGGACTTATTAAGTTATTATATTACATGGACTTATTGTATAGCTCAATTCATAGGTAGGATTTTTTTCCATTTAGCAGGTAGGTTTTATTAGGTACAGACGCCAGCACATCAACCTACCCGAAACTGTCAAATTTTCCCAATCAACTTTGAACCTTACGTTTTAGTGATAAAGTTGAAAATCTATTAAAGAAATTTGACAGATTGTAGTAGGTTGATGTGCTGGCGTCTGTACGTAACAAGTGTCATGACGGTCAAAATGTCACTTTTGACATTGAACGGAATCAAAAACTTAAGAATGAACGCGCGCTTTACTTGGGGTTTGCAAATGTAAAAACACGTTGTGAATGTGTGTGTAAGAGCAGGACAGGATTTAGGCAGGAGCTCTTGGTATCGTCCGAGACAATAGTGAAGTCGGAAGTGTGTGTGTATGTGCGTGCGTGTGTGTGTTATGCGCTGACGCTCGCTACTCATATTCACGCACAAATTCACAGCGTGTTTGTACACTACCACTAGTGAAGCGCGTGTCGCTTCGTGACATAAAACTACTGTATTGGTTTATTACTTAAACAGTAATTAAAACATCGACTATAGTTGAACGCCACAAAAAAACGCAAAGCAAATCGCAAAGCAAATCAATTTTCCCGCAAAACTAAATAACATCAGTGCAGAGACAGAGAGAGAGAGAAAGAGAGAGAGAGCTATATAACGTTACACTCACCCATGTTTTTTATTGTATTTAATAGACATAGGTACAACAAGAAAATAAAAACAAATACAAGTCGTTATGTTTTTTATCAGGAAACTTAATTTTACGTCCTATGAACGCACCCAAACATGACTTCATTCATAAAAACTCAAGGTCATAATATTATACCGCCCGCGCCCGCCGCGCCGCGTCTGTTTATTTATAGTCTGTGGACAAATGATTAATTCTATTTAGCTACTTTAGCTAATCTGTGATTGTGAATTAAATCCTATTTCTATATTATTATTTTTGTTTATTTTGCCGCCAATGTGTCCAGGGTTCAATACCGGTTCAAGTGTGAACTGAATCCATATGTATTGAGTTTGAGATCATCGCCTTACAAAATTTCAAGGTAAATATATTTGGCAAAAATATCTTCGGCTTGTTTTTCTTTTGTGTAGGTATTTATCTTTCGTAAGTACCTTTAATTCACTTTTTCATGTATTCCCTATGTATTTATTTTATCTTTTACGTAAACAAGGAGTTAGAAAAACAGATATAATTAGTGTAGATACTTACCGTTATTTCGGGACTTCCGAAAGAAAGAGCCAGTTCCGTAGTATTTTTTTCTATTTTTTATTTTAATAGAATTTAAGACGTAATTAGAAGATTTAAAAGTGACACCACAATAAAGAAAGTGGTCAAAAGGGCATTAATTGTCGACTAACTCGATTTTATTACATTACAGACGGCGTTTGAATTTTGTTGTTTTTTTGAATTTTGAATATTTGAAAGATTACGCCTAAAATGACTTTTTTATTGTATTTTGTTTGACATTTTGATTGTATGTTGACATTTTAATAGTATTTTGACATTTTAATAGTATTTTGACATTTGAATAATATTTTAACATAATTGTACTTTGACATTTCAATTGCATTTTGACTATTATGTATTATTAATTGTATTGAACGGTTATTATTATTTTTATCTGATAATTGTATTTAAAATATTCTTATTTTTATTAGTTACCTTTAAAATTTAAATTTTGCATGTCGAATCTTGGGCAGAATGTATGGCTCAACTTCAATTCTTCACGACCTTATTTGTATACTTACCTGCATTCTAGCAAATAAATAATTTGATTTGATTTGATTCAGATGGCGTCGTTCGTTCCAGTCACGTTGTTGGGAGACAACCTGGGACAACGGCACCGGCACCTCAACTCCTTAGTGCGACAGGCTAGAAACAGTGGAGCTTCGATCCAGGATGTGGGGACCCTGCCCGAAGAGTCTCCAGTCGATCGCCTCTTTAAAATAGACCTCGCCATTGAACTCAAACACGTAGACTACATAATACGTAATTTAAAAGACGACGACATGTTATACGTGAGCAGAGCCCTGAAATCAACATGGCTGATAGACAACCGGGACATTATTAACCCCAAATATTTAGAAGATGTTCTCTTCCCGGAAATGATTACGCCAGCAGTTACCAAAATGAAACACTGGCTTTACATCAATCTACGAGACCCAGCAATGTGTCAGGAGTTCTATCAGCACTACAAAGAAAACTCATTTGAGTTTGCCATAAAGTTTCTAAGTCGATGCAGTCATGAGTTCATTCTGGCAGAGTCTCCCAAGATATTAACTAAATTATCCACTCATTCATTAAAAGTATTGTGCGAGAAATGTCCCAGAGTCGCCAAAATATATTTTGATTCGTTAGCGACGGATGAAGATGTAAAAACCAACTATCTTGGACAAGAACAGTCCTACTACAACAGTGTGAAATGCGTACTGAAATCAGATGCAGAAGTGTTCCTTGACATCACGGAAAAGTATTTCAATATGAATGGTTTTAGCAGATTCAGTCCTTTGGCGACGGACTACATCCTACGCTGCCATAAAACTAGATTCACAAATAAGTTGGAGCTGTACGTTGCGTATTTGCTACACATCCCAACTCTTGCTACTCGGCTCAGTGTCGAGGAGTGTCAGGAAGTAGTGGTGCAGCTAGCTCGAGCAAGCTACTTGCAGCATTGGTTCCAGTACAAAGTCGTGGAGCCACTGATAAAGCGTCTTAGACCCGATAAGAGAGCCGCGTTCAAGAAACTAGTGTTCGTTGAGAAGGATATCGGAAAGCGAGTACAGGAATGGCCGTATCCCACGCCGGAGTCGCCCCCGCATTCCGCCTCAGACCCGCACATATTCGACGAGGAGGATTTCTGGCCAATCTGTAAGATGTCTGAGGGATGTGACTATAGGATGATGCTGAGAAAAAGGCAATGTTCTTGCTCTGGCAAAGTCGTTAAAGACTCATGTGTGGCAGTAAAATCGGACTTAGATCGGTTGTTTGATGAGTATCGTTTTACGGGATTCGACCGAGCGCTGCGCGACTTAGAGCAACGGCTAGGAGCTGCAGGTTCTGCGGACAGACGCCGCGATATTTTTCTTGTTCTAGTAAGCAAGACCGGTGGGCGTAGTGATGCGGTGTCGGCTCTGTTACGTTTAGCAGCCCGGCATAGCAACGAGCCACCGCACACACGCGCCTCCATACTGCGCAGCCTCGTCAAGCGGGCTCACGTTTGGCGCCTGCCTGCTGATGTTTGGCAACATTTACTAGATTATGGCCACGGACTTGGACTCGACGGTACACCACCCGAAGCTGCGTGCCGTGAGGGACTGCACGCCGTCGTAATCCGCCAGTTATTAGCTGGTGAATGCGACGATGCCGTCCGCATTGCATTCATGAAAGATTTTTCTACTCTAGTAGAGTATTCGCTGAAAGTAGACGAGCGAGAGCGCGTTGCTAACGGTCTTCAAAACATGTTGGCCGAGGCGACTGCAGACGTTGAACCATTAGTAGCCGCGGACCGACTGCGTCAGTTACTAGATGTTCAGAAAATATACCGCGTTCGAGTTGAGCCTACCTCAATAGCAGTGAAAGCAGTCGCAGCCTTAGCTTTGCGTTACGCTAACATCGCGCGCCCTTTGCTGGAGCGGCTTTATAATGAAAGGATTGCACGCCGCGAACTGCTGCGATTTAACATGGAATTCCGACGAGATGACGCGGCGTTGCTGAATGCACTGAGGCATGATCCGTCTGCCCTCGAAGTAAAGCGAGTGGCGGATATGCTGTCTGGTTGTCAGAACTTCCGAAGTTTCGCTCCTCGTTCAACTGTCTTCGGTAGCTCGGCGGCTCCTCCGAAGAGCTTCAGATACGGTATGGCTGTTGCTCAGCCGACGAATTTAGGTAGTTCCGCGGATCCTGCGACGGGTTCTGGTTTTGGGCTCGGTAGTGCTGCTGTTCCGCCGACGAGTTTGGGTAGTGCTGCTGCTCAGCCGACGGGCGTCAGTTTCAGTAATTCTACAGCTCAGACTACGGATTTGGGTAGTTCCACTGCTCCTCCGACTGGCATCAGTTTCGGCAATTCAGCTGCTCAACCGATCAGCTTGGATATTCCTATCGCTCGGCCGACGGGCTTTGGTAGTGCCTCTGTTAAACCGATAGGCTTCCGTGGTTTCGCTCCTCGTAGTCACCCTAATCGTCACTTCCGTAGGTACGCTGCTCGACAGCCTAGATTTGATATGTTCACTTCGAAGCTAGTGGTATACTTTGAGCAGAAACAAGATTTTACAACGCACCTTCGCACTGCTTTGAAAGAAAAGATCGCCCGAGGGCAGTATGTTAAATTGGCTCGGCCGCTGGCAACTCTGTTTGGAAACAATTTTGAGAAAGAATTGCGTGACTCTGACGTGGTGGGTAAAGAAAGAGTAAGGTTTGCGGCGGCGCTGAGGACCTGCGCACACCGGGCCCGGCCTGTCGTCAACTTGGCGGAATGGGGCTGGCGCAAGGCCGGCGTGAAAGCAATCGCGACGCGAGCAATGCGCTGTCGGGAAATGGAAAGATCTGAATTAACTCGTGCGTTAGCGGCTGAACGACGCACAGTAAGAGTCGCCTTAGCACTTAGTATGCGATCTGCGGATGGATTACTTCTCGACACCTTCCAATCAGCAGCGAAGCTGCGTCCCGTGGTAGCATTAAGTGTTGCGTTGCAATACTTCCGTCGTCACGGTGGTAGTTCTGTCCTAAGAGTATGGGATATTATAAAACCTCTGTTCTCTAGTGTCTATCTAGAACCCCGCAAAAGGCTTCATCGTGTACTCGGAAACATCGACTGGATCCCGTCCACCATTAAGCCTGACTACTGCATTACCTTGTACCTTGCTCTTCAGAAAAAGTCCACATATAATTACCAAAAGGTGCTACGAGAATTGTCACAACTGCTTCCTGAATGCGACGAGTCCGTCGAAAACATACTGCTACAGATGCTCGACGACGATATTTCAGCGATAGCGTACCCTACTATATTCGTCAGGTACTTGCTACTGTCCAGAAATGAGAAAGATGTTGAGAGGAGATTTTTGAAGATTGGAAACAGATTTTTAGAACGTTTAGACACGCAACGATGTGAAAATGAGTACAGTTTCCGGAGAAGGCTCGACCAAATTTTGAAGAACTTAAAGTATAACTCTGCATTTCTGGACACAAAATTCTCGTCGTGTTTGTCAGTGATCGAAAAAATCTTAGCTTGGTTACAGAAGTTCATGCCAAAAGAAAAATACTTCAAAGTTAATTCGCAGGTACATTTAACAATGTTGTATTTCAAAGCTGTTAGACAGAGTATGAAACAGATGCCAGAGGTGTTCGCTGACCCGAAGAGGAGGAACTCGGAGGGTGTAGAGGCTGTGGGTTTCGTCTTCGGAAGATATATAGTGAAGGAAGTAGCTGAACTTATGCGCACATACTTCGACTCCATAACGGAACTGTATACCGATGCTTTAGTTGATTATTTGAACCATAACTTAGCGTATGGAACTTCGAGGAATAAGTTCGTTGGTGTCGTTCTGAAAAGTATCTTGACGGAAACAGTTGGTATCCAGCGTCGGATGGCAGTGTACGTCCTAAGAGAACATCATTTTGCTTTAGAGGACTCCGTGAGAAAAGAAATAGAAGAGCTGATAATGAAGGACCAGGCTATAGAGATTTTTGCCCATGCGGGATTATTCGATCAGGCTGTTCCGGTTATTCCTGGAAGAGATCGCAGAAACCGATAAGGCTTGTATGTTTTGTATTAATAATCGTATTTTATTGTTATGTATTTTCTTATGTACAATAAAGTATATACAAAGTGGAGATGACGATACAACAATAAATTAAACTTCGTATACCTAATGACGTTCCCAGTCTGCATACAAAAATTCAATCAAATATCCAATACTTACTGCATCATTGGATTTTTGAAAAATCAATGTTTCTAGCCAGGAATTGAACCCGATGCTTTTGAAAAAAAAAAAGAGACGGGTTGCACTCCGGGAGTGCCAGCAGAAGTGAAAACTTGAATATTAATGTTGTGCATTTTTGATATTTTTAATAGATGCACTTTGTTCAATTTCCATATTTTAAACCATGGAGCACAACAACCAGCACAGCAACACTTTATATACACGAATTGTACGAATACACAGCAGTGCGGCCACTACACAGACGGTCGAGCCATCAGCTGTCACCATCCATGGATGCGCGTGGCACGCTGTAACATAAACACACACGAACATTCGCGCAAGCGCCCTGCGCCGCCTAAACGAAACAGCAGGCATACATTTTCGCCGCGCCGTAGAAAGAGAGGGGGATACTTCCTCTCCTAAGCCGCGCCGGCTGTCTACTCTCCATCCGTCTTACGAATTTTCGATCAGGTCTCGTGTCCTGACGCGAGCTTAACATTTTTTACCCATTACAAAAAAAGTGTAGGTACAACGCCGCTAAAGAAGTTTTCACTTCAAGAATATAGACTGTATTATTACCTACACCATTCGATAGTGTCGCTAATAAGGATCGAATTCTGGAAAGTAATGACATACGGGAAACTAAAGAAAAGTGCTCATTTTTAACAAAATACTATTTTATTTTTCTTATGATAGCGCAGAATTGGTGCCCTGAGACAGTGAGGCGGGGTCGCGGCAGACCACGCAGGAGATGGCGGGACGAGCTGGATAGGTTCCGTCAAAACTGGAGGGAGGACGCGCGGGCTCGCGAAAAATGGAAGGAGTGGAGGGAGGCCTTTGCCCAGGAGTGGGACAGCGCAGGCTAGATAAAAAAAAAAAAAAAAAAAAAAAAAAAAAAAAAAAAAACTATCTATTAAAACTTAACGGATTAATTATTGTTCAAAATGATGACCATTGTTTTCAATACATACATAGCTGGATTCGACGTCTCAAGGATTGTACTG
This sequence comes from Amphipoea oculea, assembly GCA_945859645.1. Taxonomy (NCBI): domain Eukaryota; kingdom Metazoa; phylum Arthropoda; class Insecta; order Lepidoptera; family Noctuidae; genus Amphipoea; species Amphipoea oculea. The sequence goes on along the minus strand of OX243886.1, from coordinate 1,465,208 downwards.
CATTCAAAATTTGAATTTAGAACATAATGTAGTGAAGGTGACTGCGCTGCGGGTGTGTGTTAATAAAAATATTGAGCATCGTTTCGAACAAGTAAGAAGCAGTTTATTTAGTTAATCCTACATTTTCATTGCTTCTTGGCTGCGGTCAGACCGCAGCCAAGCATTTGACTCTATGGTTGAGATCAACTCCGTGCTCAAAATCTGTAGGCGGTCGGTAACAGGTACAGATGTACAGACACAGCATAGAGTAAGTAATGTTCATTATATGTAAGAAGAGACGGGAGTCCCATAGAAAAAGGTGAAAAACGTCCCTTGTATGAAACTTGTACTAAAACTGAATACCAACATAACAAAAATGACACAGACTATGCACAGACAGACAGCGATAGCCGCCATTATGTTTAGTACAGACGCCAGCACATCAAGCTACACCTGTCACATTTTCCCAATCAACTTTGAACCTTACGCTTCAGTGATAAAGTTGAAAATCTATTGAAGAAATTTGACAGATTGTAGTAGGTTGATGTGCTGGCGTCTGTACATGTTTCATCATAGACATACAAACCTATCTCAATGCGTTTCATAGTTTCTTTTCTAAAATGGGCACCAGCACATCAAGCTACCAACAATCTGTCAAATTTTCAACTTTATTGTTAAAACATAAGGTTCAAAGTTTATTGGGAATATTTGACAAAACTCAAAGCCTTTATTTAAATTAAACCATGTACAGGAATTGTCAAAATTAAATAGTCGCTCACGCGCGGGAGATGAATTTGTATGTAAAAAATCACGCGCGGGGCGCGTTATCTGCTCACCGCGGCAGAGCGCGGTGCAGTGTGTGGAGCGCCTTAACTAGTCAGAAAGTTGAAGAAGCTAGTTGCCCAAAACGTAGATCTCTATGGAGAAGAACAAGAAACTACGTGGACACATTACAAAATCCTGGGTAGGTACTTACATTATTCTTGTTGCTTCTATATGTGAGAACAATGTAAAAAAAAACACACGAATGAAGAAAAATAAAAATAAACCTTGGCAGTTAAGAGATGACCAGTCTAGTCAACCGACGACGGCGCCGTTCACGAACATGACAGTTTCAGGTAGATTGATGTGCTGGAGTCTGTACCTCGGAAAAGTCGGAAATACCTGAAGCCGGCTCCTTATAGAGTGAGAAGACACGCCTGTTTTTTCAGAGCATTGAATTTGACCAGATTGTCGTCACCCCACTGGGAACAAATTAATTCGCTCCACCATGGCCCCTCTAAGAGTACCTAGCTGTTTCCTCTCTGCTGGCCCATGCACTGGACAGGTATCTTTCTGTGACTGTGCTGTCATCTGCGTAGGTACCCGATAGCACCTTTGTATAATTAACTCTAGTAAAATGTTAAGAAAACAAAATTAAGTTTTATTTGTTAAACATTTATTTAACAGTAATAATACAAAGTTTGTTAGAAATAACAGTATTTAAAAGAATGTTAATATTATAACAGTAAAGAAAATATGTATATAAGTATTATCGTAACACATTCCTGTTTTTTTTTTTTTGTTATACACTTTTCTGTTTATACATACATTTTGCAGATAATATTATGTATTCTCTTTTAGACGGCATAATAAATATATTTTCTTTGTAACTTTCTAACATCGTTAACAATAGAATAATAATGTAATTTTGAATAGAAAAGTGTCTGACTGTAAGTGTAATCTCATCATCGGCTCGGTTAAGAAGATTGCATCAGCAGTTTCAAATTCAATGGAATTTGAAATAGCGTTACGGGACATAGCTTTATCCTATGACATATGAAGAATATACTTCCCTATTAATATCTGATAGCAGATTCAACATGATATATGCACTAGGTATATATTTCGGAGTGCACAAAGATCTCAATGTCTTTGTACTTACACATTTGTTCTTCGATCTCCTCTCTCAGTTTGTTGTCAATATCGTACCGACGCTCTGCAAGTACATACACTGCCATACGACGCTGGATACCAACTCCTTCTGCCAGGATACCTTGGAGGATGGATGCAATCAACTTCGCTTTCATGCTGCCGTACGAGAAGTTATCACGTAAGTAATCCGATAAAGCGCCGGTGTACAGTTCTATAATGGAGTCGAAGTACGTGCTCACCAGTTCAGCTACCTCCTTTACTATATATCTTCCGAAAACGAAGCCCACAGCCTCTACACCCTCCGACTTCCTCCTCTTCGGGTCAGCGAACAATTCTGGCATCTGTTTCATACTCTGTCTAACCGCTTTGAAATACAACATTGTTAAGTGTATCTTCGTGTACTTTTTGAACTTTTCTTCTTTCGGCATAAACTTCTGCATCCAAGTTAAGATCCTCTCAATCACTAACAAACACGAAGAGTATTTAGTATCAAAAAATGCAGAATTATACAGTAAACTCTCTAACACTTGATCCAGCCTTTTGTCGAAATTAGAGTCCTTTTCAAATCGCAGCGTGTCCAAGCGTTCTAAAAACCGATTCCCTATCTTCATGAATCTTCCATCAACATCTTCTTCATTTGTAGAGAGCAGCAAGTACCTGATAAAAATAGAAGGGTATGCTATCGCCGGAATATCCTTATCAGTGCTGTCGAGAATATGCTGCAATATGTTTTCTATAGACTCATCGGTTTCGGGGAGAAGTTTCGACAGATCACAAAGCACATCGGCAGCATTGGAACGGGAGATTTTGCTGATAGCAAGATACAAGGTAGCGCAGTAGTCAGGTTTAATGGTGGATGGGATCCAGTCGGTGTTACTGAGTAGTCGACGGAGCGAGTCGCGGGGTTTGAGGTCTACACTAGAGAACAGGGGCTTAACAATATGCCATACTCCGGGGTCCGCAGTAGTGCCGTGATGGCGGAAGTACGGCAACGCAACTTGTAACGCTACGACGGGACGCAACTTCGCTGCTGATGCGAAGGTCTCAAGTAATAAACCCGCCGCCGGTCCCATAGATCGCATACTCAGTGCTAAGGCTACTCGTACCGTGCGTCTTTCAGCCGCTAACGCACGGGTTGAGCCCGCTCTTTCTATTTCTCGACAACGCATTGCTCGCGTCGCGATAGCTTTCACACCAGCCTTGCGCCAGCCCCATTCCGCCAAGTTGACGACAGGCCGGGCTCGGTGTGCGCAGGCCCGCAGCGCCGCCGCAAACACCACACTTTCTTTACCGGCTGCGTCAAACTCACTCAATTCTTTCTTAAACTCTTGGTACAAGAGACTTGCCAACGGTCGTGCCAACTTTACATTCTTAAGTTTTTCATTCTGTTGTTGAGCGATCTTCTCCCTTAATGCACTTCTGAGATTTACCGTGAAATCCTGGTTCTGGTCAAAGTATACTACTAGCTTCGACGTGAATCTATCGAAGCTCGTCCGACGTTCAGCCAATATATCGACAACCCGCTTGACTTCGAGGACAGACGGATCATGACGGAGAGCATTCACTAGTGCCGCTTCATCTTTTCGGAAATCCATGTTAAATCGCAGCAGCTCGCGGCGTGCAATCCTTAAAGTATAAAGCTGCTTCAGTGCAGATCGTGCGACGTCAGCGTCACGCAAAGCTAAGTCCACGATTGCCTTCACTGCGGGTGAAGTTGGCTCAACTCGAATGCGGTATAGTCTTAGAACATTTAGTAAGTGACCGAGGCGCTCCGCCGCGACTGCTGGTTCCACGTCTATTGCAGCCGCTGCCAACATGCTTTGAAGACCGTTAGCAATGCGCACTCTCTCGTCCACTTTAAGGGAATACTCTGCCAACGATGAAAATTCTTTTAAAAATGCATCGCGGACAGCTTGTTCGCATTGGCCAGCTAATAACTGGCGAATGACGACGCAGTGCAGTCCCTCGATGCACGCGGCTTCGGAAGGTGCACCGTCGAGCCCGAGTCCGTGCCCGAAATCCAGAAATTTTTTCCAGTCATCAGCAGGCAGGCGCCAGACGTTAGCGCGCTTGACGAGGCTCCGCAATATGGAGGCGCGTGTGTGCGGTGGCTCGTTGCTGTGCCGCACAGCGAGATTCAACAGAGCTGACACCGCATCAGCGCGTCCACCAGTCTTGCTTACTAAAACAAGGAAGATATCACGGCGCCTATCCGCAGAACCTGTAGCACCCAATCGCTGACCCAATTCGTGCAGCGCGCGTTCAAAACCAATAAAACGAAACTCATCGAACAATTTGTCTAAATCTGTTTTCATCCGTATCATACAATCATCCAGCATTTCACTATTCATCGCACAACGTGCCATACACCGCATAGACATGCCAGCCCTAGCATACATTTCATACGTATCATTCCCGCAGACAGATGTGAAATCCTGGTCATCAAAAACATGAGGACCGGTGTCGGACTCCGTCGGAGGAGCGGGTATCTCGTAAGGCCATTTATCTTCACAGTCACCAACGTCCTTATCAACAAACACTCGTTTCTTGAACGCCGCTCGTTTGTCGGGGCTGAGTCTCTTTATTAGTGGCTCCACAGCTTTGTACCCAAACCAATGCTGCAAGTAGCTTGCTCGTGCTAGCTTTAGCACTACTTCCTGACACTCCTCGACACTGAGCCGAGCAGCAAGAGTCGGGATATGCAGCAAATACGCAACGTATAACTCCAACTTATTAGTGAATCTAGTTTTATGGCAGCGTAGGATGTAGTCCGTCGCCAAAGGACTGAATCTGTTAAATCGATTAACATCAAAATACTTCTCCGTGATGTCAAGAAACACTTCTGCATCTGACTTCAGCACACATTTCACGCTCTTGTAGTAGACCTCATCTCGTTCGAGATAGCGGGTTTTCAAATCTTCATCCGTCGCCAACGAGTCAAAATATATTTTGGCGACTCTGGGACATTTCTCGCACAATACTTTTAATGAATGTGTGGATAATTTAGTTAATATCTTGGGAGTCTCTGCCAGAATGAACTCATGACTGCAGCGACTTAGAAACTTTATGGCAAACTCAAATGAGTTTTCTTTGTAAGTCTGATAGAACTCCTGACTCACTGCTGGGTCTCGTAGATTGATGTAAAGCCAGTGTTTCATTTTGGTAATTGCTGGCGTAATCATTTCCGGGAAGAGAACATCTTCTAAATATTTAGGGTTAATAATGTCACGATGGTCTATCAGCCATGTTGATTTCAGGGCTCTGCTCACGTATAACATGTCATCGTCTTTTAAATTACGTATTATGTAGTCTACGTGTTTGAGTTCTATAGCGAGGTCTATTTTAAAGAGGCGATCGACTGGAGACTCTTCGGGCAGGGCCTCGACATCCTGGATCGTAGTTCCACATTTCTTAGCCTCACGCACTAAGGAGTTGAGGTACCGATGCCGTTGGCCCAGATTGTCACCCAACAACGATACTGGTGGAAACAGCGCCATCTGTAAGGAAATATTACCATTTTACATAAGAAATTAAAAAACGAAGTCAGAGAAGTACTTACCTACAAAAAAAAAAATTTGAAATGGTAGCATTTCAAATTTTTTTTTCACTTCTCATGCTCTAAAAGTTCATATTTATGTTGTGTGTAGACGACATAAAGTCGCTGTATATGTTCTAGTGCATAAAGTAATTTTATTTTCTAAGACTAAGATAATCAAGCCCAACAGCCACACGCACAAAAAAACGTCACCGACTAAAGTCGTTATTTTATCATTATTATTTTATTTTGTATCACTTCCGTGTTTTCTATAAAACCAGATCAAATAGTTGACATTTGTTATGAATGACTCGAACCCGACTCAACTATCCACACTCGCCTGCGGCTCGGGTGGATAAAAACATCTCGGGGTAAAATGGCTTCTTTTATGCACTAGTTGCAATCTACTATTATTTTAACAGCTCCTATTTTATTTAAACACAATTCTGCCTGTGTCATCTTCAAACGATTGACAGATATAAAGTGAAGTTTTAAATTTGTTTAGCGCTAAATTAATTTAGCGATTTGTGGTTTGGGCATTGGGTAATAAAGCCTCTACCCTGAATTAAACCAAAACTATAAAAAAATGAGAACTTATCCTAACCTAACGAAACATTTATTAGGACTTAAAGCCATTATGCAACCTCTTTTCACCAGAAATCACTAAATACATTCGGTCAAGGGCCGCGCGACGCCCATTGGCGACGAAACAATAGAAAATCAATTGTGTCTCATTAGCGGAGCTTGACAGATTAGGCAATAAAAAACTTTTTTCCAAAAAAAAAAACAAGTCTTCCAAAAAAAAAAACTGCAAAGTGAAAAATAAGTTTAACTTCGGAAGTTGGTGGCGTATTTTAGTGCAAATCATTATTCTACGCCATGTTGCCTAAAGTTAAGTTATAATTAGTGTCTGCTTAACCATAAATATTTTGATGTTCAAACGTCTCTTAACTTTAAGCAACGTTTATAAATAAGAGGGTAAGTTGTTATTGTAGTTGAGTAATGAGTACGTGTCAGTGAGTAAAATATTAAGAATGTGGGCTTATATTTTTGTCTAAGGAATTTGAAGTTAGTTAGCAAAATGACAATGTAGGAATCTTAGCACGTAGCAATCTGTTGATTCTGTCCACCCCCTTTATTTTATTTATTTATTTTTCTTTATTTTTTATTTTATTATTCTTTTGTTTCCACTTAAAAATTGTAAACAAAAGAATGACGTTTTTGACAAATCTATTGCAGTCCTTTCACAGCTGTTATTATTTTAACTCTGATTTAACATCACAGTGATCCTTTATGTTGATCATTGTTGTTGTTTTTCTAAGGTTGGTAATCATTATTTCATAGATTGCTGTCAGAGGTAAAATGTAAAAATTAAATGCACACAATTAGTGATAAACAAGTTTTGTAAAACCTTGTTTGTGGGTGTAAACAAGTTAAAACGAGGGGTTATGATTGTAATAACCAATAAACACTGACCATTGATGAGAAACAGACATAGTTAGTCATGGAGATACCTAACACAATTACCTACCTACCAACCACCAACACCAATTACATAGCTACCTGCAATTACCTACATAGTAAGAACTTACAAGTTACAAGAAATAACTTTACTATGCCATCCATACCTTTTGATTTGGACCAAGTATCCAGTCAGTAGGTAATGTTGAAATGAGATTCAATTTTCTCTGAGTGGGTAGGTAATTTAGTTACACTTATTTTTACTGCACTGCACTGTTATATATAGCGGACAAATAAATAAGTGACGAATGAAGTCACACCAACTTAATCATTTCGTGGTGTTACAAATATTCGTAATCAGATGGAAATGGAACGGACCCGGAGTTCTATAAATTAGTTCATAACAAATTACTGTAAGCTAACACCGGCTTGTTGACTTGATCTTGTTATTTTGAAGATGATGTCAGACAGAATATGAAGTGAGTGATGATCTCACTCCACTCGGTCATACTCGGTCAGTGATCCATTATTTGACACACCCGACCTCCTCAAACAAACATGAAAAAAATCAATAAACGTCCCCTTTTGTTTTGGGTAACTAGATTATTATAATCTAAGCATTTTTATTTTTACGATCAGTAATTGACTAAATAACTCAATAAGACAAAACTAAAACTATTTAAAGTGGATTCCTGGCAACACTACTTTGCTTTGCCACCATCGGAGGCTATACGACAAGGTAAAGGGGCGCATTTTTAACAAAAAACAATTATTTTTAAGTATATAGAATGTACAAATGTATGATTTATTCGTTTGCACTGTAGCAGTAGTTATTTGGCCGTTAAAATTAAATGATAAATAAATAATTAAAAATAAAATAAAAACACGACTGCCCTGCCAAAAAACGAACTAAAATGTGAAAAAACAAGTAAAAAACCATTTTGTGGAACACTTTTTAATCTAAGAGGTCCCCCGAATGCAATGACAATTTTATTTATCTGTTTAGTCAGGGAATACAACTTGTTTTTTTTTTTACTTTTTAGTTCGTTTTTTGGCAGGGCAATCGTGTTTTTATTTTTTTTTATTATTTATTTTTATTTTATACATTTTAGTGACAAGCTTTATTGATAGAAGATTGATACAGATGCGCGAGCACGCATCTATGATGCAATAAATGGTGTTGCGTTAATCTTAACCATTATGTTTGTAAATCCAAATATGATTTTATTTCAACATAATAGTAGGTATATCCTTTATACACGATCAAGAACGCACGACACACGGTCCTTCTGTCTATCTGCACGACGCGACGCGACGTTCGATGTGGTGAGGGTGCTCGCTTGATGCAAAATCATGGTCGTGCAAATCCAGCAAGTAAATAGGTAATAATAATTACCGACGTACATACGTCGAACCTTTTCACGTTGTTCTTCGTCATGCATCGTTCATGAACTTTGGCGGGACGTACAGGCTACAGCGAGATGGACCGTGTATAAGAGGCATTATAAAGCCCGGTTTCCACCGCGAGCGGAGCGGACCCATTAATGACTTCTTTTACCTCTCAAGAGAAAACTGCTTACATGTGTTTCCACCAACAAAGAGTCTAGCGGAAATGACCCAGCGGGCAAAAAGAGTAAAAATGAGCTCGCTCATTTCTAGAAAGAATCAGACGACTAAACACTTTCTTGGTGGAAACGCAAACCTATTTCATGAAAATAATAATAATAATAATAAAGTTTTATTGACATAATAAAAGTTTTACATTTTAATTTGAAGCCCTGACTCCTGTGCTAGGTGGTACCTGTGTTACAGGAGTCAGTGTCTTCACCCGTTTGTGGGACATTAACAAATTTTAGTAATAACAGTAAGATAACGTAAAATTACAGGAGTTTAGTACATGCATGCTCTTGAGTGGTTTGTGTGCGTGAGTGTGTGTGTGTGTATGTGTGTTTGATGTGTTTTAAGTGTATGTGTGGGTTGTGTGTGTATGTGTGTGTGTGTGAGAGATTGTACTTGATGACTGGAATTTGGCTATCACGAGTATTGTTCTAAGTTCACGAGTATTGTTCTGAAGTAAGTTTTCTGTCTGTGGGTAATCCAGTGTTTGAAGCCATGTGATTAGTTTCATCTTAGTTTTATTTTTTGTTAATGGGTTGATGTTCAGAATTTTGTTTACTTTATTATAAATATAAGAATGAAATGAAAATGAATGAAAACGAAGTCCGCTCCGCTTAGCCATTTCCGGCTCATTACTCTTTCGCGGTGGAAACCGGGCTTAAAGCCCGGTTTCCACCGCGAAAGAGTAATGAGCCACCAAGAAAGAGTTTAGTCGTCTGATTCTCTCTAGAAATGAGCGAGCTCATTTTTACTCTTTTTGCCCGCTGAGTCATTTCCGCTCGACTCTTTGTTGGTGGAAACACATGTAAGCAGTTTTCTCTTGAGAGGTAAAAGAAGTCGTTAATGCGTCCGCTCCGCTCGCGGTGGAAACCGGGCTTAAATCTTCGTCTTTTGCCATTTTCATCGGTTTTATCCTCATTACGCAATACTTGATCGGAGGAGTAAAGTATCTACATTAGGACTGTCTCCAAAAAATTAAAAAATAACTAAAAACAACACGGGTGTTTATTTGGGTAAAAATAAATAAATAATTATTACACAGTGAAAACAAACAATAAATCTAGACATGTAAAAATACAAAACATGTGCGGTCAGGGGACTCCCGTCAGGAGCGAAGTTCCTTGCGCGATACTCGCACGCACACGTTCACTCTAATATAGAATAATAGAAAGACAAAATCGCATGGAGGGGACATAAAGCTTTTTCCTTATAGTGTCATTTTCTACCAGTCAACTCCTACCACAAGCCGCATTAACGAGCTTCGTTTCAAAAGAACTATATTCATTTCAAAGAATTAATCAATTAAATATTTCAGCATGAACGAATAACTCAATGCATTTATGCTGCTCCATTAGTTCTTCGATTTCCTTTCTCTTAAAATCGCTAAAATCGTACCGACGATCTCTAAAAAGAGACACTGCCATTCGACGCTGGATACCGACTGCTTCTGCTAGGATACCTTTGAGAACAGACACAATGAACTGCGCCCTGGAATTTCCGTATGTGAAATTTTCACCTAAGTAATCAACCAAAGCACCCATGTATAGTTCTATTATGGAGTCGAAGTATGTGTTCGCCAGTTCAGCTACTTCCTTCACTATATATCTGCCGAAGACGAAGCCCACAGCCTCTACACCCTCCAAGTTCCTCCTCTTCGGATCAGCGAACACTTCTGGCATCAGTTTCATACTCTGTCTAACAGCTTTAAAATACAACATTGTTAAATGTATATGCACATACTTATCAAAATATTCCTCTTTTGGCATGAACTTCTGCGTCCAATCTAAGACCCTTTCGATCACCGACAAACACGACGTGTATTTAGTGTCCAGAAATGCCGCATTGTATTTAAGACTCTTTATTATTTGATCAAGTATCTGTTGGAAATACCAGTGCTCTTTACAACGCAACTTTTCTAATATCTCCATAAACCTATCGCCAACTTTAGTGAATCTCCTCTCTAAATCCTCGTGATTTCTAGATATCATCAAGAATCTGACAAATATTGCAGGATATGGTATCTCCGGTTCATCCTCTAACATCCAGAGCAAAATATTTTCGATCACATCTTCTCTCATCTCAGGTAGAAGCATGCACAACTGGCGAAGCATGAAATCTGAACCTGATTTGGAGATTTTTTCAAGCACAACGTACAACGTTCCGCAGTAGTCTGGTTTGATGTTAGACGGAATCCATTCGGTTTTTCGGAGTAACTGGCGAAGCCTTTCGCGGGATGAGAGGTCAACTCTTGAAAACAGGGATTTAACGATATCCCATACTTCAGGGTCAGCAGTAGTGCCGTGGTGTCGGAAGTACGGCAACGCAACACGCAATGCAACTATGGGACACAGCTTCGCTGCTGATTGGAAGGTGTCCAGAATTAGCCCGCCCGCAGATCGCATACTAAGTGCTAAAGCTACTCTTACTGTGCGTCGTTCAGCCGCTAATGCACCAGTTAATTCAGATCGTTCCATTCCTCGACAACGCATTGCTCGCGTCGCGACTGCTTTCACGCCAGCCTTGCGCCAGCCCCAGTCCGCCAAGTTGACGACAGGCCGGGCTCGGTGTGCGCAGGCCCGCAGCGCCGCCGCTAACTTCACACTTTCTTTACCCGCTGCATCTAACTCACGTAATTCTTTCTCAAAATCTTTGTACAAGAGGCTTGCCATCGATCGTGCCAACTTTACATTCTTGCAACTTTCATTCTGTTGCTGAGCGATCTTCTCATTTAACGCGCTTCTGAGTTGTATTGTAAGTAAGTCTTCCTTCTGGTTGAAGTATATCATTAGTTTCGAAACGAATCCGTCGAACTGTGATTGACCCATAGCTAGTATATCTGCAACCTTCTGAAGTTCAAGGGCAGTAGGGTCATGACGCAGCGCGTTCAACAGCGCTCCTTGATCGCACCGAAACCCTAAGTTTTCTCTAAGTAACTCACGACGTCCAATCCTCGCATCATATAACCGTTCGAGTAAGGAGCGAGCGACTTCTGCGTCACGCAAAGCTAAGCTCTTCACTGCTTCCACCGTAGGTGATGCTGCCTCAATACGAATGTGGTATATTTCAATGACATCGAGCAGTTGATAAAGCCGTTCTGCGGCGACTGCTGGTTCCACGTTTGTGGCGGCCGCTGCCAACATGTTTTGAAGACCATTAGCAACGCGCTCACGCTCATCCACCTTGAGGGAATACTCTGCCAGCGTTCAAAAGTCATTGAGAAAAGCGTCGCGGACGGCTTGTTCGCATTCGCCAGCTAACAACTGGTGAATCACGACGCAGTGCAGTCCCTCGCGGCACGCGGCTTCGGATGGTGCGCCGTCGAGCCCGAGTCCGTGCCCGAAATCCAGAAAATGCTGCCACACGTCTGCAGGCAGGCGCCAGACGTGAGCGCGTTTGACGAGGCTGCGCAGTATGGACGCGCGTGTGTGCGGTGGCTCGTTAGTGTGTCGGGCTGCTAGACGTAACAGAGCAGAGACCGCATCACTACGCCCACCACTCTTGCTCACTAGAACAAGGAAAATATCGCGACGTCTATCCGCAGTGCCTGCAGCTCGTAAACGTAGCCCTAAGTCGTGCAGCGCTCGGTCGAATCCGGTAAAACGAAACTCATCAAACAACCGATCTAAGTCCGATTTTACTGCTACAGATGAGTCGACGTTTCCAAAGCGAGAATATTTCCTTTTTTTCATCATGGTCCTAAAGTCATATCCCTCGTTCTCAGACATCCTACAGATTGGCCAGAAATCCTCCTCGTCGAATATGTGCGGGTCTGCGTCGGAATTCGGGGGTGACTTCGGCGTGGGATACGGCCATTCCTGTTCTCGCTCTCCGACATCTTTCTCAACGAACACAAGTTTCTTGAACGCCGCTCTCTTATCGGATCTAAGACGCTTTATCAGTGGCTCCACGACTTTGTACTGGAACCAATGCTGCAAGTAGCTTGCTCGGGCTAGCTTCACCACTATTTCCTGACACTCCTCGACACTGAGCCGAGTAGCAAGAGTTGGGATGTGTAGCAAATACGCAACGTACAGCTCCAACTTATTTGTGAATCTAGTTTTATGGCAGCGTAGGATGTAGTCCGTCGCCAAAGGACTGAATCTGCTAAAACTATTCATATTGAAATACTTTTCCGTGATGTCAAGAAACACATCTGCGTCTGATTTCAGTACGCATTTCACACTGTTGTAGTAGGACTGTTCTTGTCCGAGATAGCGGGTTTTCACATCTTCATCAGTCGCTAACGAATCAAAATATATTTTGGCGACTCTGGGACATTTCTCACACAACACTTTTAATGAATGTGTGGATAATTTAGTTAATATCTTGGGAGTCTCTGCCAGAATGAACTCATGACTGCAGCGACCTAGAAACTTTATGGCAAACTCAAATGAGTTTTCTTTGTAGTGCCGATAGAACTCCTGACACATTGCTGGGTCTCGTAGATTGATGTAAAGCCAGTGTTTCATTTTGGTAACTGCTGGCGTAATCATTTCCGGGAAGAGAACATCTTCTAAATATTTAGGGTTAATAATGTCTCTGTTGACTATCAGCCATGTTGATTTCAGGGCTCTGCTCACGTATAACATGTCGTCGTCTTTTAAATTACGTATTATGTAGTCTACGTGTTTGAGTTCTATGGCGAGGTCTATTTTAAAGAGGCGATCGACTGGAGACTCTTCGGACAGGGCCTCGACATCCTGGATTGTAGTTCCACTCTCTTTAGCCTCACGCACTAAAGTGTTAAGACACCGGTGCCGTTGGCCCAAGTTATCTCCTGACAACATGATCGGTGTTAACGGCGCCATCTGGAAATATGTTAGAAATCATTTACTCTAGTGAACACGATTGATAAAAATTTTGAATTGAATTGTATGATATGGCAAAAAATACGGTAAATGGGCTGATTTTTCAATCAACCGATAATTTTTATTCGTCGAATAAAGTTGACGTCTGACTGTATGGAAAAATTGTCAAAAATTCAAAATGATTCCTCTGATCAAATTATCTGGCGTTGGAAAAATCGAGTCCCGTACGGTATAATATAGAATTACCCTTTAACGATATAGGCATGGTTCACCGTTGAACGGTAATACTAAATAATCTTTTACCGGTAGCTATTTTCACCGAAAGCACCTTTCCATAAGCCGATCCAAAACAATTGTCTTTATTTTTGTTATTACCTATTTTATTATAAATAAAAAATAACCAGATTTGCTGTTTTATTACTTTCTTTGCATTTATTTTTATTGCATTACTAAGACAAACGCATGTAGGTAAATAGAAGCTAATGCATTTTAATCGAGGCCTGTCAAAATTTTATGAGCAAGAAATAGAAGATCGGCGTAAGAGGAAAGGTGATTTCGGTGAAAATAGCTATCGGTATAAGATTATTTAGTTCAAGCGTGTTCCGACGAACTATGACATCGGCAAATCTTGGTGTAGAATCCTGTTGATTCCGTATTTATGTTGAACATATCACTTCACTGACTCACTACCACACCAAGCGCCATCGTATATAGCTATAAAATAGTACTCTGTGGTATATAGCCTGCTTCACTTTGTCTGTTTCCCGCTACGGTTTCCCGCCATTCCTCGTAACTGACAGATGACATAAGTGACAGCAGCTACCCCGTTTGTGAGAATGAGACAGTGTTTACATATCTATTTAATAGATACACTACACTTGGTATCGTGCTGTCGGTAAATAATAATATCGACTATCGACTAATAGTTTTTTCGTATTACTGTTCAATGGTGAATCCCTGAACCATGCTTTCTCTCGAGAATTATATCGTTCAAGGGTAATAGGTATACCGTACGGGACTCGCAACAAAAGTCCATTCCGACACACGACGACATATCAAGCTACTTATACATATCTAGTATTTAAACTGACCTCTCACTGTACGAAAAGCCTATACAATGCGTTTCAGCTAAAACTGGAAATGTATAGTCGTATGATAGGTCGTTGTGTGTACTACGTAGCGTCCGTAGCGATCAAACTATTTTAGAGTTTTTGGTCAGCATGTGCATTAAGTACGTAAGAGGCAGAAATGCTATTTCCACGTAAGAGAGATTCAATGAAAGAACAGGGCAAAATACAAATGAATAAGCAAACAGATATATTATAGTTTGAATGATATATTTTTCCCGGCCAATAAAACTTGTGGAATTAGTAGGTACCTACAAAGATACAACAAAAATGCATAGGTACGATTTAGGCTGATTTGACCTTGATACTATTTTAGAAACGACGCACCAAATATACCTACGTCCATGGCCTACGTCTAAGCAATTCTAAAAGAATTGCTAAAAATATTAGAAACAAAGTAGGTACAGGACCTACTTTGTTTCTCTAATATTTTTACGTTGTGCTTCTTTCCTTGTTTCTCATCTTATCTTTTTTAAAGTAATCTGTTTACCATCTATCTTATTACCATCCTACGTTGCACCAACGGATAAATTGGGTGCAATTAAACGAAGAGACTAAAACAGTAAAAAGTTATGGACATTTTATGAATTATTATTACCTTGAAATTTTTGTTTCGCAATAATGCCAATATTCAATTCACATCACACTTGCTGCTGCAGTATTTTATTTAGATGCACAATTGCACATATAGCAGAACACTTAGAACCTGCCCACACAATAGCGGCAAAAGAAACAGAAATAACCACAGACAGAATGAACTGAGTAAAGCCTCTTATACACGATACATCCCAGATTCCCAGCTGTACGTCCGCTCAAGGCCGCGGTGTTGGACATAGCACACACATTATTGTGCGTGCATCCAGCGTGCTATATGTAAGATATGTTGGGGTAAGTTCGTCGCTGGGATAAGACCGTATGAATCAAATTCTGTGACATTTTATTACAAAAAAATATTGCCCTGGTCGTCTTCCGGCAGAATGAAATGGCGTAGAATATAATGTTATCCGCATTATTAAAAGTAAAAAGATAAAATGCTAAGTCTTCCCAATATACCTGCAATGAGTGCGATATTGGCAAAATTATGGTGTCTCTCCCACAAAAGCTACAAATATATGGGCGAACGTCATAATTTGAACGCAACAATGCTGAATGAAAAGTAAAAAGGTTTGAACTTTTGAAGGGTTTGAAAGGAAAGAAAGGCCGCTTTCCGAATTAAGACAATAGCGCTCATATCGATAATTTCCGTTCCGATTTAGATATCACGATTATGACAGCTGAGAGCTGTCAGCAATTCGGAACGCTCGTGAACGCGATCACAGTGCTCACTCAATGTCAAAACGATATTACAGTAGTATTTCTTAGTATAAACAACACATTTCTTCTTTTCCTTTATTTAGGTGGCGACTGTCAGCCAGAAACACAATTTCGAAAATGCCACGTTAGTTTAAAGGTATGATGCATCTCAAAACAAAACACACACTGACACACATACGCACACACACTCGCATTTTTGACAGCGCTCACGGTGATATTATTAGAAGGCATGGTCGGCGTTATCGCAAGATGGCGCATGTCATGACGTCATCTATGACGATTCACGGGACATCGTTATCGCGCTCACGCTAATTCGGTACGGGTATTAGCACGCTCAAATCGATTATATCGATTACTTCCCTAACTCGGAACGCACCCAAAGAAAGACTCTTGCTGTCAAAACTTCAAAAATGTCAAACTGATTAAACTGCCAGTGTTGATTTTCTGTTTATACTAAATTCAGTTGAATTTGTGGTAATTCTGCTAGTATTTCTGAATCAAAATGGAACCACAAGCCGACATAAGTTTACCAGCTCTTAAATTCTTGACAAGTGAATCTGAACATGTTTGTAGGTTATGTTTTTCTTCGACGGAGCAACAAGAAGTATCTTTTGAAGACAATGTACGGCTTCAGAGGTCCTATTTGGATGAAACCCTTACTTTTGTGGATATGTTCCGCGAACTAGGCGTAAGTATATAACACAAAACAGTTATTTACATAGTAATATTTAGAATGTTATTGAATTTCATTCAAGTGCCTAAATAAAAATAAGTAGTAGGTGTCTTGAAGAAATTATTAGTGTTAAAGCCTGTTTGATTTTCCATTGGCAATAATGACGAACTTCCATATAAACTCAATTGACGCCTTCAAAAATCCTTCCTCAGGGCTTCAGTGGTTCCCACGTGCATTTTATTTCAGTAAATGAATTAAGATTATTACTTACAACAACAACCTATACTAGTCCCCTTACTAATAAACATATTATATAAAATGAATAGTTACACACCCATTTCTCTCTTTCAGTCGTCAGTAATTTGACTTTCGAAAGAAGAAGACAAAGCTGTGTAACTATAGATGCTATATGACATATTTTATTAGTAAGGGGGTAGTTTATGAGAAACAAAGCCCATTGGAGGTATTAATCATGGTATTCAAGCCATTATAATGTGTCTTTGATAAGGTCCTGTTGGCCAATATTAATTAATCCTTATCTTAAGATTAACCTTACTAAATAGCCCAGAATTTTTACAGTATCTTTAGCTTGTAATAAATCTAAAATGTATTGTTCCAGGTTGTCGAGGAGCCTTCTTTGCCACAAGTCTTGTGTATGAACTGTGCCACTATGACCATTAACTCTTACCTATTCCAAAAATTGTGTCAGCACTCCAATGACAATTGGAACACAATCCTAAATAGACTCAGCACAAGTTTAGACCAGTCTTCAACAATAGGTCCCAAGCTAGGCGTTCAAACACTGTACTTGATGATAAAGGACAATGAAAATCTCATGTTCACTAGCAGAAAACGACATACACTCAGAAGTAAAAAAACTGCCCTTAGCAAAATAAGGGAACTTGTCAAAGATAAACGTTATAGGGTGAAGAAGCAAAAGAAAACAAATGTTATATGCGAAGAATGTGGGGAAAGATTCAGCTCCAACTGCCACCTGGTCAAGCATATGAAGGTTCACAGCAACTCCAAGCATCCTTGCATGCAGTGTCCTAAAGTTTTTGCTTCACAGCTACAACTTGATGAACACAGTGAAAGAGTGCATTACCCTAAAAGATTAAAATGTCCAAAATGCTCTAAAAGGTTTAGCACTAACAAAATGCTGACTTTGCATGACAAACTATATCATGTGGCAGCAATATGTAAATTGTGCTTTGTGCAGTTCCCCTCGAAGAGGGACTTACGAGCGCATTTAAACAAACATGAAGTCAATACATGTCCACGCTGCAGCAAAGCTTTCCTTAACAAACACACCTTTAAATTACACTTAAGAATTTGCGGCAAACTCGAGGAGCGACAACCAAGCTTCTTTTGTGATATTTGCAACAAAGGCTATGCTACAAAGAATGGATTACGGACGCATTTGAAAACGGATCATGGATTT
This sequence comes from Amphipoea oculea, assembly GCA_945859645.1. NCBI lineage: Eukaryota > Metazoa > Arthropoda > Insecta > Lepidoptera > Noctuidae > Amphipoea > Amphipoea oculea. The sequence continues at coordinate 1,447,339 of OX243886.1, read as the reverse complement.
GGAACTGTCCTATCTTGTAATTGGTGTGGGAAAAAGTTCGACGCTAAAAGTAGATTAAACAATCATATCGTAAAACATACAAAAGCAAGGAACTTCCAATGTGGTCACTGTGGCGGGAAATTTGTAACACAGGCAGCTTTAGTTTACCACACAAGGCTTCACACAGGCGAAAGACCTTTCCCTTGTGACTTATGCAACGAAAGCTTCCTTTCGGCCTCCCGGAGGATGGAGCACAAGCGGCGGAAGCATTTCGGTCCTACGAAAGAGTGTCACGTCTGCCATGTCAAGTTCGTCACCGGACATCAATTAAGGAAACATGTTCAAAGACATTACAACCCTCATAGCAAATTGTTTGTGCCTGAAGCTGAGGCGCCATTTGCAGTGTATCCAAATATTAGTATAAGTGCAAATAATAACATGAAGTCGCAGCAGTACCCAAATATATCCAAGTTGTTATCAATGTGAATATTGGTGACAGTTGATGTAGGGTGCCTAGAATTTTATATTGGAACTAGCTTCCGCCCGCATGGTATGTCGATAAACAGTAGCCTATGTCTTTTCCCAGTGGTGAAAGTAGGTATCTACATACCAAATTTCATCAAAATTGGTCCAACCGTTTTGGAGATTAGCTGGAACAGTTTTTTTATTTATTTGTTTCTATGTATTTGTATAAGAGCACCGACAACAAAACATAATGAGATCTAGAAAGATCAAGGAGGTTTCCTCAGGGTATTAGCGCTCCTGCACACGATGCCGTCACCGCGCCGCCGCGGCCGGTAATGGAATGAATCAAACAGACAGGGAAGGGTACGCGCGCGGTGGCGGTCTCGCGCGACTCGTATCTACAGTGTAACTGCGCGGCGACGGCATCGTGCGCAGGAGCGCTTATGCTTTCTGCTAGTTCGGTTACATTTAGGTAAAAAAAATAAACTGGCTTAAATTTTTTATCATACATATTAAGTAAGCAGAACCAAACAATATGTAATCTAGAGATTAATATTTTAATACTAATTTATTAATAAAACTTTTGCCCCATTATTTTTATAGTTTAATTAGGAACTCATTGGATGTGAGAAGCACAAAACCGGTTGATGTGGTGGTGCTTGGGGGAGGCCTAAGTCCAGCAGTGGACTTCTTTCGGCTGAAATGATGATGATAAATAAAACATCAGTATAGATTATGTTTGTTTTAATATAAAAGCAGTCCTAACTTCTAAAATACTATAATAAATTCAATATTGATTTTCTCTCTTCCTAAAATACACAAACATAACATTCAACAAAAATAGACATAACACAAGCTAGGCACACATTTTCACCTAGGAAGACTAGCATACCTACGAAAAAATCAATGTCTATCAAGGCTTGCAGAGAGGAATAGGTCTGGCACACAAGCCTTGAAATTAAAATTAAACTAACTGCATTATATTATTACACTATATATATTTCATATTGTGTTATGATTCCCGAATAGCCCATTTGATGTTGGAATAAATGATTTTAAGTATATTACATACTAAATAGGAACACAAGCTTTTGTTCTTTTGACGGCTTTTGAAGAGCCACCATGGTTCTTGATATCAGTCAATGAACCTAACTCTCATATTCTCAACAGCTGGAACATTTGGAGGTATTAGACTCCTGCCAGCATATAGCTTGTTGGATGGATCATGATGTTTCTTTATATGTTGCTTCAAGAAGTTAGGGGTGAAGAATTTTCGTGAGCAGATCTCACACATAAGGGTTGGACCAACATGTTTGAACTTTATATGCTCAGCCCTAGCTGAGGCATTCACAAACTTCTCATCACAGAATGTGCAACTGTAAGGCTTGTCCCCTGTGTGTCTCCTAGTATGATACAACAATGCCTCTTTAGACACAAACAGTCGACTACACAGGTCACACTTGAAATTCTTTTCTCCAGTATGCTTCACCATGTGCACCTTCAAGTAACTTGGAGCAGTGAACTGCTTATTACAATATTTACAAGTATGTGGCTTAGCATTACCGTGAACAAATCTATGGTGGACCCGTAAACCTCCAGGAGTACTGTAGCCTTTTCCACACTTGTCACAAAAATATGTCTTCTCAATTTTACTTCTAATTGGGTGTGGGTCCAACAGGTCTTCTAGGCATAACTTGACATGTTTCAAGAAAAATCCTTTAGTGTTGTAGCTTTTGCCACACTTGGGACATTCACTTTTGGAGATGTGTTTTTGTTCATGCATCTGTAGTTTATCTATACTTTTGAAAGACTTGCCACAGTCCTTACACACAAACACTCCATGGGCTTTATCCTGATGTTGTTTCAAGCTTTCCTCCGTGCATCTAAATTGATTGCATTCGGGACATTCATACTTATGCTGACTGTCTTCATGGGCGGCCAGTTCACTCTCATCGCTTACATTATCATAGCATTTCTCACATGTGAGTATAGCATGATTTGATACGTTATGTACCCTGAGCTCCATAATGTCTTCAAATTGTTCATTGCATTTAGTACACTGAAAAATATTAATTGCTTTCTTCTTCTTTGCTTCATTGTCAACCAAAATAAGTAGAGACTCATGTTCACCGACTGATATGTACAGAGAATGATCTGTACTTGTGGTGTTAATATCAACACTCAGAGTGTTGGATAGATTACTGAAGACATTATTTAGAACATTGGTTGATTTTTCACATGATTGTAGGAACTTTAGTGAGTCAAGTGCTTTGTCTACACATGGCATACACACTGCTTCTATCCCAGCAATCTCTTCACAGATCTGAAAACAGAGATATTTTGATAAGAATACAGGACTTTTCATTGTAGTAACAACTAGTCAATGACCTCAACATTAGTCCATACTGAACAATAAACAGGATGTCTTTAGCTAGTTTTATAAGGTTTTATGTTAAAAAGAACAGAATAAAGAAATATTTTGATTATACTTGTCGAACTTAATTTTAACTTACAAGTAAGTCACCAAAATCTCTTGCATGCATGAATGATAACCTAATTTATTGTAACTTACTTCAGCCCCTAAAAGTTTCGTTAGTATTTCAGAAAGCGCTTGATAAACCCCACTCGAGGAGTCCAACGACACAGAATCATGAAAACGAACGTAATGTTCCTGTATATCCTTTAGGCATAACCTGCAATGGCTGTACCGATTTTCGCTCAGTACGTTTGACACAAGCACATTTAATTCTGACTCCTCAATCATTTTCACGAACAAATCTACAACAACAGCGTCAAATTGTTTGTTGTAATTAGACAAAGTTCAAAGCGGAGCGCGCGCACAAAAATTTTTCGTTCAAGAATCTCCTTCCCAAATCAATCGTCGCCATGAAACAAAATGGCGGCCATATGCTTTCTGAGTTTATTATTCACTCAGATTTTTTCATGACTTGTTCAGGTTTGTTTCCATAATAATAATTAAACTTGTTTGAAAAAATCACCCTTTTATTGAAAAACGTTCACTGCGTAAATATTTTTGAAGAGTAGCGACAAGAAGGGTCAAATTAATTCACAGAATGCATTGTTTGTTATTTTTTACACTTGCAACTTTCAAGACAATAATAAACAATTTTTATTGAATATAACTTTTGACAGCGGCTATAATTCGTAGATTTTATAGCGCCCTTTTAGGGCATGGTCGGCGTTATCATAAGATGGCGCATGTCATGACGTTTGTCTATGACGATTCACGGGACATAATATCGCGTTCACGCTAATTCGGTACGGGTACGGCACGATCAAATCAGCGCAACTCGGAACGCACGCAAAGATATCTTGGTTTCATTATTGAACCGTTCCAACGAAACGAATAAACCCATAAATCTATCAATCACTAAACTCAGCCTATTGCAATCCACTGCTAGACATAGGCCTTTCCCACGCTGCGCCACAACACCCTGTCCTCCTCCTTCTTCCTCATGCAAGAAGATGCAACTCATTACTCAAAACAAAACACACTCTGTCATTTTTGATAGCGCTCACGCACGGTAATGTTATATTCTAACGGATCTAACCGCCCGGCCACGACTTTTGGCTTAGTAGCGGCAAGAGGCGCGGTTTCTTTTGTCTAGCGTTGACGCTGCGGTAACGGTATTGTGACTCGGCCCTGTTCTTGAAATAATTAAATACAGCCGCGCGTTAAGTACGTAAACACGCGATAGGGCCGCCCGCCTCGAATATTCAAAAAAAATCTTTATTACTAGAAGAATGGGTACAGTAAATCTCCTTAATTAAGTAAGATATTCGTCACAAATCGCACGCTTACTGCTTACAAAACCATCACACCGTCCGCGTCCGTTCGTCACTGCGACGCATTCGCGACTATTTGTTGACCGAGTGTATGCCGAACTCGAGGCGCGTAGCGTAGGCATGACTCGCGTTCCAACCGTTTGTATGAAGATAGAATACTGTTAGATGACATTGCCGTGGCTCACGGTGATATTATTTTGTCGCAAGATGGCGCATGTCATAACGTCATCGTGATCTATGACGTTGATGACGATTCACTGGACATCGTTATCGCGCTCACGCTAATTCGGAACGGGAATAAGCACGCTTAAGGCTGGGCGCAAACGTCCGGTTTCCTGATTCGGAATTCGGTTTCGGAATTCAGATTCGGAAACCTGAATGCAAGCATTTCATGCAAAATGTTCTCACTAGCGCACACGTGCTTAAATTTTCCGTTCTGAAACCCGGACGGAAAATTTAAGTACGTGTGCGCTGGAGAGAACATTGTGTATGAAATGCGTGCATTCGGGGTCTCCGAATCTGAATTCCGAATCAGGAAACCGGACGTATGCGGCCTGCCTAATCCGATTTCAGCGCAACTCGGAACGCATCCTATAAAGGAGGAGGAATAATTTTGAATTTTTGACAGTTCTTCCATACAAAAACTGTCACTGTCAGACCATAGACTACTATCGTCACACACCCAGAACTCAGAAGTAAATTTTGTTCCACGTTAAAAATTATCTCGGTCGATTGAAAAATCAGTCCTTATACCAAAATCGACAACTATTGAAAGTTCAAAATAGATATTAGTTTGAACGAGTGTGAACTTTAATCTTTACAATGCTAATAAATTACATACTTCGTGATGTTTTGTCTGATACGTCGAACTGTTGTTTCTTGTGCTTCAATACAATAAGCGAAATTGACGCCGCTTCTACTATTGAAGACGAGGTTTTTTTAGGCATCGACACGACTGAAGTATTGTATGAAATAATATACACTGTGTTAGGAGAAAAGGTGAGTTAACTAAATTACGACTGTATACAGATTACAGTGGTCTCCAAAAGTTAGTTGACATTCAGCTTTGACACACCACATTATGATTTAAAATTCTAGCGGTCCAAATGATTCAACTGCTATAACGTTTTTATTGACTAATTCTAAACTACCTTTGACTTATCATCAGTGATCGGAATAAGCTGAGTATATTTACCTACACTTCGGAGAACAGAGACAGAAAGTGGAGACTTCCTTACGACGACATTTTTTTTCCCGGAATTCGGGAAAAATCTTAATTAAGTTGAACATAAGCTTTATTTACGATGGGTAAAGGCTCTAAGACGACCCACTGACCCTATTTTTGGCTAAACTTGTAATTACCAAATTTTCAGGATTTTCATGTAAAATTTGAAATAAATAAACTTTAATTCATGTATTCGAATTATATTTACGATCCTTAAACTAACCGTTGTATCATACATTACATAAAATTGGAATACATGAACGACTTATAGTTTAAGTCCTGGGAAAGGACATAGGATAGTTTTTATCCCAATATTCCCACGGGATCGAAATGTATGAGGGTGAAACCGCAGGGCACTGCTAGTAAAAAATAATCTGTACCTGATTATTTTGAATCATAATGTGGCATCACACAGTGGCGTGCACAGGGATTTCAGACAGGGTATGCACAAAACAAAAAACTTGCCAGTTTCAGCTTATTGTACCTACTCTACCTACCTGACTCTTACCGCAGGCGTATCCGCTATAGTTCCAAACATAATTTTTATCTTGATTAGTAAACAAAATACAAGGGAAGCAATACAATGTGTTTGTGTGTACACAACCAGTTAGCCAGTAATACTTATCATAAAACTTTTTATGAAAATAATGAGTAGTATTACCTTTTCTTTTAGATAAATCTATCCCGGGTACACACCTTCTCTTTGCAATCAATTTAACTTTTTCCTCAAAAGGTAACGGCGAAAACGCGGCCGATTTTAATTTATTATGTTAAGGCGTAGTATTGCTTTTGCTCACTTATTTATCATTTAGAGGGGCATGTATGTATGTATGGGACTACAGGGTATGCAGAGCTTATTTGCATGTATGGAGTGCACGCCACTGGCATCATAGCTGAAGTGGAAAAATGTCAACTAACTTTTGGAGGCCACTGTACTTACTTTGCATAGGTATAGCTTTATCTTGTACTTAAATAAAGCCCAACTTCTCTTCATTTACATCCCTAGTCCTTCACAATATTTTTAACAAATGACTGTTTGTTTCAGGTCTTGGACAGCATTTCTCCACACAATATGATTTGTCGGAAGTGTACAGGAACAGTTATTAATTGTTACAAGTTCATTCAACAATGTAGACAAAATATAGAGCAGTTGCACTGTGGAATAAATTCCCTACAGAATTGCACCCAAAATATAAGTACGGAAAACTATGGTTACAAGACTTTATTTGTTGCTTTGGACACTAGCAACCGTAAGGTGGATATGTATTATGATAAACGCTTTAACACCAATAATCAAATTCTATTACGTAAGAGGTTTCAAAGAATATACGAAGATTCCCAACAATGTTATACTGTTATTGATGTGGAATCAAACTATGGTCCTGATCATAAAAACTGTGTTGGAAAAAGAATTAAAGAAGAAAGTAGTATATGTCAAACTATTGAACTTGCAGACATAGTTCATGATAAAGATGACCTAAAGAAAAATAGAAATAACCTAAAATGCAAGATATGCTTGAAATTGTATGCAACACCCGCAAAAATAAGACAGCATTACTTAAGAGCACATGCCCCTAAAGATTTTAAATGTTCTCAGTGTCCAAGAAGTTATGGGTCTTCGGTAATACTGAAACAGCATATAAAAGACAGTCACAGTACAGCGGTTTGCAGCCAATGCGGTAAAACATACACCAACCTTTACTCATTAAAACGTCATGAAGAAGGACACATTAAGTCACGCCTCGTTTGTCAGAGATGTGGCAAAGTTTACAAAGGAAAGCAAGCATTCAATAACCATATTGAGAATAAGTTGTGTGAAACGATGAGAAAGTCAAATGCGAAAGCAAAATTCTCTTGTGATTATTGTGGAAAAAAGTATGCACAAAAAGCGGCTTTAAGTGTTCACATCCGATTAGAACATGAAAATGGTAAAGCTTTAAAATGTGACTGGTGTGGTAAGAAATACGGTTGCATGAGCCGATTACAAGAACATATTATAAAACATACAAAACAGAAGAATTTTGAATGTGATCTGTGTGGAGGGAAGTTTGTAACGAAGACATCATTGTTGTATCATACAAGAACACATACGGGTGAAAAACCGTACAAATGTGAGATTTGTGAAAAGTCATTTTTATCTGCTTCGCGTCGCTCGGAACATGTGAAGAGACACCATACACAATCTACAGTAGAATGTGATATCTGCCATGGTACATACAAGGGTAACGGAAGTTTACTTAAACACAGGAAAAAACATTTTAATCGTAGAAGTAGGTTATATTTTATTAAGGAATCTGATTAAGGAATCTGGTGTCTCTGTGTGAGGCATTTGCGATGTCGCACGGTCTGAAATATAACTCCAAAAAGAGTGAACTCCTGGTATTTAGAGCAGGTACATATTATCCCGTGTATGTTCCTCCTGTCATCCTTAACGGTGCAGCCCTAAAAGTAGTGAACAGGTTTAAGTATCTGGGTCACGTTGTAACAGATGACCTTAAGGATGACGAGGACATAGAAAGGGAGCGCAGGGCTTTGGCGGTAAGAGGCAATATGCTTGCTTGCAGGTTCGCACGCTGCACCAACGAGGTGCAAATAACACTTTTTAAGGCGTTCTGCCAGTCGTTCTACTCGAGTGGCCTGTGGGTGAAACATACATATCTAAACTACAGAGCCCTGCGCACCCAATATTATAATGCTTTTAGGATGCTGTTGGGGCTGCCATGGCGCTGCAGCGCGTCTGGTATGTTTGCTGAAGCGCGTACGGATGGCTTCCAAGCCATCATGCGCAAGAAAGCAAACTCCTTGCTGCACCGTCTACGAAGCAGCAGCAACGGCATCCTAATTGCTATTGCTACCCGTTTTGACTGTCCTTTCCAAAAACAGTGGATAAGGACTTAAGGACAGCCATAGGCATCAGTTAGGTTAAGGTACTAACCATACTAACATAATTTTAGGTACAATTTTCTGTTACTAACACACTAATAGTTTATGATTTTGTTATTTTGTTTTTGTTGATGGAGATTTCTCCATATAGGTTACATAATTTGCAATAAATACCTAATAATAATAATATTGTGATTCTCCAGATTCAGTTAATTTATAAACAAATAATGTATAACTAAGTGACATTTGTGTATTTCAGTACAGTGCTCAAAAACACGAGTGGCATGTTGTCGGCGGTTGCAGTTGCCTGTGTCGTCGACGCGTGTCACTCGTGTGTATGCACACTATTGCCGCGTTCCGAGTTAGGAATGTAATCGATATAATCGATTTGAGCGTGCTTAAACCTAATTCGGTACGGGTTTAAGCACGCTCAAATCGATAATATCGATTACAGTCCTAACTCAGAATGCACCTAATGACTAATTTTAGTTAATTTGTTGTAATACGCACTTGGTTGACAAGTATAAAATACACTAACTTAAAACAATATTTTCATTAATTTTGTTTTATTCTATGCATAACATAATATCATGCCTGTATTCCCCGTAGGGTTAGGCAGGGGTGTACTCAGTGGCGTGCATTAGTTTTCAGAATAGGTAGGCACTAGGCCGGGTCTAGTCTAGGCAAACGCGGTCACTAATCAGAAAAACGAGTCGGACTCGCGCACCGAGGGTTCTGTACAAACTGTTTAAAATATTTTTATTATAATATGATTTAGGTAACAAAAAATTTACGGTTTTCGCAATTTTTCCTTTATCTGTGCTATAACCTATAAGACGTTGCCTGGTACCAAATTTCATGATTCTGAGTTCACGGGAAGTACCTACCCTGTAGGTTTTGATTCTCTTGTGAGTGTCGAGCGGAAATTTGCGGCATAAACGGCTGTATCTTTTGATTGCGTTGGCTTAGAAGTTTGATTTTTTCACAGCTCCAAGGGACAGTAGACCTGAGTATTTGATATAAATTCCAGCTTGATACCTCCACGCGTTCCTGAGAAAAAGGGTCTTGACAGACAGACAAGACGGACGAACGAGCAACAAAGTGATCCTATAAGGGTTCCGTTTTTTCCTTTCGAGGTACGGAACAATAAAAAGTGAGGTCAAAAGCGTGGGTTATTTGATTATGCATGTCTACTTAGGGTGATAAATTGCGAAGGTCGAACGTCATGGTATTACGCGGGAGACGTATGTATTTTTAATTTTGTCTTATTAACTTGAACGAGTAAAGACCAATGTGCGAATAGTACGGGAGCCGAGTAGGCCGTCCAGTGACTGCTTTTGCTGATTTTGTTTTTTGTTAGGTATGATAATTTAGTGAGAGTGAGTGATTTCTTAATGGGGCACACACACTAAAATGTAATTGACAGGCTTATGTTGATATATCGAGGTAGGCACTGCTTATATGCCTATATGCAATGCACGCCATTGGGTGTACTGTACCCATAGTAGGTACTCTCACATTTCGCCAGTTAAGTCCCATGTAATAGGGGATTCCAGAAGGAAAACCCAATAACACTGCCAATCGAACCCAGGACCTCGTGCTTACCAGTAACACTTACGACCACTAGATCAATGAGGCAGTCTTATTAATCCTTCCAAAAGATAATAAATCCTTCATGAACCTTTTAAGCACTTGGCTAAATATCAATTGCCGTGCCCCTAGCGCGCGGCTACAAATCTATAAAATCAAGATAAAAAAATACCTACAATAAATAAGGAGGAGAAATCGTTGTATCGATTAAAAAATTGTCAAAAAGTTTTTATCTCTATTTAATAATGGTTTTAGTTGTACCACGCAGTTAATAGGATGAAAATAGAACGAAAAAATCATGCATATTCTCTGTCGCAGAAATACGACACGAGCGGTAGGTAGGGGCACGGAAATAAGTGTCGCATAAATGCGACACAAGTGGTTAATAGGTTAAAGATTCAAACCAATGAACTCGTATTGCGGACCAAAATCTTTATTCGTGTAAAATGTCACCAGTACCAGCCTGATTCCAAGCCAACCAGTTTCTTGTTTGCTACCATTTTGGCGATTATCTTCCTGAATACGTCACTTGCATTATCAACCACAGCCGATACACCGAAATCCATAGTACTCATTGTAACTGGGGTAACTTAAAAAAAAAAAACGGAATATTTTAATTAACTAAAAATTAAATCTTTTTACTTCAGATATATTTTGTCCATAATATTGTTATTAGTAGGTACCGACTTAAAAACCTTGTTTAGTAGGTATAGGTAATTATGGGGCCCCGGGCACACGCACTTATGCATAACCACGCTCAACCATATATTTGAGATCCTCACAGTAAGCCATTTGATATGTCACACGGTACAGATTGCAAAACATTTTTTTTTTTAATTTTCTATTTGCCCCCAAAAATGAATGTAAGTAGAAGTACGTCTGTATTTGTGGCACAGAGATTCTATGTGTACCAAATTTCAACTTAATCGGTCTATTAGATTCGGAGCAAATTGGCTGTGACAGACGGACGGACAGACAGACACACGAGTGATCCTATAAGGGTTCCGTTTTTTCCTTTTGAGGTACGGAACCCTAAAAAGAACGCTAAGCAAAAACCAACGGCTGTATGGTCGCTGGCAAAAACTAAGTGGTAGCGCGGACAGGTGATGCGATGCGATGGGATAGGGCGGGGGAACAAGAAATTTCACGCACGAAGTCACGGGCGCAGTAAGAAAAGTTTGTAGAAGTCAAAATAGTCTTCAAAATAATTTAGGTACTATTTTAATGAAACTCTTTTACAATTACCCCCTTTTTTATCGTGTGGAATTTCTCATGGATGTCCACCACCGACACCGTCTGTCAGTCGGTCTATGACTAAAACCACACGGTGTCCTGCTGCTACCTTTAGCCGGGGTGCTGGAGCGCTTGCGCATTTCGTCACGCTCCCCCGGCCAGGTGTTGGCCCGCATGAATCCATGCTGAACCCGTCACCCTCAGCGCGGCCGCAAACGGCCACCATTCCTCTAGAGAGCGGCGCGCGCGGAACACAGCGCGCCGCCGTCTCGAGCCTTTCACTGTTCAGGCAACAAACTCCCCAAGTCTGTTGCCTGCAGGCCTCACCCTAAGGCGGCCGGAGATCGTTCCTCGTCCTCCGGCGCCCGGTGCGTCTACTACGGATTGGAAGGGAGGTTGTATCCTCCCTCTCCCTTTCCGCCGCCTCCTTCGCGACCATCACTTCCTCGCAGGAGGAGGCGACAGCGTCCCACGCGCTCTCACTTCCGACCATGGACTGGACCACGTCCTGAAGCGACAAAGTATCCGTAGCACCAACCGCCGCGACGAGGTCACGGCGCTGCACTGCCCAAGCAGGGCATTCCTCAAGGGTGTGCTGCGCCGTGTCGTCGAGGCAGTTGCAATGGTGGCAACCGGGTGCAGATTCCCGCCCTATGCGGCACAGGTACTTTCCAAAGCACCCATGACCGGACAACACCTGTGTCAGCCGGAAAGTAAGGGTGCCATGCCTTCTCTCCAGCCACTGCTTCACAACGGGTCGTACCGCCGCTGTAGTGGCGTGCCCTACAATTACCCCCTTACTAATAAACATTGTATAGCATTGATATATACAGGGTGAAATTGAACACATGCGACAAATCGAAATGGGAGATTGTACTCATTATTATGAACAACTTTTACTATGAGACTAAACCTGAAATCGCGAAAAAAAAATCTGTTGTTCCCTACATTTTGATGAGTTATGCGAACATAAATGTAGGGAACAGCTGATTTTTTTTCGCGATTTCAGGTTTGGTCCCATAGTAAAAGTTGTTCATAATAATGAGTAGGTACAATCTCCCATTTCGATTTGTCGCATGTGTTCAATTTCATCCTGTATTTAACTGAATGTTGTATAGCGTCTGAGTTACACAACGCTTTGTCTTCTTCTTCTTTCGAAAGTTAAATTACTGACGACTGGAAGAGAGAAATCGGTGTATAACTATTCATCTGATTTAATACGTTTCTTAGTAAGGGGGTTGCTGTATAGTAAAGGTGCAGAGTTAAAAGTAACTTTTCAATTAATTTAGTGACCTATGGGCAACTTTTATGCATAGGTAGGTACTAATAGTTTTTAGTTCTTTGATTGCTATTGATAATGTGTGTGTGCCCTACTAACCGTGGTGGGTTCTGTTTTTATTTCTTATCGTACTACTTTTTCTGCATTCAAACTCCGTGATGTTGAACTAAAAAAGATAAAATGCTTTTTTGGTTAACAAATGTCTTTACGTACCTACTATGATCCATGGTATAATAAGTATAATATAATTGTACCGAAGAGAGAGGCAGGTTATACCGAAGAGTATAACCTGCCCCTCTGCTTAGCGTTTGTGGACTACGAGAAAGCCTTTGATTCGATCGAGACATGGGCTGTACTGCAGTCTCTTCAACGGTGCCAGATCGACTATCGGTACATCGAGGTGCTGAAGTGTCTGTACGAAAACGCCAATATGTCAGTCCGACTCCAGGACCAGACCTCGAAACCTATCCTTCTGCAGCGAGGTGTGAGACAGGGAGACGTTATCTCTCCGAAACTGTTCACCGCTGCTCTGGAGGATGTCTTCAAGGTTCTGGACTGGAAAGGAGCTGGCATTAATATCAATGGCGAGTACATAACTCACCTTCGGTTTGCCGACGATATAGTAGTCATGGCTGAGACTATGGAGGACCTCAGTACAATGCTCGATGACCTCAGTAGAGCCTCTGAAAGAGAGGGTCTGAAAATGAACATGGACAAAACGAAGGTCATGTCAAATGCCCATGTAACACCCACTCTCATGAAGATCGGAGACGCTACACTCGAAGGCGTGGACGAGTATATTTACCTAGGACAAACTGTCCAGTTAGGTAGGTCCAACTTCGAGAAAGAGGTCAATCGTCGAATGCGACTCGGCTGGGCAGCGTTCGGGAAGCTTCGCAATATCTTCTCGTCCCACATACCGCAGTGTCTCAAGACGAAAGTGTTTGACCAGTGTGTGTTGCCAGTGATGACATATGGCACTGAAACGTGGTCGCTCACAATGGGCCTTATTAAAAGGCTGAAAGTCACCCAAAGGGCAATGGAGAGGGCTATGCTTGGAGTTTCCCTGCGGGATCGAATCAGAAATGAAGAGATCCGCAGGAGAACCAAGGTAACCGACATAGCCCGAAGAATTGCCAAACTTAAGTGGCAGTGGGCAGGGCACATTGCTCGCAGAACAGATGGCCGATGGGGCCGAAAGGTTCTGGAGTGGCGACCGCGTACCGGAAGGCGTAGCGTTGGAAGGCCTCCCACAAGGTGGACCGACGACCTTGTGAAGGCCGCAGGAACTCGTTGGATGCGAGAAGCACAAAACCGGTCGAAGTGGAGGTGCTTGGGGGAGGCCTATGTCCAGCAGTGGACGTCTTTCGGCTGAAATGATGATGATGATGAATTGTACCATGCTATGAGCTATGTAGGTATAAGGTACGTAAAGACAAGACAAATTGGCACAATGAAATAGTAGTTCGACTTTACATACCGTGAACGTAAGTACTAGAAATATTATAAATTTGAACTGAAAAGTCATTTTATAATATTTTTTACAAAAATTTATCTAAAAAAAAAACGTAAAAATATATTGGCATTAGGTTATTCACTTTCAATTATTTTAAAAGTCGCGGTGTCAAACTGTCAAGCAAACATTTTGTTGATCACACAGATAAATAATAGTGTTGCAGTCAAGAATAAAATTATAATTAGTCGAACGCAGTTTGCGTTATGATTCGTATCAAATAAACCTTATGAACTTTCGAAATAATAATATCTAACTGATTAATTTTATCATGAAATTAAACAATGTGATGGGGTCTCTATATTTTATAGTAATAATTCACAATAAATTGGATTCTTTATTTAAAAAATAATTAATAAGTCAGCATCTCGGAGACAACAAAACGCAGTGTTGAATGTCTTCCGAACCGAACCAATAGATGGAGCACGTATGATTGACAAACCTTCCGATTGGTTGGCAGACAGAGTGCATCTCTTTCTTTTTCGACAGCAAGCAAAATGGCCGCAACTCATTGTGATACGACAGACGTGTTGGAAATTTTGCGTGATGTCGTGTGATATCCTTCGTAAATAAACAATTTTGTTCAAGTGTCGCGTCCCCGTTTAGTGCTCAGTGTTAGTGCATGCTGTTTTTACCTAAGTGATCACGTTGTGATTAAACATCCACCTGAAAAGGTGTTTTGTCTGTGTTTTGTGCCTTGTTTTCGTCAATAAACTTATCCTGACATCTGTTTTGGATTTATGTTCACTTGAATACGGTAAGTCTACTGCCTGCATACAAGTTTATCGATAAAACTTAGTTTGTAACAGTTTATGATGTGTGTAAATAGTTTTAATTTCATAAAGTTTTGACAGTATTTTGTCTCGTTTGTTTTTATCGTTTCCTTAGCAAGCGCGAGAGAGACAGTAGGGTAATGGTATGCTAAACTTAAGTCACTCCCTATCCCTTCGAAAGTGTGCCGCGTATTATTGTTTTGGTGGTGACCTATTACGAAATGTGTGGTTTGTAGAGTGGCTTTGATGTCGGAGGTCGAACATGGCAATTAGAGACTGGCCCTCTAAGATTAAATGTGACATAAGGTGCGTAGGCAGCGCATGGCGAGTGCGACAGTGACATCATATTCGCGTATTTTAAGAATTTATAATGATATTTTCTCTGTCGTACGTCTGCAGCGTGTTCGGAGACGCCGTGTGTACGTCACTGGCCAGCCACAGGCCACCCTCATACAATTGAGCATTGTTATCAAAGGATATGATAATTATATTGCACTCAGTAGAAACTTTATGATTATGTAGACCAGACCGGTGTGGCCTGCATGACAAACTCTGGCCATCTCATAAACAGAAGGTTGGACACATTCTTGATTTTATATATTTAATTTTTGCATGTATTTTGCTTAGCGAACAAAAAGACGACCCACTGACTAAAGAAAATAGTAAGCAGCCCAAACTTTGAAAAGTTTTCAAAACTTTTTCATAGAGTTCCTTTTTTTTTTGGAATTAATAGTTTAAAGCCTTCATGTTTGGAATAGATTAGACATTGGTTGATAGTTTATACTTAAACTCAAAGCATTTATTTCAATTAAACCATTTACAGGCACTTCTGAACTGGCAAGGAGTTGGTCAGTCAGAAATATGAAGCTAGATGCCCATTCAAAAGCAGAGTACTGTTTCAGAATCAAGCAAAGAGGCCCATATTTTTCTAGATAAAATACTTATTGTTGTTGTGTGTGTGTGTGAAAGAACACTTTTTCAAATCTATATTCAATTGATCTTGTCCTTGAATTCGTAGACAACTCCCTGGAATAGCCGTGACAAAGACACAGAGTTAATAAAACATAATTTGTGTCTGCATGTGCAATATAAATAATGTAAAGTGGCAAACTCATAATATGAATGTGGTCGGGCAAACTGCCAACAAGCCTCTTTTGATGTTTGCATAATAATGAAGGAAAAGCATGAAGATTCCATTGTTTTTTTATTACATGATAATACACAAATACCTTAACACTTTAGTTTTGAAGACATCCAATAATTTTTGTAGCATTCCATTGCATAAGAATAATCAGCTTATAATTTTCCCACTGCTGGGACACAGGCCTCTTCTCTGGGAGAGGGAGTGAGCCATAATACACGATACCCACACTGAATTCCAGCGGAATAAAAAAATTTTTTTCAATAGTTTGTAGTATTTTTAACCGACTTCAAAAACGGAGGTTTTGTATTCAACCCGTATGTATGTTTGTATGTCCGTGATATTTTCGAAAACGAATGAACCAATTTTGATAATTCTTTTACTAATGTGATCTACATACTTTCAGGAAGGTTTTAGTATTAATACATTAGGCAATTATTCTTATGTACGAAGTTATATACATAAATGTACTGCATCTCTGGCATTCTATATACATGCTGATACACGCTGTATACAAATGCTATGAACATAGTTTCATCGCATCTAAATGACCTGAGGAAGTGAAACCACATCAATTAGACACAACCTGACACAAGACATTGAATGGACGGCAGAATGACTCACACGTCATCCGCGATTATGATTGTTGCATTCAGGTGATGTGAACAAGTAAACAAACATCTTATAATGTAATAGCATTGAAACATTTATGAGTGTTTCATGTTCCGTAGATGTCTGATTTATAATAATGTTAAGTAAGTAAGCAGAGCAGTGGTGGTCCAGTGGTAAAGGCCACGACTTACGAGTTGTAGGTCGTAGGTTCGAACCCAGACAGGCGCTTTACTTTGTGTAAATTATTTCATCACCACTGCTCTCAAAACGGTGAAGGAAAACATCGTGAGGAAACCGGCATGTCCTAGAACAAAAAAATCGAAGATACGTGGTGGATTACGGCCCACTCCCCTCTCACAGAGAGGAGGCCTGTGTCCCAGCAGTGGAAACATTATAGGCTGATTATGTATGTGTTATGTAAGTAAGTTATTTGTATATTAATAGTCTATGCCCACTGTTAAAGGAGTTTCTTCTGACAAAGGTGAAAAGCAGTAAAAAAATCTCAAGGGCAGTAACCATACCAAATTTTTGCTGTGTCCAACAGGGTCCATATTGATCTTTTACTTGTAATACCATCTATGTAATACATATGGAATGCAATAAAGAATTGAGTATTGAGTACAATCCTGTTTGGGCTGTCTTCAAAATCAACATCAAAAGTCATTTATTCAAATTAGGCTGAGAATCAGCACTTTTGAAATGTCAAAATTACATAGGACAGTCTCCTAAAAACGCCCGCCCATCACCACTTTTTAGTGCATTAGCTGGGAAGCAGAAAAAAAGCAAAACCTTCATTTTGGACACAACCAATGGAACAAATTGGACACGGTAGCTACCAAATTACTCAGTAACAGCAGTATAATTTTGTTATAAGTTGTAATGATACAACAGTACTTTCAAAAAGTCCAACATTTAATTGCTTATATTGAAAAACATTCTTTGAAATACCAATAAAAAGCATAAACATCCTCATTGCTAAACCACTTAAGTCAATAGCCCCTTGTAGGGCTACTGATACCACATTAAAACGTATGATTTGCATGTAGAATTCCTATCCTCAATTTGCTAGTATAAGACATAATTGCCCACTGACTGTGTGACATTGCAACAGATATTACTGCCTCAAACAAAGGACAATTAAGTAGGTAGGTTATTAACTTAGTAGTTGTCTATCTTCCTAATCTATGACTTTATACCTGAATGCGATTGAAAAATGTTGTTCTTAACAAAATAAAAACACCCACCACAAATGTGGCTATCATCTTATAAAACAAGATTTCTTTTCCCTATTTTCTTTAATAATGTCTTCCTAAAACATATTTGAATAGCAATTTACCAGCAAACAATAGCAACAAATTAGATGTTTTATAAAACAGTTAGATGCCTCCACTCTTAGAGAAACCAGTTTCCGTAGTGTATGCCCTTCACGGCTGATACACACGCTTGCTTGTGTGCGCGAGAGTCCTTAGACTGTGCATTGTGTGAATTATGGGCTCAATTAGGACGTAAGTAGTCTACGAGGCGATTTCGTACCCCCAAACGAGAGAAGACAACGCTACAATAAGATATAATGATGTGATGGACTCGGCTTCATATTGCCACAGCTGAATTTTGCCAAAAGACGGATACTTCACAGTCCACCACCACTGCCTTTACGAAGGCAAAAACCGACGCCGTTATGCAGTAGTTGGCAGTGGCGGTCGATTGCCAAATCCTTGCCAAAAAGCGATCCTGGAAACTGGCGTAGACTTCAATTGCATGCCTGTGCCAGAATAACAGATGCATCCCGCAGTTATTTGAATTAAAGACGCCCTCTAAGCTCTAACAGTAGGATTTGAATAAATTCTTGATAAATGCTCCTGGGAATTGTATATTGCGAATTATCTTCTATTACCTCATTGAATGATCTGGAGTGGAATCTACAGCTACACCCGATATAGTAAAGTGTCATTTTTGAACTAGGTAAGCAAGATTCAATGGAATACTAATAAACGCAATCGTGTCATATCATGTAAACACTTTTTTTTAGTCAATGATTCAGCACTAGCTGACGCATTTGATAAAAGAGCCCTTTTTACGCCTTTCTTGGCTCCGTATCTACGGAAAGAAATAAAGGGGTACTCAATTCTCGTATGGCGCACGTGCACCATAAAACGATGGTGTAAAGATTAGGTACACTAAAGTGCGCACTATAACTATATATTTATTTATAAACGATGGAAATAAAAATGTGTGACGTAAGTTCATTGAAGCATGGTGCACCATTCACAAGGGAAGGGGGATCTGCATTCTTACATAATCGAACATAATTGTTTTAATGGTCGTTACCTAACTGAATCTCATTAAATTTCGGCGATCCTGTCAGAGACCTCTTTCTTGTGTGCTTAATTCCGGCCTCAGCAAAGGTCCGTTTTCCGGCTCAATTAAGTCTACTTAACTCTTTTCGACATCCTCAATCAAGAGTTCGTTGGCTCTTTTACAGACAGTCCTTCCTGGGAGATTTATGCATTTTTTAAATACCTTCTATCTTTCGTTAAACCTTTTAGAAAGACTACAATACCATGACTAAAAACTAGAGCTGTTTAAAATCTCCTAGATACAGTAAAGGCAAATATCTTGTGCACGGTTGACGTCATCAAGTTAATGACTGGTAATTGAGAAGGCGAAGTACAGCGTCTAATATTCACTAACACGAAAACTGTAGGTTTTAGAGACAGTATACGTAAATGTTGATACAGTAACTAATATTGTCTCTTGAGTGATGAAAGATTTTGACTTAGCAAAAAGGAGAAGATAGAAGAGTTTCGTGGAGATTCCTTTGACGAAAGCATAGCGTAGAATAAAGATCTAAATAAAGGATTATTAGGACAAGAAGATTAAGACACAAAAACAGCAACTACTCCAAATAATCTATTACCGAAACAACGAATCGGGATTCTGATCCGGGGATTCTCAAATAATTTTTCTTCCTTCTTCGTCTAATAAAAAGCTTCCTAACCCAAGTTTGTGTTAGAATATCATCAGTTCATCACAGACGAGTCTAATATAGTCGTGAAGTACAGCATGCCCACAGCCAGTTAACAAGTTCACAGTCACCCTCGCTTCTATACGCAGCGCGTTCATTGTTGTTTGTTTGTGCCCAAGCGCCGATGAATGAAATCGGACACTCGCGCCGGCGCACGCACTCGGACATAATTGTCGGATTGTGAGGGCTGCCACCGTGGTACGTTTATTGGTGCTTTGTTATCAAGTACTTCGAAAACGGAGTAGAGTCCTCAACACGATTCTATGTAATTCTCGCGTATAAAAATAAAATCGTCTAACCCTAATGCGTTCCCATTTAACATTTCGTCACGGTTGTCATCAGAACATTTTTTATGTTTTCAACATTATAAATGATGTTGGCACCTAAATATGTTTGGAAGGGAAGTAAAAATTCTATGATTTTCAATGAGAATATATATTATTGAGAATGTTAAGTTAAAAAGGTCAGCGTGACCTCCTTTGAAGCTCGTTACAAAACTACAACATACGTAATTTTGTATCATTGCTAGAGATTTGTGCAAGCGCAAGAAGAATGGAGCGTACATTCGGTAAATAAATTTCCAGTAACCGACGTTAAAAGCTTGAAAGCGTTCAATAGACATCGATTCGTCGTTAAATTTGTGTGGATGGTCTTTGTAGTCGTGCGGTTGTAAAATGTTGCACACACATACTAATTATCGCTTGAGACCAATCGGGTTTATGGCCTGAGGTAGTCGACGTACCCGAGTTCTGATACCTTGACGAGGTATTGGAAACTGTTTGAGCACGGAATTGTATGATTACTAGTTACATACGTACACGCCTGAGTTGCCCAAGGGTGTTTTATCATACGTAGTGTTGACGGTTTCAAATATCAGTACTTGCCACTTGACTTGAAAAGCTGGTTATGTCCCATTAAACTGTGCATAACTTAATCTGTTCCACACCTAATTATTCGCCATCTGAACTGGCAGTCGAAAATTGGTTATTATAACGGTAGAGGAAGACCAGAGAATTGATGGTGTAAAAGATGCCTAGAATCTGGGTTTGGAACCGGTACCAAAAGTACAGGTTCTACATCGTTACTTAGCGGTTCTTGGAGATTCGGTAACTGAGTACCAGTTCCAGACGGGTGCCGGTACCAAACTCAGATACCCGGCGCGTACGACAAATCCCATGTGTACGAGGAACTTCGTGCTGTTAGCAACCTTGGAAGTTATTTTTCTTATGCCTATTAACTATACTTTTTAGTTAATATCTGTTTTCTCACTCTTACTTACATAAATATTTGTTTAGTACCGGTACAGTACCGATACTCATTAGAAATACTTACCAATAGTCAGGTACGACTCTTGTACCGGTATGACACCAAAGCCAATGGTACCGCATCCCAAAAATACCGATATTTCAAGCCCTGCCTATGGGGATTACTACTGAGATAACGACTAATAGAGATGTGTATGAAAGAAACAGACATGCTGCTCCGGTCCCGAATAAATTGGGAGAAGGACAGGAGGACGATTAACTCAATCAACTCAGCCTATCGCAGGCCACTGCTGGACATAGGCCTCTCCCAGGCGGCGCCACAACACCCCATCCTCCGCATCCAGTCTGTCCCAGCCACCTTCTTTAGGTCGTTGTTCTATCTAGCTGGGGGCGTCACGCACCACGCACGAACTCGATCACCACGATGAACTCAATCAGATCTATCCACCTGGAACCGGTCTTGCGCCTATCAGGAATTTAGATATAAGTATTTTGATTAACGAATTCGTATCAGAGGACCATCAGAAAGGGCTCAATGATGTCGCGAAGTCGTTAACCTTTTTATATAACATGGCTGACGTAATTTTTTGTCGTCCATACAGGTCGTTAGCCTCGCTGAATTATTGCAAAAAATACAAGGCGATACATAACTTATTTTAAATCATGAAGTTCCGTTATAGAGAGTTCTGGATCAACATCCAGCGCAACGGCTTCCGCGGAATCCATAGTTTTGAGTTATAAACAGATTTTTCATAGAAATTCTCCGAGACAGCTGTAATTCCGCTTTGCAATATTTCTGCATACTTTGTTAGGTTTACATCCATCAAATGATTTTTGTAAACATTTTGATTTTAGAAATGCTATGCAAGTTATCATTTTAAAGTGTGATGTTTTTTCAAGTTTTTTTTTTTGTTTGGGCTGTCGAGCAAAAATACTTTGCTTACGTCATAGGGTCGACGGTGTTAGATTTTAGTGCTAACTGAAGATTCCTTCACACAAATCACACAAAAACCGGCCAAGTGCGAGTCGGACTCGCCCATGAAGGGTTCCGTAGCAGCAAGTAACATAATATAAAAGTTCTTGTAGGTCGTTGTAACTTTGTGAAAGGTAAATTGCGGTTTTCGATTTATGACGTATTAAAAAAAAACTACTTACTAGATCTCGTTCAAACCAATTTTCGCTGGAATTTTACATGGTAATGTACATTATATATATTTTTTTTAATTTTATCATTCTCTTATTTTAGAAGTTAGAGGGGGGGGGACACACATTTTACCACTTTGGAAGTGTCTCCTGCGCAAACTATTCAGTTCAGAAAAAAATGATATTAGAAACTTCAATATCATTTTTGAAGACCTATCCATAGATACCCCACACGTACAGGTTTGATGAAAAAAAAATTTTGGAGTTTCAGTTGTAAGTATGGGGAACCCCAAAATTTATTGTTTTTTTTTCTATTTTTGTGTAAAAATCATACTGCGGTTCACAGAATACATCTACTTACCAAGTTTCAACAGTACCTATAGTTCTTATAGTTTCGGAAAAAAGTGGCTGTGACATACGGACGGACGGACAGACAGACAGACAGACAGACATGACGAATCCATAAGGGTTCCGTTTTTTGCCATTTGGCTACGGAACCCTAACACGCTGTCTCGGTGGTCTAGTGGTCGCAAGCGTTACTGTTGAGCATGAGGTCCTGGATTAACATATATAGGTTACTTTTTATCCTGATATTCCCACGGGATCGACACGTATGCGGGTGAAACCGCAGGGCGCAGCTAGTGAGAATATAAGTTTATCAATTACTGTTCCATAGATTTTGCAAAAGTAATTAGCGAATGCCTTGCCAATTACATGTTAGGTTATGATCGTGTTATTTGTAAACAGCCTTATTTCTGCCTATTAAAGTTCGGCTATAGAAAAAAAAAACCGAGTGTGCTTATGACCACACGACTGAAGTGAAACTTCAAACGTATTTGGCTATGAGAGGAAGAGAGAAAGAAAATGGGCGCACTGCTTTCTCTTGCTTATATCCCCCACTCAACTCCCGTTCGCCTCGCCCGATCACACTTTTCGTAACGCTTACGTCACGCGTTCGCCAGCTTACTCCCCAAGTCAAGCGTTCGTAAAGAAGTTTTACTTCAATTACATTTATTTTCGTTGGATCCCACTTTTGAATCCTATTTTTTATGTATTAACGATGGATACCGTTTGCTATTTCCGTTGAATCCCATGTTATAACAACATGTACATTTCAGAAGAAAAGTGATTTACCTTTATCAAACACTAGCTTCTGCCCGCGACTTCGTTCGCGTGGAAGTCGTAAGACACCACAATATAGTAAAGTAACAGCCGCTTTCCCAAACTGCATTGCTGTACATTATTTTAGTTCTGTTTAATTACAGTATATTGTTTCGGGTGTTTGTTATTGTTACATCATGAAAACAAGCCCTATGAACTCGACTACTGTTGACTCTGAACACGAAACAAATTGTAAACACTTGTCGCGTGTTTAAAATAGTTTTCGTTTTAAACCAAGAAAGAAATGCCGAACATTTCTTTAACGCTGTAAGCATCATATCATCATCCATACTGACATTATAAATGCGAAAGTGTCTCTGTCTGTTGCCTCTTCACGCTTAAGGCCAGGTATTCCCAATTTTACATCACTTTGATTTAACAATAAACAAAGAAATCGTGATTTTTTAAATCGAAAAAAAAACTTGTTCTAGTTTACTTTATGTATTTTGACAATTTGTGGTTCAAAACACGATATCGAAAACTTCACTCGATCAAAAAAAAATCCGAAAAACAGGCTTAATCGATATTTTTTTTATGTTTTTCTTGTTTTACTCATAGTTTATAAATGTTTTACTACTAAAAAATCATATCTAAAAAAAGGCAATAACGTAGAGAAAAGTAATTTGTGGTTGCATTTTACAAAATAGCTTAATTCTTTTAATAATAAATTATTATATAACACAGCGGCTCGCGTTCGTCAATATCCAGCTTTATACTTGAACCGCTCTGCCGCCCGGCCCCCGACAGGACCCCGATTCAGTATTTGTCAGTACCGCTTCGGCTATCAGACGGGGAACCCGTGTCACTTTGCTTGCGCTCAAAAGACCCGATTGACAACGTTTTATGTTCTGAAGAAATTATGTAATAAAGTAAAATGAAATATAGATGTAAAATATAAGGCCTCGTATTTTTATTTTTTCCAAATTTTGTAGTTTTCATTCATAAAATAATTTTTGAAATGGTTTAAAATCGTAATCTCATGTCAATGTCAAAACATTGTCAGAAATTTAGGGAGGTAAACGTACCTATTTTAGACAGTTCCCAATGTGTAATGGTGTTTTCAATATATTCAGCAAAACTATTTTTATAAATATTTTATCTATTTATTGATACAGGGTGTAAAAAGACTTATAGCCGTCGTACATCAAACTAAGTAACATTGCACAAAAGATCTGTGACAAAAGTAATTGCTGGAAATCGACTTTAATTTTTGGTGTGAAATTTTGCTGTATGCGCACTACCACAAACAGCAAATTTTGCACCCGCATGTAACTGTACAGGGGTCCTGGAGGTATTTAAAGTTGTGTTATAATATCAAAACTTGTTTTCGTAAAAAATATCGTTTATGCTCACTAGTTCCTTCGCGTAGTTCCTTTGAAGGAACTACTGAGAATTTTTGGATCAGTAGTTCCTTTGCAAAAGCTGAAGGAACTACTGAGACTAGATATTTCCTTTAGCAGTTCCTTTGAAGGAACTACTGAGAACTTTTTGATCAGTAGTCCCTTTGCAAAAGCTGAAGGAACTACTGAGACTAAATAGTTCCTTTGAAGGAAATAAACATATATAATGTTTTCATTAAAAATTAAAAATTTAAAAAACCCCCGACTCAAACAAAAACCTCTAAAAAGTAAAATAATAATATATATTTAAGCCCTTTAAGTTTAATATAAGTTGCACGAAATATTTTGATCCAAGCGTCCTCACGTCGGGGGACGGCTAATGAAAATTGGAAGTTAACAGCAGTTATGTTTCTACTAGATGTGGGCGCCGCCTTAAAAATTCTCGGCGGCGCGGCGGCGCGCTGACCAATTTCAATCGGCGGCGGCGTAGCGCCGGCGGCGTAGCGCCGGCGGCGTAGTTTTCTACTACCTCACAACTAAAACTCGCAATCTACTCCCTATGTTCTTTAAGCCGGCCGTATCGTTTTAGGCGGAAGACAGGAAAATGTCAGTCCTATACAGTACAGTAAATACCTTGTCCAGATCAGGTCATCAGGTGCAAAAAAAAAACAGTTTTCCAAAGGGACACTTTAATAGCCTAGTAAACAATTTTTTAATATAAACACAGATAATAATAATTATAAATTATGTAAGATTGATAATCAATCTTACATCTTACATATTTTATAATTATCATGAATAAATATGATTTTAATACCCCGAATCGAGCTCAAGCGAGATCTTTTGGCCGTAACTGTTAGCCCAGCTACCGAGAATACCCTCTTACTCGGAGTGCTAGTGGCAGGTATACAGAGTAAAGCTCTAGCAAGAGCAGCAAGATGACTTGCTGCTCTTGCTAGAGCCTTACTCTATAAAAAAGAAGCATTTCCTGATGGAAATGCTTCTTTTTTATTATTCCAATAGGATAGTAAATCACCATTTTATGGTTCTGTAGGATCAGCACCAGCAATGTAACGCCAACATTCTTGCTCTATTGGATCACCTTGAATGCCTTGGTATGAACTCTTACTATGTTTCCTTGACAGTTTGTGCAATAATGATGTGTCAATTACATTGCTGGTGCTTGTACTTGCTGCGTTTTCGGCTAAAGCTTCTGGCTCGTTATTAATATTAATGATTTCCCTGATGTACGAGGAAAGGAATGACGTTCTGGTCATATTCCGGTTTTCAAGATATAAATCTATTTCTGACAGACTCATGACACACACACACACACACAGAGATACGTCAAACTTATAACACCCCGTCGTTTTTGCGTCGGGGGTTAAAAACAACTTATTTTAAAATTCGTTCTATTCCAAACCTCCGTTAAAGCCAAACAACCCAACTTTATAATTGACATCAGTCATTCCGATGACGTATTATTATGCGTTATAACCATTGCGTGCTCTTGACAGTGCTGGGTTGCCAGCTGTTTTAGAACCCAATGGCTCGCGACGATTGGAAAAGACCAGACAGATTGACCATTATGCCTTAGAAGTTAGGTCGGCCTTTGGTGTGTGATGCAACATGTATCGACTACCTTGCGCCACCCCATCTTCCTATTACGGTTGGCTGTGCTAGTGCGATTACTGCGGGTGCAGAAAACCTCAAACAGCGCAAATAGATACTCTAATCTTATTCCGACTTATATGTACCAGCCGTTTGGGGCTGATACACTAGGGCCATAAGGTCCGAGTGCCTACTTAATTTTTCGAGAAATCGCCAAGCGATTGGTCGACTCTTCACGTGACCAGAGGACTAGCCTATTTTTTGGCCAAAGATTCAGCAAAAAGAAAGTAATTTTAAGGCTTTGTCATGGCAAAGGATTTTATTACTAATCAAGTTATTTTGAATCTTATTTCAATGAGTTTAGAATTCATGTTACTTTATTTCGATACCACGATGCCGGGAAATGACGCGACGTGCCGCGGGACGCTGCGGCATGACGCAACGCGCCAGGGATGCTGCGGCATGACGTGTCATGCCGTTTCATTCCACGTAATGCCGCGGCGCGCCATTGCATCCCGCGGGACGTGTGGGTCACGTTGTGTCGAGGAATTATGATTGCTAAGCTAGTTGAAATAAGATTGAAACTTGTGCTGCGGTCATTTCGGTTAATGGGACGCAGTCCGGTCTGTGCGGGCTTTTAGCAGGATGCCACGGAACGCCGCGGGATGCCGCAGCACAACCTGCCGTGGCACGCTGTCAGTGAGCTGAGCGCCGGCTCTATTTGGCTGTCGATGTCTTATGGTGACAAATATATGGCGATAGAGCAATGGTCTTTGGTCGGTCATAGAACACTAATGAAGTAGGTACTTATATTGCGGATTTCGATGTAAACTATATTTGCTATGCGAATGATGAGTGTCTCATGTTTGTTTTGTTATACCTACTTATTATTTACCTGCCCATTTAAAAGAATTTTATATATACTGTACATAAAATGTGAATGTAATAAATTAATGTTAAGTTTAATCATTTTATTTCTTGACATCCTTCCAACAATAGTTCAGTTCACCCTAACTGAATCAGTATGTCAGTGCGAGTGGGATAGAATGATACATAGCGCGGGGAAGTGGGGACAAAATCTGAATTTTATCTGAACTATTACCAGCCCTTAAACCGCTGAACCGATTTAGATGAAATTTGGTATAATAGAGATAGTTTGAGTCCCGGGAAAGGACATCAGATAGTTTTTATCCCTGAAATCATCTTTTAAGGGGTGGAAGTTTGTATGGGGAATGAATAATCGCTGAACCGATTTAGATGGGTATGGAGATAGTTTGAGTTGTGGGGAAGGATATAGAATAAATTTTATCCCCGAAATTATCCCTTAAGGGTGTAAAAAGGGGGGTGGAAATTTGTAAAGGGAATCAATAAAAAGGACTATAAGACTTTTATCGCACCACAAGAAAGACTGAAGCTGTGGCGAGACAGTGCTT
Source organism: Amphipoea oculea (assembly GCA_945859645.1). Lineage (NCBI taxonomy): Eukaryota > Metazoa > Arthropoda > Insecta > Lepidoptera > Noctuidae > Amphipoea > Amphipoea oculea. Next base: position 1,419,861 of record OX243886.1, on the reverse strand, counting down.
CCTTACCCAAACCGCCGCTGATTACCTCCCACCTGGACATGAGTTACCTTGGGTAACCTGGAAGTCTTTAAACAGACTCCGGACCCAGGTTGGCCGAAGCAAGGAAAACCTGTTCAGGTGGAGATTTATAGACGACTCCGCCTTGGAGTGTAAATGTGGTGCTGTTCCACAAACGATGGGACACTTAATATCGTGCCCTGCGTGTCCTGCCAGCTGCACGTTACAGGAACTGATGGACGCTAGTGGCCGAATACTGGGCCAAGTACATTAAGATTGCTATCGACACGCTAAGAAGAAGATCGCGGGTGAAACCGCGGGGCACAGCTAGTTATACTATAATGATATTAGCCAATAGGTAGAGGTAGTAACGAATCGTAAACAAATGTGACTCTTGATGCACAAACCGGTCCCGATGAGCTAAGCACCAAGATTCAATTCTGACGCAAGGAGGCGTATGATACTCTGATGTATTGCCAAAGCCGACCTTCGGCTGTGTTGTCGCATCTATCATGTTTTTTATGAGTTTTATCAGAAAATATTATAGTTTTTGTACTAGCTGCGCCCCGCGGTGTTAGCCGCGGTTTGGTTTGGTTTTGTGGGATAAAAAGTAGCCTATGTATTAATCCAGGGTGTCAGCTACCTCCATACAAAATTTTATCAAAATTGGTCCAGCCGTTTGTGCGTGAAGAAGTAAACAAACATATAATAGACACACAAACTTTCGCCTTTATAATTTTAGTGTGATTGAATAAATAAAGAAATGATCTTGAATTGCTGTTTTCGGTTAGTGGAGATCTTGAATTGGCAATGACGCTGCCGTTTTGGAATTAGTGTAGTTTTTGTTGTTCAACGGTAGGCGTATGAAATCTGTTCCGTTTAATTGATGAAGATTGTTTCCCCTTTCACTTTTTTGAGTTTATGTCTTTTTGTATACGGCTGGTTGTTACAACAGACATCTTCCAGTATCCCTTCTATTCTGAAGAAAGAAGGATTGGGTAGAGTAAAGGTGTAACCTAATAGTGTATCCACATTTCGCCAGTTATGTTTAAGGCCCATGTAAAAGGGGGGCGAGTCTATTGCCATCAACCGGCCACAAATTCAGACTCCTGGCTGCTACTGGGAAATTGCAGATGGAAAACCCAGTGACACTGCGCGACTCGGGAATCGAACCCAGGATCTATGCTCAGCAGTAGCGCTTACGACCACTAGACCAAGGAGGCAGTCGCTTCCCTTCCCGGTCCCTCCTGCAATCATCATTCTCCTCCCCCTTATCCAATTTATTTGTAGTCGCCGTTCGCAGTCGTCATCTCGGTAGTCCTCCCTTCTACAATGCCTAGAAAATAAAAACCGGCCAAGTGCGAGTCGAACTCGCGCATCTAGGGTTCAGTACAAACCTGTTTAAAATATTTTTATAATATGATGTAACTAAAAATTTACGGTATTCGCAATTTTTCCTTTATCTGTGCTATGAGAGGTTGCTTCGTACCTTTCAAGATTCTGAGTTCACGGGAAGTACCCTGTAGGTTTTGATTCGCTTGCGAATGTCGAAAATTTGCGGCATAAACGGCTGTATCTTTTGATTGCGTTGGCTTAGAAGTTTGATTTTTTCACAGCTCCAAGGGACAGTAGACCTGAGTATTTGATATAAATTAGCTTGATAACTCCACGCGTTCCTGATAAAAAGGGTCTTGACAGACAGACAGACGGACGGACGGACGGACAACAAAGTGATCCTATAAGGGTTCCGTTTTTTTCCTTTCGAGGTACGAAACCTTAAAAATTGATTACTTAGAGGGTTTAAATTTTTATAGTTTCATCTCTTTAATCGCTAACGAAGATCTATAATCAACGTTGTGATATATTTAAACAGCGGGGCAATTGCGTAACTCATTATCAATTGGAATCGGTTTCATTTTGACAGTTCAACAACATTCATTGCGTTATTTACGTGTTGAGCAGACAAACTTTTCGAACTTATAAAGCAATGGATTAGCAATTTGCTTCAAAATGATTCAGATTCCAACTGATAGAGTATTACGCAATTAGGGTGCTGGTTTGCTGCTACTACTCACACTTCTCAAAGTGCTATACGCAGCTGTCGCAAAAATCCAAAAATGAAAAGGAAACAGGTGCTCATTGCTCTCGTCCGGGACTTTAACCACATACCTACGTCCAAAATCATTAGAATCATCACGCCATCGAGCGTGCTGCAGTTTCCATGAAAAACACACAGTTAATTACAACTCTCGCCTCTCCAATTAGGTTAGTTAAAACCTGCAAAGGCAGCTCGCTTGCAAATTTTAATAATGTATCTGTTAAGGTCAACTTAATTGACACACATACCGAGAACCGTCCGAAAGCGATGCGTTTGTCTTTTTAGGGTTCCGTAGCCAAATGGCAAAAAACGGAACCCTTATGGATTCGTCATGTCTGTCTGTCCGTCCGTCCGTACGTCACAGCCACTTTTTTCCGAAACTATAAGAACTATACTGTTGAAACTTGGTAAGTAGATGTATTCTGTGAACCGCAGTAAGATTTTCACACAAAAATAGAAAAAAAAAACAATAAATTTTGGGGTTCCCCATACTTACAACTGAAACTCCAAAAATTTTTTTTCATCAAACCTGTACGTGTGGGGTATCTATGGATAGGTCTTCAAAAATGATATTGAGGTTTCTAATATCATTTTTTTCTGAACTGAATAGTTCGCGCGAGAGACACTTCCAAAGTGGTAAAATGTGTGTCGTCCCCCCCCTCTAACTTCTAAAATAAGAGAATGATAAAATTAAAAAAATATATATAAGGTACATTACCATGTAAACTTCCACCGAAAATTGGTTTGAACGAGATCTAGTAAGTAGTTTTTTTTAATACGTCATAAATCGAAAACCGCAATTTACCTTTCACAAAGTTACAACGAACTACAAGAACTTTTATATTATGTTACTTGCTGCTACGGAACCCTTCATGGGCGAGTCCGACTCGCACTTGGCCGGTTTTTTAACATGTTTTTTGTCGATTCGGGTCGATGCTTTCCGAAATTATAGGGGTACGAGATGGTTGCGTTTTATTAATGGGCTTCTTTCTCTACCTGCCAATTTGCGTACGGGTTTTTGGGAACGGGGCTTGTGCTTGTCTGCGATGTTGTGATCTCTTGGATAGTTCTTTTGGGCTTTGAACTTTTGTTCCACGTGTTCTATTTTTGAAGTGAAACTTCTTTGCGCACGCTTGACTTGGGGAGTACGCTGGCGAACGCGTGACGTAAGCGTTACGAAAAGTGTGATCGGGCGAGGCGAACGGGAGCAGAGTTGGGGATATAAGCAAGAGAAAGCAGTGCGCGCGCACGTTTTTCCTTTCTCTCTTCCTCTCATAGCCAAATAAATTCCGTATATCTAAGCACAATGCTGGTCTATTGTCTGTATCACAGTGTAGGAGCAGGAGAGAGCAGTGCGCGCGCACATTTTCTTTCTCTCTGTCTCGAAGTTTCACTTCAGTCGTGTGGTCATAAGCACACTCGGTTTTTTTACCATCATCATAATCCTCTTGCCTCTATCCCAATGTCATTGGGGGTCGGCGCCAAATGCTTTTTTCTTCCATACTTCTCTGTTAGTCGTCATCTCGGTAGTCACCTTCTTTCTAACCATATCATCTTAGACAGTCTATCCACCGTCTCTTTGGTCTTCCCCTATAATTTATCATCCTTCTCTAATATTACTTTCTATTGTTGTTTGTCAGATACAGCTGGAGGGGCTCGTGGCTCAATAAGAACAGACGCATGGTTCGGTCTTCAAAGTTAAGCAACGCTTTCCGAGGTCGGTCCGTGGATGGATGACCATCCATTATATTATACCGAACCGAGACCCCTCCATGCCTCGAAAGGCACGTTAAGTCGTTGGTCCTGACTGTTATTTGTAGATCTTTGACCGTCCTTAGGGGTCGTCAGAAGCCCGAAAGTCTGACAATCAGTCGTTCAAAGGGGTATCTTGTTACCCAGTAACTGGGTTGTGATTTTGTGAGGTCAGATAAGCAGTCGCTCCATGAAAAATACTGGTATGCAGCTGCATCCCCAACATAGTTGGGAAAAGGCTAGGCAGATGATGACGATGTTGTTTGTCAGATTAGAGAATCTGTTCATAAATCAGTTTATAAATGAAGTAAAGAATACGAGAGAGCTCGTATTCTTTACTTCATTTATAAACTGCCTGACCGCCACAATATCTTACGTTCATAATAATAATCTTATAGAATAAATAAATAGCGAAAACAATTAGCTACTGCAGCTCTGTAGTAATAGACTTGAGGAAAATCTTTGATTACGAGAAATTTTTTATAAAAACAAAGACGATGACATGTGTGTTGGTATTGGTACAATACGGGATTGTTACTTCTTGTGCGTGTGGATGCTTTTGTGTTGTGCTATTACTAGAGATGCTCTATGCTTTTGAGCAAAACAGCACTTTTGCTCAAAAGCATAGAACATCACACTAATATTATAAAGGCGAAAGTTTGTGGGTGTGTGTGTGTGTGTGTTTATATGTTTGTTACTTCTTCACGCCTAAACCACTGAACCGATTTAGATGAAATTTGGTATAGAGATAGTTTGAGTCCCGGAAAAGGACATAGGATAGTTTTTATCCCGATATTCCCACGGGATCGTCATTTACGCGGGTAAAACCGTGGGGCGCAGCTAGTCTCTTCATAATATTGCCGTCCTTTACCGATTTACTTTAGAATTTTTCTGAGGAGACTACTAATATTTTTCTCTTCGTAACCTTAGTTAAGACTAATTCTGTCCGCGGCTTCGCCCGCGTTAAATTTCGGCCCCCGGCGCATCACGTCGTGTCCCATCGCTCGGCCGTGCTACTACTTCGTTTTCCCTTAGCGTTCTTTTTGACTTGTTTTGCTTTTGCTCGGCTCCTAAGGGTCGTAGCGTGATATTAAATAGCCTATAATCTACCTGAAGAATTGGGCACTCAAATGCAAAAAGAATTTTTGGATTATTCCACTTTGCCCCACCGGCCTCCCCACTGGTGGGGCAAAGTGGAATGTCAAAAATTTTGCAGTGGAATCTGCCCCACTAAATCGAAATAGTGGGGCAGATTCCACTGCTTTTAAATCCTGTTGGATTCTGCCCCACTAGGGTTGGCGCCTTAGAATAAACGTACAAACATTTTATTTTCGCAAGTTTTCTATTTCCTAGTTGTTTCTGGAAGGATAAGGGATGTAAATCGCAGATTAATTACACGATTTGTTACAAGCATTTGTTACGTGCAGCATTGGAGTAAGAATGACCAAACCGTAATTTACCTACACAATAGACGTGCATTTGGCCATTTGCATTTCTTATCAGTATAGTTCATTTTGAGACCCACTCTTTCGGAGCCTCTACTGAGGTCATCGAGCATTGTGCTGAGGTGCTCCATAGTCTCAGCCATGACTACAATATCATCGCAAACCGAAGGTGAGTTATACAGGTACCTACTCGCCATTGATGCTAATGCCAGCCCCTTTTAAGTTCAGAACCTTGAAGACATCCTCCAGTGCAGCAGTGAACAGTTTGGGAGAGATAACGTCTCCCTGTCTCACACCTCTCTGCAGAAGGATAGGTTTCGAGGTCTGATCCAGGAGTCGGACTGACATAGTGGCGTTTTCGTACAGAAACCTCGATGCAGCATCCACTGCCGCGAATTATTTCCAGCATTCCGTTTCAATTGGATTCGTAACAGCATCTATACTAAGACGTGGCAGAATGTTTTTTGGACAATTGAAGCAATAACTGAGGTTCTGATCGACTTTCACTCTTGGGAATAATGGGAATCGCGACAAATATGACACTCTGGTTTGGCCAATGGTTTCTAGGTAAATATCAATTTCATGTAGGTAGCCCCTGAAACCTAGGATCAAGCGAAGCAGCTGACACAATCATGTTGTGATAAATGTTATTAGGCGTTTACTAGCCAGTGAAATAAACTTAAAATGAAACGCCGATTTCACGCCGGCCCCGTAACCGGCGGCGGCGTGCTTCAGAACCACCGGCGGCGGCGCGCGGCGGCGTAACGGCGTGGCGGCGAGGCGCACACGCCTATATTGTACCTACATAATGCAAACTTCTTATATTGAATTTAATCTTAATTAGTCTAATCTGTTTTCCATAGCAACGAAAATAATATAGTTGTAAAAATCTTTGACACAATAAAATACGATTGTATTGTAGAAATATTTCCTAAAAAAAAAAGATGATTAATGTGTGATTTTGAATAGTTAAATAGTTAGAATAAATAGCATTACGTTTTCTATTTACGGGGACGAATCGTACAAAGTAGTTTAGTGGCTGTTTGTATATAGTTAAGTTGTTTCTTATTTATAAGTTAATCATAAGGCTTTATTATGCCATACCAAAGGATTATTCCACTTTGCCCCACCAGCCGCCCCACTGGTGGGGCAAAGTGGAATGTCAAAAATTTTGCAGTGGAATCTGCCCCACTAAATCGAAATAGTGGGGCAGATTCCACTGCTTTAAAATCCTGTTGGATTCTGCCCCACTAGGGTTGGCGCCTTAGAATAAACGTACAAACTTTTTATTTTTATTAATAAAATATAAGTATGTACACTAAACTTTTAAAATCAAAGATATTATAAGATTTTAAATTAAATTAATTTTTTAAATTAAATTAAACATTGTTTATTAATGACAACTAGATTTGTTTTTACTGCTTTATTTAAGCTTAAAATCACAAACTGAGTACGATTCGTCCCCGTAAATAGAAAACGAAATGCTATTTATTCTAACTATTTAACTATTCAAAATCACACATTAATCATCATTTTTTTTTCTTAGGAAATCTTTCTACAATACAACCGTATTTTATTGTGTCAAAGATTTTTACAACTATATTATTTTCGTTGCTATGGAAAACAGATTAGACTAATTAAGAGTAAATTCAATATAAGAAGTTTGCATTATGTAGGTACAATCTAGGCGTGTGCGCCTCGCCGCCGAGCGCCGCCGCCGGTGGTTCTGAAGCACGCTGCCGCCGCGCGCCGCCGGTTACGGGGCCGGCGTGAAATCGGCGTTTCTTTTTAAGTTTATTTCACTGGCTAGCAAACGCCTAATAACATTTATCACAACATGATTGTGTCAGCTGCTTCGCTTGATCCTATGTTTCAGGGACTACCTACATAAAATTGATATTTAGCTAGAAACTATTGGCCAAACCAGTGTCATATTTGTCGCGATTCCCATTATTCCCAAGAATGAAAGTCGATCAGAACCTCAGTTATTGCTTCAATAGTTCAAAAAACATTCTTCCACGTCTTAGTATAGATGCTGTTACGAATCCAATTGAAACGGAATGTTGGAAATACTTCGCGGCAGTGGATGCTGCATCGAGGTTTCTGTACGAAAACGCCACTATGTCAGTCCGACTCCTGGATCAGACCTCGAAACCTATCCTTCTGCAGAGAGGTGTGAGACAGGGAGACGTTATCTCTACCAAACTGTTCACTGCTGCACTGGAGGATGTCTTCAAGGTTCTGAACTTAAAAGGGGCTGGCATTAGCATCAATGGCGAGTACCTGTATAACTCACCTTCGGTTTGCGACGATATTGTAGTCATGGCTGAGACTATGGAGCACCTCAGTACAATGCTCGATGACCTCAGTAGAGCCTCCGAAAGAGTGGGTCTCAAAATGAACTATACTGATAAGAAATGCAAATGGCCAAATGCACGTCTATTGTGTAGGTAAATGACGGTTTGGTCATTTTACTCCAATGCTGCATGTAACAAATGCTTGTAACAAATCGTGTAATTAATCTGCGATTTACATCCCTTATCCTTCCAGAAACAACTAGGAAATACAAAATTTGCGAAAATAAAATGTTTGTACGTTTATTCTAAGGCGCCAACCCTAGTGGGGCAGAATCCAACAGGATTTTAAAGCAGTGGAATCTGCCCCACTATTTCGATTTAGTGGGGCAGATTCCACTGCAAAATTTTTGACATTCCACTTTGCCCCACCAGTGGGGCGGCCGGTGGGGCAAAGTGGAATAATCCCATACCAAATGATAATTAATGTATGATTTTGAATAGTTAAATAAATAGCATTTCGTTTTCTATTAACGGGGAAGAATCGTACTCAGTTTGTGATTTTAAGCTTAAATAAAGTAGTAAAAACAAATCTAGTTGCCATTAATAAACAAATATTTAATTTAATTTAAAAAATTAATTTAATTTAAAATCGCATAATAAGTTTAGTGTACATAGTTATATTTTAACAATAAAAAATTGCGAAAATAATATGTTTGTACGTTTATTCTAAGGCGCCAACCCTAGTGGGGCAGAATCCAACAGGATTTTAAAGCAGTGGAATCTGCCCCACTATTTCGATTTAGTGGGGCAGATTCCACTGCAAAATTTTTGACATTCCACTTTGCCCCACCAGTGGGGCGGCCGGTGGGGCAAAGTGGAATAATCCGAATTTTTCATATCCGAGTGGTAGTTCCGGAGATTACGCCCTACATACAAACAAACAAATTTTACCTCTGTTTATAAAAGAAAGAAAGAAAATACATTTATAATATTAGTATAGATAAAGAGAAATGCAAGATGGAGAGCGGAGGAAGAAGGCAACAAGAGAAGACACGATATTATCAGACAGTATAAATGTCCAAAGAGTTCGATCATGCAACACGATAAAGTGTAATAAAACTAGAATATTTGCAAGAAAATACCATAGCTAACGGCTGACAACAATAAAAGCGCATTCAACAATTCAACTTCATGTTTGATTCTGTAATTCGCTAAGCAGATACGACCAATATTTGGCGTGTCGGCATCTAGGAGTCATGTTTATTTATACCGTATTTGGCACAAAGATTGCAATACCTGGTACTGACAGGTTGATATGCCGCCTACGTGCACTATTAATTAACCAGTTCCCTTCAGCTGGCTCCGGCAATTTGCACTAAGCGATAACTATGATATCCTCCATGTTTTCCTTCGTTATTGGCGAGATATGGTCGTTGATATCCTAGAAAATATGAATGTTACTGGACTGAATCAAATTCAAGTTGTTCATGTGGATAACCAGATCGTAGCAGTACTTGGTACATTTATTTATTTTATTTTTAGCTTTTCTTGTTCCACTGCAGGGCAAAGGCCTCCCTTTCTCCTTTGCAGTCCTCTCTGTCTTGAACTGGTATGGACCAATCCTGTCTGTAGACGCCAAGCTCGTCCCGCCATCTTCTTCTGGGTCTGCCTCGATGTCGCCGGCCGTTTTCTGGGACCCACATGTGGTAGATTGGTGCATTAGAAAAAAAGGTGGGTGGAGGGGTCTGTCAGACTCTAACTGACTAAAACCACACGGTGTCCTGCTGCTACCCTTTGCCGGGGTGCTGGAGTGCTTGCGCATTTCGTAACGCTCCCCCGGACAGGAAAAACAAAGAAAATATCTCCGAAAAATAACGAGTTAATCCAATGTCCTTCCCAAATCCCGGCGGAACGAAATCTTTGACGTATACAATAATTTGGAGTTAGACCATGTACGTTAATGTCTATGTTTTTGTCTCAAAACGCTCATAAAAGTAGCTACAGTCCTTTGCTTAAATAATAAACCTTAACGACAGTGATTTATTATCCATAACTCCTTGAAAACTAATCGAAATCAGTGTCGTCCGTTCAAATATCTAGGTCCAAGGTCTTTCAGCAGACGTAAGTTATTTATCAAGACCGTTCTCGATAGCTAGCCAGACTAACTTAAATCATTTTGTGCATTCATCGCGGTTTTAATGACTGAAAGGTTAGTTATTGAAGGTTGACCGTAGGCTTTGAGTTTGCTCCATTTGTGTTATACTCAGCCTATCGCAGTCCAACGTTGGACATAGGCTTCTCCCAGGCTGCGCCGCCACCCTGTCCTTTGGCCTCCGCATCCAGTCTGTCCCAGGAACCTTCTTAAGGTTGTCGGTCCATCTAGCTGGGGCGCGTCGCACGCTACGCTTGCAAATACGTGGTCATCACTCCAGGATTCGTCTGCTCCACCATGTTATGTTAATAGGAGACAAAAAGTATGCAGGATGGTATAAGTATGTCTGGGTCTTGTTGGATAGATTTGTTGGTTGATTTTGCCTTGACTTTCGTTTACAGTCCGGCCGTCGAGAGAATTCGTTCCTGACGCCTCTCAGTGCGATAATTCTAGTAGCTAATAATGATCAAATTCGCAAAGTATTCGTTTGTATGAAACTGACGGGTGTCAAGAACACATTCTCTCGACCGGCCGGACTGTAAAGTGTAGGTTTTTGAGCAAGTTGCTTTTTTCAATTTGGAATTTGTTTTTTAGGGTAAGGAAGTAGGTAGAATATTTTTGTAGCTATTATAATTACTTAATTAAGTATGTTTCCTTGTATCTCTTACATATTAAGCGCTTTAAGATTGGTCCTAATTGTTGGAGTATAGCAAAAACAAATCGATCCTACTTCAACACTATCGTCTTTCTCTTTCCGACTCATAAATGTTATTTTTTACTGTCCGAGCCCTCCCTTACCACTGGACTGAAATCCTTACTTTCTCATAGTGATTGTACTACTCTTGCCTTGTGCGGGATCACACGTCTCACGTAATATTAGTAAACATACCCTCCTTTATATAAATTAAAGGTTAAGAAGCGTATTATTGAAATCCTTAGACCTGGATTGTTCTAACTCTACAATTTTCTATCAAAATTACCGTTTTTCTATCAGAGCCAATAATTTATCATTAAATAAGGTTTTTATTCAATAATTTACCCTCATTATAAAGGTTATTAAATAAGCTCTTAGGCGATATATAATTCGAATTGATACGTTCCATAATACCAAAAATAATAACCATTATACGTGAAAAAAAGCAAGTGGCTCGATTTATTTGCTCCCAAGTGTATATATTAAAAAAAATGTTGCCAAAACTAAAATTCGCAAAGCAACCTGTGCACAATCTATTTAGCATCAGCCTAAATCTCAGTTCCAACATAAATTCTCAGCTTTGCCCTAAATATTTTTATCGCTCTAATGTTATTTTGGTTTAAATGCGACTTCAAACAGATGTCTATCCATGTTATTATAATTATTGTGTTCTAAATTCGCAACCACATTTAATGAAAAATTGGAAAATACCTTAATTTAGGTCGTGACGCTTAGACGTGGCGTTTGAAATGATATATTGAAAGACAAATGTCTCGATTTGTCACATTTCGTAGTGAAATTCTGCTTTTCGCAAAGTCTCAACTACAAATCTATTTGTTGTTTCTCCTCCTCGGGAACTTCCCGTAGGTGTCGAATGAAGCGAAACGATTTCGGGATTGTATCGGGAAAATAGACAAAATTTTTCGTTTTTTAGAATGATGACTGAGGCGTCTACAGACTGTTCGGTAGAAGGACCGACACAACAATTTTTTGAGGGATTAGGGATGTCATTTGCTAGCACAAAATTGTTTTATTTCTCATTTTAATTTGAAATTATTCTTTCCTTAACCCAATTTTATGACTTTGGAAGCACCCAAGTCATTTTCTAGAACCAATTATGTACATAAAACGTAAATGTTGCAGATAACACCAAAAAATATTGCGCTCTATTACAACCACAAACAAAAAAGTTGTGACGATATTTCGGGTGATTAAAAAGAAACATAATTATATTATTATATCTAAAATCTAGATATATGAGCTAAAAGAAGTATAATCTGAAAATTGCATTAAGTTTTGTAAAGCAAGCAAACTCTCACCAACAGTTTTGATAACCCAGCTTTGAAGAAACATCAGTCAGGCTCAGAAGCCTGCTGTAATAATAAAATCATCGAGATACAATCCTAAATCACGATCAATCAGAGGTCGAAAGCTCTGCAGCTCTCTAGTAATGGCGTATCGTCTGTTAATGATGATAAAGTGATCGCTGAATTCCTTACGACGCTCTAAAACCATAAATTAGTCCGCGCCGAAATGCTATCTCCGGGTAATTTATTTGAGAAAAATTCTACTTTTTGTGTTGCACTCGAAAATAACTCTTGACGGCGTCATCCGCACTTTGATGTTATATTTGGACGCGAAAATTTAGGTATTGTAACGAAAATAAAATTTAAATATAGCTGGGTGTAGGTATTAAATAAACTTAGTACTCAAATTGTAAGCCTCAAGAATGTCGTAACAAAGTTATTTTATATCTATACGTTTGTTTTTAAGTTTGTGTGTACGTGTTAATCTCTGGAACTATCAGTCGGATTTGAAAGAATCTATTTATCTTTGAAAGCCTGCTTCTTGAGGAAGGCTATAAGTATGCTATTTAACATCACACTATCACCCTTAGGAGCCGAAAATTATGTAAAAATTCAAAAAGAACGCTAAGCTAAATCGAAGCTATAGCGCCTGGCATGCGATGCGACGGAATGGTCGGGGGAACAAAAATTCACGTGGAAGAAGTCGCCGGCAGAAGCTAGTTTATAATACTTTTTGATTTGGACATTGTAGCTTTAAAACCAACTCATCTGTCAGAAAGAAGTGCAAAAACATTAAGGATTTGTAAACCGCTTATTGTCATTTTGAGGTTTTAGATTTCAGTGAGTAGTATTAAAAATATTTTAAAGGATTTGGTTTATAGAATTCCAGGAAAATGTCTTGACATTTTGCTGGAATTCTTGACTTAATAACTTAGTCTTTTACAAATCATCATCGTCTGCCTAGCCGAATGACAGCCGGGACCAACGGCTTAACGTGCATTCCGAAGCACGAAGGGTCTTTATATAAAGATGGTCACCCATCTACAGCTTAGCTTGCCTTCGATCGACCCGTGCTGCTCTTATTACTTAGCCACAAGCCCCTTCTTAGTCTTTTTGAAATCATGGCCAAATAATTAATGCGGCGGTTTATTTTATTTCCATTATCAAAACAAACAAATACTTACATAAAGAACTGATGTTATTCTTATAATGTGCCCACTGCCCAACCTAAATGGCAATATTAGGTCAAAAAGCAGACAGGTGGGTCGTCGACATCAAAGGGATTGCAGGCAATTACACTTAAGTGGGGTTACGTGAAGGGCATACCGTGGCTCCCAAGAACTTACCATTGGACAAATTAAAAGATGGATTCCGACGTGAACTTGACTACAAAGTTTCTTACGCATATGAATTATAATAACTTCGTTTCACTCAGTATGCAAACTATTCTGGGAACGAACATCAATGTATCATGAAGTACAAGGTTCCCGGAAAATGCTCGTTGACTATTTTAGACAAATATGGCGCCATAAACTGAAGGACAACAATCAGTTTAGCGTTACGATTATTTGAAGATGTTACGACTTCTCCTAATCTCAAACCTGTCTTGGTTGTCTTCCAATTTCGTGATTTTACGACTACTGTGTCTTTGTAGAGTTTCCTGGTAAATGCAGTTCGGAAACCACTATTTTTGAAGTGAAAACTTCTTTAGCGGCGTTGTACACTTTTTTTTGTAATGGGTAAAAAATGTTAAACTCGCGTCAGGACACGTGACCTGATCGAAAATTCGTAAGACGGATGGAGAGTAGACAGCCGGTTCGGCGTAGGAGAGGAAGTATCCCCCTCTCTTTCTACGGCGTGGCGAAAATGTATGCCTGCTGTTTCGTTTAGGCGGCGTAGGGCGCTTGTGTGAATGTTCGTGTGTGTTTATTTTACAGCGTGGCACGCGCATCCATGGATGGTGACAGCTGATGGCTCTACCGTCTGTTTAGTGGCCACACCGCTGTGTATTCGTAAAATTCGTGTATATAAAGTGTATAAAATATGGAAATTGAACAAAGTGCATCCATTAATAAAAAATATCAAAAATGCACAACGTTAATATTCAAGTTTTCACTTCTGCCGGCACTCCCGGAGTGCAACCCGTATTTTTTTTAAACTGTTCTTGATCTTTTCACTCTGTAGCGGAGTTAGCACCTGTCACGTTAAACGGCACATAATTCCGACCACCAGTGCCTAGTTTCAAAATATGCAATTATAATAGCTTTGGTTCTCCAAGTATCTCTGTCTGAGATCTCAATTGCAGGTGCAAAATCAATCATTACGTGGGCCATGGTCTAATTCCATACTTTTATTAACATTTTTACGAGTTTCTTAGTAGATAAAACAATAATTTGATCAATTAATCGCTCTATTTTAGCTGTTGATTAATTCAACTAGTCTCTCAGTATTCCGATCTCGAATTATTGAAACACTATCGTAAGTAACCCAGTTTCGTAGTAACTTGCACTAAGTAATATACGTCACTCGGTTTAGGAGTGTCCGGCTTGATAAGAAGTATCATGTGTAAGTTAATAATCAGAGTGCTCATAAAGTTATAAATCGCGCTTCGATGAAAGAACACCTTCATTGGATGCAGATCACCGGCATAGTGATAAAGGGTTTGCGACTTTGCGCACATGTTTTCTGCATCGTTAGCCGGCACCATCGCTTCGTTTATTTACTTATAATTGATAAGAAGTAGCGTTTTGCAACTCTTATGTCCGTTATCTCTAGATAGTCGCAATACCTATTACCACGAATTACATTATAGTATTTGCCTATGTTGATGACATAATACTGTCACCAATTTGGTATTGTTTGTCTGACTTAGCGTCTGTGGTATGCATAAGTTAATGATAAAACCTCGGCGAAAACAAAATAAAGAAACATACCGTTTTAATGTCGGCTCATTAGTATTCGCAAAGCTTATAATTTGTTTGACCTATTTCGTATTGTAGACCTTTTGCAACTATGCGAGTAGTTATCGCATACCGACTTGTTATTTAAGAGCAACATTATATTTTATTGACTTGTTGTAGTAAACAAACTGGTTATTGGTTAGCGGATTGGATATACCGTTTAGCTGTGATGATGAAATATTTTTTCGGCGTTGGAGAACTGGTTTTCGAAATTTTTGCGGTACTATTTTATGATGTAGCTGTTCTTTAAGGCATTACTTCTCGTCTCGCAAAAGCAGCTAGCGACGTGAGTTGAGATTTAGACCAGGATCGCTTAGATCATCAACCTAGGTGGAGTTGACTGCATCAAAACAGACATCATTTTGATAAAGGCTTCCTTTCAAACCCTACGGTTTAACCCTATGAGAAGCTTAGATATTATTCTACCCGCATCCAGGTTAACTTGCCAAATCGTGAACTAAGAAACAGATTTTGTTCGTGCAAAAGAGGACACGTCCAGGACCATTAAGTGCAGAAGACCTTGGCAAATAGCCGTCGCACGCTACGATGAAGGAGAAAAGTGGCGGCACTGTGAGTATGACGATTGCGACGTGTTATATTGCAAGCACGTGTCCAATAGGGCGTGCTGCTCATAGCCAACGTCGCCCGAGACGTAATGCCCCTCCGACCCTACCTATGATCATTACAACAATTATCCGACAAACTAGAAACGCAGTAAACTACGCGTAATCAAACATTTTGTTTGTGTAACCTCACCGAGGTTACAATGATTACATCGCTCAGTTCGTTTGGTTACGTCAAAATTTTAACGTGTTGGCAGTATGGCCTTGCTGTCAAACGCATTGAATGCGACAAAAAAAAAAAGAATTTATAAAAAGTATTCGCGCGTTCGATGTCATTCTAGCCTGATGAGTCACCGCGGCCGGACGTCTCCGCTGCTGCGTTCCATATGGACGACTTTACCGGGTTATCGCTAGCTGTGATAATGATTTGTTTTTATTTCCCACAGCTTTGTATCACCGACTGTTGTTAATTGAATGACAAAACAGATAAGCAAACGATGAGTTAATAATCTGGTCAAGAAGGGGCCATGAATTATGATATGACATACGTATATACATGCGTAATGCATAAAATAAAGAACAACATTATGTATTTTTATCTTATCCTATATACAAATATTTAATATTATTATGTCAGTTATTTGGTAACGGCATTAGTCATAAAAAAAGCTGTAACATTTTGATATTGTAAATGGTATGGCATAGCAGGGATGTCTGGCATTGCTTGCTGTGTGATATCATTCGTGGCGAGATGGGATACGGAGAAGCCAGAAGGCAAAAAATGCAAATTGATATGAGTCATTGTGTTAATTTTATCTATACTTATAATAAATCTGTAGAGAGGTCAATTCTGTACATGAAATATATTTTCAAAATAACTATCAGGGGGTGATTAGTGATCGATACTGATGCCAAAAATGCAATCAGTAAAATTTTTGTCTGTCTGTCTGTCTGTCTGTCTGTCGGTCTGTATGTTCCTTATAGAAACAAAAACTACTCGACGGATTTTAACGAAACTTGGTACAATTATTCTTCATACTCCTGGGCAGGTTATAGTATACTTTTCATCACGCTACAATCAATAGGAGCAGAGTAGTGAAGGGAAATGTTGGGAAAACGGGAGAAGTTACTCCATTTTTTAAGCTTCCGTCGCGTGTGCAGCCTTAATGGTTAAAGTTACATAGAAATCATGTATGGCGGAAATATTCTACATAAAATTGTCTAAAAAATATCCCGCAACAGCATATGTCTATCTTTTATGGTTGACTCACAATAACACGTGTAACTCCTGATAGCTTAGCAGTTCGGAGCATTCTGATTATATTTGTTTACTCTTGCGTTTATAATACTCTCACTCATCCCTAATTTAAAAAAGTTAAGAGGCTTACTAGACCTAAGTGTCCTTGAAAAACGCATGCACACATATGCAGAATCGACGCAAACGCCATCTAACGACGACGCCCATCACAATTATGACATAAAGCATACATGAGATTTAGAAGTAACGGTTTTGTGAGATTACGCCCTAGTATTCTAATAGATGGCGCGGAAACGATGTGCAAATAAGAAACAAATTATGTAGTTATGTGTGACAACATAATAAATTTTATTCGTTTTGAGTGTGACTTGAAAAACTTAAGGATGTGGGTGATTTTGAAATAAAACTGATTCAATGAAATTAAAAACATTTTTAACCGACTTCAAAAAAGGAGGTTGTGTATTCGACCCGTATGTATGTATGTAATGTATGTATGTGTGTATGTTTGTATATATATTTGTAGATTTTCTAAAAAACTGATGAACCAATTTTGATCATTCTTTCACTAATGTGATCTACATACTTCCAGGAAGGTTTTAGTATATAATACATTAGGTAATTATTCTTATGTAGTATGTCCGAAGTTAATATGCATAAATGTACTGCATCTCCGGCATTTCTATGCGAATTTTGATGATTCTTCAATGCACTAGTGTTAATTGAATTTTTGTGGGGTAGGTACAATTAGAAAGAAAAAAAAACAACCGACTTCAAAAAAAGCACTACAGCGTGATAAATAACTATAATTTCGGAAGTCGGTGTCAAAAAACGAAAATGCGGAACCAGCGACACCGACTTCCGAAATAAAAATTATCACTTTGCAGTGTTTTTTTCTAAAACAATGAATTTTGGAAACATCTAAGAAAGTGCAGTCGGTATTTTCGACTTCACGTACAACTGTCACAGTGACGTATGTGGACGACGTGTAGATTTGTATTCGAGAGTCCCCGGGTTCGATTCCCAAGGTTACGAAATCGAATTTTCTATTTAAATGTCATTTTGAATTTTTAAATATATCTATTAAATATTTTTATAAATAACTAAAAAAAGTCTGCAGGAGAAAGAAAGTCGAAAATATCAACACGGAAGTTAGGTATTTCTAATGCGCAAGTACCTACACGTTATCTAAGCTATTACAAAAATAAAAAAAATTCTGACCTAATGTTTTTATTAACCGACCGCGACTTATTGATAATGGGCATAATGAAATAGGTAACAGATTCATCTGAAAATTGCGATGAAAATGATCAAAAGCAAGAAATTAGATTTAAAATTGATTTTGTTTATAATAAAAAGGAATCATAGTTATATATGAATGTTAGGTACCTAATCTTTGAGGCCGTTTACACATTAGGTATGCCGCAGCTGCAGCGGCACCGCCGTCGCTGCATCAGTCACCCTTGGATTTGTATGAACACACGGCGCCGCGGCGGCGCGCCGCAAGGGCTCATACAAATCCAAGAGAAACCAATACAGCGGCATCGCCACAGAATATAATAGTATGGCACCGCGGGCGGCGCACAGTGGTCTGAAAATCGAGCTCCATACTCATAGAAACTTAAAGTTCGGAAATAAAAAAACAAAAATTGTAATGGGTCTAGTATACCTCCCTTTACGTAATATTAACGTATGGATGGTATCAGTCGCTCCACGCGTGAGAAAAAAAAGTTTTTTATTTTTTTTTGTATGGGAGAAAACACTTAATGTACATTTTTTTGAAACTGGATGGAACTGATAGGCTGGAGCTCGCACGAGCTATTGTACGATACACGGCCATCAAGATGACATACAATTCATGCACCGTTCGGCGCCGCTTTGCACGTAGCAAATTTTTGAAATTTTGAATTTTCGATACGTGATTTTTCAAATCTTTGACGAGGTTAAATTAACTTGCCGATCGATTTACTTATACTATCGTTAGTTGTAGCCTGCTTATGACCTTTGTGATGACAACAATTAAAAATTATATTGATTATATACGTTTTTTTTTATTTCATTCCAAGAACTAACTCATTTAATCACCGTGATTATGGTTGAGTTATAATTATATACTAATGACATGAGCATCAACCAGCTCTAGCAGGGCCAAATGGGCCCTAGTCACAATAAAATTCTATTGTCTGTAAAACCTAATTAAAGAATAGCGAACGATAATGAGGGTAGTTGTATAAAAACAGGACGTTTGAGCTTACTTTTATCAGTAGCTCTCAGTACTTGTGCGCGCTAACTTATTACGTTATTTTTTTAATTTTGCTGTGATGGAAGGTTGTGATACCAATTTGGACATTGTCATGTTTGTGACAAACAACAATTGTTTTTCACAGCCCAATGTTTTATTTGAAGTTTTTGAGAATACTATTGAGTTGTCAGAAAATGAAAAGAGGGTATTGAAACAATTCTGTCAGACTTATGTTTGTTCGTTGAGGAACAAATGGATCTCGTGTAATCTCACGAGACGTACATACATAACAAAGTATGAGACATGGCTGCAAGAGAACATAAAATGGCCTGAGATCATGAAAGGAAAGATGACCCCTTATTTAGTGTCAGTAGAGCAGCAAACCCGTTCCAGTTCTGACTTTGTTTTAAATGAGGGTGCATCAACATCCTACACACCGGAGACGTGCAGTGTTGGAACATCAACATCAGTTGTGAGGCCGAGAAAACCATTTAAAGAGCTAAGCCCGCTACAGAAGAGAAGGAGAGCGGAAGACCTCCTAACGTATAGCACTGAAAGCCTTGCTCATGCAACCGGTTTGAAAGCACATGACAAGAATATAGCAGATATCGTTAAACTAGTCTCGGAGCAAAGAGGCTACAAGGATAAATAAATTGTTAAAGCCCAAGGAAACTGTGCCTATATATTCCGCTGATAAAGCTTTATTTATTTTGACCTCATTGAAGCTTTCGAAGTGGCAGTATATAACATTAAGATCTTGTGCAAAAGAAGAAGGAGTACCACTGTGTCCTTCTTATACTGCCATCCTTGAGGCGAAGAAGGACTGCTGCCCTCCAAAAGTTACCATTGTACATCACGGAAGAAGAGGTAAAAGTAAAGCTAAATTTTGGATAAAACTGTGCAAAGCTTGGAAAATTCCTACGTGTGGAACCTTCGCTGGGTGGCAAAGAGTTAACAATTATATGCAAGTATGGCTTTGATGGTGCTTCAGGGCAAAGTTTGTATAAGCAAACTATGGCAGACGAAGACGATTCCAGTATGTTTATGTGTTCTTTTGTGCCTCTGCGCTTAGTTTGTGGCGAAGAAAAGGTATGGGAGAATCCAAAGCCATCTTCCACAATGTTCCGCTGACCAATTTATTTTAAGTTTTCAAACGAAAACAAGTTGAACATCGTGGAAGAACAGGCTCTGATTGAGGCTCAGATTGAAGCAGTATCTAATTATAACTCAACCATAATCACGGTTGTAGAATCCTGTTGATTCCGTACTTATGTTAAACATATCACTTCACTGGCTCACTACCACACCAAGCGCCATCGTATATAGCCTGCTTCACTTTGTCTGTTTCCCGCCATTCCTCGTAACTGACAGATGACATAACATAACTGACAGCAGCTACCCCGCTTGTGTGAATGAGACAGTGTTTACATATCTATTTAATAGATACACTACAACGGTGATTAAATGAGTTAAGTAGTTCTTGGAATGAAATGAAAAAAAAACGTATAGGTACTTATAATCAACATAATTTTTAATTGTTGTCATCATAAAGGTCATAAGCAGGCTAAAAGTAACGATAGTATAAGTAAATCGATCAGCAAGTTCATTTATTCACGTCAAAGATTTGAAAAATCACATATCGAAAACACAAAATTTCAAAAATTTGCTACGTGCAAAGCGGCGCCCAACGGTCCATGAATTGTATGTCATCTTGATGGCCGTGTATGGTACAATAGCTCGTGTGAGCTCCAGCCCATCAGTTCCATTCAGTTTCAAAAAAATGTACATTAACCCCCTTATTCATAAAACTTATCAAACCTATTTTAGTTAAAATGGGGTTTGTCTCTTTCTTACACACAGAAATGACAACGTGACAGATAAAGACAAACGTTCTATAAACCTATTTTAGCTAAAATAGAGATAAAATAGGATTATGAATAAGGGGGTTAGTGTTTTCTCCCATACAAAAAAAAACAAAAAACTTTTTTTTCTCACGCGTGGAGCGACTGAATACCATCCATACGTTAATATTACGTAAAGGGAGGTATACTAGACCCATTACAATTTTTGTTTTTTTATTTCCGTACTTTAAGTTTCTATGAGTATGGAGCTCGATTTTCAGACCACTGTGCGGCGGCGAGTTTTGATAGATCTTATCAAAACTCGTCGCCGCGCCGCACCGCCGGCGGCGCGGCGGCGCGGCGGCGCCGTGTGTTCATACAAATCCAAGGGTGACTGATGCAGCGGCGCCGCGGCGGCGGCGATGCCGCTGCAGCTTCGGCATGATGTGTAAACGGCCTCAAGGATTAGGTACTCGTACCTAACATTCATACATAATTATTATGATTTCTATTTATTATAAACACAATCAATAAAAATTAAACTCTTGCTTGTGATAATTTTCATCGCAATTTTCGGATGAATCTGTGATTTCTTTATGCATATTATCAATAAGTCGCGGTCTGTTAATAAATTTAGGTTTTTTTTATTGTTACAATGGCATAGAAAACGTGTAGGTACTTACGCATTAGAAGTAACTTCCGTGTTGATATTTTCGACTTTCTTTCTCCTGTGAAAGATAATTACATTGTAGACGTTTTTTTAGTTATTTATAAAAATATATTTAAAAATTCACAATACATTTAAATAAAATTAAATCGATTTCGTATCACTGGGAATCGAACCCGGGGACCCTTGAACACGAACCTGCGCGTCGTCTACATAAGCCAATGTAACGATTGCGTATCTCGTCGAAAAAACTGAGCTTATGCGTATAAGTGCATTTTCTTAAACTACCAAAATTCATAGCGAAAAAAAATATTCAGTAATAATAAAATGCTCTTACTTTTTAATTTCGTTCATATGTTCGGCGTTTGTTTTATATGAACGTTTTGTAGTCCTCCTAAGGGAATGTTTCACTTTATTTCCCATATTTACAAATGATATAATTGATAGCAAATTATTACGCTATTTTAACTTAAAAGTAAGTATTTTATATTTACATGAAATAAAAATATTTACAGAAAGAAGATATGCAAATAGTAATAATAAACAATGAATGTATGTAGGTACAAATAAATAATGCGGCGAAAAGAGCGACGCGTCCGTATAGTATCAGGCCTCGGCCGGGCCGGGCATTATTGCTACACGCACGGGGGTTTACCGTTTACGTACACATGCGCACTTATTATGTTCGGAACTATGAATATTATGCTATTTACAATAAAACTATTGTTTGAACTAAAAAAATAAAACACTATTATTTTAGTATGTTGCTTGTAGAATGATCTGACAAAAAATCAGAATGATTGTATGTATATTAGTATGGTTTCTATTGTAAAAAGAGTTTTTAGAGGTATCTTCATGATTTTTTTCTATCGTACCAAATTAGTTGTATTATGTTTTCAAAACACTATCTATCTAAAAATTCAAAATACATTTAAATAAAATTTAAAAAGAAAGTACGATTTCGTAACCTTGGGAATCGAACCCGGGGACTCTCGAATACAAATCTACACGTCGTCCACATACGTCACTGTGACAGTTGTACGTGAAGTCGAAAATACCGACTGCACTTTCTTAGATGTTTCCAAAATTCATAGTTTTATTGCAAAAATAAAAATATTCAGTTAAAAATAAAATGCTCATACTTTTTACTTTCGTTCATATTATGTTCGGCTTTTGTTTTATATGAACGTTTTGTAGTCCTCCTAACGGAATGTTTCACTATATTTCCCATTTATTTACAAATTATTACCCTATTTTAACTTTGTTAGGTTACGCGGACCACTGCCGGTAGACACAAGTTAAACGCCCGGGAGTTGGGACTCGCCGTACAATAGATGGCGCGCGCCTTGCACCCATACATAACAAACTTAAAAGTATTTTATATTTACACGAAATAAAAATATTTACGGAAAGAAGATAATGCAAATAATAATAAACAATGAATTTACAAATAAAACTTAACAAAAACATAACAATTTTGACGGAAATAGTGCGGCGAAAAGAGCGACACGTCCGTATGGCATCAGGCCTCGGCCGGCACTGTCGCTACACGGGCGTTCACGCACACATGCGCACTTTTTATGTTCGGAACTATGAATATTCGATTTACAAAAAAACTATTGTTTTAAATAAAAAAATAAAACACTATCATTTTAGTATGTTACTTGTAGAATAATCTGACAAAAAATCAGAATGATTGTATGTATATTAGTATGGTTTTTATTGTAAAAAGAAAGTTTTTTAGAGGTATGTTCATGATTTTTTTCTATCGTACCAAATTAGTTGTATTGTGTTTTCAAAACACTATCTATCTAGCATATATCCTGAAGAATATCATATATTTTTCTGATTTTGTTTACTGTAGGCGATCATATACTTTTATTGTTTCGAAAACTACCGTTTTTTTGCGTTTAGCTCATGTAAGCGCCTTAACATTATTACCTATTCAATAAAAAAAGAATCATAGAAATCGGTATAGAAACACCAAACTTATACATGAAATAAGCCATCGCGGCGTCGCACGTCTGAATACTCTGAATCATGCTATAAGGATTATTTTTGTGTAACGGTTGCCGCGCTCGACACAGGTCGCGGCGGGTATAAAAAGGCGGGAGGTCCGAGAGCGAGCCTATGGAGCGAGCTTCATTCAATATTTGGCTGTTGATGCGTTCAGAGCGTTCGACCTTATTGACAGACAATAATTTATTGATATTGAGAAACCGTGCTTATCAGCGCGACTTTTAGTCTTTAAATAGTTTATTTGAATTTCTTTTGTTGTTATTTTGTAAAATAGGTACCTATGAGTTGTTTTGGTAGTGTTTAAATATTCGTTCAAATTAAAAATTATTAAGCGTAGGTACTTTTATTAATTAAAGTAGTTATAAGTATTTATTTTTAAGTGAAGTAGGTATAGGTAGATAGTATTGCACAGGCGTTTCAGCTTTATTTTCATTTCTTTTTTGTTGTGTAGACAAGGAATAATGAAGGATTTTTTGAAATTCAACCCCTAAGGGAGTTAAATAGGGGATGAAAGTTTGTATGAAAGTCCGTCAGTTTTAAAGTTAGGATCATCAAATTTTGTGTTTAGGCTGACGACTAAAAATTAATGTATACGTGTCTCAGCGTTTTTGATAATTCTACCCCCAAAGGGTTAAAAGGGGGGATGAAGTTGTGTATGAAAGTCCGTCAGTTTAAAAGTTAGGATCTTTAAATTTTGTATTTAGGCTAACGATTAAAAATTAATTTATACGTGTCTCAGCGTTTTTGATAATTTCTCCCCCAAAAGGGGGATCAACGACCTGACTAAAATATCAACGCACAGTCTAAATCGCTGGTCCTTCCTAGGGACATGAATTTTGGAGGGTGTGTTCTTTGTGAAGAGTAGGTACCTATCGAATAAGAAGGGGTTTTTGGAAATTAAACCTTTAAGGGGGTAAAAAGGGGGGATTTTGTTGGTATGAAAAATCTTATTTCTTGAGTTAATAACCTTGAAACTTGGCACGAATACTTATCTAAGTAAATTATGAAGTTTGGAATTTTTCGTTTTTCTAAAATACCTACCCCCTATAAAAGAGGTATTGGGGGGTGTCAAAATTTGTATGGAAGAATTTTAACGCCCTGTCCGATTAACTTGAAACTCAATATTTATATTAGAAGGACTAAAAATAATTAATAACATGTATGAGGGTTTTTCGAAAATCTACCCCGAACTGTGTGAAAAGAGGTAGTTAATTTTAAAGGGGAGGATTTTACCGCGTGGCTTGATTAGCTCGAAAATTGTTATAAATAAACTGAGTCAAGTTATAAAATTCCACCCCTGTGGGGGTGAAAAGCGGGGATACAGTTTATTTGAAAAATCTGATTCCTTTGTTCTATAAACTTAAAAATTGGCCCGAATACTTATTTATCTAAATTAATTATAAAGATCATACCAACATACATTTTCGAAACTTTTAGAGGACAGTACGAATTTCACGCGGACGAAGTCGCGGGCAGAAGCTAGTTTAACATAAACAACGAGCCCTTACCAATGTTGCGTTACATCAGGGCTGGCAAACGAACCAGTTAATCTGGTTCTGAGGGACTGTTCTTAATTACTTTGCCTAAAAAATCAGAGGCATTGTATTGACAACAGGATATAATTGTATATGATTGTAAGGCGGTTAACTAAAATTGAACCCTAAGGAAGAGCAAGTACAGTGCAGTGTATAAAGATTCTGTCCAGACATGTCGGTATTACTGGCTTTAAATGCCATACTGGCTGCAAACTCTTCTTTGCAACAATTAGATTTTATAATGACAAAGAAAGCGGACATCAAACTGAATACAATATCTCCCGAGTCAGAATAAAAGAAAGTGGAATGCTGCCTGAATTCATTCGCGCATGAAAGGCCTATGTGTGTTTATATTCTTCCAAATGCTTACGCATAAACAAAGCATCTGGTTCCAATCTACAAGTACAAAGCCAGCTTGTAACCATAAACTAAGTTTCCAAAAATAAAACTAGTTATTCTATACCATAGGTTCTCAACCTTATTCACCGCTCACTTTTAGTTTTCTTTTCTAGAGCTCCCCATTATTTTTTACATACCAACTGTCTCGAATCTGAAACAGCGATTAGTCGTAAGATATAGGATATAAATCTCTGGGTCTTCTACTGCCCCCTTGAAAGTCTCAGAGGTGGTGTTATCGCACACTTTGAGAACCTATGTTCTAGCCAATAATCACGGCAAAATCCAATATTTGTTTACTATTCAGATCCAAGTTGGCTAAGCGTAAAACACGTGGGAGAGTTCTAGAAAATTCTGCGCTACGGCTGAGAGCCATAAAGTCCCAAAATTTTGTTTACATAATTGTTCATCAAAATTCACGTCGTCAGCCCTGTACCAACTGCCGATCCGTGGGAACGTGATGTGCGCGATGTTATACTGTTCTAGTTTTAGAGTGCATTTCTCGTGACTCACTCTCAGGGTGTGTGGAGCGACATGATTCGGAATTCCGTTTGGATATCATGACGACATCGCTTTGATTTAATTACGTACGTGCCGATGGTCCTGAGCTTGTTAACCCTTCGAAACTGTGAGTGAAACTGACAAGCGATTCACAAGATAGGACGTGAACTGTGCAATCTAAGAAATTGTCGTGTTTATTTTGTATGAGGAACTTGAGCGACTGAGAGTAACACGGCACTTTAAGGCATCATCTGCGTACCCTTTTCTCAACCATGTTGGGGTCGACTTCCAGTCTCGCCGAATGCAGCTGAATAACAATATTTTACATCAAGCGACTGCCTATTTGACCTCCACAACCCAGTTACTGGGTAATACGATACCCCTTGCTAAGACTGGTTGTCAGACTTTCGGGCTTCTGACGACCCGTAACGACTGCCAAAGATCCACGAATGACAACGGCTTAGTTTGCTTTCCGAGTCACGGAGAGGTCTTGATAAGTAAAGATGGTTACCCATTACCAGACCAACCGCGGCAAGCGTAGCCTAACCTGATCGATCGACCCGTGCGGCTATTATTACTTAGCTACGATCCCCTCTTGAAACGTTTAAGTATTGAGTAAATAAACTAGTCTGCAAAATATTCCCGTGCATTGGTGTAATCCCGAACTAAATACCGCATTGCGCCAGACAGTCCCGACAGCGACTAAGCACTGGTTCGTATTTGCAATACAAAAGGCTTGCTGAAACTTACTGCCGCTTGCCAACTTATCGCGTATTTCACAGACGCAGTTTGTTACAGGAAAATGTGTTTGCATTCAGCAGTTTTCATTGTGGAAAGCTTATTGGAAAATGTTTCGAAAACTAGAGTAGACAATGCAGCAATATATACAAGGCTTCGGAACATGCCAAATGAAATGAAATAAAATGTTTATTTCTGTAAGTAGATCTTTTAAGACACTTTTACAAATTACACGTCAATATTTTAAAACTAGATAGCGCCGGTATTTCCTGGCTGACTAATCCCTGAGAAGAAACGCCGAAACAAACTCAGAGGTCATGGTCTCTTTTAAAGTCAAGACTATATTATTAGGATTTTATCCGAGTCTAAAAATGCAGGGCCATGTCTGGAAGGGTCTTTTGAAGAAAGAGCCGTTGCAGCTTTGAGTTGACCTGTCCCAACAGACGGCATGCGTGCATCAGCCATCGTGTAGCTCAACCCTATTTTAGGGAGCTCAAGTAGCCTGCGGACGGATAGTAATGGATAGCTCACCGTCCGATCAGGACCAGGCCCGTGCCGGACGGCGCGTACGTGTTCCACGTGCGCCTCAAAGAGATGTCAGCAAAAAGGAAGGGGCCTGCCAGAGCCGAAGCCTGCCGGGGGTGCGGGATTGTCCGAAAGGGTTACCGTTACCCCGGAACATAAAGGGCTAAGGAAGGAACACGGATAGGTTTTAGTCAGTAAGAGTCTGACACTCCCTTCCGCTCCACCCAGAGCGGGGGGGTCATTTGATGATTTCCCATCCATAAAAAAAAGGGAGCTCAAGTAGACAATTTCGATTCGATACGCGAACTAAAGCGGTTAATTAAAGTATTTCTGGGACATTAATTTATGCACTAGCTAATCCACTTAACTGGCCACCGAATCCACTGAATTACGCCATTGATGAAAGTAAGAGATTATTATAACACCATCTACATAATGCAATGGCGCACGGACCCACTTTCGAGTAAAAGTGCCGGACGAAAAACTAATTCGTTGTAATTATTCTTGTTGTTGGCGCCACGGTTTTCTCTATTTGAATGTGTACCTACTACCTACATGCATTTACGCAAATTGGTCTGAAATGTGTCACGGTTTTTGGTTTATTTTGTGCTGATGAAACCTCTACTTTTTTTTTATTTTGAATTCGACGAGAGATTGTCAGATTCATGGATGTCATTGATTTGTTGACATAAGACTGATGTCATTAAATCATCAGAACGTGGTGATGAAATGTACTGTTGATTTATTTGGTGTTTTCGTAGAAAAGGTCACACGCAGTTGCTTTAAAAACGTTTCAATAACTTCGACCTCACCATCCGAAAATACATTCAACAAGATTCCACAGTTCAACTTGTATTTTTGATTGTTTCACAGATGTTGTGTCCATAAAACATAGCATAAACACGTTATGAAGTTAGTTACAACCGTGGACATCGCTGGTCGCTGAGCGGTGAGCGGTTGGCAGATAAAATCTTTATTTAACGCCGGCGTCGGGTTGTCTGCGACAATGCTGTGATTCCATGCGTACACACGTAGCACTGCCATTTTGCTGCTTTATTTACATTTGATTGAGCTCAGTGGAAGGGTCTATATTAGAACTTTTAGTAAGTAAGCTGACTTTAAATAAAATTTATGATTAATGTGTGCTTTCCATATTTGTTTAGTTATTTTCGTGCATGCTTTGAAGATATCTATGATTCTTCGTGGCTAGAATGCCAATGTGATACGAAAGTTCGATTTAAGATGCCTACACTTCAGCTTTAGGTATTAATATCCTGATTTTCAATAGGTAGAACTGATTTTGAAACTAGTGCATGCAGATAAGATAGGAACACTCCGTTCACTGAGGAACACCGAATTTATCCTTTTGAAATGGCCGTGTGCCACCCAAAATACACGATAATGGAAATCGGATCAGTAAATGTCAAAACCACCGCGTAAATCAAATGATTCAGCGATTGCTTACTACATCACTATATTTGTACTTTGTACTATCTCTGGTCATCATTATCGCTGATATTATTTAAGTATCAATAATCGTGTTCAAAATATTATTTGATAAATATGACATATTATAAGATTATGATAGTATTAAGCGCTTCCTTTACTGATAGTAATCATTTAGGGAATTTCCAAAAGTCTTGAAGACATCATGGAAATGAGCTCTTATGATAGTGAACAATTTCCGTCAAGAAATGCTTTTATGAAAATTATAAGATCACCCACGTAAGTCAAAGTCAAAGCATTTATTTGAAACAGGCACATACAAGGCACTTATGAACGTCAAAATTTACAATAAAATACAATTGACGCCCCGTCCAAAAGGTAGTGTTCGTATGGAGAAGAATGGGCAAGAAACTCCACCGTTACTCTTTTAAAACGTTTTACAATATTTTGTATACATTAATTATACACCTTGTCCCAAAATTCAACGATAAGCGGGCACCAGAGAATGGACCTGCTCATGACTACTCGAGAAAAAAAAAATGAAATAAAAAAATCTCAATTTTTTTGGTAATTACAAAAAAAAACATTGAAATCCTGCAAAAATTGACACCCCTTAAGATATTTTTAACTACCATGACCATAATTTTTCAAATTTTTTTGTTTTTTTTTTTGTATCGGTAACCTAAGTAGCACTGCTATCCACCACAACCCTTAAAATTCCAGGATGCCTGTAGTTTTTACACAAAAATTAATCAAAATTATTTTATTCCCTAAAATTTTCAAAATCTTTCAGTCACTCATCGCGATGTAAAAAAAAATTGATATTTTTTTTTCATTATTTTGTCTCGAGTAGGCATGAGCAGGCCCACCCTCTGGTCTTATCGTTGAATTTTGGGACAGGGTGTATAATGTAAAGATGATGCACGCAAAATACTGGTATTTGATATTTTATTACAGCTCGATAATTACCTAATTGGTCTCTCTCTACCTATTAACTATTGTTTTTTCGTTAAACTGCTTATCCGGGGCAAGGTCATCGGTAATGCTTGCTAAACCCTCTCTATTTTATGTTGTGCCACTTAACTCAGACACTGTGTTGTCTAGCTCATTCAATGATCAATTGAACCGTTTATTAGATGCACTTTAGAGCGTTAAGATTTTAGTTGCTAGTTTGCTTTTTTAAAAGCATTCAATAGTTTCGAGAGTAAGATTTAAGCTAAAGCTATTGGAGTAAGGTATTGTCCATACTCCAAATTCTGAAATTACTTGCAAGTATCTAAGCTAGGAAGAAATAAATAATAGTTTTGTTTCCTCATCATAATCAGCCTATAATGTTCCCACTCCTGGCCTCTTCTCTGTGAAAGCGAGTGGGCTGTAATCCACCACGCGGACCCAATGCGGGTTTGTAGATGTCACATGTCTTCGAATTTTTGTTCCTAGGTCATGCCGGTTCCTTCGCCGTCTTGAGAGCAGTGTTGATGAAATAAATTACATACAGTAAAGCTCGTGCCTTGGTTAAAACCCACGACCTACAACTCGTAAGTTGGGGCCGTTACCACAGAGTTACCACTGCTCCTCTATACGTTCGTTTTGCTTCCTGGCTTAACTTTTTCACGATACTTACATAATTGGTTTTTGGCCATATGTCGGGTGGGCTGGCTGGCATTGGCACGCACCAATACGCCAACTAAAGCATCAATATAGGCTACTCATGCATTAAATGTGAACATGATAAAAAGCTTACACCGTAATTATAAATAGGCATAAAAGGTGTTAAACCCACTTACGTGTGCAAAGGTTCCGTTTTAACTAGAGGTCACGCATAATATCCCAAGTAGCTCCTATCTTTTACGAGATAATTCACCAAATTTGCTGCGACGGGCGTTTTGTAAGACCCAAAAACGCATACGTACGACATGCATACGACGGGACTTATAAGGCCACGTTTTCCTGGATTTCCTGGAAAAAATAGTTCCAGTAACATCTGGGTTAAGAAATATACTCCACTGAACAAACCTCAAACTCAAACGTACTCAAAGTATTCAGCAATTATCTTTCAAATATTCGTCTAACAACATACACGTCTTAAATTCAGGGGCGTGATCCAAACACAAGATGACATCTTTAGCAACCGAAACAGTTTTCTTAAACGTCTATTTTGGGCCATGTCAATTACCATCTTATAATATTTTTTCTTTCTATAACTAGTCTCCAGCATCTTTTGGCAGTGTCCACGCCTGTCATGGTGGACAGTGTATGACGCGCGAGTGCTGCCAAAACGCAGTTTCCCAGAACAGCGGCGCTCGCGCATCGTCGCGGATCGTTTGTAGGCGTTAATTAGTATTTTGTTACGTTGTTTTTGTTGTGTAAGACTTTTAAATAGGCGTTTTAGCGTCAAAAGGTTGACGTGCGTTTGTTTGGGAGTCAGAATTCTGACGTGGGTATTTTTAAAATTCGCAATTATTATGAGGCAAGGCTTGTAGACTGGCGTGAAAATTTACGCATAGATGATATTCTTGGCGTCTCGGAAAGCATTGCTATTATTTTCCTCCCATTGCAGGTTACTGCGGCTAGACATATCAACACCCTAATTTCGTAACACACTTCAGTCACAATCTGAATAATTTTGAAGGATATAGCAAATCTATTGCTTCATATATGTTCGAAAAAGGTCAATGGGCAAATAGTATGGAAGAAAAACCCACGGCGGACAGAAATGAAATTGTGAGAATATATAGATAAATGTCTCTAGTTTATCATGGTAAGGGCCGCTTTCTTGTGGGTGGCGGGAATTTTAATAAAATAAACTTATTCTTTTTTCACATTATTTATTCGGCGTGATCAATGTCTACTGTGATTTCATCTAAAAATGCCGCAGGGGCGTCAATTTGTTCTTGGTGCCTAGCCCAGGATAAAAAATAAACTATACTGGCAATATGTGCGCAGCTCCCGACGGTACGGCGGCCGTGTATACACGAGCAGTAGTAGTCTTCAATACTTTGTCTTCCTTCTCTTGCTGGGTTTATTAAAATATAAGTGTAGTATTGTCGCGCTCTGACATGTCGTGACTGTATTCGTCCTCTTAACAATATTTTATTGTTAATTAAGCCTTGGTGCCGATAGAGCTCTATTAAGTAGACACCATTTGGTCTCGTGTGTTCATGGCAGTACGACCTGGCCAGTCTTAAATGATAGCTGCCTAATGTGAATAAAATCAGTTCTTCAAATGTTAACTGAGGGAAATCTCTAAAATCTGGATTGTTTCCATCTAATGGCATGAATGCAACTCTTTGTCTATTTAGGTTATTTTCAATTACGTATTGCGCCAGTTCATTTTCTCTATTCATTTTTTCATTGATAATATTAATAAACTGCTCGACGTATGCACAATCTTCATATGGACGCCTGGTAGCGTTAATAATTGCTGCCGTAATTTTGAAGTCCGCCATCATATTTCGCATAGCTACGTTGAAATATGTGTGTCGAAATATTTTAAAATCTTTTTTAAAACGGCCATTTATGGCCTCGATTACCCATCGATACATAGTTATTAAACGTGACTTATTGGCATCTAATGTCGTCAATTGTTCTCCTCTTCCTCTGGATGGTGGGATATGTGGTACATAACCACATTCTTCAATTATAGGAATTGAATCTCGAAATCCACGATCTAATATCAAAATGTCATCAGGTCTTAAAAACCAAGGCCAAGGGGATTCTTCACTTAACAGATGATTCAGGATTGAGGCATCTGACGTTGTCGCTGGATATGGCCCCACAACGTCTATTATGTAGCCATCGGTGCAAACAACCAGAAAAGGCTTTACCAAGTTTCGGAACTTGTGAAGACTTTAGGTTTTTCTTTGAAATAAAAAATTCTCACTTTTTTGGACATATAAGTACGTTCCATCCATCACAAAAATTCCATTTCCATTTTGGTTACCACCAAAAATATGGCTCGGGATGGAAAGGTTTCTGGCTACTATTTCATCTCGAGTTAAATGATCCAAGCCTAAATACCGTGGCATAAAATCTTCACCTAAGCATTGTCTAGCTATTTGTAGCTTTCTCTCAAATGTTCTTCTAGACATATTGAATTTTGATGCTAAGCGTTCATCTGATTCGCCGGTTCTTATTTTTACCAAATAAACCCCTAAAACGGTGGCAGGATATTCAGATCTGACACGAAGAGATGGAGTTTGATGTAAAATGGTGTTAAATTGGATTTTGGTTAAAGAAGTCCAAAAATGCAGCTCTTCATCTCCAAATTCTTCAATATTTTCAAAGTCCATTTGGATTCGACGCTCATATACCCATTTGTACAGACTTATTAGGTCCAGCACGTGTGCACTATTAAAGTTTTCCTGTGTTATCTGACCATTCGCAAGCATGTCCCAATCATTTGACATGATATGAGGCTGGCAAGTTCGTGCTAGATCTGGTACATATAAATTGTGATTATGTAATAAATAAAATCTGGCATATAATGGCACACCTCGTGTAACAACGTTCCTGCAGTTTTGAAATATGCAGTGTCTTGCAGTATTCGATGCTCGTAAATATCCAGGAATAGTAAGTAAACCTTGACCCTCGACTGCTATCCCTTGATCAACTTGACCATGTGGCTGCCCTTGCGCATGCTGATTGTGCACAGCGCGATCAAATCTTTGCCAGCAAGGATGACATAGTGATCTTGTACCATCGAAAGGAATCTGAAATAAGTTAAAATAGAACAGTTAATATTTGTCATCTACGAGACATTGGTTTTTGTAATATGGCTATCCCCTGACTAACGATAACGATATAGCTTGATCAATGTTATTTATATTAAACTAGCTGACCCGGCAAACTTCGTGCCGCCTCAGGAATTGATTTCTGAACGACGGGACGAACATCAAACGTTTGACAGGTAGGAATAGTTTCTAGGGAAAACGAAATTGTTGTTTTTACTATATTCCTAGCATTTTTTTCATATTTATTCACCTTTTAAACCTTCCTTGGACTTCCACAAATACAGTGTAAACTCCATGTAACGTCACTCGATTTAACGACAAACTCCCTAAAGCGTCGGCGTCGACATCACTCGGCTTTGGTTGGTTTAGCTTGTACTCTATATAGCGTTACGCCCACTCTCAATAACGATAGCAATTGAAAATAAAAAGTACTTTTTAAGTTGCCAAAATTAGTAAAAACTGCGCACAGCTGCGCAGTGCGTTCTTTTGTCGCTTTATTATCCTAGCCCGTAATAAACTCGTCTGTCGGCATTATACATACCGAACTTTCTAAGAAATCCGTTCTTTTGTTTACAAATTGGGATTGCTTGCACGTGTTGACTGTTGTTAGTAGGAGTCATAGATTATCTATACGTTATCATATTCTTAGTTGCTCACAAACTAAAATAGTGCAAGATATGAATAAAATAATATTAAAAAAATACAACAAAATTACTGGTGCAGCAAAAGACGTCAGACAAAAATGACAGACTATACGCAATAGCGTTCAAATAAGAATGGTTTTTTTATATTATTACTAACATTAGTCTGAAATAAACTTTTTCTTTTTTATCTAATACAGATGTTTCTCTCTATAACGTCAAAATATGCACAGCCCCTTGAGGGTCGTTATATAGAGTTTACACTGTAATTCAAAAGTTAATACATATGTTAATACAAGACTTACCTCCTGTGGTATTATTTCTTGTAACAAAAACACTGCGTGATTCCGATATCTTTCTAAAAACAGTTCTGTAAGCATGTGTTTTCTGCGACGTAACACGGATCTGTCACATACTACACAATTATTACGTCTATCCATAACAAACAAATTCCAAACAAACAGCAAATACATATATCAGGTCCAGTAAACGTGCTCAGGTAGTCGATGAAACAAAAGATAACCGCTAAACGAACAGATCACAACGAAAGACAACGAAGGACTGCGATGACATGAACCAAACAGTGCGCCAGCGCAACGAGCGAGACGCAACATAATGTGTGAGAGAGAGGGACCGAACGTATACCTGCTGATTTGATCACACGGGACCCACATGCACTCACCAAAACCTGTAGTAGCTTTATAACGGAATGATAACTTATATTACATATTCGATTTTTTGGAAATATATTTTTGGTTAAAACTTTGTTCTCCCATGGATTTCAAATAAAACAACCATATTTAATGTTAAGTGAATTTATACTCTTTCATTTTATACCATTTTCATTCATGTCCGCGACCGGGTCGGATTCCGCCCAATGACCTTTGTCTGCTCAACAAAGTTAGTAATGCAATGAATGTTGTTGAACTGCCAAAATTAAAGCCATGGCTACTGACAGTGTTTTACGCAAATACCCCGCAGGCCAGGACTCCCATATTATATAAATTATGGTTGTTTACACTAATTTATCCTTTGGATATGTATATGCCTGGATCATTTTCGACGTTTAGACAAAAGGACCAAGAAATTACAGCGTAGAAAGGGAGTCCACATTCTGTTAGAGTTGTAATAAACTCAAGCATGAACAGATAGACAGGTAACTTTACGCCTTCTATAGCAATAAATTAATAATTCATTGAAATGAGGCATAAAAACAAAGGGTTACTGTTTATTTCATCGTCAACTTCATAATGCCAACTGACCCGTAATCCCCCGGGGTGTTACGACAGTTCTGAAATAACTTTTATGTTATAAAAGTCTACTGGGGGAAGCAGGGTCACTAATGTGCTATGCCTAGGCTCCCTTGTTCATGCTCCATTTCAACTTTTACAGCTGATGCGTAGTCAATTGTATTAGGAGGCTTCAGGCTTTCATAGCGATCTCGTTAGTGCTTTGTTGTGGTCGGTTCTATCAGTCAGATATTTATTTTATTGAAGGAATTTATAAAGTGTGGAAGTGTGGACACGTCGGGAGAGGACGAGGAATTTTATTATTAAAGTGGATGTAGTGGAAACGAGTGGAAGATAAGAGGATATAAACTGATGTTAGTTGTGATGTTCTTAATAAAGGTATAGTGATTACAATTTACAACCGCGAGTGCATGATAAAGTTTGTGAACGTTGGAGGATGCAGCTAAAGGAATATGCTAGAATAGTTAAATTTTGGTGGTTCTGATTGTTTAATGTCGTAAGTGATCATGGTAAAGAAAAGACCAATCCGCTAAAAAGCTAATAAAGAAATAATAATATAATCTGAAAATATTGTAGGACTTTATGATGTAAGAAATGTTACAAGTCATGCCGTTAGCTGCTCATGTGACTTCACTTGAGGGCTGGCTGTGTCAGGAAACGATATTCGCGTTGATGAATTTTGAGCCAAACAAGAAAGAAAAAATTGTCATCAACACGCTAAGAAGAAAAAAGTACTATCGCAAGTAGATTAGTTTGTTGATTATTATACCCAACTTGTTCATAAAGTAAGAGTGACATGTAGTGTAGGTGATGCTGATAGAATCCTTGACTCGTGTCAAGACTCAAGTCCTGAGTTCTCACTCATAAGGAAGTGACGTTGTTGGTCTATTAGTGTCCTTTGACCACGCGGCAATCATTGGTAACCTACTGCACTGAATCCGTAGTCCGTACCTATTGAATGTCCATTCAAAACGGACTCGTTCGCAACCATTCACGTTTCTTCCAGACAATAGTGTACGCACTTTGTAAAAACATCTCAATGAACTCCCAATTGTACACAAACAAGAATAAAAGTTGTGTTTATAATACTGAGACCGTGCACGGAACTATCCTTCT
The DNA here is from genome assembly GCA_945859645.1 of Amphipoea oculea. Taxonomy (NCBI): domain Eukaryota; kingdom Metazoa; phylum Arthropoda; class Insecta; order Lepidoptera; family Noctuidae; genus Amphipoea; species Amphipoea oculea. The sequence continues at coordinate 1,383,691 of OX243886.1, read as the reverse complement.
AACTTACAAAATTGAACTCTACATTCCAGAAAGTTCAGTCTATTATTGTCTGCATCTAAACTTTTCCAACTGCAGGATTAGATTTCTTACGTTTCCTGTTTACGTGGACTGTTTCGTGTAATAGGGAATTCAATTCACACATTTTATCGTCGTGGAAACTGTATTTTACGTTGGTTTCTTTGATACGATCTTTAATGTTGTTTTCTTCGGAGCGGGAAAACGGTGTATCTTGATTCTTGATTGAACACATGATCGGATGTTCATTGATGACTTGACAAACAAACATGCTTGTTCGCTGAAATTACGTTCGCATTCATTTTTTCACAGAATACCTAATGTTCTGCGCGTGTTACTAGTGAAATGGGTTTTTTTTTACTACATTTTCGCGAAAGTAGTATATGTTTCTGCAAATGAATCTTGAATTTCCCAATCGCAAACTTTGATTCTTTAATCTGCCTTTCATTCAACTGATTCCTGGTTGGATAGTCGTTTATCAAACTGTATTACCTTTTAGAAAGATAAGCTCGTTTAACTTGTAGTAACTACTAAATCCGTACTCCGTAAATCCGTATGGTGACGTATCGTCTATGTAATAAATCCACTGCTTCCTTTTCTAATCAGGGCTAGTGTAACCTTTTTGACCGGTCACCACATTTTGTCATCAACTCATCACACATGTTAAAATTTTTGGCTAGGAGGATATGGCTTCAAGCCCCTAATATTAGGTCCTTACATATGAAATTGGCGTTTTGTATGGAAGGAACAAAAAGTCGAATATTTTTTAATATAATATATTTAATTAATCAAAGTATGAACCATTGTTTTCAATGCACTTTTGCCATCTTATAGGTAGTTCATTGATCCCTTTACTAAAAAAACCAGTCGGACGGGAATCAATAAAATCTTTGAAGGCGATTTGGACTGCCCCATCGGAGTTGAATTTTTTCCCTTGCAAAAAGTTATCCAAATTGCGAAAAAAATGGTAATCTGTTGGAGCAAGGTCCGGGGAGTACGGAGGATGTCTAAGACATTCCAATTCAAGCTCTTCTAATTTGGTAGCCGTCTGTTGCGCAGTGTGTGGTCTGGCGTTGTCGTGAAGCAGCAGTGGCGTGGAGCGATTGACCAGCCTTGGTTGTTTAGCCGCTAGCTTTTCCATCATGGTTTGTAATTGCTGACAATAGACATCAGCTGTAATAGTCTGGCCAGATTTGAGAAAACTGTAATGAACAATACCGGCACTAGTCCACCAAACGCTTACAAGTAACTTTTTTGGGGTTAATTTTCGCTTGGGGCAGGATTTGGCTGGCTGGCCAGGGTCCAACCATTGCGCTGAGCGCTTCCGATTATCGTAAAGAATCCATTTTTCATCACAGGTAATGATTCGGTTTAAAATACCTTCATTGTTGTGCCGGTTCAGTAATGTAACGCAGCAGTCGACGCGCGTTTGCCGGTTTGCTTCAGTCAATTCGTGAGGTACCCACCTTTCAAGCTTTTTAATCTTCCCAATTTGCTTCAAGTGAATTAAAACAGTTTTATCACTAACATCGAAGCCTGCAGCTAACTCGGACGTGGTTTGCGATGGGTCCGCTTCCACAATAGCCTTCAATTCTCCATTATCAACTTGGGTCTCAGGCCGTCCACGGGGCTTGTTCTGCAGGTCGAAATTTCCAGAACGAAAACGTTGGAACCAAAAACGAACTGTGTTTTCTTTTGCAACATGACCGCCATACACATCATTCACCCTTCGAGTCGTTTCCGCAGCACTAGTGCCACGGCGGAACTCGTACTCGTAAATAATGCGATATTTTAAATTTTCCATTTTGTAAAATGAGTGACGCAAACAGAAAAAACAGAAGAAAAAAAACAAATGAATGACGGTCATCGAAGCACAAATACATGAGTAAATAGCTGTACAAATTTGAATTTGGAATTCCTTACCAAAGAGGAGAAATTCGTGATTAAAGTGGCCAGTACGAAAAACGCCAATTTCATATGTAAGGACCTAATATGTCTTCCGGCGTGAGTAATATTTCGTTATCGGTGTCTAGTGACACATGGTTTAATCACACCTGTTTTCGGGTGTTTTCTATTCTTTAAATTGTTAATTGGCTTTATTTAGGAAACCAACAGCGATACATATCATATAGTATGTTACAGAGTATCTGTATTACAGTATTGTATGGCTAATAATAAGTTTCCCTGTATAACTAGGATAAGTATAAAACATGCAAACGGACTACAGACTAAGAAATATTTAAATACACAAGTATATTTAACTTATAATTAAGTTTAAAATTTAGAGAGAAAAAAAGTTCGTTCGAATTATTAAGAGATTAGTTGTTAATCATTTGCCTTCGTTTATGGTTTTTATTATTTGTGGCTTTATCGTTTTCAGCGTTTGGGTCTACGCCTACAACAGTATAATCATCCATCTCTTGTATTGTCTTCAAAAGAATCAAAATGGCTTCAAGCCCGTAATATGACCACTTAACGATTCCTTACTTCGAAACCACGTCAATTTCTTAGCAAATCCCGCCAATTTCGCGTTCATTTCGCGCGGATTCGTTGATTGTGTCATAGAGAATAAGGCCCCCGGTGTGAGTAATATTTCGTTATCAGCTACATGATGTTATCACACCGGTTTTCGAGGGTTTTCAATTCTGCAAAGTGGTAATTGGAAGATTGCTTTATTGTCTTCTGCGAACGAGTCCACGTCTACAATAGTATTATCATCCATCTTACACACACACGCTACACACACAAACACCACACATACCATAGCTGGAACTAAGTTAGCGCTGGTATAGGTTAGATTTTTATATGTATACATCCCTCGCTACGCATCCTCGCTCATCTCTGGTGGGAAGGCAGCCTTACTGTCTAGTTTGGGGCTCACTGGTAAATAATTCATTGTAACTCATACTCAAAGCACTTTTGAATTGTCAAGGTGTCGGTCAGTCAGAAAGATGAAGCTAGTTGCCCATTCCAAAGCGTAGGTACCTATGGAGAAGAACGGGCAAGAAACTCTATGGACACTCTTTTAAATCAAACTAATATGGTTACAAAGTCTTGGTTACATCATTCATGTCAAAAACTATACATGTGAGAACGATGCAGAACGTTAAAAGCGTCCATAATGAAAGATGAGAAAAAACAGCAATTCAAACATTAAATTAAAATAAAATAAGCCATGGCAGCAAAGAGATGACCAGTCCCTACTGACGGCGCCCGTTCACGAACATGACGCATGTATTAGCACCATTCAGCTCAACCATTTTGACCTAGCTGTAGGTAATATTCTAAGCTACTCAATATGCCGACTCAACTTGCTGTTAAACCATGAACCTGCCTACTGTTTTCTATTTCTATTTTCTATCTCTTGTGTAATGTCTTCAAAAGAATTACGTGTTTCATAGTTTATTCTATTTAGTATTACTATAAAGTTACTTGCTAGTATTTCTTTAGATTACCGTTTTATAGTTGGCACATCGACAATCTCCATGACTACCTATAATTTGTTAACATTGCATGGGTTTTCCCAACTACCATTTGCAGTAAGTTGCTTGGATTCATTAGATGTGTTAAATAATAACTTATCACCATTTGATATAACGACAAACGTTGATAGTGTAACAGACGTTTTCTATGAAATTTATTGTGATAGGTAAGAGAAGGTCTACCCTGTGTAAATTAGACTACTTTGTGCTATGCTTATGGCTGATGGACGTGACCATTATGAATTACTCGCGTCACTACATTTGACTATGCCTCAATTATCTGATACAGTTTTGTTTTTCATAGATTCAGATATTTTGTTTTGCAAATACATTGCAAAATAAAATATAGGTACAGTCATGGTAATGTAGGCAATACAGGTTCAGCCATATTGTACAAAGCAAAAGTTACAAAATTATGAACTAATCCACTAATCTACAAAACTTTAATAACACAAAACCACATATTTATAATTTTTATTTTAAAACAATAATGTTTTAAAATAAAAATTAATAAAAAAAAATCGAAACTTACTCTGCCTATAAAGGCAGAGTAAGTTTCGATTTTTTTTTTCAGTCAAGAATTCTGTTACGCTATAGTATGCTTTGACTGTCAAAAAGCTTCGAAGCCTTTAACTTTAAAGATCGGTTTCCCCTTATCAGCTACTCGGTGACCTCGACGTATGATTGGTTACATGAATCCTTCTCCCTCTTCTCTTTTACCAGTGATGTAGAGATGATAATTTATATCTAATCTTTATGTATGTTTTGTTACAGGTGATGCTGGGCGGGGCGGGGTCGCCGGGGGGCGACGATTTGCTCACCGTCACCGTCGTCCGCGATGAACATGGATATGGAATGAAAGTTTCTGGTATGTTACCAAAATTTCATGATAACATATGTGTTCACGAATAATTCTAGAACGGCTTATGAGAATTGGCTAAAAAACTGAGCTGACTGCTTTACTCGATATAAACAAGAATGTATTGTCAATTGTAGAGGAAAAATCAAAGCAGTCTTGTTAAGTAATAAAATAAATAATGACCATCAGTAAAAAATATAATATAGCTGTGAATTAGGAAAGGTGCTACGCTGGCACGTGCAATTTTTGTGACGTATTTGTGAAAACCGAAGCATTGCAAGCTCCAAATGTGACCATAATATCTCGCATTGATTCGGATGCAAATAAGTTTAAAAAACAAATTTCTGTTAAACTACTTGCAGATGCCTTTCCTTCCTGCACAAGTAGTAAAAGTCTAGTAAAGGAAAGGACTCCCTAATTAGACATCATAGGTACTGCCAAGCCGTCCAAATGCAATGCAAATATATTCCATCAAGCTATACCTGGCGAAGAAAGGTGGCTAATCGACTGTCAATAGTGAAAGCAGTATGCAGCCGGTGCCTTTACTCATGCCAAACCCTATGAATGCTGTCAACGCCATTGTTAGGCATTACACATGGTTTGAATGCGTTATTAAGAGGGTAAAGGTATGTTTAGAGTTAAACATTCTACCGTGTCTAGCAAAAGGACTCATAGTTTTTATATGATCGGCCCAATTTTTTTTACACCGGCAGTCTATCTGCGTAACATACTATCAATCAAAATTTGAATAATTTCGAAAGATATTGCTAAACCATTGCTTCATATGTTCGAAAAATTTGTCGGCTCAACAACGTAAATAACGCAATGAATGTTGTTGAACTGTCAAAATGAAAGCCATTCCTAGTTCCTACTGTTAGTGTGTTACGCAATTACCGCGCTGTTTTATGCCCGGTTTCCGAGGTCCTTAGATAAACTGTTACTCTCAACAAGAATTGAAGCCGCAAAGCTATGTTCCAGCTAAATCCTTCCTTATTAACTTAGTGTTCAGAAACGAATAAGGAAGACAATCAATACAATCGCCCTTGTCTGCCAGACCCTTATGTCGTGTGCCGACATCTAAACAGCAACTCTCTCTCTCTTTAGTCGGTTCCTCATGTCTGAGGATCGTGGTCAGCTTCGGAGTTGCATCTGGAGCGGATGATCCGCCTCCATTGGTTTCTGTCCAGCGCATCTCTTACCACCGTGTAGAATTTAGAGGACGATGATTCCTTCACCTGATCGGTCCATCGTGTTGGTGAACGACTGCGCGATCGTTTGCCTTCGGTGTTCCCAACCACAATCAGTTTTTCCAAACTTTCATCGCCTCTGCGTACTATGTGGCCGAAATAGGAGAGAATGCGTTGTTGACATATGGTCGACAAGCAGGTCTTTATTCGAAGCTGGCTAAAGCTAAACAGCAACAGTGTAATGGTTATATAAAATTCATAGATTTAGACACACTTTTAGAATGCTTCTATGCGTTCTATCCTATGTGCCAAACCGCAAGATTACCATAAAATTAATAATGAAAGACAAACTACTGCATATCTTTGAAGTCCTAGTACATCTTGCAATCTGTCGTCAGTTGCGTGACAAAATTACAGCTTACTCAAATAAATGGCTACGTTTTCTGCATCATCGTTAGCTAAATTAAATACTATGAATCGTTGCGTAGATTATTTGCATTGTAAAATCTCTCTTGCGTGATTGAATGGATGACGGCTGGTTTTATTTGTTTGGTAACGATGACTACATTTAGTTTCATTGTCATATGCTACTGGATTGTATTGTTATCATAGCTATGCTGACCTTTGGGAACTGTGTAAATACCTTTTATCTAGATTTTACGAGGTCGTGTAGTTAGCCTTACATTTTATCCTTGCTTAAATTTGGTTTTTGACTTTTTTATCAAACGAGTTTTTCTGATATTGCCGGGTGAAGGAAAAGGGTTGAGCGCGCACTGCGATGCGATTTTTTAAATCGCGTGTTCATACGAAATAAAATCGCGAACGCTCGTATAATTTTACAAGCGATTATTAGTCCGGATTCTAGTATATTCGTATTGTTCACAGATTGGCGATTATTTTCCGCAACGTCTAAATTTGGGCGCGCTTAGCCTTATAGTACCTTTTACGTATTTTAGAAGTTTTTAATAAATACCGACACGGCGATAGGTTATTATTATTACTACAAGCTTGGAATTCTCATTGGCAAAAATAACAAACTTCCAAACAAAGTTTCTTCTTTTAGGTGATGAATTTTCAAAAATCCTTCCTTAGTGCTCACCTACCGTTTTATAAAGAACTCATGTGCAATATCTTATGCACCTAGACCCAGCCGGTTAGGCTGTGCGTTGTCTGTCAGTGAACGAATGAATTTAAGATGAAAATCTCTCATAGCGACGCAGTGCAAATCACGTCTCGTCGACGACATCACGTCAACTCCGGCTGTCGCTGAAATCCAGCGCGGGGGGCTCTGTCTTGCATAGGGTCGCAGGATTATGCTGAGCGATGACCGTTTTGCGTGGATGTGACGCATATTTTCCCTCAACTTGTTCTTTTTGAATTGAAACTTCTTTACGCACGCTTGACTTGGGGAGTAAGCTGGCGAACGCGTGACGTAAGCGTTACGAAAAGTGTGATCGGGCGAGGCGAACGGGAGTTGAGTAGGGGATATAAGCAAGAGAAAGCAGTGCGCGCGCACATTTTCTTTCTCTCTTCCTCTCATAGCCAAATACGTTTGACCTTTCACTTCAGTCGTGTGGTCATAAGCACACTCGGTTTTTTTTGTGTTTATGTTCTTTCTTTGCGTCATGTTTACTGCAAATAACGTATTTTCCTTCTTTCTTTCTCATACGAACACTGTATCTTCCAGGTGACAATCCCGTATACGTACAATCAGTGAAGGAACACGGTGCTGCTTGGCGAGCTGGTCTGCGCGCCGGAGACAGGATCCTACGCGTTGACTCCGTGCCTGTGCATCATCACACGCACCAGCAAGTCGTGCATATGATACGAGGTATGTTTGCATTGGTATCTAGTGTATGAGATGATTGGGGATCTCTGCAGACCGTAGGGTAAAGTGCTAAGCGGTCAGCTACTGAGGTACATCATCATTCACTTGCTCTTATCACAATTTACTTGGAGTTCGCGGAACATGTTTTCTTCTTATCATTATTAGCAGTGGAGGCGCAGTGGTATTGCCCCCGACTTACGAGTGAGTTCGAACTCAGACAGGCACATACTTTGTGTGTTTAATTTCATCACCACTGCTTTCAAAACGGTGAAGGAAAAAATCATGTGGAAGCCATGTTTTGGAATGTTTGGTTCTAGGAGATGCATCTCTGGATCTCCTAGAACCAAAAATTCACAAACATGTGACATCTACCAACCCGCACTGAGCCCGCGTGGTGGATTACAGGCCACTCCTTATCACAGAGAGGAGGCCTGTGTCCCAGCAGTAGGAACGTTATAGGCTGATTATGTATTAGCAGTCATCCCAGATGTCCACCCTCTTTCTAACCATATCAGCTAAACGTTTGTATGTAAAATGCTCCCTGATGGAAAATGTTTACTGCCGCCTAAAAACAACAAGCATACGTTTTCAAGGCCGATTGTCTGTTGAATGAGAACGAGATGAGGGCGCCCAAGCGATATTTACTATGGCCGCGTGTCCACCGTACGCCGTTACCGGTACGTCACGCTCGGTCCGAATGATCTTGTTGCTCGTTGACGTCCCGTTTATGGTGGCGGGTGGACAAACGCTGTTAGGGCCGGACTCCACGGACGTGGAGCTGTGCGGAGCGGTGCGGAGTCGTCCAATCACAGACGAGACGAGCGACGCGATGAGGATTTCAACCACGTCTCCGCTCCGCTCCGCCCGGCTCCGCTTCAGTGGAGTCCGGGCCTTGGGCTGGTGTTTATCTGACCGCACGCCGACTTCGACCGACGACATGTAGCCGTCCGTCACCGACGACGGCCGAATTCTGTCTTCGTAAATACACGGGCGCGGTATCGCTCGCACGCCGCCCGCGACCGCCAGGTGCGATGACAGCGGCAACGAACGTTTTGGCAACCGGTCGGTGGCGGTCATCCGTCGTGACGTCATCGCACGCTGTCGGTAGCGTGTGTGTGACGTCAGTTCACACCGCTTTTCACACATTTCGCTGGGCACTGCTTTCAAATGGGTACAGAACAATGTTGCTTGGTAGTTTTATGGTGATAGTAACTTTATGTGAACCCTTTCAAGAGAGAGCAGTCTTCGACAACTTGCATTATTGTCCCGCCATCTATCTAGAAATGTTCAGAGCGCATACAATTTAGTGCATAGCACTTGAAGACAAATTACTCCCGAACGATATGTGACCCTAGTACTCTCCAGTTTCATTCAGCTCAATCAGTGATGTTGATGAAACGTTGAAAGTGATTTGAATGGCTGCACACATAACATCGGTTATTGGCTAGTTAGCCATTCTAGAGTTCCGAGAAAGTCTTTGATTGATGCATAGTATAGTAATATTATGCCAATGATAATTTAATTGAAAATGAAAGCATAATAGCGTAAGATATAGCGCTTCCTCATCTTGTGTTTTGTAATTAGTTTAAATTTTAATACCTGTTTTTACCGCCAAGCAACGTTGCTCTGTATCGTCTTGAGGGGTCTTGAGGTGCGGATGTAAAATATACAGAGTCAAATTAAATTAGCTAGCAAAATTCTGCAGGCGTTATGGGGAACATGACAAAAAAAAAGACGGGTTGCACTCCGGGAGTGCCGGCAGAAGTGAAAACTTGAATATTAACGTTGTGCATTTTTGATATTTTTCATTAATAGATGCACTTTGTTCCATTTCCATATTTTATACACTTTATATACACGAATTTTACGAATACACAGCAGTGTGGCCACTACACAGACGGTCGAGCCATCAGCTGTCACCATCCATGGATGCGCGTGGCACGCTGTAACATAAACACACGAACATTCGCGCAAGCGCCCTGCGCCGCCTAAACGAAACAGCAGGCATACATTTTCGCCGCGCCGTAGAAAGAGAGGGGGATACTTCCTCTCCTACGCCGCGCCGGCTGTCTACTCTGCATCCGTCTTACGAATTTTCGATCAGGTCACGTGTCCTGACGGTCACGTGTCCTGACGGTCACGTGTCCTGACGCGAGTTTAACACTTTTTACCCATTACAAAAAAAGTGTACAACGCCGCTAAAGAAGTTTTCACTTCAAAAAAGTAATTTGATCAGGTTTGTTTTGGGGCCATCAACCGCACGTAGTGTTTCTTCGTGTAAACATCACAAACATAATGGACATAATGGGTGGATAATTGGATATCAAACACGATAGAAAAAATAAATAGATTTTCTCAACTAATACTTCAAGTAATGACACCACCAGCTGTAGTTCTAGTTTATCCCAATATATTATCTTTTTTTATCTTATAATATCTTATAATTATCTTTTTTTTTGTCGTGTAGTTTTATCGTCTGACAACCAGTCTTACCAAGGGGTATCGTATTACCACACCCCGGACACTCCATACAACGCTCGCAAAATAATTACCTACTACTACTACATTAAAAAATGACGTTTGTATACGTATGAATGTGTGCGTGAGGTACTTGTGTTTGCGAGCGCTCTTTGTTAAAGAACTGCGATGGTAACCTCGAAGTGCGGGGTGAGGTGCGGTAACTGATGTTAGTGCGGGGAAGGGAGTGGCCTTTCTGTACGTAGTACTTTAAGTATTCTGTGGTATTACCCAGTTACTGGGTTGTGGATGTTGGATAGACAGTCGCTCCATGTAAAATACTGGAATTCGGCTGCATCCGGTTAGACTTGAAGCCGACTTCTTGGGAAAAGGTTAGGCGGATGATTATGATGATAATGTATAGCGCATCGCAACGCGTCTGCGGCGTTATCCTAACTAATTTAATTTGACCTTGTATAAATACATTAGACATTTTATTAATATTGTTTCTGGGAAGGCATCGCACCTACAAGGCCCCTGGTGTTGTAGATGTTCATAGTCTACCGCAAAACATTAGTCTGCACACTTGTGTTTCTAAACATTTACCCTTTTATGAAAGAGTTGTATTGTTGAAAAGACCAAACGAGGAAATGAAACCATTGAACCTCTTTATCGCCTGTTAGAACTTCTTTGGAAAAGTCCAATTACTTATTATTTGATACCACACTGGCAACAAGGATATTAACGGCAGTAGTTCGTTTGGATATGTCACCATGTATTAATTACAACAAAAATATTACAATACTCATTCCAATGGTCGAACTTCAAAATATTTTTCATTGAATTTCAACAGCCTCGAAAAAGATTTCTTGAAGCGAATCATCGCGTGAATTTTAATGGTGTTTTTACGTGGCCATTAAACTGTAAATTTTACTGAGCATGTCTGGAATGCCTTTGCTCTGTATCACCAAGGCAACGCCATTATTATGTGTAGTTAGGGTGCCAGAGATGAGTATAGTAACTCCTTGTGGCCAAATGGCCAATATTTACCTATTTCGCATTAAAAGGCTAGGTGGCAGTGGGCAGGGCACATTGCTTTCAGAACAGATGGCCGATGGGGCCGAAATGTTCTGGAGTGGCGACCGCGTACCGGAAGACGTAGCGTTGGAAGGCCTTCCACAAGGTGGACCGACGACCTTGTGAAGGCCGCGGGAACCCGTTGGATGCGAGAAGCACAGAACCGGTCGAAGTGGAGGTGCTTGGGGTAGGCTTATGTCCAGCAGTGGACGTCTTTCGGCTGAAATGATGATGAAAATGTTATAAACTGCAATATCCTGCCGCAATTTGTGCCGTACTGGCTAATTCGGGCGCCATTACTTCCTCTCTCATGTCAATATGAGACCAAATAGCATAACTAATCAATCAACTCAGCCTATCGCAGTCCACTGCTGGACATAGGCCTCTCCCAGGCTCCGCCACAACACCCCGTCCTCCGTCTTCCGCATCCAGTCTCTCCCAGCCACCTTATTGAGGTCGTCTGTCCATCTAGCTGGGGGGCGTCCCACACTACGCTTGCTGATACGCGGTCTCCACTCAAGGAATCGTCGAATAGCGAAATTTTCGTGAAGTAAGTTTTGAGTATGAATGTCGATGGCTATAAGAGTAGGGGGAGACCAAAGAAACGATGGATGGACTGTGTGAATGATGATATGGTTAGAAAGGGGGTGACTACCGAGATGACGACTGATAGAGAAGTATGGACGACAAAGACATGTTGCGCTGACCACAAATAAGATCAGGAGAATGATGTTTGGATTTTATTTATTGTGAAATAAAAACTCACTAGAAAAGATTTCAGACGTCGAGAGACAACAAGATAGGCGGGTTAGACTGCCCAGGATGACTTTCTACCTTGCTCAGAATAATGCTTTCTTGAATAATCGTACCCAGGTGTATGGTTATTCAAAAAAGCTTAGAGGATCTCAAAAAATTCACGCGGAAAAAAATGAAATTTCTAAAGTCCAGAAGTAAAGTACTTAAAGTAAAGTAAGTAAAGTTTCTAAAGTTTTTATAAAGTCTAAGAGAGACTATTGTAACACTAGCTTCTGCCTGCGACTTCGTCCGCGTGAAATTTCTTTCTCCCCCTACCCACCTCGTCGTCCGTTTCCCTTAGGGTTCTTCTTGCTCGACTCCTAAGAGTTCTAGCGTTATGTTAATAATAGTTTATAGAATTCCTCAAGACTATCAAATGCAAAAATATTTTTTCAAATCCGTCAGGTACTGCCAGAGATTAGCGCGTTCAAACGAACTCTTCAGCTTTTATATTAGTATGATTGTTCTAATCCATATTTCTGCATTTTCCAGCAAATCCAACGACGGTGTTGACAGTCCAGCAGAACTCCTCGAGACATAAAACGCCCATCACGGCTCCAGTACCCGTCAATGTGAGTTTATACACTATTTAACTATCTTGAATTATAGCATAAAATGAAAGGAAGGAGTCACATGGCCTGATGAAGTTTTTAAGGACTTTTATTTAGGACTAGCTTCTGTCCGCGACTCGGACCGCATGGAAGAACCGTATCCACTAACACTAGGCAGTAGTGTAGTTTTCTATCAGTAAAAGATGGCGCCAAACACGTAGCCGAATTCTGGACCAAGTCCATTTAGATTGCCATCGTTGCGCTAAGAAGACGAAGTAAAAGATTTTTTGTTGTCAGATCTGCATAGCTATTTACAAACACGCGATACGCTTCCGTATCGTATCGAACATTAATCATTGTTATCGTAGGAGTCTTCTATACGCTGTTCACAAGTCCAAAACCCGAAAATTTTGTCAGTTTAAATCAAATAGACGCCCGCTATTATTCCAACAGCTATTTGCTGTTGAGGGCAAGTCAAATCAGGTTATCGAAATGTCAGGTTTTCGATACGATAGCCTGTCGTATGGTTGTGAATCAGGGCTCAGTACTTCCAGAGTTTACCTGGTGCAAACAAACTATTTACCTTCGTGTAATACTAGTTTAGTTAAGATTGCAAATCTTCGGGATAGAAAATCATGATTTGCAGACAATATTATTATCAGCTCTGTTGTTCAGCAGTGGTGTGGTGGCCCAGTGATAAATTATTTCATCACTGCTGCTCTCAAAACGGTGAAGGAAAACATCGTGAGGAAACCGGCATGTCCTAGAACCAAAAATTCGATTTATTTTGGTCTGATCCCCTGAGCCCCCCCCATCCACCCTTCCACCCCCCAACCACCTCTCCTCGATCCCCTGCTAGTTCGTCTTCTGTTTTAAACTTTGCATGTGACATCTACCAACCCGCACTTGGGCCCGTGTGGCGGATTACGGCCCACTCCCTCTCACAGAGACGAGGCCTGTGTCCCAGCAGTGGGAACATTATAGGCTGATTATGCTATGCTTTTCTGGGAGACAGTAGATTTAGTCTGCATTAAAAGTGTTGACCATGCCGCCTTAAGTAGCAGCCGCCGAGACGTCTGCGTGCTCTGTAACAAGCATTTACGAAACTGACAGATTTTCCAAATATCGCACCTTCGGTGCAACAAAGTCAGAAATAGCCAAAACTGCAAAATTGAGGTAAGTATCAATTGTCTCTGAACCATGTCTATACTTGGGGCAACAAAAACATCCGCGAAAGTATCTCAAAATTCTACTAGATGGCGCAGGTGCCTTTGTGGTTATAAATGCGAAAAAATGAGGAAATAAATGCGAAAAAAAAAAAATTAAAAGTCCTCTCCTGTAAAATTAAAAAAATAATCTTTTCTGACTTTGTTGCACCGAAGGTGCGATATGTTCTCATGTCCATTCCTAATAACAATAAAAAAATAATTACACCAACTTCCGTTAAAAAAAATAGCGGAAATAATCAAAATACTAAGTAATTATAAAATAAACACTAAAATAACTGAATGCATTACGGCGGCAACCTTGGAGTGTGTTATCAGTCCGAGAAATGCAATAGTCACAGTAGGTATTGTAAAATCATACGGCGTGAGCGCACGCGCAAGGTCACCGTACTAGTGTTGTGAAACTTGCTGCTACTGGTCAGCTGATCGAGGTGTTTGCTTAGAAAATATTTTAAAATGCTGCAGATATATTACTGAAATAAGTATTCTACGGCCGCGACTTACGAGTTGTAGGTCGTTGGTTCAAACCCAGATAGGCATTTTACCTGTCGTTTTACTTTGTTGTAAACTCTTTCGAATAACCCGCGACCCTGGCAGACCTGCGACCCGGTTGGGGTATGGGGTAAATGAAATCCTTTGCAACTCAATATTTCAGGTCTACGTATTCACACGAATCCGCCATTAAACACGACTAAGATCAACCACAAAACGTAACAGTTCGGGAATCCTTCAGCACACTGCGACACCTGTGCAAACAGCTGACGTTAAGGTCGCGTGCTCGGTTTGTTTGTCGCCAGCACATCAAGCTACTACAATCTGTCAAATTTCTTTAATAGATTTTCAACTTTATCGCTAAAGGTTCAAAGTTGATTGGGAAAACTTGACAGTTTCGGGTAGCTTGATGTGCTGGCATCTGTACTCTACTACTTATTTACACACATTTACTTTGGCTAACTTTAAAATTCAAGCGCGGTGGGTTAATTTGTCTAACCCCTACTCTCTCATGAGAGAGTAGGGAGGCCTTTGCCCTGCAGTGGGACGTCACAGGCTAATAAGAACTTCAAAATTCAACATACTACCCTATAGCAAGGCGCTCCTTTGTCGCACGGTCACCGGCACCCTAATTGCGTAATACACTATCAATTACAATAATTTTGAAGGATATTGATAATCCATTACTTCATGGAAGAGCTGGATTGTTGAGCTGGATGCTGCTGATCCACGCGTCATGCCCGTGAACGGGCGCCAGGCAGTTAACTAAACGGCTAATTTAACCAGTTGGCTGAAACAGATAAAAAAAAAAAGGGTTACACTCCGGGAGTGCCGGCAGAAGTGAAAACTTGAATATTAACGTTGAAATAAATCAATTATTAATTGAATTAATATAACTAATTTTTTTTCACTATTTCTACGTCACTTTTTTCATTAATATGTAGATGCACTTTGTTCAATTTCCATATTTTAAACACTTTATATACACGAATTTTACGAATACACAGCAGTGTGGCTACTACACAGACGGTCGAGCCATCAGCTGTCCATCCATCCATCCATCCACATCCACGTCCACGTCCATCCATCCATCCATCCATCCATCCACTGTCGTGTGTCACTTGGTTCACTTCGGTTGGCGTCGCCGTAGAGAGAGAGGGGGGGGGGAATCTCTCCTGACGGTCACGTGTCCTGACGCGATGCCCTGACGCGAGTTTAACATTTTTTACCCATTACAAAAAGTGTGCAACGCCGCTAAAGAAGTTTTCACTTCAAAAATCCCTCCTAAGAGCTCACCTTCGTCATATATGGAACTCCTGTGAACATTTTCATGTTTTAAAACGTAGCAGTTTGAACTGTACGTTGTCTGTCAGTGATATTAAGATTTTTATCAAGTAGATTACTTTGAGGAAATCCATGTTAATCAATAATTTATTTTGTTATTTCCAGTCGGAGAAACAGCGCCAGTTAGAAGTGTCAAAAGTACATACTGTGCGGTTGATGCTTGAACAAGAACAGAAGTTTATCAGGGATCTGCGTAGTAAGTATAATACAAGTCTTCTTCCTAACTCTTATCAATATAATTGGCTTCATGTTTCTTATTCCAGTGTATTTATGTAAAGCAGGTTTTCCATGTGATAAATAAATAAGATCTATACAGGGTGAAATTGAATTCATGAGCATCCTTTTAAAGGGTCATTGTAATCATCATTATGAACAACTTTTACCTCGGAAAGCACGTTAAGCCGTTGGTCCCGGCTGTCATTCGTGGATCTTTGACTGTCGTTACGGGTAGTCAGAAGCCCGAAAGTCTGATAAGCATTCCAAGGGGTATCGTATTACCCAGTAACTGGGTTGTGGAGGTCAGATAGGCAGTCGCTCCATGTAAAATACTGGTATTCAGCTGCATCCGGTTAGACTGGAAGCTGACCCCAACATAGTTGGGAAAAGACTAGGCAGATGATGATTATGAACAACTTTTACTATGGTACCAAACCTGAAATCGCGAAAAAAAAATCACCTCTTCCCTACATTTTGACTACTTATCACACTATCACACTAATATTATAAAGGCGAAAGTTTGTGAGTGTGTGTGTGTTTATATGTTTGTTACTTCTTCACGCTCAAACGGCTGGACCGATTTAGATGAAAGGTATAGAGATAGTTTGAGTCCCGGAAAAGGACATAGGATAGTTTTTATCCCGATATTCCCACGGGATCGACATTTATGCGGGTAAAACCGCGGGGCGCAGCTACTGTGAACATAAATGCAAGGAACAGCTGATTTTTTTTTCGCGATTGTAGGTTTAGTTCCATAGTAAAAGTTGTTCATAATGATGAGTACAATGACCCCTTAAAAGGATGCCCATGAATTCAATTTCACCCTGTATATTCTTAAAGTAATACAGAACGAATTCGTCGTGTTCTCAAATCCTTTTGGACTATACAGGGTGATATTTTAATCACCGGTTTCTTAAGAGTTATTTTACTACACTGTTTTTTCTGAGCTTTCAAGTTGATAAAATACTACCACGTAGGTCTACTACCATCTTTTTATTGGGGATTTGTTGTGAAATATAATAAAATAGATTTTGTTTATTAATTTCCCATTTAGTTTCAGACAATTTTCTCCAAATAATATACAATTTAAACATTTTTTAAATACCAATTTCAGATGAACTCCTAAAAGTCCCAGACGTTAGAAAACAAACCCAACTCGAATCCGCAGAGCAACGCTGCTCAAAGCTCCAACATGAGATCGACACCATCATGGCAGGCCAGGTAACGACCTTACCCCCTTTACAATAAAGTCCATATTGCAATGACACTTTTAAAGTACCAACACATAGCATTTGTAACTATGTTGCAGCCTATTTTTTTTTACTTAATTTTTAATGTCACTGTATTTTTTTGTACTTTTTTATATCTCTATGTGTATGCAGTTATGATTGCGGCCAGGATAGTGTGTAACGGTTTTTCTATAATAGAGAAAATGTAGACTCTTTTGTTAGGTCTTTAACGTTTCATAAAACTCTTCAAAAATTATTATCCATACTAATATTATAAATTCGAAAGTAACTCTGTCTGTCTGTCTGTATGTCACCTTTTCACGCCTAAACCGCTGAACCGATTTCGATGAAGTTTGCTATAAAGATAGTTTGAGTCCCGGGAAAGGATATAGGATAGTTTTTATCCCGATATTCCCACGGGATCGAAACTTACGCGGGTGAAACCGCGGGGCGCTGCTAGTTAAGTCATAAAAGAAATTGCAGTAAGTTATCTGTCTGCCAAATGTTTTGTTTTAATAGTTTTCCTTAATGTTATCTTTATCATAAAAAACGCGGCTCGCGCTAATTTGTGGATTCCCCTAAAATCATCGAAAAAAAAACCATATATTTCACTAAAGTAGATAACTGATTATGTGGCGAGGGAATGTAAACTACTATCTAAGATTATTACAATGCTATACTTTAGCGTTACTTAAGGTGATTCCCGCCATATTCGCCACATGAAAGATTCCAAAAGATTGTCTGTACAAGATCGCTTTTAGCGATAAGACCACCCATTGTGTCACCCTATGTACATTTATATCTGTATTGTTTATGGTGTACTTACTTACATAATAAAGAGTATTTTATCTATCTATCTAAAGGAATCACCTCGCCTGTCTATGCTAAAGTATGCAGTGTAGCAGGGACATTGATGCTCAACCATGAATTCATGGTTATAGTTGGTGCGTTAATGTCCCCATAGAGGTATTAAGGAACAGGGTGTAAAGTTCACTCATATTCTATAGAAAAGGGAGGATCCTCCGACCAGACGCGTGTTGTCTCCGGCAGGCAACTGCCCGATGATTCATGTCGGGCCGTTGTATCTATGCTAGTTGCGCGGTAAACTCTGCTTGCGAGATGCAGGATTTTGTGTGACGTCAGTATGACGCGTTGTTCGCATGTGGCGTTGTAGATACCGCTACATCCCTACCACCCCGTAGTGTGACAAGTTCTTAATTCTCAAGTCAGAAAACGGGTCATAGGCACTCATTACACATTCATGGCGGCACACTGAAGGGCCGATAAATTGGGACACTCGTTATTATTCATGTAACAAAGGACATGATTTCCCTGCTTATAATGCAGTAAAATTATTCAGTAGCTGTTGTGAATTGATAATAGTAAAGAATCGTGGTGTAGGTGGGTGATTAAATCGGGCCCTTTAAATGTCACACCTGTTGTGCTGTTTGGGAAAGGGATAGGAAACATTTCGTGACATGTTTGTGCGATGGGTCGCACAGTGCGCTGGAGTGGAGGGTGGAAATACGTACTGGACACTAGTCACTGTGAAGATGGACGATGGACCATGGTGGAAGTACTTAAGAGCCTATACTACCTCAAATGGCTTAGCGTGATCCTCCGTTATGTCGATAATACTGCACCATTAATTTTGAAATAAATATATGGTAAAGTTGAGGATTAATGCTAAGTCCTATGTTAGACGAAAACACGATTCCATAAAATTTTCTCGATAGAAAAAAAATCCAAAGTTACCTCTAAACCCGAACAATAAACCGCTGGTATTAAATCAATACTTCAAATTTGATCATGAAACTTTGCATACTAACTGAACTTACTTTAAAGCAGGTCTTATGTTATTTACTTTTTTATAATTAAGTACCATTATTTTAACTGTAAAAAGCAAATACCTAAACTATTGGCGCTGCCTGCCGCCCAACACCGCACTCTGTCTCGCTCTCACTCAGTCCGCGAGCAGTATCGTATGAGCGAGATAAAGAGTGAATTTTAGCTGAGGTAGAAGGTGAATGGGTAGTTGTAGCCCGCGAAATTCAATTTTTCTTACGTTTTTTGCAATTTTCAGGTCAGTGTCAGGTTGTATCATGATCAAAATATGATTCGCGACTATAACCGGTACGTAATTACAGAATTATAATAATTAGAATCATTAATACATCTTTCTAAGTTAGATTTCTACCGTTAAGAACAAATCTCGTATGGAAAAGTGTTTGTGGTAGAAATCTAACTTAAAGAGATATATCAATGATTCTAATGACTATGATTCTGTAAATACATGTCTATTATAGTCGCGAATCATATTTGGATCAAGATACAACCTGACACTGATCTGCAAATAGCAAAAAACTTAAGAAAATTTAAATTTCGCGGTCTACCATGTCACATTCACCTTAATGAAAATACGATATTCCACTGTCATAGGTAGCAAGTACTGAAGTCTACTCAGCCTACTGTCGTGTACCAGTTCTGAATAGGAACTGTCATGATTATTATATTTGTTTTCATGATAACTGTACTGCCACAAAGGCTGAAAAGCCGAAATAGCTTCTTAAAGTGTGTCGTCCCACTCACTGGCGAACTACCACAAGAAAGACTGAGGCTGTGGCGAGACAGTGCTTCCTTACCCAAACCGTTCGTTCCACCCGCTGAGGACCTCCCACCTGGACATGAGTTACCTTGGGTAAACTGGAAGTCTTTAAACAGACTCCGGACCCAGGTTGGCCGAAGCAAGGAAAACCTGTTCAGGTGGAAATTTATAGACGACTCCGCCTTGGAGTGTAAACGTGGTGCTGTTCCACAAACGATGGGACACTTAATATCGTGCCCTGCGTGTCCTGTCAGCTGCACGTTACAGGAACTGATGGACGCTAGTGATGGCGCCAAACAAGTGGCCGAATTCTGGGCCGAGTACATTTAGATTGCCATCGACACGCTAAGAAGAAGAAGATGATAACTGTATTTATTGTTACCGTTTCGATGCAAGGGTTTGTTAGTAAAGTTCCCGTACGAATATTCAATGATATTTTGTTAGAGCTTAGTTCAGCCGATATTCAGTAAAAATCGCACTGTGAAAATTTAGGCGAAGTGAGCGGACATTCCACCTCCTGCTAAGGTTTGAGAGCTCATCTCACCTAAGTTTTCATGGTGAGATTTTTACAAAAATGGATTAGTTGATCTTTTGAATTTTCTCCTAATTTTATGTCTGTTACTAATAAATAGGACGGAAGACTTCTTTCGATACATTAGACTGATATAAGTTTTCAAAATTACTGTAAAAAGGGAAAGAACCAAATAAAAAAAATAAAAAGTTTTTATTGTTTTTCATACAATTGTTCTACAGCACAAAATTGAGGCAGCCCCGGTAAGTTATAAGGACTTGTGATGGGGTTACCTCGCAACTTCCCATGGGTTACTATCTACAATGTTGAGACATAGTTAAAAGAAAAAGAAAAGAAAAAGTTTAGTTTTTAGGATGTTACACATTGTTGTAGCTAAATTCATGGTCAAAGTCTTTTTAGTAACTGATAAATTATTGTAGGTAGGTACAAGTAGGTGTTTCAGAGTGCAATCGTTATTTATAATATACTAGCTGCGCCTCGCGGTTTCACCCGCATAAGTCTCGATGCCGTGGGAATATCGGGATAAAAAGTATCCTGTCCTTTCCCGGGACTAAATCTATCCCTATGCCAAATTTCATCTAAATCGGTTCAGCGGTTTAGGCGTGAAAAGGTAACATACAGACAGACAGACGAGTTACTTTCGAATTTATAATATTAGTATGGACTAGCTGCGCCCCGTGGTTTCACCCGCGTAAGTTGCAATTCCAAAAAAAATCTGGAGAGGGCCACCCTTATCACCTAGGGATATAAAAAATAGCCTACGACCTAATCTCAGACCTACCAAATATACACAAAAAGCTTCATAAAAATCGGTCAACCCGTTTCCAAGGAATTCGATAACAAACACTGTCACACGAGATTTTTATATATGAGATTTTCGTTACACATTGCCTGGCAGCAACAGTAACTCAAACGGAGGCGAAAGTGAAAACCGTCAATGTATTTTGTATTTTAATTAAACATCATAACGTCCCACATAACATCAAAATTGGTACAGTTTTTAATAACTGAGGTTGCTTAACTTTTCTTGTAGTATGTTTAGCTTATTTCAGATCATTGCTGTACATGATTGGTCCCAATATGAGCAATTTATCAACGTTGATAAATGCTTCCTCTTACTATACAGGGTGAAATTGAATTCATGGGCATCCTTTTAGGGGGTCATTGTAATCATCATTATGAACAACTTTTACTATGGGACCCAACCTGAAATCGCGAAAAAAATCAGCTCTTCCCTACATTTTGACTAGTTATGTGAACATAAATGCAAGGAACAGCTGATTTTTTTTCGCGATTTTAGATTTAGTTCCATAGTAAAAGTTGTTCATAATGATGAGTACAATGACCCCTTAAAAGGATGCCCATGAATTTAATTTCACCCTGTATATAACACGCAACACAAAAATTCCCTTGTTTGTGAACCTAAGCACAACTTTGTTAAAGTTTTTGTAAATACTGTAAACTCCTACTTTTTACTATTTTAAAAAGTGAGAGCGCGATCACAGGAAGATAATTTAAAAATGTTGTGTCTGTTAGACATTGTTAATATTCATGGGTGCTTCCGAACCCGTAAGGTTTAGATTTCACTTTTCTCTTATCAACCTGTCTCTTGAACAAATATTGCAACACAGATAAACGGAATTTCTGAATAAAGGCCGCTGCACACTTGTAACACCCGACGCCATCACACGCTTACTTATTGGCCTGAAATGACGAAAATAGCTCAACGAGACGAAAAATGTGGCCAATGAGTTAGCTTCATTGATGTCGCGTAACGTGGCGTGTTATAAGTCTGTTTCCGCCTTAAGGTGTTGCTAATCCTCTGGTATGCAAATATCTTAGCAAAGTTATTACCTTTGATGCTCTCATATTGAGCTAGTTTTGGGCAAAATTATACAGGGTGTCCCTGGAAGTATGGATCAAATCGAATAGGAGCGTGGGCAGTCATTTCCAAACTTTTTGACCCTGAGAATGTCAGTGAATTTTTTTACAGTTCAAAAGTTATGACCG
Organism: Amphipoea oculea; assembly: GCA_945859645.1. NCBI lineage: Eukaryota > Metazoa > Arthropoda > Insecta > Lepidoptera > Noctuidae > Amphipoea > Amphipoea oculea. Next base: position 1,361,786 of record OX243886.1, on the reverse strand, counting down.
TTTTTTTTTTTCAATCACTTCGCATAGTGCTCAAAGAAAATAATCATAAAAAAATACTATCAGGGCTATCTAAAAAAAAAAAAATTGATAGCCCTGATAGTTTTTTTTAAAGATTTCTTTAAAATGATTCGATTTCCCTTCTTTTTTTTTTAGTTTTTTTTTTTGCTAAAACGTTTGGAAATGACCTTGCCCACGCCCCTATTCGATTTGATCCATACTTCCAGGGACACCCTGTATTGCGAATAAGTTACCCTGAAATTGAACTCTCCTACTACAAGTAAAGTTAACACACCTATCAAATCAGTGCCCTAAAGTGTAAACTAACAAGGCTAACGGGACGAGTCGGGTAGTAACATGTTTTGTACCGTGTCTGCTTCTGTGCATGCCTGTTCATAACTGTGACGTCACTGTGAGCCCCATTTTGTTTATATATTTGTGTATGTTTGTCACTATTTTTTTTTTGCTATCTTTTTTTTTTTGTTGATTAAATTATGGTATTTTAATGGGAGCAGTACATTTCATCAAGAGGATTTCGCGTTCAAGAGTTTTTTTTTTACTGGTCTGCAACCTTGAAGGTAACTTAACTGTAATATTAAGTTGTGATAAAGGGCTTTGAAGGTCTGTGGCATATCTACCTGTTTGCCATTTTGATTTTTTTTTTCAAAATGGTGGCCATGTATGAAACCTATACAGGTTGAAATTGAAAACATGCGACAAATCGAAATGGGAGATTATACTCATTATTATGAACAACTTTTACTATGGGACCAAACCTGAACACGCGAAAAAAAAGTCAGCTGTTCCTTGCATTTTGACGAGTTATGCGAACATAAATGTAGGGAACAGCTGATTTTTTTTTTGCGTTTTCAGGTTTGGTCCCATAGTAAAGGGGTTTGAAAATTTTTGTATGGAGGGTGGCCCTAAGGTCGGCCGCCATTTTGATTTTTTTTCAGAATCGCGGTGCACAACAAAAGTTAAATATTTAGAGATAGAGGACACTTATACAAACAAAAAATGTTATATAACATAATATCCTAAAGCGTCAGGTTTCGGAGTTATTCACCGAAATATAAGTCGAAAACAACAAGGATTTTTTTGTTTTTTTCCCCAAATGAAGAATAGATATTTTTTAATAAATAATTAAACACGGCAATTTATTGATCCTTTTTTTAATCCCAGAGACTAATCTGACATTTTAGTCTTTTATGTTTTCGTTTTTTTTAGTATAGAAGTTCGACATTACACTTGTCAGATTAGTCTCTGGGATTAAAAAAAAAAAAACTATGAATTGCCGTGTTTAATTATTTATTTAAAAAATGTCTATTCTTCATTTGTTTCTTCTCCATAAAGGTTTCATAACGTTTCTATTACCTCAATAGTTCAATATGCTTACCTGGAAGGAAAAAAAACAAAAAAATCTTAGTAGTTTTCGACTTATATTTCGGTGAATAACTCCGAAACCTGACGCTTTAGGATATTATGTTAAGTACATTTTTTGTTTGTATAAGTGTCCTCTATCTAAATATATAACTGTTGTTGTGCACCGCGATTCTGAAAAAAAAATCAAAATGGCGGCTGATTTTAGGGCCAAAGCCTTCAAACCCCTTTGTTCATAATGACGAGTACAATCTCCCATTTCGATTTGTCGCATGTGTTTAATTTCACCCTGTATAAATCGATAACTAACATCAGTGTAAATAGAAAACATACTAAGACCAAACCCCGTAAAGTGTCACGTTTCCGAGATATTAACGGGGCCGCCATTTTGAAAACAAAATCAAAATGGCGGACAGGTAGTTATGCCACGGACCCTCTAAAAGTCTTCAATTCCCTTTAAACGTGAGCAAATAAATAATAATTCGAAATACAATTAATAAAAAAATAAAAAAATTGAAAAATCCGTGGAAGAAAAAGTCATGCTGCGCCGACCCTAAATTAATTTGCGATAAGAATGACGATAACATAGAAATAGAAAGACTAACGAATCTAGGACGAATGGATTCATAAACATTTAGAAAAACAATAAATGAACGAACTACGAAATAACTTAGGATTTGTCATAAAACAGAAGTATGCATAGAACCAGACATCGTCATCAAAACGCTAAACAAACGTAACTTTCGTCTCATCCAATGGGAATGGTTGTAACTATACATTGCATATCTATACTATAAACTGGCAACACCATCGCGCTTGGCTGTGTTGAGATTTTTGTTATCAAGTATTACTTATTCGACACTTAAGAACACCTCTAGAATAGACTTTGAAAAGTGAGACATGGGCTTTTCAAAATGTGTGAGAAAATCCCTACAGTAGAATGAGATGGGCCGCGCTTTAATTTGGTTATCCAAAACCTTTTAAAACGTCTTAAAACTGCCATAGCATTATCGATAAAAAAATACAAAATTGTCGATAAAAGCACTTCACTACATTTTGTCGATAAGTTTCCCACATTTTTTGTGTTAACGGTTTGACAGCCTGCGCCACGCCTCAGGGGCCGTAGTAGCTCAACTGTGGCTAATGAGACACAATTGAATTTCTATTGTTACGGATCTTTAGGAAATTCCGCAACATCGGAGCGGTTAAAAGGGATGGTGCTATCGGTCATGTATAGCTTCATCTCTCTCTCACACTAGATGATCATGATAGTACACTCGCACAAATGCAAAGCCTTTGCCTCCTTGTATGGCAGTAAACTGAAACTTATAGGAGACGCAATTTACACCGTAAAAAGTACCTGTAAATCTGTTTCACAATATACTATTAATTTGTTACGTTGTAAATTAGAATATTCACAATTTTTTTTTAATAATGTAAATTAGAACTTTACACCCAACCTAAATTACAATATCGCACAAAAAATCTCAGCACACCTCGCACTGTGACATAAACCACGCTTCTTAACACTCGTGTAGCCACTGGACGCCGCGCCCACAACACCGCGACAGCCGAGGAGCAACCCCGCTTCCAACACCGGCTTCCTCAGCGGTCTACCGCGCTCTCTGTCCAACCTCACCGGCCAGAGCCTGCGAAACCTCCGTCAAGCAAGAACGAACAAGATCCAGCAAGAAAATACCCCACCACTAGTCCGTCAGAACTCCGACGAATCGAACAATAAAAGGAGACATATTGTACATAACAATACAGTACCAATGGTGCCAACAACTTGCTTAGACAATGTCACACCGCCGCCTCTACCGCCAAGATCTATCGAAAGACCGAAACGGAATCCCCTAAGTCCAAATCTGAGTCCTCCGCCGATAAATCCCCTCGCTAAACCGAAGCCAAGTAATAGTACGGCATCTCCCTCACATAAGCAGTACTATAAGGGACGGTATTACCCGGATAAGTTCATGATGCATCAGTCGATGCCGGCGTATGACCCGAAGCAGTTGAGGAGGTCGTCGCACTCGTTAGACGGGGAGTTGGAGGGGCCGCAGCCTAACTCGATAGCTATGCAGATGAGTTACCCGCTGGTCAATGTGCCGCCGCCGCCTTTACAGGTAAAGTTTTGGGTGGAGTTTTTAGAACAATCGAACTTGAAACAAGAAGTTTTCTTTTTTTTTGGTATTGATGTAGTGAAATTAACACTTTCACTGTTCACAAAGTAGATACAATAGTTAAATATATGGTTCATGAGACGGGGAATGGGTCAAGGGATAGCTAAAAAAACTGGGCAGAACTCAACTGTCAGATCAATTAATCTGTACTTGTAAGGAGATTGTGACAACATAGTTATACAGGGTGTTACGGAAAGGGTATATCAATACAAACGGGTTGAAGAGTGTATCTGGTCTAGAATCTCTGTACAAAATTTCAGCTCAAAAGCATTAACTTTGAAAATGCTTAATATTTTTTTATTTCGACATCACGGCGCTGCACTGACGCGCGGCGGCGTGATGTGCGTGTACTAGGCGCACAGACACACTACAGATAATGGATAATGACCCTCGTAGTGCGGTGACACGTTTGTTATGATTTCAATTTAATAAACTATCGAAATAAAAAAATATTAAGCATTTTCAAAGTTAATGCTTTTGAGCTGAAATTTTGTACAGAGATTCTAGACCAGATACACTCTTCAACCCGTTTGTATTGATATACCCTTTCCGTAACACCCTGTAGACAAAAAAAGCCTGTCATTTTTTACCACTGGCAATACCACCATTTAAGAAATATGTTGAGTTCTTTCAAATCTGTTTCCATCTTGTAAATTGTTAATGGGACACCTTTTCAATTTGTAAATAAATACAATACACGAAATTACAGATTATAAAGGTTGTCTAAAATTGTTCTAAAAACTCGTTTCGTCAATGTTTTATATTCAGGTGAATGTTTTTTATTATTATAAAATATTTCTATGTCGTCGGGCTGATTGTTGACTATGCATATATCTTTTTAAATATACCTTATTTTTATAGCTACAGCTTGAACTTTATTTCTTTACTGCTTGAAAATGTTTGATTGTTTCAATTTGCAAGTATGTATATTCTTTGAATATTAATATTAAAAAAAAAACAATTATAAATTCACTATTGGCTATGTACATTGAAAAACTTTAAAAAAGGGAAAGTCTATTGTAAATATATAATTTAAAAATCTACAAGTATATGTTTATATGTCAAAAAAATATTAAAAGCATTTAATGTTATAACATTTTCAAATTGTGACTAACATAACTTCTAAAATCATAAAGCCTTACTAATAAAATCAATCAGTAATAAAATATTACTAAATGCTTTCTATATTTCGGTCTGGCAACACTGCCTGCTCATTTTCATACAATAATAATTTTAGATAATTTCTTAACGCTTAATTAACTTATGTCTCGTCTGTACTACTGATAATAATTAATTTATTTGTTTAATATTTCTTATATTTTATTAGTAAGGCTATAAATTGTATGCGTGATAATAGTCCCTTTTGGAATTGAAACACAAAGTCAACCCTATTTACATCCAAGATTTTATGCTGTACCACACCCCGGACACTTCATACAACGCTCGCAAAATAATTACCTACTACTACTACATTAAAAAATGACGTTTGTATACGTATGAATGTGTGCGTGAGGTACTTGTGTTTGCGAGCGCTCTTGTTAAAGAACGGGCGACGAACATGCCGAAGTGCGGGGTGAGGTGCGGTAACTGATGTTAGTGCGGGGAAGGGAGTGTACTTTCTGTACGTAGTACTTTAAGTATTCTGTGGCTGTACTGTACCGAAACAATGAACAGAAGTGAAAACAAAACACAAACAGAATACTTTGTCATCACTCACTGACATTTTGGATATACATTAAAACCGAGTACATCCCGAGGACAGCCGAACACATCCGAAGCGGTGTCGGTTACGGTAACAGTGGCGCGAATTCAATGGTTCTTCCCCATCTAAAAAAATGCCCACCGCGACTAAAGAAGTTTTCTCTTCAACAATGCTCATGCCTTCTTTATATGAGAAGAGGCCATTCCCCAGCTGTGGGACAGTAATAGGGTGATAAAATTTCTATTAAAAAATCATTACAAGTTTTATGCCTCTCACTCATCATCACCTGCCTATCCTTTTCCCAACTACGTTGGGGTCGGCATCCAGTCTAACCGAATGCACCTGAATACCAGTACTTTACATACCTGCCTACCTGACCTCCACAACCCAGTTACTGGGTAACACGATACCCCTTGGTAAGACTGGTTGTCAGACTTTCGGGCTTCTGACTACCCGTAACGACTGTCAAAAATCCACGAATCACTGCCGGGGCAAACGGCTTAACGTGCTTTCCGAGACACGGAGGGGTCTCGGTATGTAAAGATGGTCACCCATCCACAGACCAACCGCGGCAAGCGTAGCTTAACCTGCTTATCCCTCTCACTATCGAACTTTAAGGCATTCTTAAAAGTCTTCCTGTCTCTTCAATATAGCATAATATGACAGAAACAACATGTGACTTAACTGCAGGCGAATTACAAAGAAAACATCTGCAAAAAAATAATGGAAAAATTAAAGTAAGGTCTTCGTAAAAAGTGTTTCAAATCCAAAAGCCTACACTCCAATCTACCACCCTTGAACCTACAAGTATATTAACTAGGCGTATATATGTGTGTACAGACGGACAACCGAACCGGAGTGCCTGTCCTGCATATGAGGAGTCGGTCGTCTCCCGAACAGCTGGACCATGACTTGAATAGATGTGAGTATCATAAACAATAAGTGATGTTTCGAAGCAAAGTGCAGGGTTTATTCAGCAGTGGGAAGCAAAGGGAGCAGTGGTGGCCCAGTTGTAACGGCCGCGACTTACGAGTTGTTGGTCGTAGGTTTGAACCCAGTCAGGCGCTTTACATTGTGTAAATAATTTCATCACCACTGCTCTCAAAACGGTGAAGGCAAACATCGTGAGGAAACCGGCATGTCCTAGAACCAAAAAATGGAAGATATGACACCTCCCAACCCGCACTGGGCCCGCGTGGTGGATTATGGCCCACTCCCTCTCACAGAGAGGAGGCCTGTGTCCCAGCAGTGGGAACATTACAGGCTGATTCTGTGAGCTCAAGTAGAAAAACGATAAAATACGTTAGCTTAGCCTGCTGTTGCGGGAAATTACAATTTAATGATATATCAGTTAACACGTTCACTGCCACCATAATTTTTTTGAAGTTCATAGCGATGCCGCCCTATAAAGCCACGCGGACACGCCTGGCGGGTTCTCGGCATTACATAATCACTTTAAAAAAAAAATACAAATTAATAGATTTTTCCGGGGGCCACCTCAAAAATCCTTAGGTTACTGCTAGAGGATTATGTACTGAGAATTCCAAAAGGCAACTGCTTAATTTTCGAAATATCACTGAAACATTTAGGACACGACTGGCGTGTTCGAGGCGTAGTTATAGAAATTCGCAAGAACACGCTACGCGTGTCGGCGGCATTGAACGTGTTAAAAGGGTTTCATTCCATTAAATATTGTTAAATAAGTTTCTTTATTATTTGAGTAAGCTCACATTGTGGTTTACCTACTTATTTATTTATCGCTCTTATCATTGAAGTGACTATTAGACATGAGTCTAACTAAAAGATAAATTATTTTGCTATAATAATTTCAACAATTATGAATGTCGTCACTCTAAGTCTGTATTATCATCAATATACAGGGTGTTACGGAAAGGGTATAACAATACAAACGGGTTGAAGAGTGTATCTGGTCTAGAATCTCTGTACAAAATTTCAGCTCAAAAGCAGTAACTTTGGAAATGCTTAATATTTTTTTATTTCGATAGTTTATTAAATTGAAATCATAACAAACGTGTCACCGCACTACGAGGGTCATTATCCATTATCTGTAGTGTGTCTGTGCGCCTAGTACACACACATCACGCCGCCGCGCGCCAGTGCAGCGCCGTGATGTCGAAATAAAAAAATATTAAGCATTTTCAAAGTTAATGCTTTTGAGCTGAAATTTTGTACAGAGATTCTAGACCAGATACACTCTTCAACCCGTGTGTATTGATATACCCTTTCCGTAACACCTTGTATTTGATATCTATTGATACCCTTTCTATAACACAATATTTTTTAAAATTCCAGCAAGCATAGGCCCGTCCCCCTTGGTCGGTGCGGCGTCCCTCCCGACGGGCGGCGCGCCGCACAAGGAGGGCTGCGACCGCGACACGCCGCCGCCCGGCACGCCGCCGCCGCCCTACCACACTAATACACAGGTAAGCTTGTAGCGGTATCTACAACGCCACATGCGACCTACGCGTCATACTGACGTCACATAAAATCCTGCATCTCGCAAGCAGAGTTTACCGCGCAACTAGCATATACAGGGTGAATTTTAGTTTGGCGTATTATTAGCGACACTATCGAATGGTGTAATAATACAGTTTGTGTTTTTTTTTCAAAATCAACAGGTTCGATTCCTGGCTAAAAATATTGATTTTTAAAAATTCCTATGATGCAGTTTTAGTTTTCATCAAAATCGAGCCTGCGACTCCTTTGAGTACTTTTCGCTATTCCTCATAGTTTCGGATTTGGCCATCCACGCCCACTTGAAAAATTCACCCTGTATACAACGGCCTGACATGAATCATCGAGCAGTTGCCCGCCAGACACGACACCCGTCTGGTCGGAGGATCCTCCCTTTTCTATAGAGTATGAGAACTTTACACCCTGTTCCTCATACTTCTATAAGCTGATCAGCATGATGTTCCTAATACCAGCACGAAGTTGCTGATATATCGACTGGAGCGTCGACCCTAATGACCGGCACAGCGTTCCTAATTTCGGTCGGAACCTTGTCCCTAATACCGGTCGGGTCGACAGACGACAGACGACAGACTATCCGTGGCGCTCTTTTTATTGCAAGTACCAATAAAATGGAAACTGTTGATAAAATAATAACAGGATATACCTGGAATAGTTGAAATAAACATAGGATGATGTCGCTTTCTAATTTTCGGCTACTACATATAAAAGCTTAGTATCAAAGAGACATTTTGTGCGCCACAGACTCGATCGCACAAGTGTGTCGTCTGCGCGGCACCTAATACCGGCACAATATCTTTATTCCCGGCGCAATGTCCATAATAACGGCCCTCGCTCCCAAAACCAAGGCGGATCAATCCTGCTCCTAGTACCGTGTCAAATATCAAATATTTTGTAGCTTGTTAGTAAAAACATGACTTTTTTTTCAGCCATGTGCAGATCCACAAAGAGCCATCATATCAATGGAAGAAGACGATTCTCCCGCGTCTGTAAGTTACAAATTCAATTATTTATACAAAGTTTTTTCACCACTCACACTATGCTAAGTTATTGTGCCATACACGACATATTTTTGGTGACTACACTGTAACCCGCACAGCAAGAGGTACTGTATCTTCTATTTAATAAAAATCTTTAATCAGTTCATTCACTGACAGGCAACGCACAGCATAAACCGCTGGGGTCTAAAAGCATTGAACTTTGGTCTTAATATATGCTGAAAGAAAAAAAACATTCATTCATTCATCATTCATTCATCATTAATTTATCATTCATTCATCATTCATTCATTCATCATTCATTCATCTTTCATTCATCATTCATTCAGCATTCATTCTTCATTCATTCATCATTCATTATCATTAATTCATAATTTATTCATAATTCATTCATCATTCAACGGGACTCCTAAATAAGCTGCTGAAAAAAGTTCTGGAAGATGTTTACAAATCTCCCTTACTTATTTAATTATGATTGCTCTAAGACATATTATACGGTTTTCCAGGACACGTCGACGTACTCAGGTTTATTCTCAAACCTGCGCTCCGTACGCGAGTCGAAGGCGCGGACGGCAGTACTGCTCAACTGGCTGCTAGGAGAAAGGAGGTACGAATATTATCAATAAATATAATTGTTGATAATAGGTTGCGTTTGAGAATCTAACCGTAAAAAAACTGTTTTTTTTTTCTGATCTAAATTGTAATGATCACGTATTCCAGATGCGCGTGCGCATGCCTGCTGCTCGTGCTGACGGACGGGTACCGCTGCGCGAGCGGCGTGCACACGCACACGCTGCGGCGCTGGGCCTACGAGATACACTCCACCTTCTTAGTGCCTAACGCGGTAGGTTTTATATTCTCTACATATTATTTATCCTCGAGGAGACCGGTGGAACGTCCTAACATGCCGTTAGTAGGTTCTTCTCTCTGGAACCTAACCTATAACCTATGGCAAATAATTTAATTTTCACTTCTCATGCTCTAAAAGTTCGTCTTTATGTTGTGCTTAGGCGACATAAAATCGCTTTTTATGTTCTAGTGCATAAAGTAAATTTTTTTTCTGAGACTAAGGTAATCAGGCCCAACAGCCACACGCGCAATAAAACTTCGCAGATTAAAGTCGTGATTTATTTCATTTTCTTTAATTTATACCACTTCCGTGTTTTCTATCGTTAATTTAATAAAATCAGGTAAAATATTTGTCATTAATTATTTAAAAACGCAAAGAAACGTTTTTATGACTTGGCAGTATGAAGTACCCAAGTCGAATAACAAATGTTGATATAAAAAAAAAAAACTTTTAAAAAGTTTCGTGGCGGTATTATCTGTGGTGGCGGGAATTAGCTATGCTGTGCAACATTTTTGATTAATTATGTACTGTATACCTGCCTGTTTCATTTTCTCGCAGTCGAAGTGAAAAGCAGAGTGTATAACTCAGGCATAAACGAGCCATTTTACCCATCGACTTAACTATCCACCCTCGCCTGCGGCTCGCGTGGATATAAACGTCTCGGGGTAAAATAGCTTCTTTTATGCCTTAGTTGTACAATCTACTATTAAGGTTCTGTGTCCTGTAATGTTAATTACTTTGCATACTTAGTATTGTATAAAATTAATTATTTTCTAACTGAACAGACAGCTGTGCTGCTGGGGAGTTTGTTCCGCCACTTCTTCTCCCCAGCGAAAGCACGAGGAAGTGGTGAAGGGCGGGCGTTTTGGGGGACTGTCTTTTGTAATTTTGACGTTCGAAAAGTGCTGATTCTCAGCCTAGTTTGAATAAATGACTTTTGATTGATTTGATTGATTGAACCCTGGTATCTGGAACTATGTGTTGTGTATACAGGGTTAGTTTTCAAAGACCAGCCAAATTCAAGGGTGTGGTACAGACCATCAAACAGAACAACTTTGTCCATGGGACCAATATAGTAATCGCGAAAAATGTATCAACTGTCCCATAGAAAACTTCAATACTTACTCGACCTAAACGTATGGAACGGCTGAATTTTTTTTCGCGATTACTATATTGGTCTCATGGAGAAAATTGTTCAGTTTGCTGGTCTATACCAGCGGCGTGCATAGGTTTTCACAATAGGTAGGCACTAGGCCGGGTCTAGTCTAGACAAACGCGGCCACTAATCAGAAACAAAAGTGAGATCAAAAGTGTGGTTATTTGAGTAGGCATGCCTACTTAAGGGTGATAAATTGCGAAGGTCGAACGTCATGGTATTACGCGTGAGACGTACGTATTTTTAATTTTGTCGTATTAACTTGAACGAGTAAAGATCAATGACAATGTGCGAATAGTACGGGAGCCGAGTATACCGTCCGGCGACTGCCTACTGCCGCGCGTGTTTGTATGAAGATTTTGTTTTCTTGTTAGGTATGATAATTTAGTGAGTTTCTTAATTGTGGGACACACACACTAAAATGTAATTGACAGGCTTATGTTGATATATCGAGGTAGGCACTGCTTATATACCTATATGCAATGCACGCCACTGGTCTGTACCACACCCTTAAATTTGGCTAATCTTTGAAAACTAACCCTGTATAGTATTCCTTATCGTGGGTCAAATAGTTGCATTCATTCATACCAGTAGGCTAGTATTTTTTAAAGTTTAAAAATACCATATGTATATGAAATCACAAAGCTGGTGACGTAATGTGGCGATTATGCAATAAAAACAACACATCTATGGTGTTTTTTTTTAAGATCTCCCATAAATTATAATGAGCAGTGGCCTCACAATAAACAATATTATTTTGTGTTCCACAGGTTCTACAGTTGAGTGGCGTAGATGAGAACATGGCGAATGAAATTGAACATGTTTTAGTTAATGGTAAAATATATTACTTTTATTATTTAACAGCATAGTTTGTTAAAAATTCTGAAACATTAAGGCCGCTATCCCACTGGCGTTTTACGAGCGTCGGCGTCTCTCGAACGTCTGCGCAGCGTCAACGTTGCGCAGACGCGACGTTGATGTCGCGTCGTCTCGTGACAAGCATTAACGTCCGCTGAACGCGACGTCAACGTCGCGTCTGAGGAACGTTAACGTCGCGTTTGTTGGCAACAGGTACAGTCGAGTTCATTAATATATTGGCAGTGACAATGTTTCAAAATATTGTAAGCGTTAAAATGATCATATAGTTCTATACAAACTTAGACATCAATAAAATGTTTTCATATAAACTGTTCATAAGTATGTTACGGTAGTGCAGTCAATAATGTCCGACTATTCTTCGGAACATAAATATCTAAATACTCTAGATTTCAATATATCTGTTGCAACCTAGGATTCATAAATATCTATACAGCTTTGAATATTCAACTAAATGGCCTTTACCATTAAATTTATTTTTGCTTGCCGGAGCAGAAGTTCGAGTAATAATGCAATATTGCCGTTGAAAGATGTCATAACTGACAACTTCAAATTGATTTTGTTTCAAGATCTTATTCATAGAAAAATAATTGCATAGATATTTGTGAACCTAACTTTGCGCTAAATAATATGAACAAGGGATTGCGCACAATTTTTAGAGTTTTTGTCTATAGTATTGATATAATGTAGTCACATATTTATAACGTCACAGATTGTTTACAATTTATTGTACGGCAAAGCTGTTTAGAGTTTTATGAAACTTACCATTGCCTATATATTTTTGATTCATGAACATGCTCAGATATTAAAGAACTCGACTGTACAATCACGCCGTGTCTAAATATTGTGTCACTTTGAATCACTTGTAAAAGTTCGTCAAATGTAGTCTTTGGCATTCGCAAATATTTATAAAATTCCGATTCATTATTTTTAATATTATTAGAGTACAGTGCGAAATATTCACTTTCTTGTGATCGATTGGACTATAAAGGGTTTTCCTAGAATTGACGATGAGATTTTCTTTTTCTTTTACGTAATTTTCGTCGAAGTAGTAAAGCCAACAGCGTCGCGTTCAGAGGACGTTAATGCTTGTCACGCGCAGACGCGACGTTGACGTCAACGCTCGTAAAACGCCAGTGGGATAGCGGCCTAAATTTTCAATCGTATTTGAACATTTTGTGGCCTCAATCAGTCTGTCAAAATGTAACTTTTATTGAGCTGCTTGTATGAACCGCTTTGTTATAACACGTTTTAGTAAGTTGAAGCTGCGTATTTATTACCATTTGCATCATGCAATTTTTGAAGTGAGAACTTCTTTAGGCGCGTTGGGCATTTTATTGAGATGGGAAAGCTATTGAATTCGCGCCACTGTTACCGTAACCGACACCGCTTCGGATGTGTTCGGGATGTACTCGGTTTTAATGTAAGTATATCCGATATATCAGTGAGTGATGGCAAAGTATTCTGTTTGTGTTTTGTTTTCATTTTGAGTGCCACTGTTTTTTTTTTTTGCCTGTGGCATGATTCAATTTTATTGAAGCATAAAATGACTTGCATCTTTGCAACTTTTATTGTTGCTTTAACCTGTGATATGCCACAGGCAATTGAATCGCATCGTGTAAATCGGACTTTAGAAACAAAGTTGAGAAACAGTTGCGCAAGTTATTGTTTGACTCGAATGCTAAACATTATCATGTTGCCAGCAACACAAAAACATGTTGCTGAAACAATGTTCCGCAACTTTGTTTCCCAATTAATGTTTGTCACATTATTATTGAATACTCAATTTTTGAAGTGAAAACTTCTTTAGCGGCGTTGTACACTTTTTTTGTAATGGGTAAAAATGTTAAACTCGCGTCAGGACACGTGACCTGATCGAAAATTCGTAAGACGGATGGAGAGTAGACAGCCGGCGCGGCGTAGGAGAGGAAGTATCCCCCTCTCTTTCTACGGCGCGGCGAAAATGTATGCCTGCTGTTTCGTTTAGGCGGCGCAGGGCGCTTGCGCGAATGTTCGTGTGTGTTTATGTTACAGCGTGCCACGCGCATCTATGGATGGTGACAGCTGATGGCTCGACCGTCTGTGTAGTGGCCACACTGCTGTGTATTCGTAAAATTATTATAAAACAAAAAAAATGCTACTTTACTTTAATTGTCATGTTTGTGTACGATAGCGCAATTAATAAATATTGTATTCTACCACATAAATGATAGTACTTTTATACTGAGAATTAAAGCAATTCGTGCAAAATTATTCCTTAACCATTCCAAAATATCAAAAATGCACAGCGTTAATATTCAAGTTTTCACTTCTGCCGGCACTCCCGGAGTGCAACCCGTCTTTTTTTTTTTAGTTTGCAAATGATAGTAATTTATTTTACAGAATTCGACAAAGAAGAACTCCTCCGCAATGTCTTCCGAAAAGCTCGTCAAAAGGCGAAGGACGAGCTCAGCCAACAACTAACAGAGTTCCAGGTGAAGAGACAAGTCGGACTCGGCACGTTGTACGGCCCGGAAGACAGCGTCATTGACAAGTGTGACGTCGACAAGGCGCAGGTAACATATAGATATCCCAAGAAAGTATGCGCTTCGGAAATCTACATCAGCAACGTCCGAAGCGCATACCTTTTCTGGTTTACCTTTAGGTACTTATAAAGTTTTATTTATTAGAAAAATTTTAACTCAAAAATTCACGCGTAGACGGATTTTTATTGCCGAGTTTATTGGATGTGTTTGAGTTACATTCTGCTCACTGAAAAAAAAAAAACGATCAGGCGAGTCATATTAGGGCACACGCTAGGAAATATCGTCGCCGTTATCGTAATCGATAAGGAGGGCTATAATTATGTAAATTGCAATTTCTGCAGTATTTAAGGGGATCTAAAAACCTTCCGTTCTAATATTACTTTTTACTTGAATCGTACCAATAATGTACTAATACCCTGTTCTTTCCCCAGGAGCTAATAGTAGTGGAACAACTGATGTGCGGACAGCTCCGCGGCGCGACCCGCGCGGGCGCGGCCGCGTGCGGGGCGGGTGCGCACGCGCCGCAGCACGACACGCACGCCACACTCATGGCTGCGCTCATCGCGGCTGCGCTGTGCTTACACTGCAGGTATGTTGTACATAGGTTACGTTTATGCACACTAAGCAGGACTAAAACTATACGCACTGCGCGTGTATTCTTAAAAGGGGTAAGTAGAAAACACCCAACCGATTATTTTGAACTTTAGGAAGGTATTTAAGAAATGCCTCAACATTCAAAGTACATATTTCATAATAATTAATGCATTTATAGTGTGCGTGGTGTGTGTGACACACACACATAAAGAAAGAAAAACGCAAAACGCTTTCTATTTAAAATTTCGATAGCTTCAATAAAATGACAACTACCCCTACTAGAAATATAACGCGATTACCCTTAGTATTTTATTTATTTTTTTATTAAACGAACGCATTTTTTCAAAAAGTACGCAAAATCTTGAGATCTAAAAAACGATATTCTAAACTCGTCACCGGACTTCTGGCGACACCTCGTGATTGTATTCCATTATCGTATTACCCAGTAACTGGGTTGTAGAGGTCAGATAGGCATTCGCTCCATATAAAATACTGGTATTCAGCTGGGGAAAAGCTAGACAGATAATTACAGTCACGAACGCGTGTCAATCTCATTTATCAATAATTAAACTTTTAACCCTATCTAAATGACAGAAAAGTCATATAACGCGTGTTTATGGTTTTCAACTAACAATTTTATTACTCTCCAGACAAAGTTCATTGTGTTGTGACTTATTGTTGTTATTTGGTCTAGTGGAGTGCGTTATTTTTTGTTAAAAATTGCACAATATTATGGCTTTCGGTAAGCAACAATTTACTTAACGTCCGGCTAGCGAGATAATGCGTTCTTGACACCTGTCAGTTTCGTACAAACGAATACGTGTTTTGCGAATTTGATCTTTTTTAACCGACTTCAAAAAAGGAGGTTCTGTATTCGACCCGTATATATGTATGTTTGTATGTCCGCGATTTTCTCAAAAACTTATGAACCGATTTTGATAATTCTTTCACTAATGTGATCTACATACTTTCAGGAAAGTTTTAGTATATAATAAATTCGGTAATTATTCTTATGTACGAAGTTATATGCATAAATGTACTGCATCTCCAGCATTTCTATGCGAATTTTGATGATTCTTCTGGTCGGTATCTTCAATTCTTCAATGCACTAGTGTTAATTGAATTTTTTTAGCTACTAGAATTGTCGCACTGACAGGTGTCGGGAACGCATTCTCTCGACTTATGGTAATTTAGCAGGTGCAAACACATAGCAACAATTTAAATGCAATGTGAAGCCTTCGTCAACATCCATTTTATCAGGGAATACCTCTGACCACACAATAATTCTTGACCACAAAATCTATATAAATTAAACAAAGTCGGGTTTGTTACACCATTTATAACTCAAGTACGGCTGGACCGATTTTTATGATCTCTGATTTGTTGGATTTGTCAACATGGGAAAATTACACGATAAAAAAGTGGCATTCCGGGAGTGCCGACAGAAGTGAAAACTTGAACAATTACGTGTATTTTTTTAATCGTCATATTAACAAAACACAAACAGAATACTTTGCCATCACTCACTGACATATCAGAAATACATTACAACCGAGTACATCCCGAGGACAGCCGAACACATCCGAAGCGGTATCGGTTACGGTAACAGTGGCGCGAATTCAATGGTTTTTCCCATCTCAAAAAATGCCCAATGCGCCTAAAGAACTTTTCACTTAAAAAAAAATTAAGATATGTTAATTCTTTTTCTCATACATTTTGTATGGAACGGCTTTTTTATAATATAGCTAGTAATTTAATTAACACGTGGTACGAAATTCGCCGGATCAGCTAGTTAAAAATAAAATTATGATTCAAAGAAGTGCAAATACGTCATGTGAAAATGTTTATTTTCAATACGACATTGACTATCATTCAGCGAAAATGATAGTCATAGTAAACACACCTTATCATTGACTGATAACAAGAAATACTATTAACATTCAATCGTTTAGTGCCAATACAGCCAGACACTTTAAAACGTGATACAAATACAAGTTATTGCTTTTAATACCAATAATATAAACTCCCTTGGATTAATAAATATAAAAATCTACTCATAAAACATATACAGGGTGGCAAGGACATCGAAGCACAACTTGTTACCATGGATTCAATACATCGTTCTGGAGACCACTGCGTTAAAATTTTTCGTCGGTAAAACGTGGTTAAAATGTATGGAACAGAATTTTTGAAGTGAAACTTCTTTACGCACGCTTGACTTGGGGAGTAAGCTGACGAACGCGTGACGCAAGCGTTACGAAAAGTGTGATCGGGCGACGCGAACGGGAGTTGAGTGGGGGATATAAGCAAGAGAAAGCAGTGCGCGCGCACATTTTCTTTCTCTCTTTCTCTCATAGCCAAATACGTTTGAAGTTTCACTTCAGTCGTGTGGTCATAAGCACACTCGTTATTTTTTTTTTAATAACCGACGAAAATTTTCAACGCAGTGTGGTGCATAATCATGTACTGAATTCATGGTAACAGTTTGCATGTCGTTGACCCTGCCACCCTGTATAAGCAAAAACAATCACCTAAATCGGATAAACCGTTTGTGAGTTAAAGGCGAGCTAAGGGACAGACATACAGACGTCGTTAATGTTCTCGAGTTTTTAAAAACGTTTGTAATTAATATCTAGTCGCAATCTCATCTCAGCGACAATCAATGTCGAAAACTTGTCAAAAATGTAGGGAATTTAGAGGTTTTTTTGACAAATTGGGACAGATCAGATTGTGAACGTTGTTTCAATTACAAGAATTGCCCCTCAGACATAGCCCAGTGTTCCTTGCATTATGTAAGGATAATATAAATTACAAACAAATTATTACAATTCAATGAGTCAGAACAAGGCAAAGTTCTCAATTTTCCTGTCGACTGTGTATTTTTAGTTTGTCCCCTGGAACATCAGGAAGTGTTTAGTGAATATTTGTTACAAAATGGTGGTCGATTTGTCGAATATTAGTGAAGTTGAGGCTTTGGAGGTCAGGCGGAAATGGTGGCAATCGCCGAAATCTAAGTACAAGAAGAAATTGAAGAGTACTAAGTGAGTTTTTTGTTTCATTGAGTCATATTGCGGGTGTAACAATTCACAGAGATAAATATATACAGTTCGACACAACTTAGATGTAGCATCGGCAAAATTCGTAAAATCGATCACATCCGAACTAAGTGCGCCTTCAAAATCACCAATCTTTATTACTACTTTAGGAAAAATTGATATTTTTTTCCTAAAGTAGTAATAAAGATTTACGAATACGAATTACGAACGTTTTACGAATTTTGCCGATGCTACATCTAAGTTGTGTCGAACTGTACCGTGTTCTTCACGTTGTCCATAAACTTGTCAAACGCTTCTATAGCTTTTACAAATTAGTTGTAACAAAGAAAGTAGTACTGAAAAAGGCTTCGTTACAAAGATATTTGTAATTTAATTTAATGAAATTTAATTGAGCTGTACAGTAAGAAAGGGTCTTAACTTAATTTTGACAAAGTTCAGCCCGCCAAATCTTATGATTGAAAACACTTACAATTAGTTGACAATTCGGATAAAGAGGCATGCATATCGGGTGATTTACGTCAAAGTATTTAATTTGTATGAAAATTAACAAAAAATAAAGAATTCATTAATGTGTCCATAATGAAAAATGCTTATTTTAATGTCTGAACATCTGGTCGAAGTTTATGTATATCGTCCGGAACACGGTGTATTGTAGAGAAAAAAATAACAACTGTATATACTTAATTGGACGAGAGAATAGCTGTCTATAATATTATAATCTAATGCAAAAAAAATATATAGATAAACTAAAACCTAGCCAAAACATCTCATCATCATCTGCCTAGCCTTTTCCCAACTATGTAGGGGACGGCTTTCAGCCAAAACGGATGCAGCTGAATACCACTATTTTACATGGAGCGACTGCCTATCTGACCTTTAAAACCCAGTTACTGGGTAACACGATACCCCTTGGTAAGACTGATAGCCAGAATTTCTGGCTTTTGACGACCCGTAACGACTGTCAAAGATTCAAGAATGACAACCGTAACCAACCGCTTAACGTGCTTTCCGAGACACGGAGGGGTTTCGGTATGTAAAGATGGTCACCCATCCACGGATCGACCGTGGCAAACGTAGCTTAACCTGATCGATCGACCTGTGCGGCTGTTATTACTAAGACACGAGTCATCGACAGACATAATAATAATATGCTTCGTCTGATTTCTTATACATTTAGATGTGCATTAATTTCGTAGTATTATGTGTCAATTTGCAACCTGATTTTCCTTGAATACTTGACAACAATAATATTAAGGAATATAGGTATACTAATTATTAGCTACCAATAATAAATATGATTGATATGTCATTAGAAAAATACATGCTTTGTTCGGGTAGTAACAGCTGACAATAAAAACAGCATGAAAAGGAAAACAAATTCGACACGTATTGACGCTGAGATGACATTGCGATGTGAATTAGGTTTTGACCGTCTTTAATTACAGTAATTAGCCTACTGCTGTGTTTATTGTAAGTGTTGTGATATCGTTTACAAATTATAACAAACTAGCTGCGCCCCGCAGTTTCACCCGCATAAACCTCGATCCCGTGGGAATATCGGGAAAAAAAGTATCGTATGTCCCTTCCCGGGACTCAAGCTATCTCTATACCAAATTTTATCTAAATCGGTTCAGCGGTTTAGGCGTCAAAAGGTAACATACAGACAGACAGACAGAGTTTTTTTCGAATTTATAATATTAGTATGGACTAGCTGTGCCCGTGGCTTTGTTGGCGTGTATGTCGGAAAACAAATTGAATTTCATGGGTTTTGTATTTTTTTGCGCGGAACCCTATTTTTCTTCTAAATTAAAATAAAGCCTTAGTTACGCCTTACAACATCAGGTATCTACCAGTGAAAATCCCGTCAAATCGGTCCAGCCGTTTCGGAGATTAGCCGGAACAAACAGACAGACAAAATTGTTTTTGTGTTATAAATACCGCTGACATTTCAATTTTATTTATTTGTATAGATCACGATTCCGCGAGACTTTCCTCCTAGCAATATTGAATTATGAATGTAGATTGTAATAAAACATTATTGTTCCACAGGCCAGCGTCAGTAGCAGCGGCGGTGGGCGGATCACGCGCGTCTTTTCTTCAGCGAGATAAATTGTACAAGCAGCGTGTCAAACAGATCACTAAACAACATCCGCAGCCTGTGAGTATACCGATTCTAATACTACTTGCTTGTAGTGCAAGCAAAATAAAGTCCCCCTACCTTTTTATTTTATTTTTTGTGTTTTTGTTCTTTTTGCGTCATTTTCACCGCAAATAAACGTATTTTCTTTCTTTCTTTCAAAAATAGACCTTGATGTGTTGTTTATAAAGTCGATTTCTGTTTTGCCACTGCAAAATACAATATTTATGTATTTTTCTTTGCCTTGGGCGTGGAGCAGTGGTGGCCCAATCGTAACGGCCGCGACTTACGAATCGTAGGTCGTGGGTTCGAACCTACGCAGGCGCTTTACTTTGTGTAAATTATGTCATCACCACTGCTCTCAAAACGGTTAAGGAAAACATCGTGAGGAAACCGGTATGGCATGACATGTGACATCCACCAATCCGCACTGGGCCCGCGTGGTGGATTACGGCCCACTCCCTCTCACAGAGATGAGGCCTGTGTCCCAGCAGTGGGAACATTATAGGCTGATAATACTAATGCTTAATGCATTGCCTTGGACATATTCGTATCGTCACATGGTTTTAGGTATAAAATAATGGTTTAATAAGGAATATAACAAAGATGTTTTAGTTTCTTGTTCCGTAGTGTTGCGAAGCATTAAATTGTAATTTAATTTATAAATACTGGCGTGTTAAAATGGAAAATAAACATGGCATCAAACTATTTATCGATCGCTCATTTACTTTCAACAAAGTACCCTTAACTCGCACTTACTGGCGAGCTGTCGTCATTGTTATCAATGCGCAAGTACAATAAATACAAGGCTCGATCTAATGGTCTACCTAGTTTCTTCCCAACTATGTTGAGGTCGGGTTTCAGTCTAACCGGATGCAGCTTACCAGTAGTTTACATGGAGCGACTCAAAAAATCGAAATCAAAAGTCATTTATTCTAATTAGGCTGAGAATCAGCACTTTTCGAACGTCAAAATTACATAAGACGGTTCCCCAAAACGCCCGCCCTTTACGGCTTATCTGACCTCTACCACCCAGTTACTGGGTAATACGTTATTTCTTGGCTAAATACTAAGCTCGATATTGTTACGAGCTTGGGGTTCGTGACAATAAAAACTGCCGATTTAATACCCAAAAATAGACATTTTAATCAAAAACACCAATTACAACTTTAACACACTCTTTATAAAACACACTCGCACTACAGATCACTCTAGTCGCACTTGGAGATCGTTTCGATGTTTTGCTTGTATCGCTTATCCAATACTGCTCTCGGGTCGCGGTGACACCGGCCTTATATAGGCCTGGGATAGTTCCAGAACCTTCTACCGTAGAAACATCTAGAATGTTCGAGTACATACCGGTCCCGACCGACCAGACGTCGATAGTTCTGGAAAGTTCTAGCATCGAAGTTTCTAGAAGGGACCCGAATAATTATTAGTTCTGCTACTCGATACTAGATGGCGCTAGTAATAGCTAATGTCGCCATCAAGTGTGGTGCGTAACAATATGTACAAATAACCACTGATCCAACCTTTCCCCCCTACAGTTCGTGGTCCGCGGCCACCACCTCCAGCTGCAGGCGCTGACGTCTGTGGCACACTGCCACCACTGCGACAACATCATCTGGGGACTCGCGCCGCAAGCCTACGTCTGCACAGGTCACTAGAAACATTCTATTATTGTAGTGAAATTTTTTTAGATGGGAAAAAACCATTGAATTCGCGCCACTGTTACCGTAACCGACACCGCTTCGGATGTGTTCGGCAGTCCTCGGGATGTATTCGGTTTTAATGTATTTCCGATATGTCAGTGAGTGATGGCAAAGTATTCTGTTTGTGTTTGGTTTATATGACGATTCAAAAAATACACACGTAATTGTTCAAGTTTTCACTTCTGTCGGCACTCCCGGAATGCCACTTTTTTGGTTTTGAAGTTATGTATCTATGGATATCTAAGGTTTCTGAATGCGTATCTCGTTTTAGGGGAATCGTTGAGTTAACTGCTATTCGAAATATGTATGTACTTACTTCACCGATATTTTATGCCGAAAGACGTATTGATCTTCAATCGTCGCAACGACATGTAGTCTGACATCTTTTTAAATATAATGACGGCGCTGCTTGTAAAGGAATAATCTTAAAACCAGTACGTAATGTACAGACGCCAGCACATCAAGCTACTACAATCTGTCAAATTTCTTTAATAGATTTTCAACTTTATCGCTAAAGCATTTGGTTCAAAGTTGATTGGGAAAATTTGACAGTTTCGGGTAGCTTGATGTGCTGGCGTCTGTACTGGGTTTGTTAAGATAGATAGCATGTTCGTGTGTTTTTGACAATATACGTTAGTTCTCTAGTTAGCTACGTTCATTTCTATACATGGCACAATATCGTGTTCTGCCTACAAATTCTATTGAATCGTTTGATATCCAAGAGCTGTTTAATAATGTAATGTATTTTATTTATGAACCATGCTGAAAACTATACTCCATAGGCTTTGGTAGTTAAATAAAGGTAAACAAAAAAAAAACAACTTAGTTAACCGACTAAACGTAATACCAGTCTATTCAGTTGTAATACTACGTTACAGCTGTACTCTTCAATTTAGCAACGTTATAATTCATATAATAACGTTGCTAAATTGAAGAGTACAGCTGTAACGTGGCATGACAACTGAATAAACTGGTATTATATTTAGTCGGTTAACCAAGTCACGTGGTTTTTTTGTTTAAATTTATCTAAGTATCTAAGCCTATGGAGTATAGACATCTATTTACAATATTTAGCAATAAAAAACTAATAATTTATTTATTTTCGCCTCAGACTGCAAGCTGCGAGTACATCGTATGTGCGCTCGGTCTGTAGAGGAAGGCTGCTGTTTGGACGGAGAGCATCACAACAACAGGATCTCAAGGTTCATGGAGCGGATACACGCCAACAACCAGCCGACCAGTAAGTAAATAGTTATTTATGCAACTGTTGAATAATAAGGGGTATGTATCACATGAGTGTTTTAATACCTAATTATGTACAGTTGCATGCAAGACTTTATCTACACCTGTAATATGAATCCTCTATAAAAGGCTCTGAAACAGTTTTTTGCAATAAATATCGAACAAAAATGGCGGCCGGCGGGATGCGACGTGAATTCGAATAACCTATAAGTTCTATTTTTTTTTAATTACTGCGCTGTGGTAGTGAAACGCTCGTGCATGACAATGTTCTTTTTTACCCGACTGCGGCAGAAGGAGGGTTATGTTTTTCGAGAGTTTGTATGTATGTGTGTATGTATAATTTGAAAACGAGTTGCATAATGAAATTTAGTATAAGGGAAAACATCGTGAGAAAACCGGCATGAAATTCGAAGACATGTGACATCTACCAACCTGCACTGGGCCCGCGTGGTGGATTACGGCCCACTCCCTCTCACAGAGAGGAGGCCTGTGTCCCAGCAGTGGGAACATTATAGGCTGATTATGTTTTTTTTGAGTATAACATCACGCCTGTATCCCCCATAGGGTCAGGTAGAAGTGTAGGGGAAGAGTACGCCCTAATTTCGTTTCAGGAGATATGCTATACTTTGCTGCCAAGGACGATATTACTTACTTTGAATTTATTGTTGCAGATCTAGACTCAAATGACAAGAAATCCAGGAAGGCGTCGGGTCCCGCGCATTTTCTCAACAGTACGTAATGCATATTCATGTTATTCAATTATGAACCTTAACTATTTATATTCAAATAGAAAATATTTATCTTTTATTGTGAGAATTACTTACGCATGGTAATATGTATTTGCCAATGTAGGGTGCTTCCCTAACATGAGTAACGTCAGTGCAAATCTAAAATGTCACATTTAAACTTAAATGCAGAAAATGTCAGTGAATGCTCAACGGGATGAATCTAAATAAAAATGCAAGTTGTCCGACTCAAACCACGTCTAATTGAACACTAAAATATAATAAAATGCATAGAACCATGCAATATGTCAGTGTCAATGCACTGCCAAATGTAGGTCGCGTCTAAAGTGCAAGTACATGAGCCTACTGACTAACTCATTGTAATAAATATATTTTAAAATCCATGTACGTGCACCGTACAGCCAATTATTACAATTTCAGTATGTTAAGTTTCTATGCCAATCACTAACTTGTAGTAATGAGTTAAAATATTTTTTTTCTTGTTAATAAAAATGTTAAATTCATTCGTTAAGAGCCTATACTACCTCAGCTAAAATTCACTCTTTATCTCGCTCATACGATACTGCTCGCTGACTGAGTGAGAGCGAGACTGAGTGCGGTGCTGGGCGGCAGGCAGCGCCAATAGTTTAGGTATTTGCTTTTTACAGTGAAAATAATGGTAATTATAAAAAAGTAAATAACATAAGACCTGCTTTAAAGTAAGTTCAGTTAGTATGCAAAGTTTCATGATCTAATTTGAAGTATTTTTTGAATACCAGCGGTTTATTGTTCGGGTTAGAGGTAACTTTGGATTTATTTTTTATCGAGAAATTTTTATGGAATCGTGTTTTCGTCTAACATAAGACTTAGCATTAATCCTCAACTTTACCATATATTTATTTCAAAATTAATGGTGCAGTATTTTCGACATAACGGAGGATCACGTTAAGCCATTTGAGGTAGTATAGGCTCTTAACTCACAGAATGTAAGCTCGTTATTTTTCTGCCCATGGGAAATCCATACGGCTTGTACAGACGCCAGCACATCAAGCTACCCGAAACTGTCAAATTTTCCCAATCAAATTTGAACCTTAAGCTTTAGCAATAAAATTGAAAATCTATTAAAGAAATTTGACAGATTGTAGTAGCTTGATGTGCTGGCGTTTGTACCACTATGAAAATTCTAAATGAAACCTACCAATTTAATTTAAAAAAAAATTGGTTGTCTGCAAAGTCGGTTTACGGACGATAATTTTAGATGATAACGTGATATCGTGCGTCTCTATAGCTTGTTCCGCGCTCTCGCTTGCACACTCTGCTCAGGCGGAACGTGACAATGAGTAATGCTTTTTCGTGCGTGCAGCCGGCGTTCATCGATTTATAAGACGTTATCACGTCAATAAGCGATAAACCAATAAACAATCCAATGTTTCATAAATATTGTTTCTTTACAACAGTGGAGCGAAGTTTCCGAAAAGCCGAAGACGACCCGCCTTGGGACCAGACGTTAACGCCCGTCATAGGTAAGTCATTCTATTTTATAATAATATTGTATACAGCAATGTATGGAGAAATGTCATTCAAATGTAATGTATGGAGATCTTTTGTATTTATTCATTGAACCATCAACCGAAAGTGTTAAGTGTATTTTTTATGTGTTTCCTTGCGTTAGGTACGCGTTTATTTTGTGAATATTAAGACGAAAAGAAAAATATTCGGTTCTCTATTATTTTTTTTTAATGTGAAGATTTAAAATGATGATAAAGATATAAAATTTTCAACCACCGTTAGGCACTTTCTTGGCTGACCGTACCTTCCATTTAGCTCAACAGAAGACCTATAAGATGCTGGAGTAAATATTGTCCAAAACAGGTAAGTTTAAATGTTTTTTCTTTTCATAAATTTTTCTACTGAAAAACGGAATTCATTGATTTTTTTACGGCAATACGCTCATTTAGGACTTGAAAGACAAAATCGCCTATTCTAATCGATTGCGTTAACGTTTATTTACGTCTTGTTGTATGAAATAAGTGTTAAGTCCTTTGCCCCGCAGAATAGGCTAAAAAAAACCGGCCAAGAGCGTGTCGGGCCACGCTCAGTGTAGGGTTCCGTAGTTTCCCGTCCGTCACAATAAGTGTTCCCACGTACAATTCGATAATACCCGACCCAATGTAATAAGTACCTACAGCGCCATCTCTCGGGGAATTGGGTTACGAATTAGTACATAGACGTGCCAGAAGTTTTCGGTGGTAATTTTGGATTGCGAGAACCAATTTTAATCATTCTTTTTTTGTTTGAAAAAAGATACGTTCAGGATAATAAAATATGTAAACGAAGTTAAAAAAAAAATGCTTGCATATACGATTATACTACAAACTTACTCCAGAAATGATTTTGTACAACTTTTGTCTTTTTTGTACAAAAACTGTTGTTTCTATCAAGTTCAAAATAATTTTCCTAGAAAGTCCTTATAAAGTTCTACTTTTCAGATTTTTTTCATATTTTCTAAACTTATGGTTCAAAAGTTAGAGGGGGGGGGACACACATTGTTTTTTACTTTTGGAGCGATTATTTCCGAAATTATTGACATTATCAAAAAATGATTGTAGTAAACCCATATTCATTTTTAAATACCTTTCCAACAATATATCACACGTTAGGGTTGAAATTAAAAAAAAAAATCACTTCCCACTGTACATATAGGGGGGCTACCCTAATAAAACATTTTTTTCCAATTTTTATTTTACCACTTTGTCGGCGTGATTGATATACATATTGGTACCAAATTTCAGCTTTCTAGTGCTAACGGTCACAGAGATTAAGCGAGGACGGGCAGACGGACGGACGGACGGACAGACAGATATGGCGAAACTATAAGGGTTCCTAGTTGACTACGGAACCCTAAAAACAAATGAAGTGTGTTTTCCATAACTGTCAACAGATGGCGCTTATTCAGTTTAATTATAAATTGAAGTTACGAATAAAAGCCACAGTAGTCTTCTACGCTATTTACACATAGTAGGTATGACTATTTGACCATAAATCACTTTATATAACAATTCCTGCGTAACTTATAACACCTACTAGCTGCGCCCCGCGGTTTCAGCCGCATAAGTTTCGATTCCGTAGGAATATCGGGATGAAAATGATCCTTTGTATTAATCCTGGTTATAAACTATCTGTGTGCGAAATTTCATCCAAATCGGTTCAGTAATGTTTGCGTGAAAAAGTAAAAACATACAAACACACTCAAAAACTTCCGCCTTTATAATATTAGTGTGATTACATACTTGTACAGTTGCGTGTCTCTCATTGACACCCGTCCGTTAACTTGTGTGGTAAGTTGAGTTTAACATAACTGGTTATACGGGACTGTGATAATCACAGATATAGATACACCTAGTTAACGCAAGAGCAACTACTTCGCGTGCCAAAAATCGCACCAGCTTACGTACAAAAATCGTAAGCCGCCACTTTCCCGCTCAGTCCTGCGTACTGCTGGCTGGGTGAGTGTGAGCGAGAGAGCGCGAGCTTGTGACGTCATAGTAGGTAGTCAAAAAATGGCACGCTTAGTTTTCATACAGTTCGTGATACTTGCGTTATCTAGGTATATCTATATCTGTGCTTCTAACCGGCTTATTCCCGGGAGCTTCATCAAACAATTTCACTCCATACATTGATTCCCAAGAGCTCCATAATTTTATATTAAAATACTTACTAAAATGGTTCCCATTGCTTTTTTAATTTGGAGCCGCCGGGAATAAAATTATGGAGCGCCTGGAAATAAGCCTTCCAACCATGTTTCGGTTATTAAATTAAACTGTACTCGTAACATTTTCTCGCAATCCTACTATTAACTCCCTCAAGACAAATCCAACCACGACATGATATCTCATTTATTCAATCCACAACACAACCCTCTTGATTTATTATTCAGAACGAATCAAAACATCGGTTTTTAGGGTAACTGCTCGTGAATAGTTGAGTTACAAATAGGATATCCGGAGAGGTATAGTCAATGTGTAACTATCAATTATGTTATTGATGTGTAATTACTCTGGGAATCATACCAACTTTAAGCTGTCGTGGGGCTACGATAAATAAAATCAGCCTATAATGTTCCCACTGGTAGGACACAGGCCTCCTCTCTGTGAGAGGGAGGGGGCCAAATTCCAGCACGCGGAACTAAGGGTAGGTGGATGCTTGGCTGGCCAACAAATGAACCCCGCAGCTAACGTGGCTAACATCTCCGTACACATCCTACGTAACAGTGGACGATCGGCTTTAAACCCTACTTCAATTCTAGAACTAAGCAGTTTTCGCTGACATTTAGAAGTTAAAATGTCAGAGGAAATTGATTTTGTTTTGCGTCAATTCCTCGTTATATCACCCTTCTGAAAATAGAGTTTCAGCCTTCAGCTGTTTGCCTAACGATTGTTACGTTTATTTTACTTTAAGTTGCGTCAAGTGTGGGGAATGGGGATAATTTTTGTTGATTTTTATTATCAATGAAATCGTTATGTTACAAATTGTTAGGTAATTAAGCAGCAGTGAATCTCCAAGAATCTGTCTTTAGAGGTTTACTGCTGAGTATCGAGCAAACACTTCTTAATTTCGATTATGAGGAACATAATTAGCATTATTTTTTTTATCGCAGTTAACTGTTTTTAATTTCATTTTTCTCCTTTTAAATGTCGCATGAATCCCGCCGGTTCATAAGAAAAAATACACGCGAAACGACAATGAATTTAATCGTGAAAACCGTTGAGTGCTTACATGTAAACGAGTAGGCGAGCGTTTAACGGGTTAGCAATCTACATATTTTTTTATCACAGACATGAAATTAGTCATTTTTTTTCAGATTTGTCTCCATATCAAACGTTTTGTACTTGACCTTTTGTATTAGATAAAATACTTGACACGTGTGTGATGTGCTCATTTATAGTTCTTTGTGATAAGGATTATTGTTGAGTGGCATCTTCATTCAGCACCCTAATAGCGTAATATACTTCACATGTTCGAAAAATGTGTCTGCTCAACAACTTAACGCAATGAATGTTGTTGAACTGTCAAAATGAAAGCCATTGCTATTGCTACTGATAGGTAAAAGTGTTCGTTATATGAATCTGATTGTTAACTATCTTCGTTCACCTTCTTAAACCTAATAATGGAAAACATTGATTGAAAAAACAAACATTAATTATAATCAATATTTTGAAAATTTTAATACCATACTTATTAAGTGTCATCGGTCATCACTGTAAGTAATCCAATTAAAAGTGTCAACTAGCTCATTACAAAAACATTCATATTAAATTTCATACACGAGTGCACCCTTGCAAGCGCCATCAAACACAGTCGCTTCACAAAACAAAAGCGCTGCATCCCCTCGGCTGAAACGCTGAAATACTGAAACTGAAAGCTCTGGAGTGTAGTCGAGGCAGCCGCGTCGAACAGACGCGTCCCGAAAACCGTGTCACGAAAATATTACGACGAAAACATTTAAACCACCGCGAATTCCGAATAAAGATGCCCTTCGATTCCTTTTTCAAATAAATTACGTTACAATTTACGAATTTTGAAAATAGAATTGAGTGTGATTAATGTGTAATTTGAATTTTCGAATCAGTGTTTTCGATTTTTTTATTCTTGTTTGTTGATTCGTGGAAAGTGGTTTTAAGTTTTTTTTTGTTTGTTAAAGTGAAGTGTTTAATTTTCTTTGTGGTCATATTTGGATAATTTGGTTTTGGTAAGAGTGCAGAGAATACAGTTAAATATTCGCCAGACAATTTGATAAGTAATCTGACATCCAATTTGGAGGCTAAAGTCAATTTGATTACGTTTATCAGCTGTTACTGATAACAAGGTCAATTATGGTCGATTGTAATTTGTGAATTTTTATGTTTATTGCGAACTTGTGTCAGTGCGCAAGCTAATTATAGTTTTTTTTTGTAGATTATAAGTGTTATTTTATGCGGATTAAGTAATTACAAATTTGGCAGAAAAAAGTAAAATTTTCTTTCCTAAATATCAAGATACAAAAGAAATACATAGTTATTGAAATAGTTAATAATTAGAATTGGTTCAAAATATTGTATTTTCTTCCAAACAAACATGTTGCAAAACTCATTCGTTCCCCTCCGTTGCAAGTGAATGTAGGTAATTATCACAATGCGTAGAGCTTAGTTTTCCAAAACCCGTTGGAATCGATTTGACTCAATTGCACAGAGATTTTCAAAGCATTCGTTACATTTGCTACAGCCCACACTTGACCCCTTGTTTATTTAGTCACACGATATTAAACTCTAAAATATACAACATCAAAGTTCGTTACAGCAGTTCTGCAGATTGGCGCGAACAATGCATACAAACGAGTCCTACTAACTTCCAAAAATACTTACCTTCCTGATATCGATTTGTCAAGGAAACTGTAGTTCCGCTTAATTGAAAGATCATTCTATTTATTTTTAAATGATTGATAAAAACAAAAGGCCAATTCCCGAAATTTAAAACGTTCAAAATCTAGTCGCAATCTCATCTCAGCGACAATCAATGTCAAAAACTTGTCAAAAATGTCGGAATATTAGAGGAAAGTTTGACAGATTGAGACTGAGATCAGACTGTTAACGTTCTTAGAATTACGGGAATTTCCCCTCTGAACGATTTTTGAAGTGAAACTTCTTTACGCACGCTTGACTTGGGGAGTAAGCTGGCGAACGCGTGACGTAAGCGTTACGAAAAGTGTGATCGGGCGAGGCGAACGGGAGTTGAGTGGGGGATATAAGCAAGAGAAAGCAGTACTCTCTTCCTCTCATAGCCAAATACGTTTGAAGTTTCACTTCAGTCGTGTGGTCATAAGCACACTCGGTTTTCTTAAACATGTCTAGCGGTAAAAGCATTTAGTAATTTGTGGTGCAAGCAGGCCTTAGGCATATTTTAAGGATGTAACGTTTTGTAGCTTCTGCCTACCGCCATGCGAAAAAGGCGTGAATTTATGTTTCCAGCGAAAACTAACCATCAATTTGAGTGTTTAGAATACGAATAGTAAATCATGATGTCTTCTAGACAGCCAGATGCTTTGATGACATGGAACAGTACATCGATGCTTTCAGAATGGTTTACACGAATGGCATACAACAGTTGCGTTGCGATTCATAATCTATACTAATATTATAAATTCGAAAGTAACTCTGTCTGTCTGTCTGTCTGTATGTTACCTTTTCACGCCTAAACCGCTGAACCGATTTAGATGAAATTTGGTATAGAGATAGTTTGAGTCCCGGGAAAGGACATAGGGTACTTTTTATCCCGATATTCCCACGGGATCGAGACTTAAGCGGGTGAAACCGCGAGGCGCAGCTAGTCAGCCTATAATGTTCCCACTGTTAGGACACAGGTTACACAGGCCTCCTCTCTGTGAGAGGGAGTGAGTCGTAATCCACCACGCGGGCCCAGTGCGGGTTGGTTACGACAATTACGATTAGCAGACATTATGATATTTTAATTTAGAAGGAAAACTTACAGCTATAACAAAGTATGTTTACTTACAGTTTTTAGTAGAATTAAGGCAAATTTTGTCTATGGCAATACAAACGAGTCCAACTAACCTCAAAGAATACTTAATTTACCCTTGGGTGAGTTCCTAATGGCGATTTTCCAAATTAACAGCAATTAAGGATCGTAGGACGTGGTTTTCTGTAGTTTAAGGCGTAAGTTTATATATGTATGTAAGGCCAATTATAAATTTCCATTAAGGCCTGCGCAGACGACGGACTTTTCTCCGCGGCGGAGAAAAAAAGAAGGCTCCGCGAATAAAAAGTCTGCCGCGGACTTACCGCGAACTCAACGCACACGTTGTGCGATCATTTGTTGCCCGGAAATGTAGAGAAGTGCACGCTATGGAAGCAAATACATATTCAGAGGTTACGTTGTGTTGCAATTTACATGAAGTTTAAGAAAAAGAGAAGACATTTTAAAAGAAAATACTGGGTCCATCCCCTTATATCGGATCGATTAACAAATGGATATTTTCATGCGAAACATGCTCGGTTAAAACAATATCCAGAAATGTTATAAAATGTCGTTTGGAACTTTTGATGACAAACTTTTGACAAAGAACTTTTGAATTTGAAGTCCGTCATGTGCGTTGCTTCGCATAGTCACACGAGTTCTATTTTTTTCGGGGACTCCCCCGTACTTTTGTCCGGTCCGCTCTCTGTATGTCCTCGGTTATTCGGGGGACTTTTTGTACGCGGTACGTTTATTCCCTCGTTTGCGCTAGATTAGGCGGCCCATACACAGTCAATCTCGATCGTGATCGTTAGGCTTTAATCGTGATCTCGGATCACAGGATCTCGTCACAACATTACACAGTCAATCTTGATTTCTTCAGTCCGTGTATCGTAACTGCCGCGTTAACATCTGTCGTCATGGATTTAAATAAAGTTAAAGCAGTAGTGTCCCTTGTTTTGGCCTTAACGGTCAAGAAAGGGATTCGAAAAAGGCGCTGGGTTAAACAGTGGTTGCTTTAAAAGAGAATTGTACACTCATTTAAATCTATTAAATGAAATCCAACTAACTGTTGAAGTTGACGATTATAAAAACTACTTCAGGATGGGGGAAAAATGTTTCGATGAGTTATTACAAATGATAACTCCATATATAACCAAACAAGATACTTGTATGAGGAAAAGTATAACACCTGAAGATAAATTTGCAGTAACATTACGTTATCTTGCTACTGGAAGAAATATTGAAGATTTTATTATTATTTTATTATTACTATTAGACGAGGGGCGTGTGTCATCAATTCATCATCGTCCATTTTCAAAGAGCACACAGCGTGTACTGACGCGATCTTGCGCTTACACGTTCAGTCTTGATCATGATCAGCGGATCGCAGTCTGGATTTCAAAATATCTAGATATTTTGAGATCAGATGCATCAATCCGTCAATCTAATTCGTACATTACCAATCTGGATCGCGATCATTGATTTTGATCGCGGATCGCGATCGTGATTGACTGTGTACGGGCCGCCTTACAGGCTTCACAAAATAGAGTTCCATTCAGGAATCAAAGTTTACCCAACACCGTTGGCCCATCTTTCACTACATGGCTTATCGATAATTGCAGTTTCGGACGTGCTAACTTATGATCCAACATAATCCCATTGACGGCTTACTATGCCCAAGGGAGTTATGTAAATATACTGTATTGTGTGGTTTATGGGCGTGGGTAATCGGGGATTTGGTTAAAAGGATGGGTAGCAGTGTCCTCCTCTCTGCGATTAACAGCTTGTTGGTCACGTAATATGTCTGCTAAGAGTGGTGATTATTTTCAATGGCGTAATTGAAGTTTTACAAACATGTCTATGGTCGCAAACAGAATCTTCAGAAAGCCCACGTATTATGTTCTTGCTATATGATCACTAGGTTCACTCGCGTAAATGTCAATCGCGTGGGAATATCGAGATAAAAAGTAGCCTATTTGTTAATACAGGGTGTCAGCCACCTCCATACAAAATTTCATCAAAATTGGTCCAGCCGCTTGAGCGTGATGAAGTAACAAACTTATAAACACACACACACATACTCAAAAACTTTTGCCTTTATAATATTACTGTGATTCAGCTTCGTCCACGCTTTGAAAAATAGATGATTTAAAATGTAAAATTCATGGTAAAGGGTCTTTGATATTGTTCCCTAAATTAAAGTTATTTACCGAAATATTGTTACAGAAAACGCTTAAATTTTCAAACCTATGCAAAAATATTAGGTCAACTTGCAAAAGCCCGGTTTTAATTTTGGCTCAGAACCACTTTAGAATTAGGTCATTATACCGCTTCAAGTTAGTTATTAAATAAATTCCACTCCAAGCTTTTACTATCGTAAATCAAAAAGGACATTGCCCATTTTGTTAGGAGTTTTGGGCCCCTAAAAAACTTCGCATGTCACGGTGGTTTTAACTTGGTTTTTTAGACCTGGAATTACCTTTTCATATTCTGAAATCGATTTTCAATTATTCACCCTAATTTAAGAGAAATCTTATTTTTTCGGGTGATAAAATTGAGGTTATAAAACAAGTTTGTTTCTTGTTTTAAACATAAGTATTTGAAATTAAAATAATAATAATGTTTATGTATTAATATTGATTCCAGAATTTAGAAAACAATACATAACTTCTTCTCTTGCTAGATATTATGTATTATAGGTTAAACCTAATTCGGTACGGGTTTGAGCACGCTCAAATCGATAATATTGATTACAGTCATAACTCGGAACGCACCCTATGTTAGATCTGTCTAAGTGTGACCATGTTAAATATTTTGGTAATCGATTTACCCAATCGATTTGTTATAAATAATATTATTCACATAACTAAAAAGATAATTATAAACTCTATTTAGGTATGTATGGGAGGTAATAACCTGAGTACTAACCACAATAATGTCTGTGGTACTAACTTTTGTTTTTTAAGAAACTAATCAGGTATGAATGTAGCGGAATATTTCTAACAGTAGGAAATACCATGAAACATACGATAATATTTTTTTTAAGTTTATTTACTACTTTTATTTTCTTTATTTGAGCCCGCCTGTCGTCTACTTCGCGCCTAATCAGTTACATGAGAGTGTTAGCTAGATTACGACGGGAGAAAAGCTATTGTAGCATATCTCCGGTCATTTTAGTCGGAGGATAAGTAAAATATCGATATTTTTAATCGATTACAATTATTTAATTGACATAGTAGTCTGTCGTGTGGCAACATTCAGGAACTTTTAATGGCGGAACTGATATAAATTCAATAAAATAAATATTAATTTTGTTTTCCAATGCTAGGGTAAAAGAAATGTCGATAAAATAAACATAAACATGTAAAAATACGACTTAATTTTTGAGAAGTAAATAGTCTTGACACGGCACCAAAACTAGGGGCCCATTGGTTGTCATTCTCCTTTGCATAAACGCCTACGAGATATTTTCACAAAAAATCTTTAATATAATAAAGAATTTTCAGCCTCTTGGATCATCATCTGCCCGTTTCTAAACTATGTTAGTGACGACTTCTAGTCCAACCGGATGCAGCTGAACACTAGTATTTTACATGGAGTGACTGCCTATCTGACCTCCACAATCATAGATCATAAAAAACACACTTCTTTCTATGAACTGTGTCTACAACCCAGTTACTGGGTAACACGATACCGCGTGTTAAGATTACTTGTCAGATTTTCGGGCTTCTGACTGCGGCACCGCACCGCAATTAATTCGAGCTATAGGGTGCCAAACGGGCGGTGCGGCATCGCAGTAGAACGCTGTTTACCGTGGTGCGCGCCGCAGCGCATCACCCCGCCCCGCCTCGTCTCGCAGATCACAAGCGCGGCGCGCCTACGGTGCCCAACGCATCGTGTGACATGGCATAGTGATTTGTATGTAGGATGACGTTGCGGCACCGCTCCGGCGCCGCACCGCACCGTTAACGCATCGTGTGGCCTCACTCTTACGACTGTCAAAGGACAGCCGGGACCAAGGCTTAACGTGCTTTCCCCTCGGAAACACGTTAAGCCCAAGACCCCTCGGTCTTGGTATGTTATGGCTATCCATTACATACCAAGGGCTTTGTGTATAGGGCTATCCCCATACACAAATGTAGTCACAAAATTCGCCAACACAGTATTTACTCTACTCGAATTACGTAAACGCGTGAAACTACGCAATGCACGATAAACAAACGTGAATCGCCGCGTCCGTGACGAAATGTCACGTAAACACAATAATGGGGAAAGTATAAAATGTTTTTGTCATTAAATGGGATTATCGCCTGGTTATTTTATGTTTACATGGTTTAATGGTTTTTGGCGTAGTAGCGTGTGTGTAGGGGAATATTTCTGTGTGGTTGATTAGAATTTAAACTTAATTAGAAAATTAGAATCGAAATGTCAACCGTAAGGAAAACATTTTGACAGTTCAAACCACGCCATTGTGACATAGAGAATACGTTAATATCTGATTAACTAAGGAACTGACGTGGTTTCGAAGTAAGGAATCTTAAGGGGCAGTCTCCACGAGCGACAGAATCGCGGCGAGCCTCGCCGCGATGATATCACCATGTGGAGACACGTTCTAAGAGAGTGTCTAGAAATACGTGGCACGATGATAATATCGCCGGATAATGAGCACGGGACCCGATCACGGGACCGTAGTCACCGTGCTTCACCCAGGTGGAGAAACTAGGTGAAGCACGGGTCCGACCCCCACTGAAATAACAACAGCTAATGAAATCATTTGACAAGAGTATGACCGCCTGTAAGATTTTTTTAGCCTTTCCTAAACCGGGTGTGAAAATATTACAATAGCCATGTTACCTAACATAAAGGATCCGGTCGATCGTGTATTTTCAAGCGCTTCCATCCGTGTTGTCCTCTCATCCATGGATAATACAGCTTAGGACGTGCTGTGCTTCATCAGCTATGCAACTGTTAATTGATTGAAAGTTGACTAACAAAATTAGGTAGAGACACGAAAATAAATCATTATATTTTCTATATAAATAAAACAAAGTCGCGTTAGTTACACCATTTAAAACTCAAGAATGGCTGGACCGATTTTTATGATGTTTGATTTGTTGTATTTGTCTCTGCCCCGAATAGCAGGATAATTATTAAAACATGGGGTACATTCAAGAAAAAAAAAATAGTGAAGATAATTCATTTTCTCATACATTTGTTCTTATTGATTCGGAGGCGATACGAAATTCCTCAGGTTAGCTAGTTTATAAGTAAATAATATACGAATCTGTCATGAAAATTAAAGTGATTTATGCAGTACAATCAACTCAGCTTATCGCAGTCCACTGCTAGACATAGGCCTCTCCCAGACTGCGCCACAGCACCCTGTCCTCCGCCTTCCGCATCCAGTCTACCCCAGCCACCTTCTTTATGTCGTCCGTCCATCTAGCTGGGGGGCGTCCCACACTACGCTTGCCGGTGCGCGGTCTTCACTCCAGGACTCGTCTGCTCCACCGGCCATCAGTCCTTCGACAGACATGGCCAGCCCACTGCCACTTCAGTTTGCTTACTCTGCAAGCTATGTCGGTAACTCCGGTTTTTTTCCGGATAATTTCATTCCTGATTTTATCCTTCAAAGAGACTCCGAGCATAGCTCGCTCCATATCGCAATATCAATAGTAAAATCGATTACATGAATTGATGCCTTGAAAGTAGAGCACAGATTCGTAAAAACGCTTAATATTATGTCCGCCCGTAGTACTTAATTGGTTTTGCACTTAAGCTAATTGAAGGCATGAAGGTCGATCAATTAATTGAGGTGTCTGTATCAGGCCAGGTTTAAATCTAAACGTAAAAACGTGGCGGAATTTCCGTTCCATCGTAGCAAGTTTAAAAGTTCCGAAAATGCCATATCTGGGCGAAAAAAACGTGCTTCTGCGACGTTGCAATGATCAGTGATTGACCACGTTTTGATTTCGTCGTATTATTTATCTTTAGTTATAAATCAATCGATCAATCAATTTCATTTATTTAGTCAGACAAAAACTATCCATTAAATCACAAGTACACATATTTAACACAACATAACAATAAAAATACCATCCAAGTATACAAATTCAAACAAAATAAAAATTTAAAATAACAAAATACGGAATATAATTTAAAACCTAATAATTTAAAATAACATAACCGATTACATTTTTTAAAATTAATAATTGAGTGATTTAATAAATAATAACATAATAAATAAATTAAAATAATCATTAGTACCTCCGCCACTCCTTAAATATGGGCGCATGTAGGGCCAGCCAAATGTCTCCGCGTCTTTGATATCAAACGTACATCTTGCACATAAAACACTGCCACAAACTTAGTTTCGAACTTCCGATTTCATGACGCATCACTATCGTATTAAGTAATAATATACTCACACCATTTTCTTTAGTTATGGGGTGGCGCTGCAGATTTTGGCGAGGCGTGGCTAAGGCGAGCCGACCTTGCTGTTTGCGTATATATAGTATGGGATTGTGCGGGGTATAACGTTGTAGGGGTTATAAGCGGTAGCGATTCTTTCACGATTTTATAGTCTTACATTTGACCACGAGCAGTGGCGTGCATTGCATATAGGCATATAAGCAGTGCCTACCTCGATATTCACCATAAGCCTGTCAATAACATTTTAGCATGTGTGCCCCACAATTAAGAAACTCACTAAATTATCATACCTTACAAAAAATTAAATCTTCATACAAACACGCGCGGCAGTAGGTAGTCGCCGGGCGGCCTACTCGGCTCCCGTACTATTCGCACATTGTCATTGGTCTTTACTCGTTCAAGTTTAATACGACAAAATTAAAAATACGTGCGTTTCTCGCATAATACCATGACGTTCGACCTACGCAATTTATCACCCTTAAGTAGGCATGCCTACTCAAATAACCACACTTTTGACCTAACTTTTTTTTATGAAGCTCATCATTCGAAAAGACTCGAATTGATTATAAGTTTAAATTAGTGGTTATGATGTAACTCATAACCCTTTTAAAAAAATTATGATGTTTACAAATTATTAAAAATATCCTTAATCAATACTGTTATTTTTTTATCTGATGAGCCTCTCTCCCGGTCCTGTGAATGTAACAATTTTATAGCTAGACTCATACAAAAAGAGGACTTGAGTGCGACTCGCCACATAAAAAGGACTCGAGCCCACAAAAAGACTCGAGCTCTCATGTAACATTCAAGAACTCGTAGAGAATTTAGTTCTCTAGTCTTGGAGTCCTGTTGTAATGAGTCGAGTCTTGTAATTCATCATCCGAGTCCGTTTATATAGGACTCGAAGACTTGAGTTCTTTGCAACACTAATTAAATCTCGTCTAGGAATAAGTTAAGACAAATTTTCTTCCGTAGTTCGGCCATCCTTCATGACTAGACTTCATGCATACCGATACGTACAATTTAATTTTATCTGCTTTATCTGCTGAAGTTTATATTCATTAACGTTAGCGCCGGTTAATTTCGTACAGCCGAATAGCGCCGTAAAGTAAAACGAAACGTTTCAGTTTTACGAGCCTGCTATTGTGAAATATTATTCAGATTTCATGAGGGGATAGCTTACATAAGATCTACGAGTATAAATAATGGATTTGCTTCGGAATAGGTAACAATATGGGAATGTTGATTTTGTTAATAAAACAAAACGTAATTTAAAAAATTAAAAAACCCGACTGCAACCTTATACTAAAACTAACTGAAAAGCCTAAAAACAAGCCCATTTTAAATTAAATAAAAGTTGGAAGCAGACGGGACCCATTTAAGTTTGAAACTATAATAATGGTATGGGCCCCGCCTGCTTCCAAATTTCTCCGTCTTCCGTCGTAAGTCTTCCGTCTTACGAATTTTCGATCAGGTCACGTGTCTTGACGCGATGTCCTGACGCGAGTTTAACATTTTTTACCCATTACAAAAAAAGTGTACAACGCCGCTAAAGAAGTTTTCACTTCAAAAATAGGACTCGCATCTACCAGAGAAAAAACGCGTACTATTTATTACTACGCCACTGGCATGTATGTGTGCCCAATGTCCCAGTATGGGGATGTCCTACCTATCTGCTATAGTTTTCAATATGCTGTTCGGGCCGACGCGAACCCTTCGCATGATAGAATATCTATTAAGTATTTAATTTCATTAACAACATCGTTGTCAGTGTTGCAATGCACCAATATAGTTCTCTTTTATGAGAAGCAACTTTGCAAACAGAAAGGTCTTTGAACCGTTTCGAATAATACCATTTTAAGTCATCAACCCAATTGATTTTATCGTAAGCTCTAAAGACATGACAACTGCAAGATTCATTTCACCATTTCCCGAAAGTTTGAGATTCGAAAAGACTTTTCAATTTTGTAATAATAGCTTAGGAGGGGGGTTGAAGCCTCCCCCTTTCTTCATCCCTGTCTACCTCAGCGATTAATAAATCTAACGGTTCAGTACCCAGGACGGAAGTTTCGTAAAATCCTGTCTCCTTTAGACCTTCAGGCTAAAAGTTCGATCCTTGTGAAGGATCTAAGTGATTTGCATTTTTCTGCTACAGAGCCTTCTCTTGTCCTTTCTTGTCTTTCTCTTGTTTTATTTTCTTTCCTTGGTATATTTTAATAAGGGATCTCTGTGAGTCCTTAATAATTTTATTATCTTCTGGCCAGGGTTCAGGTTAATGTTACATCACAATATTTAGGAGTTATATTTGGTTATGTGAGCCGGAAAACCTTTTCTACATTTGGCTTTATCACTGTGAATTTATTCCTTAACTAGGTTCCACCCGCGGCTTCGCCCGCGTGGTATGTCGATAAAAAGCCCAGGGTTCTTCTCCAGGGTATAAAGTATTCCCATACCAAATTTTATCAAAATCGCATATATGTATAGAAGAAATCGTTATTGTCATTTTCGTATGCCACTCACTGTGGCAAGACACAAGAAACACCCACAATATAGGTAATGTAACACATACCTTGTTCCTGTGTGCACAAAAAACGTACTTGATTTGACGAATTATTCTTCGTCTATAAATTCATGATCAACATCATCGTCACCATTCTCCGTTTCTTATTCCAATATTATATTGTTTCTATAAATGACGAATTTCGACTTCTTTTTTTATGTTTTTCACCATCTCCATGGTTATTTATTTAATTCTTTGACGCCCTATGATTATTTTGTTTATTTCTTTCATATAATTGTACATATTATTATAGTTTATTTGTTAGCTTATATTATCTAAATATATTAAAATAAATATTGACCTCTCCATGGTTATAAGCAAAATCATCGTCTTCCATCTCTAGTCAGCTAAAATCCCACTCACCATGGATAAAATTTCCACCATCAACTCCCCCAGTTTATTCCAAGTCATGCACACATAAACTCCATGTTTCCGTATGTTTTGCTGCTATATACTCAACTTTAGTTTTTACGTCCACTGGATCTGTTGGCCTCTGTTGGCTCTGTTACGACACTGCTATATATAGCAGGCGTATCGATTGCAAAACATTTGCATAGCCTGGCGATGAGAATGTTATGGGGGCAGGTGCTTCTCTGCACGGGCGTGTTGGTCAATATTATGGTAATCTGATCTATTGGGTGGTGTTTTTGTTTGTATGACGACGTAGGCTTTTTGCGTTTTACTTGGGAGTTATTTATGTTTTGCTTTCTTTGCTTCATGGGGTTCTGAAGGTCTTGTTTCGTTATCTACATCTTTGATAAGGTTTTTCGGTGTGCTTATAGCGACTTCTAGTCTAGCAATTATCTGTAAGAGGAACTTTAAAAAAAAATGTGCGAGTTTTCATGCCCTGTTTTTTACTTTGACCTGGCTTCATATCTTGTGTCCGTCACTCTAATTGCGTAACACACTCTATCACAATCTGAATAATTTTGAAAGCTATTGCTTATCCATTGCTTCATAAATTCGAAAAAATTGTCGGCGCAACAACGTAAATAACGCAATGAATGTTGTTGAACTGCCAAAATGAAAGCCATTGCTACTGATGGTGTGTTCCACAATTACCCCGCGGGACGTGTTACGTAAATTTGATATTTGATTGTGGGCACTGATTCTATTTCATACACTTTTATATTATTTACCAAATCAATTATCTTTATGTAAGATTTCTTAATTAATATCAAAACAATTTACTTTCGTGAAACTGAAAACGGACGTCGCATGATTCCCCAACTTTGTTGTATGAATCTTCTGCAATATCGCATTTCACGTTGAAACATTTTGTATACTCTCCCGGCGCCCTTTAGCGAGCTACTAGGCTGTCGTGTTTATGAAATTTTTTGTTGTTATGGAATGTTTATTATCCATTATAAGTGTGTTTGTGATATTCTTATTGTTGTTAGTTTTATGCCTGATTCGTGTAGACAGGTGTTTAGCTAGGCTGTTGGTATGTGAGCCGTTTTAAGGAGAAACGGTAGCGAAAACAGTGTTGACGAAAACTGCCCTAAAATCGCTAAGAAGCTGTGAGCAAGAGTTCTGATCAATATTCGTTTGTACTCTGTATGAGCTGACGTATTTGCAGGTTAAAGGCAAGGTCCGACTTTTACGTAAGGGCCAAAGCACACACGCTACTTTTAGCATCGGCGATCGGCGACTTAGCTGCTTTTTAGAAGCTAAATGCAACGACCAAGCATTCCACACCGCACACTTAAAAACGCCAAACGCGGCGATTCAGTCAGTTGCTCGCTCGCAGAAGCTCGACACAGCGGCTAATCGCTACACTCCGCACACATTCGGATGCCGGTCGCAGCGATTTGGCATCTGCGCCAGCATCGGAGCAGTCGCTAAAACGCGCGATTCCAATACCACGTCCGAACGCAGGAAGTCGCGAAATTGCGATGCAGCGTCGATTCAGCATCGGAGCAGTCGCTAAAACGTGCGATTCCGATACCGATACCGCGTCCGAACGCAGAGAGTTGCCAAAACGAGATGCAGCATCGATACAGCTGCAAAATCGCCGATTGCCGATTCTAAAAGTAGCGTGTGTGCTTTGGCCCTAAGACGGTACACAATAATGGACTTCAAATCTTTTCTCATATTTTCGAGTACCGCTTCTAGTTCACCAAGTTCGACACAAAACAAGAACG
Organism: Amphipoea oculea; assembly: GCA_945859645.1. NCBI lineage: Eukaryota > Metazoa > Arthropoda > Insecta > Lepidoptera > Noctuidae > Amphipoea > Amphipoea oculea. The sequence goes on along the minus strand of OX243886.1, from coordinate 1,319,512 downwards.
GAACTACTAAAGTTTCACTCTCGAAAACTCGAAACAAAAGTTATACGGACTCTGTATGCATGTCAACAGTCACATAACGACATGCCTCAACTCCTTCAAAGTCTCTTCAATTCTTCTTGAACACTCACCTCTGTGGCCATAACTCACATGTAGTATCATATATTTTAATTGCCAAGATCACAGCACCTAGTTCACTGTAGTACCCTTCTGGTTGTGACTTCTGACACACAACAAACGTTTGAGCTTCACTAGGCGTCAAGTAGGCACTTCTGAAGAGATCTAGTGAGTGGTATAAAGAAGTGTTGTGTCTTGGAGACTAGGTTACACGTGTATGAGAAGGAAATACAGCTAGATTAAAATGTACGGTTTGCTGATATGCAAATGTCATAGTCGTTTTCATTAGGGATAGTTTGAAATTTAGGCTTATGTGCTATGATCCGTACACACATTTTATTCAGTTTATTCAAATTTGTTAGTATGGTGGCTTTCTGTCAACTTATCTTTTTGTATGCACGTGGTTTTGCTCTCAACTTATCTTTTTATATGCTTGTTTTTCTGTGACAAATAAACCTATCTTTATTTCTTTATTTCTCTGACAAGCTTCCTTCTTTCTTGTGAGTTTTATGAGATGACCAATCTCAGTCTAGCCGCAATCTCTTACCGCGTGTAGAGAATTATATTTTATACTAGCTGCGCCCCGCGGTTTCACCCGCGTAAATGTCTACCCCGTGGGAATATCGGGATAAAAAGTATCCTATGTCCTTTTCCGGGACTCAAACTATTTCTATACCAAATTTCATCTAAATCGGTTCAGCGGTTTGAGCGTGAAGAAGTAACAAACATATAAACACACCCCCACACACTCACAAACTTTCGCCTTTATAATATTAGTGTGATTATTTGTCGATTTATTAGTATTTTTTTCGAGAGATTTCTCTGCCATGAGCTTCGTGCTTCTACTCAGTTCACCTTTTATACTTTGTTTTTGTCCCACGGTAAAAAAAAGTCAGCCAGTATATACAAAAACGTTATAAATATATTGTCCACACTATGTCAACTGGAATAGCCCATGTTCGATCGATTCCCGTTCATATCGGGCCTCGTTTGCCAAAACCTACACCCGTCTGGCAGACGCAAAAGTCCGCAAAACAGTCCGTAATATCTACAGGATGTGATAAGTCTTGTACATCCACTGCAGATAAATGTTCATTTCACTCGCGAATCGGACTCCTATGTTAGAATATTTGAATTATTTAAAGGATTTTTTTTCAATAAGAGGAAGTGATACAGGCTTGTACAGGGTTACTTGTAATTCGATGTATTCCATCCGGACTCTTTAACAACAATTAAGAGGACTACATGACCTAAAGCGTGGTCACTGTCAGACTGCATAGAAAAGAAAGAGAAACGCGATGACACAACGCTGGTAATTTATTGCAAAATATGAAGCAATTATCTATTTACAAAATATCTATTTTTTGGACTAAAAAATTAAAACATTAGTGCTTTAGTATGTTGCTTGTAGAATAATCTGACAAAAAATCAGAATGGTTGTATGTATATTAGTATGGTTTTTATTGTAAAAAGAACGTTTTTAGAGGTGTCTTCATGATTTTTTTCTATCGTATCAAATTAGTTGTATTATGTTTTGAACACACTATCTACCTAGCATATATCCTGAAGAATATCATATATTTTTCTGAGTTTGTTTACTGTAGTCGATCATATAATTTTATTGCTTCTAAAACTTGAGTTTTTTGCGTTTAGGCACCCCATATACTTAATCAAAGCGAAAATCGATGGGAATTGAGAAAATTCATGTTTTGTGTGTTTTATTGCAAAGGATCTATTTTTATCGCGTCCCTGAAGGAATGCATCGAATTACCAATCCTTGGCGCTTTTATAGTAACAATAAATACAGGCAAAAATCATTATGTAACACGATATAATTAATCTAGCATCGTTTTAGATAATTATAATACTATATCCAATCTGTTACAATTCGAACTTTGTATAATTTCATGCGAAAACTATACCAATCGCTTTAAAAATCGAAACCAAACTTAATAATATAATAATATTATTTTTTTATTCGGAACAACATAGGAACCATTTTTGTTAGTACACACCTTAGATATTACAACTTATACACTAGGATTAGTAACAAAAAGAATAGAAAAAACAATTATCTCTTCATCTTCAATTTTGTTTTCCTCGCAAAACTGAACACAAACAAACTGTTCAGTTTCACATAACTTTTTCCATTCAACAAAACTGCAATAAAGCTTCAGGGACAAAGCTTCGACCTTGAAACAGACGGCGATCCCGGAAAACATGCTCCGTCACTAACGACGGCATTCGGTCAAGGGCGCTACTAATCGGCGCGCGCGACTCCGCCTGCTATAAATCGAGAGTGTCAGCATGTGTGATGTGGATGTTTTGCTCTTTTGTGGAACTTGCATGAAGATGTTTTATTTAACAACTCCTCCGGGTCCCAGACAATTTAATTTAAGCTCATGATTGAATGATTTAGTGATTAAGGGGGCGACGTGCAAATTGCAAAAAACGTAAGGAAATTTGAATTTCGCGGGGTACCCTGGCGCTTCCTCCTTAATAAGATGTTGTTATATTGGTCTACCAAAGACAAGACCGCTGTTTATATAAGACTTGACAACCAGCTATCCACAACCGTCAACCACTCGATACCGATATCCGTACCGTATCGAACATCAATGAATGTTATCGCAGGAGTCTACTACTAAACGCTGTTTAGAAGTGAAAAACCCGAATACATTGTCAGTTTTCGTTATTCTTCCGAGAGTTGTTTGCTGATGGGGGCATGGCAAATCAGGTTATCCAAATGTCGTCGGTTAAATAGAAAAGTGGCGTTATTACAAAGAAAATGTTTAGCAGGAAATGTCATTTTTCCATTTAATCAACGATGTGTCATTTTCGATACTATACCCTGTCGGATGGTTTTGGATAGCTATGCCTGGTCCAGCACCCTAATTGCGTAACACACTATCGATCGGAATCTGAATCATTTTGAAGCAAATTGCTAATCCATTGCTTCATAAGTTCGAAAAATTTGTCTGCTTGACACGTAAATAACGCAATGAATGTTGTTGAACTGTCAACATGAAACCGATTCCGATTGATAAAGTGTTACGCAATTGCCACGCTGGTTAGAGCCCTGGACTAATTAGGCTTCCAAAAACTGGGGTTTATTGTTTTATCGTATATTCAATAGTGCACTGCTTACTTTTTACCCCGCTTTCGAATAGCATTCATCACGCCTATATTACCCTGAAGGGTGAGGCAGAGGTGTACCTTTAGTACCTAGTTACCTACACCCACATTTCGCCAGTTATTTTTAAGTCCCACGTAATAGGGGACGGGTCTATTGCCGTCAACCGGGCACAAATCCAGACTCAACAAAATATTGGTTAATGTATTAGTCAAATAACCCCAAGATTAAACTCAGATATTTAATTATGGTATGACTGCAGTGGCGTGCATTGCATATAGGCATATAAGCAGTGCCTACCTCGATATATCTACATAAGCCTGTCAATTACATTTTAGTGTGTGTGCCCCACAATTACAAAACTTACTAAATTATCATACCTAACAAAAAACAAAATCTTCATACAAACACGCACGGGGCAGTAGGCAGTCGCCGGACGGCCTACTCGGCTCCCGTACTATTCGCACATTGTCATTGGTCTTTACTCGTTCAAGTTAATACGACAAAATTAAAAATACGTGCATCTCACGCGTAATACCATGACGTTCGACCTTTAATTTATCACCCTTTAATTAGGCATGCCTACTTAAATAACCACACTTTTGACCTCACTTTTTTTTCTGATTAGTGACAGCGTTTGTCTAGACTGAACCCGGCCTAGTGCCTAACTATTCTGAAAAACAATGCACGCCACTGTGTGGCTGGTAACATGATAAAGAAACCCATCCCTGCTTTCCATTATCATCCATTTCAGTATGTCTTCTAGCGAAAGGCAGCTTACTAGAAAACGCTAAAAACATTATTAAACACAATACAGACCTTACCCGGGATCTGTATGTCACGCGTTCAAGGTCGAATCGTAACCCGGGCCAGCAATATATCTCGCTCCCGGATAATATTCCCGCCAGGATATTTTTCTACCGCTTCCTCGCCTCTCCATTCCGAACTGTTTTCGTAATAAAGGGATGTTTACGAAAACATTTGTACTGAGGATAGGGCTCATGTATTTTGAAGGATGAAATGTAGCTTGGTTGTCTTAGATAAACTTTTTGTTTGGGATGAAATGGATAAGGAATTCAAAGTCAAATCATTTATTTCGAATAGGCACATAAAAGGCGCTTTTGAACGTCAAAATGAACACGAAAATAGATTCGATTATTGTATTCTATACAATGTATATGTATTGTTCCGAAATAAATGACTTCACTTATGCCTTCCCCTTCCAAAAGGTAGTTTCGTATGGGCAAGAGTCTTCACCGTTACTCTATTAAAATGTTTTACAATATTGTATGCATTAATTAAATATCGTTATACAGGGTGTTACGGAAAGGGTATATCAATACAAACGGGTTGAAGATTGTATCTGGTCTAGAATCTCTGTACAAAATTTCAGCTCAAAAGCAGTAACTTTGAAAATGCTTAATATTTTTTTATTTCGATAGTTTATTAAATTGAAATCATAACAAACGTGTCACCGCAATACGAGGGTCATTATCCATTATCTGTAGTGTGTCTGTGCGCCTAGTACACGCACATCACGCCGCCGCGCGCCAGTGCAGCGCCGTGATGTCGAAATAAAAAAATACTAAGCATTTTCAAAGTTAATGATTTTGAGCTAAAATTTTGTACAGAGATTCTAGACCAGATACCCTCTTCAACCCGTTTGTATTGATATACCCTTTCTGTAACACCCTGTATAAAAACATTTGTCTTTTAAGACATAAAGATCAAAATTTGTAATACTCGCGACCGGTGTGCACGTTTGTCCAGATGTACCTATGAACGTAAACGAAGCAAAAGGAGTATTGTATTTAGAATCTTGTTTTCCTTGGAATTTAACTTGAACACAGGAATAGATCCTACTCTAAAACTACTGCAAATAGATCATAAATATGCATGAAATACTGTATTGAATATCCATAAACGAAATCATTATGAGCCATAACGTTGCTACCGAAATATCGCAGTGAACAACATGATCAATGACATTGCATCCAATTCCCTAGGAGTGGGTAGTCGAATGTTCGATGTATTCTGCCCGCCCTCGTCGTTAATATTTATGATTCCATGAAACAGGGCATTTGTATAACCGTGTATTTGTGTGGGGAGTATTGATCGGAATGGCTTTTGTTGAAAAGTCTAGAAATTACAGTTCATTGTGGATATGTTATGGAATGGAATCGATGATTCTGAAATGACCATTCAGGCGCTTTACTTTGTGGAAACAATTTCATCACCACTGCTCTCAAAACAGTGAAGAAAAACAACGTGAGGAAACCGGTAAGCCCCAGAAGCAAAAATTCGAAGACTTGTAACATCTACCAACCCGCACTGGGCCTTCTAGAAGAGAGGAGGCCCGGGTCACAGCAGTGGGAATATTATAGTCTGTTTATGTTATTAGTCGTCATCTCGGTAGTCACCCCCTTTCTAACCATGTCATCATTCACACATTCCATCCATCGTTTCTTTAATCAACTCATATAGCCGTCGACATTCATAATCAAAAGCCGTCTCAAATATGCCAAGAAACAAATAGATGCGTTTAGTTTCAAGCTGCTCAAATTTTTAGACAAGCCAGTATTATTATTGACATTTTGGCAAGCAAAACTGCATACAATAGAAAATGGTTTCCATTTCTCTCTACCTACTTTGGAATGGTGCTCTCTGACCTTTAAAAATAATTATGAAACCTGGGAAAGAAGAAAATATTTGAGAGTTTATGCTTTTATGGAGTAAAATCTATATAAATAAAACTAAAGTCGGGTTAGTTACACCATTCATAACTTAAGAACCTCTGAATCGATTTTTATGATCTTCGATTTGTTGGATTCGCCTCCACCCCGAATAGCAGAATAACTATTAAAACATGGGACGAATTCATGAAATACAAAATAATAAAGGTAATTCATTTTCTCGTACATTTGTTCTTATTGGTTCTGAAGCGGCACAAAGTTCGCCGGGTCAGCTAGTTGTACATAAGCCAGCACATCAACCTACCCGAAACTGTCAAGTTTTCCCAATCAACTTTGAACCTTATTCTTTAGTGATAAAGTTGCAAATCTATTAAAGAAATTTGACAGATTGTAGTAGGTTGATGTGCTGGCGTCTGTGCATAAGCCTATGTAGGATTTGGCAATGAATTCGATCAGAGAACTGTTCAGCTAGCTGTTTACGATTATGGCTTTACCATTACTTGATGGCTGCTAGCGATCAGTCGGTATAATGCTGATTTCTTAGGCATTGTCTTTTCTAAAATCAACCTTATAGGTTGACTAGTTTCTGCCCGCGACTTCGTCCCCATGAAATTTCACCCTCCCCCCATTCACCCTCTTAGGGGTGGAATTTGGAAAAACCCTTTCTTAGTGGATACCTACTCTTCACTAAGAACACACTCCAAATTTCATGTCTCTAGGACCAGCGGTTTAGGCTGTGCGGTGATATATCAGTCAGTCAGTCAGGACTTTAAATTGTATATGTATAGATTGTTATGCATTCAACTGAAATTAATTTCAGCTAATGTGTGTAGTAAAGCTACAGCTCTCTTATTACGTTCAAAAAATGGTTTAGATGGAAATTAATTTTCAGCGAAAAATATACCACTTTTTCGGAGAAGTTCTTGATCAGGTTAGATCAAAGTATATGCGTGATCGGAACTTTAAATCGCAATTACCCTTTCAAACACTCTTATTATAAGTAGAATTCTAATGAGATGAAACTTTATCTTTCTCAAATGAAGCCAATCAATACCCCGAAGGTTTTTTTTTTAATTTTTTTGATATCGAATTTAGTTTTCGAGATATAGACGATATTATCACAAAAGATACATGTCTTTTGTGATAAAATCGTCTAAAAATGTGATTAAAAGCAAAAATGTTAAAAAAAAAACGCATTTTGTTCATACATTTTTAGGGTTCCGTAGCCAAATGGCAAAAAAATAAAAAAGTTAAATTTAAAAAATCAAAAAACCCGACTGCGGTAAAAAACTTAAGTTAAAAAAACTGAAAAGCTAAAAACAAGCCCATTTTAAATTAAATAAAAGTTGGAAGCAGGCGGGACCCATTTGAGTTTGAAAATAGAAAAATGGTATGGGTCCCGCCTGCTTCCAACTTTTATTTAATTTAAAATGGGCTTGTTTTTAGCTTTTCAGTTTTTTTTAACTTAAGTTTTTTACCGCAGTCGGGTTTTTTGATTTTTTAAATTTAATTTTTTTATTTTATACTTTTTAGTTATGAGTTGTAAATCCCACTTAAGTGTGATAGTTTCCCTTTAAACTTCGTAATATATAGGTACTACTGCCGCGTTTAGTTGGTAGGGGGGGGACACTTGATTCTAACGAAAATTGGTACTTTAAAGCTTGATAAGTCACGAACGGTTTACTTAATCAAAAAACGGTCTTCCCAAACCACTGATATTTTTGAAAGACCTATCCAACGATACCCCACTTGACATAGTTTCTTGACTTTCAACACTTGATTCTAACGAAAATTGGTACTTTAAAGCTTGATAAGTCACGAACGGTTTACTTAATCAAAAAACGGTCTTCCCAAACCACTGATATTTTTGAAAGACCTATCCAACGATACCCCACTTGACATAGTTTCTTGACTTTCATTTTTTTCATTTTCACAATATGGCGTCTAGTAGTCGCCATATTGAATTTTCATTAACGTCATGTCTTTAGTGACACTCGCCGGACTAATAATAGGACTCGATTGACGTGTGAATCATAAAAATCGGTCCAGGCGTTTGGTCTGTATAGTGCTTCAAAGGAACATACAAACATATATACATACATACATACATACATACTTACATACATACATACATACATACATACATACATACATAGGCTGATAAACACATTACCACTCCTTTGCGTCGCGCAGTCGGGTAAAAACGGAACTCTTATGGATTCGTCATGTCTGTCTGTCTGTCTGTCTGTCCGTCCGTCCGTATGTCACAGCCACTTTATTCCGAAACTATAAGAACTATACTGTTGAAACTTGGTAAGTAGATGTATTCTGTGAACCGCAGTAAGATTTTCACACAAAAATAGAAAAAAAAACAATAAATTTTAGGGTTCCCCATACTTACAACTGAAACTCCAAAAATTTTTTTTTCATCAAACCTGTACGTGTGGGGTATCTATGGATAGGTCTTCAAAAATTATATTGAGGTTTCTAATATCATTTTTTCTGAACTGAATAGTTTGCGCGAGAGACACTTCCAAAGTGGTAAAATGTGTGTCCCCCCCCTCTAACTTCTAAAATAAGAGAATGATAAAATTAAAAAAAAAAGACGGGTTGCACTCCGGGAGTGCCGGCAGAAGTGAAAACTTGAATATTAACGTTGAAATAAATCAATTATTAATTTAATTAATATTACTCATTTTTTTTCAATATTTCTGGGTCACTATTTTCATTAATAGATGCACTTTGTTCAATTTCCATATTTTAAACACTTTCGGTCTTATTCATAAAAAAAGCCTATTGAAGGTTTAAACCATTCATTAGTTAAAATGCTCAATAGGCCTTTAAAACATTCGATAAAATTTTGTATTCATAAACGCTTCATAAACGTTCTACAGGGTGATTGGAAGATGGGTGCAAAGCTTTAAGGTGAAGATAGTATAGACAATTTAGGACCATTTAAGCCATGGTTGTCTTAGACGAAGTCTTACCAAATTTTTTTAACCAAATTTTTAAGTTTTTTTTCGGAAATTCTCAAAATTTAATGAAAACTGCATAATTATGGCCAAATTGAATGATAAATGAATTAATTTTTTATTTATTTAATTAAAGTAATGTGTAAGCAACCAAGCAAAACATGTTTTAGGCTTCTGTGTCATTAGACATTTTTTTTACAGATATTTAAACCTCAGAAAAAATAAAAAATTTGTACAATACGTCTTTTAAACCTTATTTAAAAAAAAAACGGAGGGTGCTTTTTTTGTTCAAACCTTTTTGAAGACATGCTTGATAATCGCTCTTTCTTTTGAGGTATCATTTATGCGGATATCTTACAAATTATTGAAATTAGGACCTAATAAACCAAATCGAGGGAGAAATTTTAAATTTTAGGCAGTCTAACAAAACACAAAATTTTTGCTTAAAAGAATACTTTATGTGCTCGAAATGATAACATTGTTCAATTCTAAGAATTTTTGGCACATGCAGGAACCAATTGAGGGGAACCCATTGAGGGGATTCTCTAAACAATGGCCACCGAGCGCGGTGCGACGGCATTTCCAGGTAGAACGCCCAATGAATAGCAAAAAGCGATAAAGAGTTGGTTTTTACAGCAAAATGGTCTTAGTTACTGAGGCAACAAAGTCGTTTTTCTTTAGTCAGGGTCAGTCGGTCTGTGATGAAGCCGTTACATCTTTTACTTATTAGTCAAACTACTGCCCTTGTGAGTGGACGTTGTCGTGTTGATTCACAATTTACCGTGTTCAGTTGTAGCCCTTTGCGTTCCTGCACGTGTTGTTTGCGTTAGTTTTGAACTTTTTTGTTTCACCGTGTCCAGTCGTAGCCTCGCGCTCCTGCACGTGTTGATTTTTGACTTAATTGTGTTGAGTTGACGTTTAGTGCGCTCCTACGCCGTTTTTCTTAATTGTTAAGTGACTATGGCTACTTTTTCCAATCAAGAATATGCGGATATCGTATTTATGTACGGTAGAGCAGACGGCAATGGATCTTTGGCGCGACGGATGTATCAAGAGCGCTATCCGAATCGCAGGATACCGAATGTCCGAGTGTTTTACAACACGTTTCGTCGTCTTGCCCAAGATGGGTTTCACCGCGTGGAACCTGGAGTCAACCCGGGCAGACACGAAACTGCCGTCGACGAAGACATTTTAGCAGCATTTCAAGCGGATCCTACTACCAGTACTAGAGCAGTAGCTCGAAATTTAAACATTTCTCAATGGAAGGTGTGGCATACAATGCACCAAAATGATAAGTATCCGTTCCATGGCAGGAGTGTGCAAGGTCTAGTAGAGCAAGATCCTCAAAGAAGAATTCAGTTCTGCCGTTTCCTCCTCAACAGAGACATCGAAGATGCGTGGTTTCTGAAATCAATCTTGTGGACGGATGAAAGTAAATTTTCAAGGGAAGGTATTACAAACTTTCACAACATCCATGAATGGGCCGACGTAGACAACAATCCACATTTTAAGAAGCTGAAGGCCAATTCTCCTAATTTAAAACGTTCAAAATCTAGTCGCAGTCTTATCTCGGCGACAAACAAATGTCAAAAACTTGTCAAAATGTAGGGAAATTTGAAGTATTTTTGACAGATTGAGACCGAGATCAGACTGTGAACGTTCTTAAAATTACGAGAATTGCCCCTCAGGTGTCATTTCAGATGAAATTCTCTGTGAATGTATGGGCTGGAATAATTGGCAGAACATTGATTGGGCCCCATTTTTTGCCTGATCCATTGAATGGCGAAAATTATTTGCAATTTCTGCAAATTGATTTACCACTGCTGATAGAGGAATCAGGTGTCCCGATCTTCGAAAGAGACCGAACAGTCATCTTTCAGCAAGACGGCTGTCCAGCGCATTGGACTTTAAATGTAAGGGAACACCTCAACAATTGCTTTCCTGATAGCTGGATCGGCAGGGATGGACCCATCCCTTGGCCCGCTCGCTCCCCAGATCTGACCCCGTTGGACTTTTTCGTGTGGGGCCGGGCCAAGGAACTGGTGTATAACAACAAAGAAATTAACACTAGAGAAGAATTGATACAAAGAATAAATTCAGCGTTTGAGACAATGAAGCAGGAGATGATGTTGAAAATAACGACTACAGAAGTTAGAAGACGGGGCCGTGCTTGTATTAGGAATCACGGCCGTCATTTTGAACATGAAAAATAAATAATTTTAATTCAAATGTTGTTTTAATTAGTCTGCCTAAAATAAAAAAAATTCTCCCTCAAATTGGTTTGTAGGCCCTAATTTCAATAATTTGTAAGATATCCGCATAAATGATACCTCAAAAGAAAGAGCGATTATCAAGCATGTCTTCAAAAAGGTTTGAACAAAAAAAGACCCTCCGTTTTTTTTTTGAATAAGGTTTAAAAGACGTATTGTACAATTTTTTTATTTTTTCTGATCTTTAAATGTCTGTAAAAAAAATGTCTAATGACACAGAAGCCTAAAACATGTTTTGCTTGATTGCTTACACATTACTTTAATTAAATAAATAAAAAATGAATTCATTTATCATTCAATTTGGCCATAATTATGCAGTTTACATTAAATTTTGAGAATTTCCGAAAAAAAACTTAAAAATTTGGTTAAAAATATTTGGTAAGACTTCGTCTAAGACAACCATGGCTTAAATGGTTCTAAATTGTCTGTACTATCTTCGCCTTAAAGCTTTGCACCCATCTTCCAATCACCCTGTATAACTAGAATGTCCTACAACTTCTAAATGTTGCCATTATAATGAAGTCATTCAACAAATCGGCATACGAGAATATCTGTCTATGAACCGAATATTTGTGTCCATAGACATTATTACGTATGAAAAACTAATTTATTGTCTACAGTTTTGACGCGACAACGTCATGGTCGTCATGGAAACCAAAAAGTACTCTGTGAAACTGACTTTTCAAACATTTGTACGTCAAATGTCATTTTCTTCGGCCATCTTTGTCGTGTCTCACTTGGTTCAATTCGGTTGGCGCCGCCGTAGAAAGAGATGGGGGGGGGGGAAATCTCTCCTGACGGTCACGTGTCCTGACGCGAGTTTAACATTTTTTACCCATTACAAAAAGTGTTCAACGCCGCTAAAGAAGTTTTCACTTCAAAAATATATATAATGTACATTACCATGTAAACTTCCACCGAAAATTGATTTGAACGAGATCTAGTAAGTAGTTTTTTTTTAATACGTCATAAATCGAAAACCGCAATTTACCTTTCACAAAGTTACAACGAACTACAAGAAATTTTATATTATGTTACTTGCTGCTACGGAACCCTTCATGGGCGAGTCCGACTCGCACTTGGCCGGTTTTTTTTTAACATTTTTGTATTTTCAAAAAAAAAAAGTTTATGATTTTTGCCTAAAAGTTTTTCACTAACTTGAAGCTCTTGTCAATACGCATTTATTGAGACCTCAACCATTCACATAGACCTTAAACTCACGAAGCCGTAGCCAAATCTTACAATTTCGTAAAATGAGGGCCTACATATATCCGGAGTCATAGCCCATAAACTCACGAAGCCCTAGCCATACCCAAATCTCACTATTTCGTAAAATGAGGGCCTATATGCGGAGCCAGTGAAAAAGCATTTTCATTGCTAAGAGCTTACGTTTTACCAAACACATGGGGCGTCACTAATCTAATCAGATGACAAAATGATGACCACAGTCCCCATAGCAACTATCAGCACAGTTGCAGTGAGTCAGGCAATGACACTTTAATGATGCCGTTGATAAGGGAGCTTATCAAACTTGATGCATGTCTGAAATTAAGCTGGCTTCAACAAAACAGATTGCATTGGTGTTTTTCTGAGCCATTTAAATGCTAGAGTGTATGTGTTAATCCTGTATTTAATAGACTTTCGGTACCCAATGATCCGATTTCATTGGAATGACCTTGTAGCTTAATAGCCTAAATCGTTTTATAGGTCGTAGTTTCGAACCCAGACAGGCGCTTTACTTTGTGTAAATTATTTCATCACCACTGCTCTCAAAACGGTGAAGGAAAACATCGTGAGGAAACCGACATGTCCTAGAACCAAAACTTCGAGGACACAATGCGGGACGTTCACCAACCCGCACTGGGCCCGCGTGGTAGGTTATGGCCCATTCCCTCTCATAAAGAGGAGCTGTATGTCGCAGCTGTGGGAACATTATAGCCTGATTATGTTTTTTGTAAATCTAGTTTTTGCGAACCTTTTTCGGGAAACAATAGTCCGATTTTATTGGTACGACCTAGCAGCTTAGTAACCTGAATCATTTTATAGGTATTGAAAAAGTTTTTACGTATAGCAAACGATTATGTTTTGGACACTAGACCAATACCAACTTAATGCAAAACACATCCTCAATGTTAATACCCCAACAAATTCCATTAATACTAATTCCCACCGAAACCCTCGACCTTCACAACCGCTCCCTTTCCTTATTGCCACTAGCTGTTCCAAGGTCGTGGATCTTCGTGACCGTGACGCAGTATTCCCTTCCGTATTCCGGTCGGGGATTGTTATGGTGGCGTTCTTATTACGGTAGATGATGATTATTGTGGTGTTTTAGGATTTTTTATTTTGGTGTTGTTTGTTGGTCGACATTGGATTGAGAAGGTCTTTTGTAGTACTAGATTTGGTTTTGTCGTCATCTTGGGATATCGGAATATGATTTTATGTAGCATCGCCCTTGGTTTGCATATTAGAATAAAGGTACGAGATTACAGCCGACCGCCTACAGCAGCAGACGACGTGTCGCTACGACACTACTGGTTGGTATGTATTACTATGGAATACCTTCCGCAGCTAGTGACACGTCGCCCGGACTATACGTCGCACGACCGCAGACATCGTGTCGTCCGACAGCAAAGTAGAAGTGCCACTAACGCTGGAGCGACAGCACGTTGAACCTTTCTACGCTACGATGTGTCGGTACGACATTTCGTAGTCGTCTGCTGCTGCTGTGTGCGGTCGGCTACGTACGAACTCGTACCTTTAATGATCACCTGTGAAGCTTTGCTTGAACTTAGGTGTATGCATGCTGCTTGCTCCAGAAGCCATCTTTTACACACAGAAGCTTTAGTGGGTTTCGGTTAGAGCTCGGTTTTATAATAAGGGAAGCCCCCTTATTACATGGGAATTCCACCCAGTAAGCGAAACGTGGGTATACGAGACACATTATACACCTCTGCCTATCTCTTCAGGGAATAAAAGTGTTATCTTAAGTTTTCAGTAAAACTTTCTATTATAATTCAAGTCCACATTACCTCTACAGCTTTTCCCCCAAGGTCGATAACTACGTGACAACCAGCCCTTCTTAAATTTACTATTCAGCTCCGGTATCCTCGGACAGGCAGACACGCCTGACGTAATTGGACGGCTCGTACAGTTAATAGAATAGGTACAGAAGGCCGCCTTCGTATTACGAGCGAACACAGGCGCGCGAACACATAGATGCGTACATATATGTATGTATAAAGTGTGCACTTCGGAAATCGTCGTCGAATTACGTAAACACGAACTCGCTACTTAAGATCTAATATAGAGCTGCTGGATTCAAAATAGGCAATTCATTCAATAATAATAATAAAAAAATGTTTTATTGACATAAAAAAGGTGTAAAATTTCAATTGAAGCCCTGACTCTTGAGCTAGGTAACTGTGTTATAGGAGTCATGTGTTGTGGGTTGTAAAATGGTTGCAACCATTGAATTACTTACCTACTTAGTATTATAATGATTACAAAATTATAGATTTACTACTCTATACAATTCCAATAAACTTTTCTAAACATTTTAACTCGACAGAGATAACTGTCATAAACGCGCAATTATATTATGCACACTTACAAATCGCGGCAGTACCAAACTAAGAAGCTTTTACTTCTGTGGTCACTGGGGGCGCAACGTTCGTGCCAATTCGGAAACACGAAGATTACCGAAGCGCTTCTATGCGTGCGAGTCTATGTGTGCGTGTGTTTTCGCTCGTCGTTTGGTGCCGACCTTCTGTACTATTAGTGTTCTGTGACTCGACCTTTCTCCCTGGAATTTGTGATAAATCATATTTACGTTTGTACTGTTATGTGAACGTTAAGAGTAAAGTTTTGTAGGGAGCAAAGAAGTTGAGGACGTTAGTTTCATACGTTATTAGGTTGCTGAATTTAAGGCTTTTTGGCAGAGAGAAAAGAGTTTTTGTTGGATTGTGTTTCCTGGTGAAAAGTAGTTCGCTTTCTTTTTATTCGTGCGCGTCTTAAAGGTGACTAGATGATAAGGGGACAGGCAGAAGTCTCATAACTATTAATTGCGATCAGCCAGCTCTTTCACGATGCGTTTTTATAGTAACAGTAGCTGCGCCCCGCGGTTTCATCCGCGTAAATGTCGATCCCGAAATGGGAACATTTTGATAAAGAGTAGCCTATATGTTCATCCAGAGTGTCAGCTATCTCCATGCAAAATTTTATCAAAATTCGTCCAGCCGTTTGAGCGTGAAGAAGTAACTAACATATAAACACACTCACAAACTTTCGCCTTTATAATATTAGTGTGATCTACGGTTTTAGACATTTATTTTCTCAAAAGATTACACAATCACTTACAGAGAAAATACAATATTTTATCTCAAAATCTACGTTTACATAAGTGAATTCTGAGGTGCTCGATTTCAGGCCAAGTTTGCAAGCTAATGTGATAAAAGAGCGAATAAGCATAATCAATATAATTATACAGGGTGTTACGGAAAGGGTATATCAATACAAACGGGTTGAAGAGTGTATCTGGTCTAGAATCTCTGTACAAAATTTCAGCTCAAAAGCAGTAACTTTGAAAATGCTTAATATTTTTTTATTTCGATAGTTTATTAAATTAAAATCATAACAAACATGTCACCGCACTACGAGGGTCATTATCCATTATCTGTAGTGTGTCTGTGCGCCTAGTACATGCACATCACGTCGCCGCGCGCCAGTGCAGCGCCGTGATGTCGAAATAAAAAAAATATTAAGCATTTTCAAAGTTAATGCTTTTGAGCTGAAATTTTGTACAGAGATTCTAGACGAGATACACTCTTCAACCCGTTTGTATTGATATACCCTTTCCGTAACACCCTGTATAATGTTTCCACGGCTGGGACAAAGACCTCTCTGTGAGAGGGAGTAAAAAAGAGGCAAGTTGGTAAAAGATTGACAGAGCTTGATTCACAAGCTTGACATCATCCCCTTTATTCATAAACGTTACTTAACTTTAACCATCGTTTATAAATAAACCCATATATTACGATGTTATTATTCAACTTATCGTCGGCTAAGTATTCTAAGCTGCTAACTCCATTTTTGGCTTAACTGACTGTATTTAGTATCAAATGAAAGAGAAACCTCACCTATTTCTGCCGTAACTCACCTGGAAGGGTAGGTATATGTGCCAACGATATTGCGTTTAGAATAAAAATAGAATTTTCTCTTTCATTATAATAATAATAATTCTTTATTGACATAAATATTTTTTTAACAAAAGTAGTGAGGCCTTGACTCCTGCGCTAGGTATAGTACCTGTGTTACAGGAGCCAGTGTCTTCTCCCAATAATTCTAGACTCGGAAGCCTTAAGCACTTAAGTCAAATCTTTTTGCATGCGAAAATGACTTAAGTTCTTATGCTTGCATATAAGTCAAATCTTTTTGGATACCAAAAATATTTGACTTAAGTGCTTATGGCTTCCGAGTCTAGAATTATGAGTCGAGTTTTATGCAATAAGAATTAATCAAAAAAACAAGTACAAAATTTAAAGTAAAAAATAAAGAAAATGAAAATAAAAGAGAAAATTATAAACACGAGAAACATTTCCCAACGTGGAGTAATTTAAAACAGTGTTAGTGGTCCTATAGTGTGAATATAATGTGTAGTGTTTGTATGGTATGTAGGTATGTGGTGTGTGATGTTAAAGTACCTATATACTATTTTAAAAGGATTTCGGTTTGTTCATAGTCATGCGTAAGTAGCCATGATTTGACCTTACTTTTAGCTTCCTTCATTGTGAGAGGATTTATTTTTTCATTTGGTACTAAATAAAAGCCTAAAATGGAGTTAGCAGCTTAGAATACTTAGCCGACGTTATGCAGTCTCGCCATCCATTTTGAACTACAAAATTTTCCACAGACCCGTAGGAAATATTTTTTATATTTTCTTCGGGCATTATATTATAACGCTTATGAATATTTTAAGACTAACCCAGTTTGTTGAAAATCTTTTTTATTTATTCAACACTTGTCACTGTTTCTCAGAGTTCTATATCTATCTATACTAATAATAATAATAAAGCTGAAGATTTCTGTTTGTTTGAACGTGCTAATCTCTAACTACCTACCAGTAGGATTTGAAAAGTTATTTTTCCATTTGATAGCCCAATCCTTTAGGAAAGCTATTTAACATCACGCCAGGACCCTTAAGAACCGAGCAAAAACAAAATAAAAACAAATAATTAAAAAAAAACACCGAGTCTGATTATGACCACACGACTGAAGTGAAACTTCAAACGTATTTGGCTATGAGAGGAAGAGAGAAAGAAAATGTGCGCGCGCACTGCTTTCTCTAGCTTATATCCCCCACTCAACTCCCGTTCGCCTCGCCCGATCACACTTTTCGTAACGCTTACGTCACGCGTTCGCCAGCTTACTCCCAAAGTCGAGCGTGCGTAAAGAAGTTTCACTTCAAAAATTAAAAACACGACTGCCCTGCCAAAAAACGAACTAAAAAGTAAAAAACAGTTGGATTCCCTGACTAAACAGATAAATAAAATTGTCAATGCAGTCGGGGGACCATTCTCTGGAACACTTTTTAATCTAAGTGGTCTCCCGAGTGCAATGACAATTTTATTTATCTGTTTAGTCATTTGGCAGTCGTGTAAAAACTCAGCGAAATCGAAGTATTAGCGTGGGCGATACGATGCGACGCGGTAGGTCGGGGGCCGGAATTTCACGCGGACGAAGTCGCGGGCAGAAACTAGTTATTTATATTCTCCTGAAAGGATGAGTAATTGATATACTAAGAATCTGTTTCATAAATTGTAGATACATTTTTATTTTATTTAGATTAGAGTTCAGTTAAATATTTTATTTGACTTTAAGTGTCAGTGTTGTTTATGTGTTACGTTTTTATTTTACTTTAAATCTTTTACCTATCAGAGTCGATTAGTGGGATCAAAAGCTTACGAGATGAAATCATGATTTTTCTGGCAATAACAAGGTGTTGTAATTAGAAGTTCGCTTGAATTTTATTGCAAACTAGCTTCTGCCCGCGACTACTTCCGCATGAAATTTCACCCTCCCCCCATTCACCCTCTTAGGGCTGGAATTTCCAAAAACCGTTTCTTATATACTCTTCACAAAGAACACACCCTCCAAATTTCATGTCTCTAGGAGCAGCGGTTTAGGCTGTGCGTTGATATATCAGTCAGTCAATTTTATATACAGGGTGAAATTAAATTCATGGGCATCCTTTTAAGGGGTCATTGTACTCATCGTTATGAACAACTTTTACTGTGGGACTAAGCCTAACATCGCGAAAAAAAATCAGCTGTTCCTTGCATTTATGTTCACATAACTCGTCAAAATGTATGGAAGAGCTGATTTTTTTTCGCGATATCAGTCTTGGTCCCATAGTAAAAGTTGTTCATAATGATGATTACAATGACCCCTTAAACGGATGCCCATGAATTTAATTTCACCCTGTATTTAGATTAGTATCAAATCACGCAGAATATATTAGTCTTCTTATTAATGATCTATGATTAATTTGTAAAGTAGCTCTTTGCAGACGTACAAGTGTTTATAATCTAATTGATAATACACCTATTATTGAAGTGAAAGCTTCTTTAGGCGCGTTTTGGGCATTTTTTGAGATGGGAAAAAAACCATTGAACTCTCGCCACTGTTACCGTAACCGACACCACTTCGGATCGGATGTGTTCGGCTGTCCTCGGTTTTAACGTATTTCCGATATGTCAGTGAGTGATGGCAAAGTATTCTGTTTGTGTTTTGTTTATATGATGATTCAAAAAATACACACGTAATTGTTCAAGTTTTCACTTCTGTCGGCACTCCCGGAGTGCCACTTTTTTTTTCTTATATTGTGAGAACGTTGCTTATCCTTTACAAAGAAAAACAGAATTCAGAAAACGGATATTCGTTGAGAAAAACCAATAACTGAAAAGAAAAAGCTTATAGATATAGATGGAGTAGGTAACTCTGCGGCTGAATGACAACAGCCTTCGAAAAGTCCATAAAAACTGCGATTTGCCGTCCTTCAGTTTCTTGCCGTCCATCCCCTAAGCGGAACCTAATTAAGATATGGCAGATACGTCCTCGAGGTTTTCCAATAATTACCCGCCCGGGACAGGGGGTGAAAAAATGCGTTGGTTCGATTCCCGGACGATGTAATTTCCGGGATGATTGATAGAGAGATACGGTGATGTGATTAAATTGTGTTTTTGTTCTATTCCAAGGGCGTTTAGACTGCTATTTTTTTATAATCTGTGATATGTATGTCTATTTGGTGTATTTGGACGACTGTACTGGCAGTGTTTAATTTAATTTAATTTATTTATTTAGGTAACCAACAGCGATACATAAAATATTTTACAAAATATGCGTGTTACAGTTATTATGGCCAATTATAGGTTTCCCTGTATAACTGGGATATGTATAATACATGCGAACGGACTAATGCCAGATATTTCAAAGTAATGAACAAAATGAAATTACAATACAACACAATATTACTTTTAAGATTAAGATTTACATTTTTGGAAAATGTGTTGCTTGTATTTACTTACCTTAATGTTTTTACACGTAGTATATAATCAGCCACACACTCGACCTACGGTCGTAGGTTCGAACCTAGTCATGCGCTTTCATCATAATCAGCCTATAATGTTCCCATTGCTACGACACAGGCCTCCTCTCTGTGAGGGGGAGTGGGCCGTAATCGATCACGCAGGCTCAGTGCGGGTTGGTAGATGCAACATGTCATCGAATTTTTGGTTCTAGGACACTAGGTTTCCTCACGATGTTTTTCTTCACTGTTTTTACACGTTACTTTTAATACTTTATCCCTATCATTGAGTGTGTTTTGAAACACAATTCTCACATATTCATCTGAAAGCAGCCAAAGATCTAGACCTCGAACATCTCTAGGATCAACCATGAAAGTATTTATTCCTATCAGGAATTGAACCCGTGATCTCCGAATCCAAGCACTGAACTTCTATGCCGAATTGCCGATCATGTGCTATCATTATTTTTATTTGATACTAGCTGCGCCCCACGGTTTCACCCACATAAGTCTCGATCCCGTGGGAATATCGGGATAAAAAGTATTCTATGTCCTTTCCCGGGACTCAAACTATCTCTATACCAAATTTCATCTAAATCGGTTCAGCGGTTTAGGCGTGAAAAGGTAACATACAGACAGACTCCACATCGATAGCAAAACTTTCTTCAATACATCGCTATAAACTAAGTAGCCTCATGTTCACCCTTGTTGTCATCCAACAGCATCTGTTTTGGCAAATCACTCCACTAACATTACAGCGGCCATTTTATTACGTTTTTATACGCGCAGTGACGTAACTATTGTATCTCTTGAACAGGGGTGCTCAACATTAAGCCAGTAAATAATAAATGATGATAAATTATATTTCTATGATAGTTTCGACACGCTAAGAAGATATTTATTTCTGTAAATTGGCTCGAAAAATCACTTTTATACGTTAAAATATGATTATATTTAAAAACTACATGATTTCGGTGTTTCCTGACTACTCTGAGAAGAAAGACTGTAAGAAACTCAGGGGTCACAGTCTCTTTTAAAGTCCAGACATAATCTTGGTCAGATCATGTGAGGAGCATGTAGATTAGTGTTTTCTGAAAGGTTTTTAGCATGAAGAATTATGACGATAAACGTCACAAATAAATCAAATTTTAATTTGAAAATACATTTTGGCTCTGAACATCCCCATCACATTTTATTTTGTGTCCTACTTGGCTACGTACTAAGAAAGGAATATATAGTTAATTTTGTATGTGTGTAAGGGCAAAGATATCGAATGGTAAATTAGAAGTAAAACAGTCCTTCTACATTTTAGTTTTATTTTATGTGACATACTTGGCTACATTCTAATAAAGAAATATAATTAATTTTGTATACAGTGTGTATGGAAGGGGTATTTTCTTATTTAAAATTAACTTAAAGCCGAAAATACTAAACTGTCCCAAGATATTAAATATGCGAGACGAGTAGATGGGGAGGGTCGTGGATTTTCATAAAAAAAAAAGTTTATCGTCTGGGGCTCAAGTTTCGTAGCAATGGTATTTCGATCTCTCCTTAGCTTGATATACGCCATGCGAGACGCTGCGTTCTATGTTAGTGAAGGATTTCGTTTATCAGGAATTTTCTAGTCTAGAGATTGGAAATTCTAGCAAGGTTTCAAAAGCTTATTCCACCCTCATTTTCATAATTATATTTGGCGTCTATATTGCTTAAAAATTTGTAAGGGGCTTGTGGCTAAGTAATAACAGCCGCACGGTACGATCGATCAGGTTAAGCTATGCCTGGCGCGGTTGGTCCGTGGATGGGTGACCATCTTTACATACCAAGACTCCTCCGTGTTTCGGATAGCTCGTTAAGCCGTTGGTCCCGGCTGTCATTCGTAGATCTTTCACAGTCGTCAGAAGCCCGAAAGTCTGACAACCAGTCTTACCAAGGGGTATCGTATTACCCAATAACTGGGTTGTGGAGTTCAGATCGGCAGTCGCTCCATGTAAAATACTGGTATTCAGCTGCATCCGGTTAGACTGGAAGCCGACCCCAACGTAGTTGGGAAAAGGCTGGGCAGATGATGATGTATTTATTGCTAAAAGCAATATGCATGACGTTCATCGCACAAAAATCTTTAAGTGAATATAAAACTCTCTGACATAACTGTATACTGCTAAAAAACAAAAAAAGGTTGACAATTCCTTCTCCGTAGCGTGTGTAAAAGAATTCTTGATGATCAAATAGCAGTAAATATGATTAGGTATGTTGATTAGATTCCGTTGTACCCAACCTTGTGTAGGTCATGAAGTCTATTCCAGTTTTATGCCCACTCGGTCTTGTACGCGCAGTTGTATACCTATTCTTGCATCTACTGCTTTTATTTTATTCTTAAATTATTTATTATGTAATGCTGGCAATAATTTGTGACTTATGATTCGAGAGATCGGGGGCAGTCGTTCCACTTTGAACTTTTGCTGTAGCTATAAAACAGATGAAGAAACCTTGGCGTATTGCGAAAGAAAGTTTAGTTTTGTATGTTGTAGAGTAATCTTCCGGGTTTTTGGCAATCTGGCCTTTTCCTGATCTACATATCTACTGTCATCATCATTATCGTTGTCAGCCTTGTTCCACACACTGCTGGGTATAGATCTCTCCTCCCTTTTGTGTCATGCTTCCCAGGTCTGTGCGAGTCTCAACCAGGTCTTCCTTGCGATTTTTTATAGGTCGTACATCTGCCAACGCTCCTTCTTAACTACTAAATGTCATGATAAATGCTGTGATTTGTTTACTGAACAAAATCAATACGAAACATAATTTTGATAAGCTTTTAGATACCGTCGTCAGGCCACAACTCGTAAAAATACTGGAACCAAAATAACATTGACCAAACCATTTTTTTTCTCTATAGTCTATAGTGCATTCAAATAGTCAAACTTTACATGGTTTTCTTCACACCCATTTCTTCTTAAGATGTCAATGGCAATTTAAATCCTCATTCCCTCACTTTAGACAAGAATACATCATCCTAAGAAATCTCATTACTTCCTCATCACAAGTGTCGAACTCACTGGACCTGAAGAAAAGACAAACATTACTCCATTAAATCGTGTAAACACTCTAATGCTGCTTCAATTACGATCGGGATTGTTCGGGTTCTTTCGGAAATGAACATCACAAAGAACCAATTTCACAGTATAAAGTGTTTGATGTATTAGGAGAAAAATAAATCGATTTAAAGAAAACACAACAGCTAATGCAATATAGACAGGATATAAAGGAAGTTTTCGGGATGCTTCCCCAACTTGTGCCGGTTTCTCGAGTCTCAAAACATTTTTGTCTCATTCCTGAAATGTCGAGAATTTAAAAATGTTGTATTTGCTTTCAAATCAAAATCAATCGTCTTCGTATCCTTTGCATCAATTTATGTATCAGTGTTTTAAGATTAACTTGGACTAGCTTTATTTGCATTTGGCTCCACGCGGACACTAGGTATATCTCAGCAATGTATGTTTACAAAAACCAAATGCATTACATTTGCAGTTCCATTCGTTTCCTCATGCATTTTAGTACAGTTACAACACTTAAAATTTCACTTGCACAAGAATTTTGAGTTAACCAAAAACATTAATCACAAGAAAGTTTACGCTTCTCCACATTATTTATTATAGCAACGACAGCTGAGTCTAGAATTCTTTCAGCATGATCTTTCTCTATAACGAGCTCAGCCGTCATTCCAGAGTCGTATCTCATTTTAACTAGCTGACTATTTCAGCCAGGGTCTAGTCTGTGACTCGGCTGGATGTTTTGGAGAACTCTCTGATTAGTCATACGTGCAATATCGTGATCTTCGGAGTAAATAAAGATGTTAGTTGAGTCAGGTTGTGGTATGTCGCTGTTGGGAGGATTCTTAGACGAATATTCTTTGTTTTTGTTGACAAAGAAAGAGACATTTAGAAAGTTCCGGATGTACAAGTATGATGGTTTTCTTCTTAATAGTACCTATATTTTGGCATCCTTCTTCTTCATTGTTCCCTCTGCATGAAATTGCAACTCATCCCTAGCTCAGCTTGGCGTGTCAATTCCCTCGCAGGGACTGCTTGGTATTATAAAGTATAATGCTTCTGACTAAGTAATAACAGCCGCACGGGTCGATCGATCAGGTTAAGCTACGCTTGCCGAGGTTGGACCTTGGATGGGTGACCATCTTTACGTACCAAAAACCCTGCGTATCTCGAAAATCACGTTAAGCCGTTGGTCCCGGCTGTAATGCGTGGATCGACAGTCGTTACGGGTTGTCAGAAGCCTGAAAGTCTGACAACCAGTTTTGCCAAGGGGTATTGTATTACCCAGTAGGTAATTGGGTTCTGGAGGCAGATTGATTTTCTATTCATATATTTTATATTCTCTCTCATGTATTCAGTGATCTATGTTATCCATGAGTTTTATCTTAGAAATTAGTCATCTGACAAGTATTGCTTTCCAACTTTCCCTTCACATTAGTCTACGAACTAATCCCTGTGTTCCTGTACTGGCAGTGGCAATGGCACGCTCCCGGAAGTGCGCAAATAGCCGCCGTCCGCGCAACATCAGTTTATAGTTCCTGCGTACGCGCAGGATTACATCGAATTTCTTTATTGTTTCGTGAACTGGACACTGTTGGAGATTTTCTATGAAGGACAGGAGTGCTGAAGTTTATTGGAACTGAAAGGGCAGTGATCTGAACAACCATATTGGTTCAAAGACAAATGAATTAGGAAAATATGTGATGGTCGTCATCACATTTCAGGACCAAGCACAAGACATAAAGCCGGACTTTTTTTATGGATGAGAAATCAAATGATTACTATTTTATATTGACATAACCTCGGTCGTTCACAATGGGCCTTATTAGAAGTCTAAAAGTCACCTAAAGGACAACGGAGAGGGCTATGTATTATTTTTTTTGGATGGGAAATCATCAAATGACCCCTCCCGCTCTGGGTGGAGCGGAAGGGATTGTCAGACTCTTACTGACTAAAACCCATCCGTGTTCCTTCCTTGGGGTAGCGATAACCCTTTCGCACAATCCCGCACCATAAAGCCGGACTTGGCGGTAGGTTTCGAAAAACGTTTTTTAGTGTCCGAAATATTTAAGACTTTGGCGATAATGTAAGGGAGGATGTTCTAAGGTGAAGGTCACTTGGGAGCATCCACCTTAAGTACAGAATTCGGGAGCTTTAATAAGGATCTTGTCAAAGACGAGAGCCAGTTTAGCAAAATGTCCAGCTGCCATTCAAAACCTGTCACACAAACGATAACATCAACATTAAACACACACACAAAATATCTGGGCCTCCTGCCAGAACTTTCGCAACCTGATCTTTCTTCAAGGGACCTTGTCGCCGAGTGCATTGTACTTGAGCTTCTGCTTACCGCTATAAAAGTAACGCGATAAACTGTGGGCCGCGTGCCAATATGTGGAGTGAACAATATTACTCGCGTGTTCTCAGACAGGACATTGAAAGACATATACCGTGTTGCATCATGGGAAAGGTATTCGTCATCGGTAGACAAATTGGATGGAGTTATGTGTTTCGTGGAAGATAATATATTATGTCGTGCATGAGAAGATGATACTAGTTGGTCATGCCATAAATTATCATTAACAATTTTCTGCAGTTTGTTTGTGTTGATTCTAGTGCCGTATTACGAAGTTTTAATACCATCAAACTCAAACTCAAAGCATTTATTTCAATGAAACCATTACAGGCACTTTTGAATTGTCAAAATTAAATAGCCGGTCAGTTAGTCAGAAAGTTGAAGCTAGTTGCCCATTCCAAAACGTAGATCTCTATGGAGAAGAACGGGCAAGAAACTCCATGGACACTCTTTTAAATCAAGATATTACAAAATCCCGGGTACATTATTCTTGTTGCTTCTATATAATAATAATAAGCTTTATTTTTTAAGCATATGTGAGAACAATGTAAAAAAACACACAAATGAAGAAACAATACAAGAAATAAGATTAAAAATAAGCCTTGGCAGTTAAGAGATGACCAGTCTCAACCGACGGCGCCCGTTCACGAACATGACGCGTGGATCATGATTCCAGTCCGAAAAAGGGATGGTGCTATCGATGAGCAGTGGTAACGACCGCGACTTACGGGTTAGTTGTAGGTTCGAACGCAGACAGGCGCTTTACATTTTGTAAATCATTTCATCACCACTGCTCTCAAAACGGCGAAGGAAAACATCGTGAGGAAACCGGCATGTCCTAGAACAATAATTTCGAAGACATGTGACATCTACCAACCCGCACTAGGCCCGCGTGGTGGAAAACGGCCCTCTCACCGAGAGAAGACCTGTGTCCCAGCAGTACGAACAATATAGGCTGATTATTCTATCGGACGCTCCGTCTCTCTCTTACACTGGAATTATGATAACATTAAACCGTCATAATACGGCACCTAGTCGAATTAGACGCAACTAGTTTCTGAATGGCTATTCTATTGAATCACATCATGGGAAATCATCAAATCGATACCTTAATCCGCAAACCAGCCAACTCCATTTTTGTCAAAAAAAATATTATGATGTCGTTTTTTAGTCAAAATGAAAACTAGAAAGTTTTAAGTGTCTCCTGTAAATTATAGCAAAATGGAGTTGGCTGGTTTGCGGATTAAGGTATTGAAATGCCTTTTCCCGCTCTGGGTGGAGCGGAAGGGAGTGACTCTTACTGACTAAAACCCATCCGTGTTCCTTCCTTAGCCCTTTATGTTCCGGGGTAGCGGTAACCCTTTCGGACAATCCCGCACCTCCGGCAGGCTTCGGCCCTAACAGGCCCCTCAAGCCATCTCTTTGAGGCGCGCGTGGAACACACGGTGGACTTTCTTGCCCATTCTCAAAGATTCCAACCAAACTGGGCAGTTTCCATCATTCTGTCCTCCGGACATTTGATTTATTTTATTTGATTTTTTGATATCTATTTGATTGGCGGACAATAGATTAGACTAAAGTAGACAGGTTTATTGATCAAAGATTTGATCAAGGGAGTGAATCTTAGAATGATGGAAACTGCCAAGTTTGGTTGGAATCTTTGAAATATGTGAACTAGTAATGGACGCCATTAAAACGATGATTGGCATAAACTACACAAACGATTATAGAAACAGATAATCCAGATATAACCCCCTAGTCAACAGCCAGACACATTACTCCACAAGGAAATTGAATATTAATATACCGCGGTGCATACCGGGCTTTACGCCAAAGTGTATACTATGTTGTTAATGTGCCTCTTGACTGTTACTGACGGGACCTTGTCTTGCGCTGGCGCATTTCCGGAGAGCGTTCAATGGCGTTCAGTCACCGGGTGTTAATATGTCACATAGAGAGAGAGAAACTGTCAGGGGTATGAGGGACAGAGAGGGCGCTCTAGAAAGCGGAACTTTTCTAAATGTGTGTGCAATGTGCCATATTATCGACCTCGTATAAAGCCTAAGCATATCGACCACGTACGGTCGAACAAGCTATTTGGTATTAAATTAAATATAATTTATTTCAGGCAATTATTAAACCCATACCATACAGACACATACTCTTAAATACTACTATAGGCATTAACATAATAAAATAACATAATAGCAACACAATAACACAGATAGAATATTAAAATACATAAATACAATAACTAAAAATATATATATTAAAAGTCTTTTACCTCATTTGCAAGATGGACGACACGGTAGGTACACAGCTTTTACAATTTCATTCCTACTACGGTATACAGGCAGCTAACTTGCAACTACTTTTAAACAAGTGTGTGCTGAGTTAGTCAATTCTTTTATACCACTCCATTTAATTAAAGATGCCATAAGCTGAAAAAGTTATAACGTACAAAATAAATTGGCAGTGTAGTGGAAAGTTGAATATTTTTGCCTGTATACCAAATAGCTTGTTCGACCGTACTGAGCCAATATACTCTGTGACACAATGGACGAAACCGCGCGAAATGAACGCAAAGTTGACGTGATTAGCGAAGGAATTGACGCGGTTTGGAGGAAAGGAATCATTGATTGGTCATAGTGAATTAGTCCCCCCAGCCCAGTATTTATTTGTCGTCCTAAGCCCCTTCGTACACAAGGCTACTCAAATCTTAGATACTCAACTATTTTAGTCTTCAAGCGACTGCCGCCATACAAATCCATTGAAGTTCGTACACGAGTCGCGTCGCCGACATTTTCAACTTCAATGGATTTGTATGGCGGCAGTCGCTTGAAGACTAAAATAGTTGAGTATCTAAGATTTGAGTAGCCTTGTGTACGAAGGGGCTTAGATTTCGTGTACTTATAGTGTTTTTATCTCACGAAGCGACGCGCGCTTTACTTGTGTCAACCAAGTGTAAAGATAAGCTGTGTATGTATGAGTGAAGATGAGCACACACTTCCGTCTTCGCTGTTGTCTCGGACGATACCGAGAGCTCCTGAGCTTACACACTCATTCACAGCGTTTTTGTACACTTGTTAACCACAAGTAAAGTGCGCGTCGCTTCGTGAGATAACATTACTATATCTGTTGAGCGTGAGGATAGGTGTGGAGGAACTTTTTTTTTTACAAAAAAAATTACAGGTTTTTGATAATTTACTTATTCTGTTTCCACATTTTAGCCAGTTTCATCTACATGAATCTTAGTAATGTGATTAGTTATGTTATTGTGACTTTTATTAGACCAGAGCCCTGATTCACAACCATACGACAGGCTATCGTATCGAAAACCTGACATTTCGTTAACCTGATTTGACTTCCCCTCAACAGCAAATAGCTGTTGAAAGAATAGCGGGCGTCTATTTAATTTAAACTGACATAATTTTCGGGTTTTGGACTTGTGAACAGCGTTGAGAAGACTCCTACGATAACAATGATTAATGTTCGATACGATACGGAAGCATATCGAGTGTTTGTGAATAAGGGGGCTGAACTCTAGTTTTTAGTTGTATTGGCAATCATGATATTATATGCAAGCTTTTAACTTGCAAATTTTTAACTTGATCTCTTCATCGTATTTACCATTATCGATTTCATGTAAATTACTTTTTACGATACCTTTAAAGATTGGACATTGATTCTAATGTCATACTAAAACACATAGTGTGTCCATCAGCATTAACCTCTACTCAATACCTACTGCCCTAGTACTTTATACAAGGCAACTTACACGAGTTTCCAATTAAAAGCATTAATACGTTTTTAACTGCTTCAACACTTTCATTTGTTTAATCAATTAGTTGGATTCATGATCCATTAACTCCTTTATTGTCGTTGTTGTTAGATCCTATTGTTGTATTTCTAAGGGCATAAATAAATCGATACTTACTAATGGTATGTGATGTCCCATGATGTTTACCTGGTGTCCATAGGCTAATATGGTCAGTATTGATTTTTGAAGTGAAAACTTCTTTAGCGGCGTTGTAATTTTTTTTTTGTAATGGGTAAAAAATGTTAAACTCGCGTCAGGACACGTGACCTGATCAAAAATTCATAAGACGGATGGAGAGTAGACAGCCGGCGCGGCGTAGGATAGGAAGTATCCCCCTCTCTTTCTACTGTGTATTCGTAAAATTCGTGTAGGTATATAAAGTGTTTAAAATATGGAAATTGAACAAAGTGCATCTATTAATGAAAAATAAATAAATAAACGTTAATATTCAATTTTTCACTTCTGCCGGCACTCCCGGAGTGCAACCCGTCTTTTTTTTTACAATGAGCTGTGTCTAAAGCTTAAATTATGTCAGTATATTTGCTATTTCTTTATTAACCATTAATTTCCAACTGCTGGGCAAAGGCCTCCGTTCTCTCATTCCACCTCTCTCTGTCCAGAGCTGCCGAGGACCAATCTTTATTAAAGGAGTCCAGCTCATCCCCGTCCATCTTCGGTCTGGATCCATCTGCCGCATGTCAGACGATCAATGGGCCATGGGTCCCGCTTAATAGCAAACGACATCGCGGCAGTTTCAGACTGAGGTGTAAATCATCATCATCATTATCTGCCTAGCAGAAAATTAAATATAATATTTAAAAAAAAAAATCGCAAGGGTTAAATAGGTTTCTCAATCTCAAAAAAAAAAAAACCGAGTGTGCTTATGACCACACGACTGAAGTGAAACTTCAAACGTATTTGGCTATGAGAGGAAGAGAGAAAGAAAATGTGCGCGCGCACTGCTTTCTCTTGCTTATATCCCCCACTCAACTCCCGTTCGCCTCGTCCGTTCACTCTTTTCGTAATGCGTTCGCCAGCTTACTCCGCAAGTCAAGCGTGCGTAAAGAAGTTTCACTTCAAAAACAATGAATCACGCTGTGTTTAAAACTATGGATCTATAGTTTAAATCCATATGCCTATTTTTTGTTAATATGAAACTATTGATGATTTACCTACTTGATGATTCGCTCTTTTATTATGTTTAGTTTACTAAATATCATCTTCTTATCTAGAGCCTTATTATTTACTAGCTTTTGCCCGCGACTTCGTCCGCGTGAAATTTCACCCTCCCCCCATTCACCCTCTTCGGGGTGGAATTTCGAAAAACCCTTTCTTATTGGATATCTACTCTTCACAAAGAACACACCCTCCAAATTTCATGTCTCTTGGAGTAGAGGTTGAAGCTGTGCGTTGATATATCAGTCAGTCAGTCAGGACTTTGAATTTTATAGTATTTATTTCTAGCTCCAACTTTTACATTATCATCAGCATAGTCTACAATATCCATCCATCTATTCTCCTCCGACCCTATCCTTGATTTGTGTCGATCACAATAACCCAGTTGGCTCCAAAATAGATCCCGTCTTGATGCAGGCTATTATGTTGTAAATAATCGACACGTGTCGCGTCGGACCGACGGATTGTTGTACTGGAACAAAAAACTATTTACTCAATATCATGAAACTATCTCTCGCATGCCTTTTTTTTATGGATGGGAAATCATCAAATTTTAATGACCCCTCCCGCTCTGGGTGGAGCGGAAGGGAGTGTCAGACTCTTGCTGACTAAAACCCATTCGTGTTCCTTCCTTAGCCCTTTATGTTCCGGGGTAGCGGTAACCCTTTCGGACAATCCCGCACCCCCGGCAGGCTTTCCTTTATGCTGACATCTCTTTGAGCGCGCGTGGAACACGTATGCGCATCCCTGCCTGCGTGTTTAGCTTTAAATATCTCTTTTATAATATACAAGGTGTCCCTGGAAGTATGGATCAAAACGAATAGGGGCGTGGGCAAGGCCATTTCCAAACTTTTTAACCCTGAGAATGACAGTGAATTTTTTTACGGCTCAAAAGTTATGACCGATTTTAATTTTTTTTTTCAATCACTTCGCTTAGTGTTCAAAGAAAATAATCATAAAAAAATACTATCAGGGCTATCTAAAAAAAATAAATTGATAGCCCTGATAGTTTTTACGAATTCGATCTTTCTTCTCTTTTTTTTAGTATTTTTTTTAGTTTTTTTTTTACTTTTTTTTTTTTGCTAGGACGTTTGGAAATGACCTTGCCCACGTCCCTATTCGATTTGATCCATACTTCCAGGGACACCCTGTATACTAGCGGCCCGCCCCAGCTTCGTCCAATAAATATGGATTGGATTTCATTTAAGACACTTTTATGTGGTTTAAACTTGGTTTAATATTCGGGCCATGTATTTAATATCCTGATTAATTGATCTGCGATTCTCAACCAAGGTTGCAGTAATAATATCACTACTTCTGGGAATGTAAATTTTATTATAGCGAAATAATTATCAGTTCCAATTGTGCGGTCTGTCGGTACTTACCAATCGGCACGGATCGTTTTGCGCCGGCGCACTTCCGGGCCTGATCGGGATCGCCAGCATTCACAAACATTACTATTTCGGTTTCTATGCTTCCATGTCATATGTACGAGTGTACGTATATGATCATACACGAGTGTGGATTCAAATCGGTTGTTGACCAGTATGGAAAGGGATTTATTGTTAAGTAGTTTCTTCAAGAATGTTTATACATGGTAGTAAATTAAACTTGTTTATATTCTTTAAAGGGAACTTCCTCACTTCAACGACATATATTGTTTTTGCGATATTTTGAAAGCATTCAAAAATAGTACTTACGTAACCCGCACTTATGTCACGCTTTTCTGTGTAAAAATGTACTAAGTCTCAGAAAAATGTATGTTATGTGCGGGTTTAGGTCAAAAATTGCTATAAATATATATTCTTTGGTTTTCAAACTCAGATGGTAATAAAAATGACCAAATCGATTAATTTTAAAACAAAAAAAAAAAAAAAAAACAGTGGCACTTCGGGAGTGCCGACAGAAGTGAAAACAAAACAGAATACGTTGCCATCACTCACTGACATATCGGATATACATTGAAACCGAGTACATCCCGAGGACAACCGAACACATCCGAAGCGGTGTCGATTACGGTAACAGTGGCGCGAGTTCAATAGTATTTTCCTATCTCAAAAAAAAAAAAAAAACCGAGTGTGCTTACGACCACACGACTGAAGTGAAACTTCAAACGTATTTGACTATGAGAGGAAGAGAGAAAGAAAATGTGCGCGCGCACTGCTTTCTCTTGCTTATATCCCCCACTCAACTCCCGTTCGCCTCGCCCGATCACACTTTCCGTAACGCTTACGTCACGCGTTCGCCAGCTTACTCCCCAAGTCAAGCGTGCGTAAAGAAGTTTCACTTCAAAAATGCCTAACGCACCTAAAGAAGTTTTCACTTCAATAAAGCATTTTGAACGTTTTTTATTTCCATCACGGTCTATTGCTATATCTAAGAAAATATCTTAATACCTAGCTTTAAACAAAGATCAGCAAAATTAACCTCCATCCCTAATTACGCACCAAACAAGATCCCTCTGCCATCCGTTACAGTTTGTCACCGGCATGAGTCACCGAGGGGAACCCTGATGACTCACTTGGCACTGCTCCATCTTATATAGTTCAAGTTTGTTCCACCAGCCGCCAGTGACAAACGTTGCGTAAAAAATACCGGCTGCTGTAAATATGGACGCTAATTGAGGTGCCAAGGTTAAAGGTATTCGAACATAAACATTATCTTCAGTCATCATAATCAGCCTTTAATGTTCCCACTGCTGGGACACAGGCCTCCTCTCAGTGAGAGGGAGTGGGCCGTAATCCACCACGCGGGCCCAGTGCGGGTTGGTAGATGTCACATGTCTTCGAATTTTTGGTTCTATGACATGCCGGTTTCCTCACGATGTTTTCCTTCACCGTTTTGAGAACAGTGGTGATGAAATAATTTACACAAAGTAAAGCGCCTGTCTGTGTTCGAACCTACGACCTACAACTCGTAAGTCGCGGCCGTTATTACACTTGGCCACCACTGCTACGTATAGCAGTCCTCTGCTGGATATAGGCCTCTCCAATCTTTGGCTACTCTCACTGTGAAACAGACAACTTTTGTAGCCCGTCGTAATGAACATAAACATAGAATAAGCATAATCAGCCTATAATGTTCCCATTACTGAGACAAAGACCTCCTCGCGGTGAGAGGAGTGGGCCGTAATCCACCACGCGGGCCCTGTACGGGTTGGAAGATACGTCGGTGCTCCATGGACCAATTGAAATTTGACTAATTGATCTATGGGGAAAATTACATGTTTCCATCGTCCTAATACCAACTGTTCGAATTTTTGTTGCTTAAACTTACCTTTTTCAAGGTATCATATTGCAATACTGTCTGTGTTTACTGCATCTATAATAGAATTTGTTAGTAAAACATAAAATAGCATAGGCGAGGCGTATAGTGCTACATCTAGATCTATTGAAGCCCTATGTGATAGGAAAGACAGCGCGTGAACAGACTGCTATTTGATTAAATTGTCCGTTTCTCAGTGAATGCAAAGTGGGACACGGCTCAACGCGTGCACGATTGTTTTCAAACAATTGTGGATACGAGAAGCAGAACTCTAGATACCTCAACACTGGATATTAGATTTGGGCTTTGAAAAGTGTTACAATAAGACCTTGGGACCTTGAGTATCTTGTTACCCAGTAATTGGGTCGTGGAGGTAAAAACTGGTATTCAGCTGCATCTGGTTGGACTGGAATCCGATCCCAATATAGTTGGGAAAAGGCTAGGATGATGATGATGACGATTTTTTACATAAACATTTTTGAAGTGAAAACTTCTTTAGCGGCGTTGAACACTTTTTGTAATGGGTAAAAAATGTTAAACTCGCGTCAGGGCATCGCGTCAGGACACGTGACCGTCAGGAGAGATTCCCCCCCCCCCCCCCCGCGCCTCTCTTTCTACGGTGGCGCCAACCGAAGTGAACCAAGTTTAGTGACACACGACAATGGATGGATGGATGGATGGATTGGATGGATTGGATGGAGTGGAAGTGGAAGCGGAAGTGGAAGTGGAAGTCGAAGTCGAAGTCAAAGTCAAAGTCGAAGTCAAAGTCAAAGTCGAAGTCAAAGTTGAAGTCGAAATCGAAGTCGAAGTCGAAGTCGAAGTCAAAGTCGGAGTCGAAGTCGAAGTCGGAGTCGAAGTCGAAGTCGGAGTCGAAGTCAAAGTCGAAGTCGAAGTCAAAGAAGTCAAAGTCGAAGTCGAAGTCGAAGTCGGAGTCGAAGTCAAAGTTGAAGTCGAAATCGAAGTCGAAGTCGAAGTCGAAGTCGAAGTCGAAGTCAAAGTCGGAGTCGAAGTCGAAGTCGGAGTCGAAGTCGAAGTCGGAGTCGAAGTCAAAGTCGAAGTCGAAGTCAAAGTCGAAGTCAAAGTCGAAGTCGAAGTCGGAGTCGAAGTCAAAGTTGAAGTCGAAATCGAAGTCGAAGTCGAAGTCGAAGTCAAAGTCGGAGTCGAAGTCGAAGTCGGAGTCGAAGTCAAAGTCGAAGTCGAAGTCAAAGTCGAAATCGAAGTCGAAGTCGAAGTCGAAGTCGAAGTCAAAGTCGGAGTCGAAGTCGAAGTCGGAGTCGAAGTCAAAGTCGAAGTCGAAGTCGAAGTCAAAGTCGAAGTCGAAATCGAAGTCGAAGTCGAAGTCGAAGTCGAAGTCGAAGTGGAAGTGGACGTGGACACACTGCTGTGTATTCGTAACATTCGTGTATATAAAGTGTTTAAAATATGGAAATTGAACAAAGTGCATCTATTAATGAAAAAAGGGACGCAGAAATAGTGAAAAAAAATGAGTTATATTTATTCAATTAATAATTGATTTATTTCAACGTTAATATTCAAGTTTTCACTTCTGCCGGCACTCCCGGAGTGCAACCCGTCTTTTTTTATGAATCTCCATTCTTTCAACATTGGTTTTAAGTAGCTCCTGGTTTTCTTGCGAAACAAATCCTCTCATTATTGACACCTAAATGAATGAATGGACGGACAAATATAGTTCAAGTTCATTCCGAAGCTGTTCGGTGACAGCGTTGCGTAAAAACTTGTAACAATATACACTATACATCCGCTGTGTAAATATTTGGGAAAATGGAAGTGTACTTTGGCAAGGTCTATGTGTGAATGATTTGAGGATGACTCACTCTTTGTGTAGGGTTTTGAAAAAGGAAGAGAGATAGATGATACGAAAGATGATGAACATGTTCGTGAACGGGCGCCGTCAGTTGAGACTGGTCATCTCTTA
This sequence comes from Amphipoea oculea, assembly GCA_945859645.1. NCBI lineage: Eukaryota > Metazoa > Arthropoda > Insecta > Lepidoptera > Noctuidae > Amphipoea > Amphipoea oculea. The sequence continues at coordinate 1,284,147 of OX243886.1, read as the reverse complement.
ACTGCCAAGGCATATTTTAATCTTATTTTTTAAAAATTGTTTTTCATTTGTGTGTTTTTTTTTACATTGTTCTCACATATAGAAGCAACAAGAATAATGTACCCGGGATTTTGTAATATCTTGATTTAAAGAGTGTCCATGGAGTTTCTTGCCCGTTCTTCTCCGTTTCTCCGTTTTGGAATGGGCAACTTGCTTCAACTTTCTGACTAACTGACCGAATATTTAATTTTGACAATTCAAAAGTGCCTGTACATGGTTTCACTGAAATAACTGCTTTGAGTTTGAGTTTGAACCCTTTACAGAGGATGATTATAGGATTCTGTTAGGATTGAAGGAGGACATTAAAGGAAAGGCCGTTCTAAGGATTTCAATAATACGTTTAGTATCCTTTTGTTTATAATTATATTGGAAGATGTGTTTACTAATATTACGTGAGACGTGTGATCCCACACAAGGCTAAAAGAGTAGTACAGTTGTAGCGGTATCTACAACGCCACATGCGAACAACGCGTCATACTGACGTCACGCAAATCCTGCATCTCGCAAGCAGAGTTTACCGCGCAACAAGCATTGATACAACGGCCCGACATGAATCATCGGGCAGTTGCCCGCCGGACACAACACCCGTTTGGTCGGAGGATCCTCCCTTTTCTATAGCGTATGAGTGAACTTTACACCCTGTTCCTCATACCTCTATACAGTCACTATGAGAAAGTCAGGATTTCGGTCAAGAGTTACAAGGGCGGGCTCAAATAGAAAAAAATAATATTTATGAGTTAGAAAGAGAAAAACGATAGTGTTGAAGTGGGATCGATATATTTTCTGGTATACTCCAACAGTCAGTTCAAAACAAGGATTTCTACGATGATGTTAATAACAGAAATATTGAAGAGGAGAATATTCTAGATGAGTTTCTCATAATTGAAGGTCGAATTCTTACGCCTACGCGAAGTTTGGACCAATAAGTAGTTAATTGGTTATTTTGCACGCATTATTAACTGTCCGTGAATTATGGTCGTTTGATAAATGTAGAGGTTTTATGAATAATCGTAGACTTAGTGTGATTAAGTATACTAATTGGATTGTGGCCATTGGTTCAAGTGACTATTTCATTGGTTTTGTTAAATCAGTCAGGAATTTTTAGTTTTGGTACGATTTTTTGTGACTTTAAATTCTTCTTTTCTATTATTTTCCTGCTGCCAAAGAGGAGTAAAGTACCTGGCTACAAAAGAGTGAAGTCCGAAAAAAAATTGACCATGTCCTCGACATAGTTTTAAATTCTTTGTAGAATTCGTGACTTATCTCATTGGTCTCATCGATTTTTCAGTGTACTTAAAGAACTTGAACGAGATTTTATAAAGCTCAAAGCAAAGTTTTTCTTTAGCCTTGATCTTGAAATTCTTGCTCCTTGAAGAGGGGATATTGGAAACTGTTTTTGTGAAGTTCTTTTTTATTAATTTAAACATTTCTGAGTCCTTAGTTCCGGCTGAACGACTTTGATTAGAATTTTGATGTCTAAAGCTAAAACTTTTTATAACATCATCAAATAATCCTGGTTGATCATTTGTATGGTTGTAGACGTAGTCAACAGCAAATTATATTGTATATTCACCATACTCACTACTTCAATCATGACAGACACCAAAACGTATTTAGGTGGAGATGCATAGACAACTTCGCCTTGGAGTGTAAATATGGTGCTGTTGCACAAACGATGGGACACTTATTATCATGTCCTTACGTGTCCTGTCAGCTGCACGATACAGGAACTGATAGACGCTGGACGTAGCCGAATTCTGGGCCGAGTCCATTTAGATTGCCATCGACTTCGACACGTTAAGAAGAAGAAGAATCATGACAAACGTTATAAAAGCTCAAATTACCATTTCAGACATTAATCTATGTAGATTAGTGTCTGAAATGGTCTTTGGGGGACCATGTGGGGGGCCACACATGACCAAGATTATGTCTGGACTTTAAAAGAGACTGTGACCTCTGAGTTTGTTTCGGCCTTTCTTCTCAGAGTAGTCAGATAGGAAACACCTTACTCATCTAGTTTTAAAAAATTATTTACTTTCGACGTCTTCTTCTTCTTTTCGTGTCGATGGTACTCGTACTCTCCTTCGTTGTTTTTTTTTATATAGTTTGAGCCCAGTAGATGGCCACGTTGATTTTTGACGCCTAAGCGTGAAATAAATAATATAATTTATCATTTATAGGCAATCCTCAAAATGTATCAAATTCAATACATTTTATTTATCTTCCCATTGCGTCAGCAGACAATTGAAATTGGACAGAACACAACTACAGCAAAATAAATTGTATATCATCTAGAAATGTCAAATGCAAGGAAAGTTTTCGTTTTGGTTCGTGAGAGAACGTGCCAAAAACACCTCGTTAGAACGTCTGTTTGTTACAAGCAAACGCAATCTTTAGTGGAAATACACTGAGAATTGAGCTCTGGATGTGGTTCTTGTTAAACCTGACATTTGAGTGTAGTGGAATTTATTGTACGTTGTATATTAGAGAGAGAAATTCTCTTTGAAAGTCTAATTGGGACCGGACACCTATTAATTATTCATAAGTGCTTTAGGTGTCCCACAATTTGTAACGTCCGAAAAGGCATCTCCTGGAATCTACAGGGTGTTACAGAAAGGGTATATCAATACAAACAGGTTGAAGAGTGTATTTGGTCTAGAATCTCTGTACAAAATTTCAGCTCAAAAGCAGTAACTTTGAAAATGCTTAATATTTTTTTATTTCGATAGTTTATTATATTGAAATCATAAAAAACGTGTCACCGCACTACGAGGGTCATTATCCATTATCTGTAGTGTGTCTGTGCGCCTAGTACACGCACATCACGTCGCCGCGCTAGTGCAGCGCCGTGATGTTGAAATAAAAAAATATTAAGCATTTTCAAAGTTAATGCTTTTGAGCTAAAATTTTGTACAGAGATTCTAGACCAGATACACTCTTCAACCCGTTTGTATTGATATACCCTTTCTGTAATACCCTGTATATATATCGTAGATTTCAAGATTTTGACCACAGCACAGCAGGTCACAGTGACCTATAAGCTAGTTACCACCTAAGTACACATTATGGTAAAGCAATAAAGTATTGAGTATTGAGCTGTGGTCAAAATCTTGAAATCTCAAAAGACGGCACATAGCAGATTTTGGTTTGACAACGACGATATATGATGCTATAAAAATATCTGCCACGGCTTCAATGGGAGACAGTATTTTTAACCCCCGACGCAAAAACGACGGGGTGTTATAAGTTTGACGTGTCTGTGTGTGTGTGTGTGTGTGTGTGTGTGTGTGTGTGTGTGTGTGTGTGTGTGTGTGTCTCTGTCTGTGGCATCGTAGCTCCCGAACGGATGAACCGATTTTGATTTTGTTTTTTTTTTTTTGAAAGGTGAATTAGTCGCGAGTGTTCTTAGCTATGTTTGAAGAAAATCGGTCCAAGATGGCCGCCGCCACAAAATGGCGGATTACATATTTTTTCACAACTTCCTCAATATGGGTATCAAATGAAAAGGCTTGACAAGTAGAATACCAAACACTATGATAAATTTCAAAACCAAGATGGCCGCCACCACAAAATGGCGAATTATATATTTTTTTTCATAATTCCCTCAATATGGGTATCAAATGAAAGGGCTTGACTAGTAGAATACTATACACTATTACAAATTTCAAATCTAAGATGGCCGCCACCAGAAATGGCGAATTCACAGAGGAATACGTTAGTATGGAATGAACGCCAACGACCACGAGTACCTAACTAAAGTGTCCGCCAGATAAGAAAAAAATAAAAGTCGTTAACACCCGTCTACCAATGTATTCCAATATTTCAAAACGATACGAAAAAATGTAAAGGAAGTATCGCTAACATGATCATAACAAACGTATCGCGGTAAGGGGCGTCCTTGACGCGTTTACTAGGAATGAGTTACAAACCTTTTGGCCAAAACCATATTCAGTCGTATTTATTTTGGAAGGTACTTACTCAATGAAACTCTTAAACAAAATTCAAAGTCAAATCATTTATTTCAAATAATAATAATAATATGTTTGGAGTCTTCATTTAAGCAAAAAATGTTTGTATTATAAATCTCCGCTTCTTCATAACAGTAGGTACATACTTAAAACACAATAAAAACAGTACATGGGTGTAGTAAAACAAAATATAATTATGTGAACGTGTGTGTGAATGTACAGACGCCAGCACATCAACCTACTACAATCTGTCAGATTTCTTTAATAGATTTTCAACTTTATTGCTAAAGTATAAGGTTCAAAGTTGATTGGGAAAATCTGACAGTTTCGGGTAGCTTGACCTGCTGGCGTCTGTACATGAGTCTTATGAATGTGTGGTTGCATGTGTATGTGTGTGTGAATGTACGTGTAGGTATGGGAGTCTGTGTGTGTGAGTGGGTCGTGTAGTTGTATAAAGTTACGTTTTTTAGGAGAGCTTCAGTATTTTCATATGTCTATGGTTTTATCAAGTCAATCAACATTTAAAAGTAGGCACATAGTTTCGTATTTAATTATTTTTTGGTAATTGGAACTCACTCACGGACACAGATTCCTCTTCTAAACAGTGACTCTGTTCAGAAGAGGAATCTGTGTCTATATTTTCACTCACGGAACTTTCACTTTCTGAAGTGTCTGTAACATTTATAATAAAGCGATCGGCTATTTTGTCTATCTGATGATCGAGTCCCTTCATCTTCACTTCTTCCTTTTTGACGTGGTCGACACAATTTTTCCATTTTTCAGGTGTTACCTGATTTAAGGCATCATTAAATAATTTTTTAACGTCTGTTAATTTAAATGTTGTATTGTGTCGAGCAACGTAACTTTTCGTATCCGCCCATACGAGCTCTATTGGATTGAGCTCGCAATGATAAGGCGGTAACCGTAACACTATTACGCCTTTCTCTTTCGCCATTTCATCAGTTGCATATTTTTGATAATAACTTTTCACAGATTGGACTTTTACCATTAAATGTGCTTTTGTGTCCTGTTGGTCGAACGCGATTTCTTTATCTTGCATCCACTCCATAATCTGTTGCTTTCTCCAAGATGAAGTTGGTATTTTTTCCAATCGTCTGAAAGTCATTGTATAAAATTTAGAATAATTAAAACAAAAAAAAAAAAAAAAAGGCCCTCTAAGTAAGTTGTATGTACCTGGAATGATAGCTTGCGTTATCCATAACAACTACGTCATTAGGTTGCAGCTTATTTAATACTTTAGCGAACCATTCTTCAAAATGAACTGCATCCATGGCTTCGTGGTAATCACCAGTCTTTTTACAAACGAAGACCCATTGACAATCGTTCAAAAAGCCATTTTCATTACCAATATGCACTACAATAAGTCTGCTACCCTTTCCTGTTGGGTTTTTAGCGCCAGTCGACAGACCTTCCAGAAATGCTTGGCGTGATGACGTCACAGTGGTATCGGTCCAAGCTTTCGTAACAGTATGACCTAAAACAATTCAGGATAAATAAATACCCAAAAATACAAGTGAAGAAAATGTGCACCCTGCACATTGTGTAAATTAGTGACTCATAGTATGACAATTGATTTTTACCTGCATTGACCCAAGTTTCATCGAGGTAATAGATATTACGGTTTTCATTACGGTACCCTTCCATTTCTTTTAAATATTTAGTTCGCCACAGAATTATTTCTGGACGTTCTATTAAGGCACTTTTCCTGTTCTTTTTTTGGAACTTGAATTTCAAATGTTTAAGAACACGTCTTAGGGTAGTTTTGCTAAAGTTGGGCAAAGTGTCATCTTCATTTATTTTCTGCTGTATTTTGTCTATTGTAGGCAGCTCACCTTCCATAAAAAATCTATGCACTTTTTGCCTTATAGCTGTCTTGTCAAAACTATCCAGTTTCTGGATTATGCCTATTTTGTTTTTTGTAGTACCTTTGGGTTTTAGTTCATGGGTATCTTTATATTCCCTCAAAATTCCGTAAATAGCACTTTTACTTATACCAGTGATCTCTGCAGTTTTATTAACCATAGCCATATTGGAGCGGTATTCATTCTCAGGCCATGTATTTTTAGTGTATTTAAATACATTTAATACTATGGTTTTCTCGCCAACAGACAAAACCGTACTTTTTCTCTTTTTGATTGGAGAATGTAATGGTTGTGATGATGATGGACCTGTAATCAAACATTTAAAAAAATACAGCGATACTTAAGGAAGATCGTATACATTTGTGAGCAACATTATTTAACGTATAGACAATGCATAACAACATAACGACACTAGCAGCCGAGGTGAACACGTGCATGATAATTACAACAAACAAATGAATGTTTTTAAGTCGAGTGGCATTAAATGGAGTTTGCGCTGTACTTTACTATTAAGTGTAATAATAATGCAGTCTGAGTTTTAAATTTTTCTTGACATTACTGTATCGATCAAAAACACGATATACGCAAAAAATAGGTGTCGAATTATAATTCCCACTGCATAAATAATGGTTTTCTCGGTGGCCGTTTAAGCGTGAAAGCGAAACAAACAATAAAGAAAGAATTTTAAATGTAAAAGTAAGTACTTTTGCATATCTAAAGTTAAGATTCACCACTTAATTACTAAGTCCGTCATTAGTCTATTATTTCATACGTATACATTAAAAATAATTTAACCAACCTGCTTGAGGTTCAACGATTCTCTGTCGTCGCCTTTTTTGGGTTGTTGGTGGATCCATTCTCACTTCTTCACTCATTAACAATAACAAAAATAAAACAAAACAGTATCAAACTAACAAAAACAAAACACTAAAACAATTAACAGTAACAAAATAACAACAAATATTCATGAAAACTTTCCGAGTATGGAGTACGCTTAGTCAACCCTACACGCAAACCAGATTTGGAATGAGACTCGAGCGAGCAGTGTGACCAACTTTAAATTAGAGATCCTGCCCCACTTATGCAAGAAAACTGACAAATCCTGCCAAAATCGAAAGCACAAAATGCCAAAATAATGCCAATATAATTTAAAATTTTAAAATAAGTAGACACATTATTTTTTTGGAGTTTTATTCAAAATAATTGTTCTTAAAGTCTAAAAGTGAACTGAAATTAAATTATACACTCGTATTAACGAAAGTAATGGATCCTGCTCCCATTCTACACGATATAATCGTTCATATTTACGTTTCATGTTAAATCAGGAATGGAAAACATTCACACTCACACCGCACGAAATCCGAAACAAAATAGTTTTTCCGACAGTTTTTCTTCTAGTCCGACTAATAAGAAACAACTGATACACACAAAGCAAAGATATTATATTAATATAAACATTTTGCTCCGCACTTTAAGGTTTACAATGGAATGAAGTAATGAACTACAAATCCAATTAGAGATGTTATGGGAAATCCCCGAACCAAAGGTCTTTGCGTTGCCATAGGCATTTTAAAATTCCCACTTACTTTTTTTTCCTTTCTGGATACTGCATCCTACTCTTTTTATGGGCTGTAGCGGCTATAGTGCCAAATCTGCCAGCTTAAATTGCTAATACTGCCAAATACTGCCAGATTTCTAAAACGTCAAACAAAAGTGCCAGAGAGTAAAATAAAGGGCTAAACCTGCCAAAAAGGCAGGATCCTGCCACACATGGTCACACTGCGAGCGAGACGAAGGACGCGTTAAGTACATAACATAATAATTACAAAATGGCGGACAGGTAATGCACCCCTGCCTCGCTCTGACGTCACACACAGCGCCGAGAATGAGGGCATAACCCAAAAAATGTAATTTTCTGGTAAGAACTTTAAGATTCGGTTATCTTAATTACTTGTATACTTCTATGAATATAAGTTGAAGCTAAATAAATAAATCCAATTATGGCATGTTCTTATATTAAAATATATGTTGAAAACATAAGTAATCTTGAAAAAAAAAACACACCACGAAAATTATTTTTTAAACACATAAACAATAGCAATGACATATTTCATTGTTAGAATATGTATATTTGAAACTTAAAAAAAATATCACAATCATTATTCAAATTTACTTATTTCTTACTTATGCCGTTGGGACTAAGTGTTGGGTATTATGAAACTCGACCGATGTATTGTTAGCGACTGTTTTGAATGACGAGCGATCTCTAACGAAGTTTTGCGAACTTTTTGGTACAAGTCGGGTCAATAAGTTTTATTTTTTTCTTATCTGGCGTTAACTAGCTTCGCTTCACTGTGGTAAAAAAATACGTACAGCTGCGCAGATTTCGGTTAATCACATGTGGATCGTACCTATAGTATGTTTACTAGTAATATAATATTATAAAGTTTAAAAAGCAAGAAATAAAAATTAAATTAAAAACTTAAAAAACCCCCGACTCAAACAAAAACCTCTAAAAAGTAAAATAATAATATATATTAGCCCTTTAAGTTTAATATAAGTTGCAGGAAATATTTTGATCCAAGCGTCCTCATGTCGGGGGACGGCTAATGAAAACGCCAAACAGATGAGGCTTAAACCCAGCAATAATGAATGTAGCTATTGTAGAAACATAACTGCTGTTAACTTCCAATTTTCATTAGCCGTCCCCCGACATGAGGACGCTTGGATCAAAATATTTCCTGCAACTTATATTAAACTTAAAGGGCTAATATATATTATTATTTTACTTTTTAGAGGTTTTTGTTTGAGTCGGGGGTTTTTTAAGTTTTTAATTTAATTTTGTATATAGATTACAGTAGTGAAGAAATTTTGTACCCCGGAATAGTTAAATCAATTTGAGAAAATAAAGTAATTAAATAAACGTTTACTCTATTCAGCATAACGTGGTTCACAAACTATTCGTCAATGAAAACAATTGCTATCTTTCGGTATGGCAACAGCTGATTACTATGGGACGGTTTCGGGATTTAATAGTTGCTGCTGTGAAATCAGAGGGGCAATTCCCGTAATTTTAAGAACGTTCACAGTCTGATCTCAGTCTCAATCTGTCAAAAATACCTCTAATTTCCCTACATTTCGACAAGTTTTTGACATTTGTTTGTCGCCGCGATGAGACTGCGAATAGATTTTGAACGTTTTAAATTACGAGAATTGGCCTTCAGATATTCTTACACATACTCTTCGAAAGCCGCAGTTATCGATTTCAAAGACACCGTAATTTCCTTTCGTTTCAAAGTTATTCACATGTTACGAAACAAAACGGGAACTGAATTAATCCAATTGCATACCAAAAGCTAGCTGTTCACCTGTGTGTAAGGGGACTTCGTTTGAGGTGTGGTCTCATTACTGGCGACCAAGTTTAGAATCTATGTTTGCAAAAATCACCAAAATCTTATTCAATTAAAAAAAAAACCGAGTGTGCTTATGACCACACGACTGAAGTGAAACATCAAACGTATTTGGCTATGAGAGGAAGAGAGACAGAAAATGTGCGTGCGCATTGCTTTCTCTTGCTTATATCCCCCACTCAACTCCTGTTCGCCTCGCCCGCTCACACTTTTCGTAACGCTTACGTCACGCGTTCGCCAGCTTACTCCCCAAGTCAAGCGTGCGTCAAGAAGTTTCACTTCAAAAGCTCTGTAAATTATCCTTATCGAAGCTAAAAATTCTGTTATATTTATTTAACCACAATTTTTTTTCGGGGCTTCGCACGCTTTCATTTCGATAATTATCCCACGGAAACGTACCTACTACTTCTACTATCCGGATAAAAAGTATCCTATGTCTTAACCCTGACCATGGTCTACCTGTGTGCCAAATTTCATCGAAATTCGTTCAGCCGTTTTAGCATGAAAGCGTAACAAAAAACTCACTTTCGCATTTATAATATTAGTAAGGATTTATGCAGAAACATATAAGCAGACACGAAGCAAGGAACAGAAAAACATGTTCAAAGTTGATGCTTATTTCGAAAGAAATCTCTCTTTATATTCGGCTGTGTATCTTAAAAGCCTATACTTACTTTATTTCAGTCAGCTAGAAAATGCCGGTGCCAACCAGTTTTAAAATATTTACCAAAAACTATTGACTTGTAAAAGTTTCATAAAAGATCTAATTATAGAAATAAACATTTCATTTCATTAAAGACCTTTTCTAAAATCAAGACACTGGATGTAATAAGGTCTCTATATACAACTAGTACCGTCAAACGGGGTGAATTGGGATGCAGGGGTGAATCGGGACGAAACTTTAAAATGGATTTTAACTTTGAAATAATATAGTTTGTTGTCAATAAGGGCATGTAATCGTTAATTAAATTACAGTAAACACATTAGGGTCCTTTTTGGCCACAAACTATATTATTTTAATGTTTAAATCCCTTTTAAAGTTTTGTCCCGATTCACCCCTGCATCCCTATTCACCCCGTTTGACTGTATCTATAGGTTCTCGGCTAAAAATGTCCTTCTTATTTTTCACTGTTCATTTGCTTATTCTACATTAATATGATGTGTGTCTCATTCCCCGTTCAATAATCCCCCTTCAGTGCGGAAGCCAAGCCAATAAAAAAAAACTGACTGGTGTTACTTATCTTGTGGTTTACATAGCAGTTGTTTTTAGTAAAATAGGATTCTCTTACTCGCAAATGGTTGTAATAGAAACTATGAAACGAAAAACTACGGAGCGCTAAATTTAGAAACGCTAGCAGAAAATTGATTACTCCTTCAAAATATCTCTTCCTGCTCGCTACAACTGAAGCAGTTCCCAAGTTCCTACACACTTCCACATAGGCCTATGTAGTCAGGGGGGCCTGTAGTCTAGACGAGGGTTCGCACAAAGCCCGCGATTTACGGCCACAAACTGTTTACTGTCCATTAACTTTGAATACTTGGCCATGGTGCGGGTTTAAGGCTGGTTAAGCTAGCTCTAAGTCTTTATCACGTCTTTAAGGTGATCTATTAATGACGTGTCTGTTTTCGGGTCTAGACTTGGCCTGATAAGTTCAGATAGTATTAACCGGTCAAGCGGCGCGCATCGCCAATCGGCGACGAAACAATAGAAAATCAATTGTGTCTCATTAGTGGAGCTTGACAGATTAAGGACGATTTTGTTTTTAAAGTGAAACTTCTTTACGCACGCTTGACTTGGGGAGTAAGCTGGCGAACGCGTGACGTAAGCGTTACGAAAAGTGTGATCGGGCGAGGCGAACGGGAGTTGAGTGGGGGATATAAGCAAGAGAAAGCAGTGCGCGCGCACATTTTCTTTCTCTCTTCCTCTCATAGCCAAATACGCTTGAAGTTTCACTTCAGTCGTGTGGTTATAAGCACACTCGGTTTTTTTTTCCATAGGTAACCGACGAAAAATTTCAACGCAGAGGGTTTAGAATCATGTACTAAATCCGTGGTAACAGGTTGCGTGACGATGTCCCTGCCACACTGTATTTATCAGGTCTGCTAGATAACTATCAACTCCTATAAAACAGATGCTTACTCCGACCCGTTTGATTTATCGTTAGATGTTCACAGTTTTGCATGAGTAATTATTTTTTCTTCGCCCGTCTAATTTAATTATTTTGATTCTTTCAAGGTCTTTTCTGCTAAGTTTACTTGATCTTTTTCGTTCTAAATACTCAGTTCATTGATTTCATATACTCTATCGTCCATGTTTATTTATATACTGCTTCAATAATTATCATAAATGTACATGGACGAAAATATATTCGGATACTGAAATAACAAAAGGAAATGATATTCGAAGCCAAAGCAAACAGTAAATTGATAACAACTTTAGCTAAAATTATAGCATAATCTAAATTAGAGATGGTGCTAGGTAGGATAGCTCTTTGGTTTAAGAGGACTGCAGGATCTAAACGCAAAAAACGCAAGTTTTATAATGCCTAAAAGTACATGATCGATTACAGTAAACAAAATCAGAAAAATATATGATATTCTTCAGGGTATATATGCTAGTTCGATAGTGTGTTGACAATATAATAGCGCACACAAGAAGTCTGCAAAGTCTGCACATATTTTATTATTTATTTATTTATGTAATACTTCAAGCACATAAATGCACATAATGTACGTGGTTGTGTGTAACTCACATAAAATTACGATGCGGGTTATCCATCATCTACTTATGTCCAACACTTAAGTTTTTTGCAGTTTTGCAGGTCAGTATCAGGTTGTAGTGTAACTAAATATGATTCGCAGCCGTAACAAATATTTATTTATAGAATTATAATTATAAAAATCATCAAAATCTCTCTCTAAGTTCATATTACCCCATTGAATGGACTATTTCATGAAAGCATGAGGCGAATTCTAACTCATGGAGCGGTATTGCTGGTTCTAATGATTATCTATATCTATACTATAATATTATAAAGAGGTAAAATTTGTTTGTAAGTTTGTATGTAGGGGGTAATCTCTGGAACTACCAGTCGGATTTGAAAAATTCTTCTTGCATTTGATAGCCCAATTCTTGAGGAAGGCTATAGGCTATTTAACGTCACGCTATGACCCTTAGGAGCCGAGCAAAAGCGCTATGGGGAAACGAAGTGATAGAGCAGGAGACGCGGGCAGGTGATGCAATACGACGAGATGGGTCGAGGGAATGAGAAATTTCACGCGAACGAAGTCGCGGGCAGAAGCTAGTAATTCTATAAAACCATATTCATTACGGTCGCGAATCATATTTTAATAAACATACAACCTGACACAGACCTGCCAATTGCAAAAAAACGTTAGTAAGTTTGAATTTCGCGGGCTTTCTTAGCGCACCCCCCTTAAGGCGAATGCGCAGTGGTAGACCGCGAAATTTAAATTTTCTTACGTTTTTTGCAATTTGTAGGTCAGTGTCAGGTTGTATCAAAATCAATCAAAATCAAAATCAAAAGTCATTTATTCAAACTAGGCTGAGAATCAGCACTTTTCGAACGTCAAAATTACAAAAGACAGTCCCCCAAAACGCCCGCCCTTCGCCACTTCCTAGTGCTTTCGCTGGGGAGAAGAAGTGGCGGAACAAACTCCCCAGCAGCACAGCTGTCTGTTCAGTTAGAAAATAATTAATTTTATACAATACTATGTATGCAAAGTAATTAACATTACAGGACAAGAACCTTATATTAAATTATTTGCCATAGGTTAACTAGCCACGCCAATATACCAACAAATACAATAAACACTATACGTACTCAAGCAAAAAAAAATTAAGAATATAACCAAAAAAAAAAACTTACTGACCAAATAAAAGCCTCCAGGTATAAAGGGCGTGACAGCTTACATATATATGCAATGCTGGGTTCTGTTTACATAGCTGTCACTTGAAGTAACAAATGATAAACTAGGACCATCGAAGTAAAATAAATAAACAAGTTATTACTACTAATAACAACAATAAAACCATGGTCAGCAAGACGACCAGTCACCACAAGCAGCACCCGTTCACGAGCATAACGCAAAGATCAGCCATTACCCCCCTCGCCATATTTGAGGGAAGGAGGCAACCCGACCCCCGACGCTACCGCAAGCAATGACATCTAAGGGAGCATGACGAACTTGCTGCCGGTTGCTCAAGCAAGAATAATAATATGATCATTCGTAGAGGTCGCTAGCTAACCACATATTGCAATCAACTCATTAAAAGACATTGAAATGAGTAGATTATGTCAATAATAAATTACAATAAAATTAAACCGAATTGACTAAAACTCTCAACTAAAAAAAAAACAAAAAAATAAAAATAAAATAAAAACAATTATATAAACTCATATAACCTGTCAGTAAGCTAATTCTGGAGAAAGAACATAATAATTGTCTTGAGTTAATCAGGGCGACCAACTATTCTTATCGTTTCTTGTATCTTGATCAAAATATGATTTGCCACTATAATAGACATATATTTACAGAATTATAGTCATTAGAATTATTAATATATCTCTTTAAGTTAGATTTCTACCATAAACACTTTTCCATACGAGATTTGTTCTTAACGGTAGAAATCTAACTAAGAAAGATGTATTAATGATTCTAATTATTATAATTCTGTAAATACGTACCTGTTATATTCGCGAATCATATTTTGATCAAGATACAACCTGACACTGACCTGAAAATTGCAAAAAACGTAAGAAAAATTGAATTTCGCGGGCTACAACTGCGCATTCACCTTAATATATATTAGCAACTACCGTCATTCTGCAGTGGTAAGCGTTTGTTGATTTAGAGGAATAATTCACACTATAGTTTGAGATTGTGCAGAAATCAGCTGTTTATATCAATGGTAGACTGTAATTAGTGTGGTATGACGCTAGTGTAATCGTTAGTTAGCTGTAAATATAGTCAGACATCGTTAGCCTATCCTTCCATGTTTTTGATCTGCATAGCTATTTACAACCTTTTGTCAGGCTTCCAAGTCTAAAATGACACATTTTTCGGTTGCCTGATTTGTCTAGTCCCCGACGGAAAATAGATTTCGGAAGAATAGCGATCGTCTGTTTGGCTAAAACTGTTAAAAATTTCGGGTTACGTATTTTGAGCTGCGTTTCTATAGGTCTCCTTCAATATGGTTGATTGATGCTCGATTCGGTAAGCGTATCGAAGGGTTGAAATGCTGGTGTTATTTACACTGACCTAACCCTTCTTAACTATATAGTTTGTTGTGTCTTAGATTCTTCTGATGATAAAGCCATATTACAAAAATTCATACAGAATTCAATAACCATCTAATAAGGTAGTATTATCAAAAAATACCAAGTTTCTTAAGGTAGTATTACAGAATCTTACTCAAGACTCGAGCATTACTTAAAACTATGGCTTTAAAGAGTTTTAAGTACTGCTTGAGTTTTGAGTACAGTCAGCATCAAAAGTCGATTAACACTATCATTTTTACATGTTATTAAATTGACAACAACTTTTTTCAATAAACCGATTTTTAGCTTTTCACATAATAGACAAGAGTATATACTCTAAAAAAAATTCTTCTGCTGCAATTTTGAACAAATATTTTGCTCAGTAACTAAGATTAAAAAAACTGAAGTGTTAATCAACTTTTGATGCTGACCGTACGTGTCCTCACATGCATACTTAATTCTTACAGAGTTCCGAACCCTAACTGGATTTTAAATTTCATAATAAGCTTAAAAACTGGGGCTTCAGTAGATTGTTTTGGGCACTTTAATTTTGACGTTCAAGAAATAAAAATATTGAGTCCATTTTGTATGATAGATTTCATAGCAAAGTTCAAAGCAAGACACATTTTGACTGAAACTATTATACCTGACGTCAACATCAAATAGAGGCGCAGAACCTTTATAACAAACAAATATATTGCCTTCCCAAACCACAACATGATTGAAGTCCCACAGCCTTTATAGGCCATATATCCGACCACCGATGGAGTAACAAACGGGTGTAAATCACTATAATTTACAATGGCAACACTGAGCCTGCGTCAGTGACCTTGACCGCTTGGCGGGAAGCCAGCCGCCATCTTGGATTTAATCCTGCACTTATGCATAATATCGAATGCTTTCGCACTATTGTTTGTGTAAAGTTGCGTAATGAGATGTTTGTGCTTTTTTATCGATAAATGCCGTAGCTGGTGTGTTTTATAGGTACCTTTTATAATGTTGCATTCGATGTTATATACCTAAGTCAATTTTTTTAGAAGTTATATGTCTGGTTTTTCGAGCACCACGCAGTTAGCACAGGTCTTTTATATCCCAACGACATTAAAAAAAAATCAGTGCAGTGCAATTTTTTGCGATCCAACGCGATTTTTACAATGTCAGAAGGAACTCCAAACTTTTTCCAATGTGTCGAGCGAAGTATCGAAATATGGACCTCATGTTTGCCTACCAACATAACTCCCCTCACAAATCTAATCAAACAAATACCCTGCCAGAACTAGAAGGCGTTGAAACAGTCATTCATTTCCACATCAAAGCGGTATTCACTGCAGGACAATAAAACATATGAGCTAGTGCTAATCACTTGGCGCGACGCCAGAGGGCGCTAGTTCCTCATAGTTATGTACCGAGTGATGTGTAGAAAGGTTGCGTTTACCGGTGCGTTTGTTGAAAGACTGCTGTTGATATTGATGTGAGGACATACGTACATCATGGATAACGCGCAACGCAATTTTATATGAGACTAGCTTCTGCCTGCAACTTTGTTTGTGTGAAATTTGTTGTTCCCTGATCACCCCGTCGCATCGCATCGCCTGTCCGAGCTTGTTGAAGTGAAACTTCTTTACGCACGCTTGACTTGGGGAGTAAGCTGGCGAACGCGTGACGTAAGCGTTACGAAAAGTGTGATCGGGCGAGGCGAACGGGACTTGAGTGGGGGATATAAGCAAGAGCAAGCAGTGCGCGCGCACATTTTCTTTCTCTCTTCCTCTCATAGCCAAATACGTTTGTAGTTTCACTTCAGTCGTGTGGTCATAAGCACACTCGGTTTTTTTTTTTTCTTTTTGCTCGGCTCCTTATGTTCCTAGCGACATGTTATATCGTCGCTCGCATGAGTAACTGTCCTATTTCATTTTTTAGCTGTTTTGGGTTGGGACGGCTACACTCCTCTATTCGTGATTCTTTACATTTTGTTGCCTTTCAAAATGGTTATATTTTGAGATCCAAATAACACAAAGGTACGACGGTTAGTGAAAAGTGTAAAGAATCATGAATAGAAGAAATAATTATTCAAATCCGACCGGCGGGGCAATTGCGTAACACTTTTTCAATCTGAATCGGTTTCATTTTGACAGTTCAATAACATTCATTGCGTTATTGAATGTTATTGAACTGTCAACGTGTCGAACAGACAAATTTTTCGAACTTATGAAGCAATGGATTAGTAATTGGCTTCGAAATGATTCTGTTTTTGATTAATAGTGTGTTACGCAATTAGGGTGCGGTAGTTCCAGAGATTAGCGAGTTCAAACAAACAAACAAACTCTTAGGTTAAATCATTTACAAGCACTTTTGAATTGTCAAGGAGTCAGTCAGTCAGAAACATGAAGCTATTTGCCGTTTATGCTCCACTTTACTTTCAAACGTCATGAGGTATTTCTACCAGGGTCTGTGTGCTCTAGGTATAGAACCGCAAACAATGAGCTTATGGTGGTATGACGTCACACGGGGTGCGGAGACCAAGGTAATGTCACATGGAATACATACCTATGGGTTTATACCTAGGTTCTAGAGAATCTAGGTCTGGTTAGAGCTAAGGCAATATGTCAATATGTGATGACGTTGGTTTGTGGAGATTGGGGCGGGGTGTAGCGTGTTGTGATGTCTTTAATTTCAATCTTACTTACCTATCTTTGTACCTGGGGAGTTTGTTGCGCCACTTCTTCTACCCAGCTTTTTTTTGAAGTGAAACTTCTTTACGCACGCTTGACTTGGGGAGTAAGCTGGCGAACGCGTGACGTAAGCGTTACGAAAAGTGTGATCGGGCGAGGCGAACGGGAGTTGAGTGGGGGATATAAGCAAGAGAAAGCGTGCGCGCGTACATTTTCTTTCTCTCTTCCTCTCACAGCCAAATACGTTCCGTATATCTAAGCACAGTGCAGGCCTATTGTCTGTATCACAGTGTAGGAGCAAGAGAGAGCAGTACGCGCGCACATTTTCTTTCTCTCTTTCTCGAAGTTTCACTTCAGTCGTGTGGTCATAAGCACACTCGGTTTTTTTTATTGCTGAATGGGCCCGCTCTTGACCTAGATCACGCTTGATGGAAAGCGATGGATATGGTCTATGATGGAATGAGCGTGCCGAGAAGATGCTTAAGGCACTGGAATTTCCACGCATTTACGAAACGCCGCAGGCTGCTTGACGCCGGACTCCGGTGGGGGGTGGTCACAAACCAGGCGGGCGTTAGCCCTACCACCGCAAGGGAAGAATTGGCCAGTCAAATAAGGTGTTGGGTGTGATTGTCCAGGATGCGCCGAGCGCTTGGTTCAGTTGAGTAACTGGCGGAATAAACTGCGCTACACGAGGAGGATTCTTCATGCATCCCAAAATCCCAGCTAACACTCTGTTATGTTTATTATTAGCCTCTTATGTCCCACTGCAGGGCAAAGGCCTCCCTACTCTCTTTCCACTTCTCTCTGTTCAAAGCTGCTAAGGACCAGTTCTTGTTGAAGGAAGCCATCTCCGCCTGGGTCTGCCGCGATGTCGCTTGCCATTAAGAGGGACCTATTGGGTCATAGCTTTTGCTCAGTCATCGTCTGACGTCAGACACGAGGCAGAAGCATAATTTTGATAAATTATTTGACTTAATTGCACTAGAGCGAGAGCTTTTGTGGTATACGAAAGATTACTCAAAAATCCTATTTGATTATTTCTCCATTTCATTGATGAAAAACTGCTTTTGCGATCTTACCAAGATCATCAATTAATTCCACCCACCACAAGTGGAATGGAACTCAGATAGAGGAACACTCGTACTGAGAGGTCGATAAGCAATAAACATAGCGTCAGACTCAAATGTGTTATGAGTTATGAGTGACTTGATTTATTGACGTCAGTTATGACGCAAAATACTAATGTAATGTTGATCTATGAATGAGAATAAAGTTTGGCTTTCCAAGATTTGTCCACTATCTACCAGAGATACTAAGCCTAAAATCGCGAAAAAAATCAGCTGTTCCTTGCATTTATGTTCACATAACTCGTCAAAAAGTATGGAAGAGCTGATTTTATTTTCGCGATTTCAGTCTTTTTCCCATAGTAAAAGTTGTTCATAATGATGATTACAATGACCCCTTAAAAGGATGCCCATGAATTTAATTTCACCCTGTATATTTATGTCTGCAATCTATATGGTGTACATAATAAAGAGTATTCTATTCTATTGTCCACAATACCAATAATTTCTCTGCTATATGGTTTAATTTCTCTATAGGTATAAAATGTTTGTTTTGTTCGCGAGTTTATTTTAGTTTTTCCAGGCTGGTTTCGCGTTTATCACGCGGCAGTTATTCATTTTCATGCCTGCATTTGCATTTTTCTGTCCTCAGTTATTTTACAACTATTTTATGTGAATCGTAGCTAACTTGAATCGTAACCTAACATCACGCCAGTTTGTCCCAAAGGGTTAGGCAGAGGTGTACCTATATAGTACAGACGCCAGCACATCAAGCTACTACAATCTGTCAAATTTCTTTAATAGATTTTCAACTTTAATAATTTATCATTTATTCTCTCTTCACAAAGCCGACTTAAAGTTAATGGTACAAAGAATGTCTCAGCTATATTCCAACTTTGTGAGAGACTGGTGCCTGATATAGGTTTTTGGGAAAAAAAACCTGTGTTTGTTGAAATAATAAGCTTAAGATGTTTAAAGTAAAAGAAAAGTATTGAATTTTATTTTAACCATAGCTTTTATAAAAGAAGAATTAAAGAAGTGACAAGAATAGAGTAAAGAGTACAAAACCATAACTTTTTATAACAAACCTAAATAAGTATGAATATACAACATGCTCCCTCAAAAAGTTAATTATATTGCACTCATAACACAAAGACAATAAAAGATTAAAAAAAGGAAAACCAATACAACAAACTAGGATATACCAATCATTTGCAAACAACTGCGATGCTTTGTTGGACCCAAAGGTTTCGTCAAAACATCTGCAGGTAACCTGTCGGTGGGCATATACCTAAGTTCAACGGTTTTATCGTTCACTTTTTCTCGGACAAAATGGAACTTAACATCTATATGTTTTGTCCTGTTGTGGTGAACCGGATTCATGGCTATTTTTTGTGCACTCTGACTATCCGTATACAAAACTATGTTAAATGACTTACCTGTAATATCGGATATCAGTCTTTTTAAGAAGCACGCATCCTTTACTGCTGTAGCCAATGCCATATACTCAGCTTCAGCGGACGACAAAGCCACTGTGGGCTGTTTTTTAGCTTCCCACGAAATAGGGCCGCCTGCAAGTTCATAATAAAACCCAGTGTAGGATCGTCTATCAGTTGGACAATTTGCCCAGTCTGCATCTGAAAAACCAGTCAAAGTAGTCGTATTACCTTTTTCTTTCTTGTACGTAATACCACTATCTTTTGTCGCTTTTAGATAACGTAGACATCGTTTAGCAATATTCCAATGTGACTGATCAAATTTGGAGTTAAACTGACTCAAGTAACTCACGGTGTAGGCTATATCTGGTCTGGTATTTACAGCCAAAAACATTAGACAGCCTATTAACTCTCTGTAAGGGTACTCACACTCACCTATACCAGGCTCAAGTTTTTTCTTGACCAGTGGTGTAGAAACACCCTTACAATCTTGCATGTTAAATCTTTTCAGCATCTTTTCAATATATGTACCCTGAGATAGCTTCATTCCATAACTATCATGGTGGATATTTATGCCCGTAAAGAAATTAATTTGTCCAAGATCTTTTGATGTAAAGTATTTCACGAATTGACACTTGAAATTGTCAAACGTAGTTTCATTTTTATACAAGATTACTAGATCGTCGACGTATACAGCCAGAACCAAAGAGTCTAAGTTCGTATTGTTTTTAAAAATACACGGCTCAGATGTTTGCATAAAACCAAGAACTGACAAAGTCTGTTTTAACTTTGTATTCCAGGCTCTTGGTGCCTGCTTCAACCCATAAAGTGACCGTTTCAAAAGACACACTTTCGACTCTTCCCCTTCCTTTACAAAACCTTCTGGCTGTGTCATGTAGATTTCCTCCTCTAAACTGCCATTTAGAAAAGCAGTATCCACATCCATATGCCGAACCTTATAATCTTCCTGCACTGCAAGAGCTAACAGGGTTCGCAACGACGAGTTGCGTACAACCGGAGAAAAGGTTTCGTTGTAGTCGACTCCTTCTTTTTGTCGAAAACCTTTTGCTACTAGGCGCGCTTTATACCTAACAACACCACCATTCGCATCTCGCTTTAATTTGAAGACCCACTTGCTGGGAATACACGTTTTAAGATTTGGCTTGTCTACCAAAATCCATGTGCCCTTTCTGACTAAGGCATTGTACTCATCTTTCATTGCTAAGATCCAGTTATCTTTCTCATCGCTGTTAACCGCAGCGAGATAGTTATTTGGATCATCAAAACCATCGTCTAGCAGGGTTTTATATGAGAAGTAATCCGGTGGTTTGCGAACTCTCGAAGGATATCGACTAGATTCATTTGAGGAATCTGTAGCCTCACTTAACTGCTGATCATCAACATTGTTGACCTCTACATTGACTGCTTCATTAATTTCAAAATCAGCATCCTCAGCATCCATGAAAGAAGTATCAATGCTTGGAGCATCTACCTCACATCTCCCAGGTGAAGAGGAGGGTAAAACTTCTTGTCTTAAAACTGCTGGCGATGGTGACTGTGAGAGCAAATTGACAATATTTGAGTTCACAGTACTTATAGGCTTAATACTATCCTTCAGTCCAGTAAAGCTATTTTCAAAAAATGTAACATCTCTTGACTTTAGTAAGCGTCTAGGACTTGCCGCATTCCGGAAATAATAAGTACGAGGATCATCTGAATATCCTACAAAAATATGTTCCTTAGCTTTCATGTCCAATTTACATCTCTGACTTGATGGAACATGGACAAGTGCTCTGCATCCAAAAACCTTCAGATGAGACAGGTCGGGTTTTTTATTAAACCACATTTCAAATGGTGTTTTACCGCAAAGCGCGCGGTGCGGTGATCGATTTTTCAAATAGATGCTCGTCTCCACTGCATCCTGCCAATAAGCTTTTGAGAGAGAACCATGTGACAATAGTGACCGAGCCTTCTCTACTATGCTACGATTACACCGTTCACTTACCCCATTTTGCTGAGGGCTGTAAGGTGCTGTCGTTTGCCAATCGATACCCAGTGATTGAACATAATCCATCAATTCCTTATTGATGAACTCAGTTCCATTATCAGACCGCAAATTCTTTATTTTCCACCAAACTGTCTCTCGACATGAGAATGAAAAGAACAAAACTTAGTTTTGACTTCAGTTTTAGAAGACATAAAATACACAAAAATAAATCGTGTAAAGTCATCTACAAAAATAATAAAATATCTATTACCTGTAAACGAATTTGTAGAAAAAGGACCACAAACATCGGTATGAATCAATTCAAGCGGCGATGTAGCCTTCCTGTATTTCAAGCTTTTGAAGGGCTTTCTAGACTGCTTACCCTCTATGCATGGTATGCATGGTTCCTTGTCAACCTCAGTGTACTCCACGCCGATAGCCTGACCTTTTCTAAGTAGATCCATTCCAATTCGACACAGATGTCCTAACCTCTTATGCCAAAGCTGGAAGTTGGAACAATCAGAGTGCACAAGTTTAGCTGAAACATTATTGAACATTTTAATTGAACAATCGACAGTATACAGCCCATCACATACAGAACCATACGCTAAAACATTTTTACTATTTACTACATCACACTTAGAGTCATAAATAGTGCAGCCTTCTTTATTGAAAACTACAGAGAAACCCTTCTCTACTACTTTCTTCACTGAAAGTAAACTGCAGTTCAAATCAGGAACATGGACTACATTCTCTATTCTGTTCGCCAAACTATCCGTATCAATGGATACAACACCAATACCGACAACCGTCATTTTCTGTCCATTAGCCACAGTAATCGTTCCACCTTGTACTGGACGATAACTGCTGAACCACTCAAAATGCGGAGTCATGTGAATGGTTGCACCAGAATCAATGATCCATTTCCCATTATTTGCATCTGGCGCAGAGAGAGCCAATTCCTTCACAACAGCCTGTTCCACCTTTTCATTATGATGGCAATCTGTACCTTTAAAAACCTTTCCCGACACACTCATAGCCGTCTTATCCTTCTTATTGGGACATTCGGGGCTTTTGTGTCCTGGTTGTCTACACTTAAGGCAGATTATAGGCTTCTTCTTTTTGCATGTAGAACCTGTTGAACGTAACGCAGCTACCTCATTCTGGTGAGAGTCCTTAGAAAACTCGTTTAATAGCTTTGCCTTAACCAACTCACTGGTTACATCAACATTCGAATTCTCTAAAGCCATGATAAGCGGTTCGTACCGTGATGTCAATCCTCCGAGAATAATCGCAGCCAAAGATCCATCGTCGATCTTCTTACCAATATCTTCAAGATCTTGAGCAGTACTCATAACGGCGTTGATATAAGATTCTATGTCTTGGAAATCGGTCAAGGTATATTTGTATAATCTACGCTCTAGAGAGAGCCTTCGACCCATACCTTTATCCTCGTATGCCTTTTGTAAAGCACTCCAAGCCTCCTTAGCGTTTTTCGCATTTCGTACGTGCGAAATTGCACTTCCGTCTACCGTAAGGCATATTTTTGACAACGCCTTCTGGTCATTACGAGAGCGCACATGCTCCGCAGTTTTATCAGAATCATCGTACCCAATGATGGACGTCCACAGCTCCTCATGAATAAGAAGCATCCTCATTTTGAACTTCCAGGTTGGGTATCCGTCTCGGTTTATTAACATCTGAATACCTTGAAAATTCATACTATTCCCTGACATTATCTACTTTTTAACAATAATGAGCTTCGTGCTGATAACGTGTTGAAATAATAAGCTTAAGATGTTTAAAGTAAAAGAAAAGTATTGAATTTTATTTTAACCATAGCTTTTATAAAAGAAGAATTAAAGAAGTGACAAGAATAGAGTAAAGAGTACAAAACCATAACTTTTTATAACAAACCTAAATAAGTATGAATATACAACAGTGTTACAGGTCACCAGGCCCCTTCCACGGCTAGAATTAGCTTTTACAGAGATACCGTGCAAGAGTCGAAGTTAAACAATATGCATAACAAAAAATAAAACCATGTAAGAGTTAAACAATGTGCATAACACAAATAAAAGAAAAAGTAATAAAAATACCTACCTATAATTATGCAGAAGTTGTTGAGTCATGTTGTGGAACGATGTGTGAGTGAGTGTTTATCTTGTGTGAAGTGTTAGACAACTAGGAGATGTATGTAAGTAATTCAGATGAGCAGTGTATGAGTGAAGGTGACTTTTGTGGAGTGAGTGCAGCGAGAGTTGTTTTTCAAGGTGGTGAGGAACAGCTATGTATGTATGGGATTGGTCAAAATTTGTTTTATTTTAGAACAGTCAAAAGATTCTCAGTTTTATGATAGTCTAGGGTTTTTCTACTTTATTGCTACATTGTAAGGTTCAAATTTGATTGGGAAAATTTGACAGTTTCGGGTAGCTTGATGTGCTGGCGTCTGTACCTACACACACATTTCGCCAGTTATGTTTAAGTCCCATGTAATAGGGGGCGAGCCTATTAAATCATAACCAATCAGCAATAAATACAGATATAAATCGTAGCCAACTTCTGGGCCGACTCATTTTAGATTGGCTTCACTGATTGCCATGCTAACAAGAAGAAAACAGTTATAGGATGGATACACCAGTTAGATATACCAGTCAATAGAAATCTATACTAATATTATAAAGAGGTATTTGTTTGTAAGTTTGTATGTATGGGGTAATCTCTGGAACTACCAGTCGGATTTGAAAAATTCTTCTTGCATTTGATAGCCCAATTCTTGAGGAAGGCTAAAGGCTATTTAACGTCACGCTATGACCCTTAGGAGCCGAGCAAAAGCGCTATGGGGAAACGAAGTGATAGAGCAGGAGACGCGGGCAAGTGGTGCTATACGACGAGATGGGTCGAGGGAATAAGAAAATTCACGCGAACGAAGTCGCGGGCAGAAGCTAGTATTACAGTAAAATAAATGACTAAAAGTCTGTAAATTCATCTGAACAGAAATTACTTCGCAATGAACACCTAAATTAACTTGCAACCACAAACTAAAATGACGTTATACTTGAAATATTTTATGGTAGGTATATATCTCGCATATTACATGTAAAAGCTAAAATAATCTAAAATAATTTGTAAACTGGAATAGACCGCGAGTGACCTTTATAAGGCGGCCGTAAATATTGGGGTTCTAGATATTTTACGCTCGGTTTGGTCCTATGTTCAGCTTAAAAAAGACAGGTGAAGGCACCATGTTCAATTTTAGAGAAGCTTTGATGCTCAAAGTGAATTTCGTAATGGTAATATTCAGTATACGGTTCACTTTTACCTTTCATATTAGTTAAACACCCAAAGTGAACCGTGATCATTCATTGTCTGTAGTGAATTATTATCATCACACTATCACACTAATATTATAAAGGCGAAAGTTTGTGTTTGTGTGTGTGTGTGTGTGTTTATATGTTTGTTACTTCTTCACGCCTAAACGACTGAACCGATTTAGATGAAATTTGGTATAGAGATAGTTTGAGTCCCGGAAAAGGACATAGGATAGTTTTTATCCCGATATTCCCACGGGATCGACATTTACGCGGGTGAAACCGCGGGGCGCAGCTAGTCATAAATAATTTCTACACTTTACAATTAAAGTTAATCAATTTGGTTCAAACGTGTAATTCTGTCAAGATTTATCTAGAAGCTTAACTGTGGAACTTTGATGTAGACAATTCGACACAAAATAAACTCTTCGAACGCAACAAGAGTTATTGAACTGAAAACTTCTTTATGCGCGTTGGGCCCTTTTTGAGATGGGAAAAAACCATTGAACTCGCGACACTGTTACCGACACCGCGCTACATTCAGATATGTTCGGCTGTCCTCAAGATGTACTCGGTTTTAATGTATTTCCGATATGTCAGTGAGTGATGGCAAAATATTCTGTTTGTGTTTTGTTTATATTATGACGATTCCAAAAATACACACGTAATTGTTCAAGTTTTCACTTCTGTCGGCACTCCCGGAGTGCTACTTTTTTTTTCTGCCTGCACATCATAAATGTCGACTTTTGCAGACAATCTTTACAGTACTATTCTTGCACAGACGGCATTATGGATACAAACAGACACATCCCAAAGACGCATTGACTGTTAAAGCTCTGCATATAACTAGTGTTATAACAAACTACTTAACACAAATCCTATCAAAATCCGTATTGTTCGAATGTCTCCATACTAAGATTATTATACATCTATGCTTCAACTTCCAAGGGATAAGCTTGTGTACTGCAGTCGTGTTAGCAAAGTTGTGTGTCGCTTGCTTTAGTCTGGGAGAATGTTTGTTGGAAAAGTTTTTGTGTATCACTAGGGATTTACTTGATTTCTAACGGGCTCTGAATTTATGCTCATATTTTTTGACACATAGTTTATTTAAGCGTCATGTACAGCTTTGTAAGTTTATTTTAGTTTGGTACAGGTTTACCTGGGTTTTATTTTGAGGAAAGTTGTGTACTGCTATAATAATAATAATGTCCTTTATTGCGGATCACACATAAAAATACAAAAAATCCACATAGTGTCACTAACCGATGACGAGGGCGGTGCGCGGGGACATTAACGCGCTACGGATCTTCACTGTGACTGTCTTGGTGACCCGTCAACGAACGCACGCAAACTAAAACCGCTATATTTTAAATTGTGAAGAAATACATCCCAATATTGTAAAAACCGATATTACACACGTTATCATAAGGGCCTGGTGTCTAATTTCTATCCACGACGCTGACCTGACGCAGAAACCCCAACAGTTAGTAACTACGACATAAAAACTATGTCAGTAAAACTTATAAAGTACCCTATCGACAACTAAGGGGCTGTTCACCTTGTCAAAAAATGTCTTTAGGATGCTGTTGGAGTTTCCGCGCAACCTACCCGTTATTGAAGTATAACTTGCAAAACTTACTTTGTAATAAAAAAAATTGGCATCGTAACAGCCTATGCAGAATGAATTAGAAAGGTATGGTCAAAATTAAGTGTGTGAGTGATCTATCAAACTGAACAATTAACATTGTTATAGCGAAAGAATAGGGTAGTTTCCTGGGTAAAAAAATAATAATTCTAATTAGTCCGTCAGTTAGATTATCGAAAAATAATGGACCCATATTTTTTCTTTTGTCAATCAAACAAAAAATGACAAAGATAAAGCGCGTCAAAATTTGGGAGTTGGGGGTCGTGACGTCACGCCGTGCGACAATTTTTAGCACGGCGTGACGTCACGACCCCCCACTCCCAAATTTTGACGCGCTTTATCTTTGTCATTTTTTGTTTGATTGACAAAAGAAAAAATATGGGTCCATTATTTTTCGATAATCTAACTGACGGACTAATTAGAATTTTTTAGGAAACTAGCCTATTATCAGTCCTTCTATACCTACTCGACCCAAATGTATGGGACGACTGTTCGCGATTACTACGTATTTTGGTTCCATGGAGAAAGCTGATGGTCTGTACCCTTGATTTTGACCACATCTTTCTGATACTGTTAGCCTGCAACATCCCACTGTTGGACAAAGGCCATGACTTCCAGCTCTTTCGGTCCACGGCTAAAGTGGACCACTGGTCGTTTGTTTCCTCTGCTGGAGAAAACATTCTAAACGAATTATTTAGCTAGCGATTCACAATTACACTATGTCCTTGGTGACCTTAGCCTATTACTATTGCAATTCCTTCCACGTCACGTTCGTTTTGTACGTGACTCAACCCTCATTGTATTGTTATTACCACTGTAAAGAAAAGAGTTTACTGTCATTCTTGAAGTTGATTAACTGAAAGAGAATTCCTAAGCTTGCTAAGAAAGGACTAACGGCTCCCAGGTTCCAAGTTTTTGTCAATAGGTATCGAAGTGGAAATTCCATCGCCTTTTCGTCTAGTCTCCAATTGGAGACGCGCGGTGCTTGACCGGGACTATTGCTTCGGCATCAAAGACTAATTATTTTATTTTTGAATTGTTTTTTTTTCTGTTTCTATTTCCTGTACTCTGGCTGGATGCTTTTAACGTGAAGGTACTTACGTCTTTTTTTACATCGTTCTCACATTATATCACACTAATATTATAAAGGCGAAAGTTTGTGAGTGTGTGTGTGTGTGTGTGTTTATATGTTTGTTACTTCTTCACGCCTAAACCACTGAACCGATTTAGATGAAATTTGGTATACAGATAGTTTGAGTCCCGGAAAAGGACATAGGATAGTTTTTATCCCGATATTCCCACGGGATCGACATATACGCGGGTGAAACCGCGGGGCGCAGCTAGTAATATTATAAATTCGAAAGTAACTCTGTCTGTCTGTATGTTACCTTTTCACGCCTAAACCGCTGAACTGATTTACATGAAATTTGGTATAGAGATAGTTTGAGTCCCGGGAAAGGACTTAGGATACTTTTTGTCTCGATATTCCCACGGGATCGAAACTTATGCGGGTGAAACCGCGGGGTGCAGCTAGTATATTATAAATTCAACATTAAGGATGTAGTTCAACTATTTTGTTATAATGTAAAAGAGTGTCTGTGGAGTTTCGTGCCCGTTCTTCTCCATAGGTACCAACTAAGCTTTGGAATGGGTAACTTCATATTTCTGACTGACCCCTTAACAGTTCAAAAGTCGGTAAATGGTTTAAATGAAATAAATGCTTTGAGTTTGAGCTTGACTTCACGTAAACACTTATACAGTTCTGTATATGTATTTACAAACACACAGCAACTTTGCTAGCATCTAGCATAGACAAAACAATTCATTAAAGTAGTGGCATGTCTTGCACGTTCCACACAATGGAAAAGTAAATAGGTCGTCCATTTCCTTCTGCCTATTCTATAGAATATGTTAGTTGTAAGTTCTACAAAGACTTTCGACTGGTTCTATTAGTGGAAGAAGCCATCGCTGCTTCAAGTTAATTAACATCATCGTCCACGTGTCCTTCGTAATCAGTTTATAATGTTCCCACTACTGGGGCACAGGGCTCCTCTGTGTGAGAGGGAGTCGGCCTTAATCCACCACGCGGTTCCAATGCGGGTTGCCAGGATGTCACATGTCTTCGATTTTTTGGTTCTAGGACATGCCGGTTTCCTCACGATGTTTTCTTTCACCGTTTTGAGAGCAGTGGTGATGAAATTGAATAATAAAACTGCTTGCCTGTGTTCGAACTCACGACCACTGGGCCACCACTGCTTCATGTCCCCTTATTTTAATTTTTACGTCTACTTTATATCTTGGCTTAGGTAATGTGCATAATGATTATGCAAAGTGCGGTTTGACTGCAGTGATGTGTTAGATAGATAAGCAAAAGTAATTTAGTATGATGTACTCGCAATCTCGATTGATTGATCTGAATTGAATATCCTGATAACAACCTTCGTTCGAAGTTATTAAAAGAGCGATGCATGGATTTGCAATTAAGTTATCTGATAAAAAAATATCGGTGTTCCAATAATTTGTCTAAACTAATATTATTAATAGGAAAAGATTACACTTTTTCTACGTTTGTTTGTTACGCTTTCACGCTTAAACGGCTGAACGGATTTGGATGAAATTTAGGACATAGGTAAACCATCACACGGAGAAGGATATAGGCTACTTTTCGTCCTGGATAGCAGGCGAAGTCGCGGGAGACAACTAGTATTTTATATCATTTTCAAAGTTTGATCGTCCATTCTTTATCGTGTGTGGCTTATCCTTCGAACCGTTGCATGGGTTGAGGAGGGGGTTAGACGGGAAGTGCAAAAGCATTTGTGTCGGTTCGTTAAGCAGTAGTGCACACCTGTATTCTGGTATTAAAATGTAAATCGTCCTCGAAGCGCAGTGGCTACAGCATTGTCGTAGCGGCTACGACAGTGCCTCTACGCCTGGCTACGACGTAGCAAGAATTTCGTAGCAGACGTAGCGGTTTATTGACTTAGCCTCTTTTATTTATCAGTTTCTGTTTATTCGTTATTATTTTTTTAGAAACAATATTTTTCTTTAAAAATGTCATGTCTTTCGCATATGCATCAGATTAAGCTACGCTTGCTGCGGTTGGTCCGTAAATGGGTGGCCATATTTACATACCAAGACCCTCTCCGTGCCTCGGAAAGCACTTTAAGCCGTTGGTCCTGGCTGTCATTCGTAGATATTTGATAGTTGTTACGGGTCGTCAGAAGCCCGAAAGTCTGACAACCAGTCTTACCAATGGGTATCGCGTTACCCACTAGGTTGTATTCAGCTGCATCCGGTTAGACTGGAAGCTGACTCCAACATAGTTGGTAAAAGGCTAGGCAGATGATGATGATGATGATGTTGCATCAGATTCAAGGACCTATTTCCTATCAATTTAGCTAGAATTTATCCGATAATTCTAACCGAAACTGATTTAAGTTGCCTCCATGTCCTGCTTTCAATTAAACTAATTAGGGGTCACTAATTTTTGTAACGTTCCTTTAAATTTTATTTGTCATCTACCGGCCATAAATGGTATGACACAGTGGCGCCCAACGTGGGGCCACTATAATTCCTATACGTTCCGATTTAGTTATGCTAAATGTTGCCCGATTATTTTCAACACGTTGGTATTTTTTTTATATAGTAACTAGCTGCGCCCCGCGGTTTCACCCGCGTAAATGTCGATCCCGTGGGAATATCGGGATAAAAACTATCCCATGTCCTTTTCCGGGACTCAAACTATCTTTATACCAAATTTCATCTAAATCGGTTCAGTGGTTTGAGCGTGAAGAAGTAACAAACATATAAACACACACACTCACAAACTTTCGCCTTTATAATATTAGTGTGATGGAGTATGGATTTTTAAAGTTAATTATAGAAATAACGTGCAACGTTACAATGTCTGTTCACCATTTCGATTTTAAAGTCACCTCTAGTCTGTATCACGATCGCTCATCCACGCTCCACTAATCCCGCACCTCCCGCCGACCACAACATAACCCAGTATCAATTAATATTAAAGTCTGCACGATTGTGTGCCTTATTACGTAGAGAGGCGGCGAGGCGGAAGCCGCGCTTTGATCTCAGTTGTGGCTTGACACCCTCCCTTCACCTGATAGCTAGGGGACAATGAACTTGGACTGTGTGGGTAGTTGTATCAGGTGATTTTGTTGGGCAGTGAGTAAAGGGAGATATTATTGTAAATAACGACAAAATAACACCCTGCCCAACCCTTTGAGGCGTGATTTTTGTTATGTTATGTGTAAATTCAGAAGTCAGAACACCACACTGTGTTCCAAAACGGGCATACTGGATGTAGATTATATCGAAACCGCATACACCGCATGACCCCTGAGCGAAAGTGTTCAAATAAATAAATTACTATTATTAATCGGTGTAGAAAACACTCGGGTTACAACGGTGTCTGTAACACCATCTATTTTCGCCACCTCGTACCTAAGGACAACAAGTCCATCACATCTGGCCACCTTCCGTCGGATATTCGCCACCAAAGTATACATAATATAGTTTTTATAACTGCTGTGTTTACATTATAACAACAAAAAACAGGAACTTAGCGTTTATGTTGGCGCCCAGCGTGGGACTTATATTGGGACGGGTTTACGATCTTGATATCACGGAGTAGATTTATCCTGGAGTGTCAGTCTAGATTGTTTACTATGAAATACCTAAATACCGAGAATGTATGGGATCTGGAGAAAAAATGAACCTGTAAGTTCAATCAAAATCAAAAACCATTTATTCAAACTCTGCTGAGAATCAGCACTTTTCGAACGTCAAAATTACAAAAGACAGTCCCCAAAACGCCCGCCCTTCACCATTTCCTAGTACTTTCTGGAAGAAATGGCGCAACAAACTCCCCAGCAGAAGAGTTCGTGATAAAATCACTAAGTGGCCAGAAATGGAATATGGATATGGTAAACCAATGATAGCTTACCCATTTACCTAATCTACCAGCCAATTACTGTCACAGTTCAGGGCAAAGCCCTCTTTCCATACAAAGAAAGTATGAGCAATCAAGCATGATCACCACGCTTGCTCAAGACGGTGTGATAATAGATTCATACTCCCGGTGAGAAGGAGTGGGTCATAATCTACCACGCGGGCCCGGTGCGGGTTGGTATATGTCACAAGTCTTAGAATTTTTCGTTCTAGGACATGCCGGTTTCCTCACGATGTTTTCCTTTACCGTTTTGATTGATAAATTTATTATTCAGTGGCGCGGCGCCTCGTCGCGTTTACTCGAGTAGGGATTTGTAATAATGTTATAAAGTGTGCAAATAAAGCGCTTCATTTATCACCCACTCTGTGTTCTCTCGCCCGACCTTACGCCTTGACATTGCGCAATGAACGCTTTAAAACGGTCGAACGAATTTATAGTGACATATATTATATTGGAGGAATGTGGAAACGAAGAATTACGAGTTTCGAGTCAATTTGTAGTGAGTCACGCCGTCTGTAGTGGAGGGTATTTTTGATTTTGACCTCGACGAGACTATGAGCTGGCTTTTGTATTTATATCATTGTTAGAGTAGGCAGGGTTCAGGGGTATACTTTTTCAGGAAAATTTGAGAAATCTTGCTACAAACTCGAACTTCAGTGGACTGAAATTTAGGTCGATGTTAATTATCGTTTTTCTGTTTTGGGATGTGTACGTAGATGAAAGAGATTATGATATTCTTTTGTGGAGATTAAGTGTATAGAGGAATGAGGAACAGGGTAAGATCACTCAACCTCCATAGAAAAGGGAGGATCCTCCGACTAGACGGGGGTTGTGTCTGGTGGGCTACTGTCAGACGATTGATGCCGGGACGTTGTATATATTATGCTAGTCGCGCGGTAAACTCTGCTTGCGCGATGCAGGATTAGCGTGGCGTCAGTTTCATACGTAGTTCGTATGTGGCGATGTAGATGCCGCCACATAACTAGAAGAAAACAAAAGTTACGACTTAGTCTGAATATGTGCAACTAGTTTCTACATTAAGTTTGAATCGAACCATTTTTACTGTTTAAAAGCAGCCAAACAATTATATTTTTGCTAGCAAATGAGTTTTTGTTCCAAAGTTCAAACTACTGGCTTTTAAAATTGCACTGAAATTTAAATTAGCAAAGCAGCAGTTTCAAACAGCATTTATTGCAAGGAAGCTTCGTAAAACATTCTTCATTTCTGCAAAAGACTTACATTTTTCTTGTTTGAAAGCTATTTCATTAAAATTGTTCAGGAAAGCGTAACTACGAAGTAACAAAGTCGTAAACAAGGCACAATGAGCATTAGAAAGAGTACATAACGCAGGTATGAGACACGGAAACATCGCTTTACATAGCAATACATGACATAAAGTCAAAGCATTTATTTCAAATTGGCACATAAAAGGCACTTTTGAACGTCACAATTTACGATAAAATAGAATTGATTCGAGTCACCCCTTCCAAAAGGTACTTTTCGTATGGAGAAGAATGGGCAAGAAACTCCACCGCCTGAATTCCCCGAAGATACACCCACATTTCGACAGTTTATATTTATTTAATAACTTCAAGCACACAAATGTACAGAGTCGAATTTAATGCCATAGCCAATGCCTAAATTTTCGTCTCTTTAAGTGCAGTGACCTGTTTTCTATAAAGAACGTCGTCCGTTGGACCTTTCACCTTAAAATTGACATTTAGGATAGAATATATTTTGCCTTACTGTTCTCATTATTATTAATAAGTATTATAATGAAACGAGATTATGTTTTTTGTATGAAATAGAATAGAATGAAATTATTTAAGTAGGTATTTTTTTTTGTTTGTTTATCTTTCCACCTAATATCTTCTATTTTTTGAAGTGAAAACTTCTTTAGCGGCGTTGTACACTTTTTTTGTAATGGGTAAAAAATGTTAAACTCGCGTCAGGACACGTGACCTGATCGAAAATTCGTAAGACGGATGGAGAGTAGACAGCCGGCGCGGCGTAGGAGAGGAAGTATCCCCCTCTCTTTTCTTTTGAACAAAATGCATCTATTAATGAGAAATATCAAAAATGCACAACGTTAATATTCAAGTTTTCACTTCTGCCGGCACTCCCGGAGTGCAACCCGTCTTTTTTTTGTATCACGTTTATTATATTCATATCCATCAGGTCTACGCAGTTTCCCTAGCTAATTTTATTTGACCCTGTATACACTTTTGTTAAGTTCTGCAGCGTCATACATTCAGAGCTGGTAATCCGTAAGTTTAAGTCGTACGTCCCTCCAGGATTGCCCTGGTTACTCGTACAGGTGAGGTCTAAGCCCTCTTGATTGATATTCGTATGGGCACGTTGCTTGAGATATGCATTATAAATTGTAGTAGGGAGGACAGGAGATTTGCTCCTTGAGGTAACTAGAATATTGAGAAATTCAGATAGAACCGCGTTAACCTTATTTCTAAAGGCATAAGGGTGAAAATTGGTCAAACCCCTCTGGTTGCATATTCATATCATACTTGACCACAGTGACCTCTATTTAAAATCATGATTTTTACTAATTTAGATCCGACTTTGTAAAGAAAATTAAACGATAAAAAAACTTGAAGTAACCACAGTTTAAAATTAACTAAATATGACCACTTAAAACCAAAAGTGTAAACACAAGTGCTAAACAAAATGGCGGCAAGTGATATGTCGCCGTCCTTATGCCAATGAGTTCACCGGACGACGGGTGCGGCGTGCGCCGGCGGCGCAGCATCAAGCGACTCCTGCGCAGCCTCACCGCTGACAAACTACAGACAGGTAAACATCGAGATGATTAC
The DNA here is from genome assembly GCA_945859645.1 of Amphipoea oculea. Taxonomy (NCBI): domain Eukaryota; kingdom Metazoa; phylum Arthropoda; class Insecta; order Lepidoptera; family Noctuidae; genus Amphipoea; species Amphipoea oculea. The sequence goes on along the minus strand of OX243886.1, from coordinate 1,249,656 downwards.
TATTGGTAACCAGGACAAATGTTTGTGTGATGAGCACGATCATTTGTTCTGTGTCTGGGTGTAATTTATCTATAATATGTATGTATTTAGAAATATATAACTATGTTTATCAGTCGTCTAGTACCCATAACACAAGCTCTGCTTAGCTTGGGACTAGATGGCGTTGTGTGATAGTTGTGGAATATTATTATAGTAAGTAGGTATTTTCGCCTTTTCATCATGGACCACTTGCTGGATGAAGTAAAAGTTGCAATATCTGATTTTACGTTTCAATACTGCAATTCTCATCGAGTTACGCGTATAATAATGTATACCAAATATTACTATTAAAATAATCTTGCAAGAAAATTGCATGGGACAATTTATATTGGATATCAATTCGATGAAAATATTTCGTTCTAGAAAGTAAATCAAACAAAGATGATAACTCATCCAAATATAACCACTATTGTTGTTCCGTACATTCTCAGATCCGTAAAAACGTATATTCATTATAACCCTTATTACCAACAAAATGCGCGTAAAGTTACGCACGTTGCATGTTTACGCGTTGTTCTAGTAAAATTCCGCCCATTCGCACTTGGGAAGCCACGTGTTTGGGTTTTGTTTCTCAATGCCAAGTATCTTGTTTAGATAATGTATGTAGTTTGATGTTGGTCATGATATAATTATCTAATAAATCGTTTCAGGTACTAAACTCTTTTTCCAATATCCTAGTCTTTTGTGAAATGCCATGTCGATCCAGGTCTCATGTATTGTTATATTTGTCCCTACTCCAAAAAAAAGCCGAGTGTGCTTATGACCACACGACTGAAGTGAAACTTCAAACGTATTTGGCTATGAGAGGAAGAGAGAAAGAAAATGTGCGCGCGCACTGTTTTCTCTTGCTTATATCCCCCACTCAACTCCCGTTCGCCTCGCCCGATCACACTTTTCGTACCGCTTACGTCACGCGTTCGCCAGCTTACTCCCCAAGTCAAGCATGCGTAAAGAAGTTTCACTTCAAAAATGAGATGGTGAATACCTCTTGTAGTTTTAAACATTCAACCCAATCAAAGTAGGACTGTTAAAGTAATAGACAGAAAGACACGGATTACCGATCAATTTTGATGAAAGAGAATTAATTAGCTAGGTATAGGCCGACCGCTTAACTGAGACGTTGCCTGAGGTAGTTGCGCGGTGCAGGAGGGGTAATAGTTGTCACAAGTTGACGAATCATTGAGCTCTCGCATCACGTCACCACACCCCTCCCGCACCGCGATGCTACCTCAGGCAACGTCTCAGTTAAGCGGTTGGCCTATAATAGGTTTAGTTTTGTAAAACGTCAGGAATTTTCCATCCGTAAAAAACTTTACGCACGAACGCCGGGCGGAACTGATAAAACTGGGTATATGTTGTGATCTGTGTTTTATTTTGTAAATCAGTGTTGATACCAATACTGTGTCCCTATAAATTCTCTACGCAAAGTTTCCAAATTGGACCAATTTCACACATCGCATCGTGCATCGGTGTAAAATAAACGTCGGTTCTCCCCTCGCGGCTTGATTGCGTTAAAAAAAAAACGATGCTCATTCGGCCGAATGAGCCATCAGACGGACAAACGGACTGCGGGCGGATCACGTAACGCAATCACAATAGATTTCCCTTTGAAAGTTCAGCAGTGAAATGCTCTTTATGTTTGGATAATCCAAGTTTTTGTGAAATCTCGGCTCGTACAAAATCAAAGCAAGGAAGTTTATTGAAGTTGTGATAATATGCAATGTGGGGCAACACTAATGCATAGGAGTATTTAAAATAATTAAATAAATACTAGCATCGAAATTAAAATAAGTGTAAGTGTAAGTATAACCAGTGGCGTGCATTGGTTTTCAGAATAGGTAGGCACTAGGCCGGGTCTAGTCTAGGCAAATGCGGCCACTAATCAGAAAAAAAAAAGTGAGATCAAAAGTGTGGTTATTTGAGTAGCATGCCTACTTAAGGGTGATAAATTGCGAAGGTCGAACGTTATGATATTACGCGTGAGACGTACGTATTTTTAACCGACTTTAAAAAAGGAGGTTCTGTATTCGACCCGTATGTATGTATGTATGTATGTATGTATGTATGTATGTATGTATGTTTGTATGTCCGCGATTATCTCAAAAACTACTAAACCGATTTTGATAATTCTTTCATTAGTGTAATCTGCATACTTTCAGGAAGGTTTTAGTATATAATACATTAGGTAATTATTCTTATGTACGAAGTTATATGCATAAATGTACTGCATCTCCGGCATTTCTATGTGAATTTTGATGATTCTTCGAGTCGTGTCTTCAATTCTTCAATGCACTAGTATTAATTGAATTTGTGTGGGGTAGGTACAACTAAAAAGTGAAAAATAAAAACTTTTTTACAAAAAAAAACAACCGACTTAAAAAAAAAAAACACTACAAAGTGAAAAATAACTTTAATTTCGGAAGTCGGTGTCAAAAAACGAAAATGCTGAACCAACGACACCGACTTCCGAAATTAAAGTTATTTTTCACTTTGTAGTGTTTTTTTTTTTTAAGTCGGTTGTTTTTTTTTGTAAAAAAGTTTTTTAATTTTGTCGTTTGCCGATTTGAGTTGATTTGAACATTGCACAGAGGTATTCATATTCGATTAGAGAAATATTGTTGCAGCACTTCTATACTTAATTAAATTTCACTAGTTCTCCTGTAACCTTCATCTAAATTAGATCCAGGTACGTCATAGGTTCTACACGTGCCTGCGTTCCAATTAGACTGGGGTCCAGGTTTTAATTAACCGCATTGATGCCGTCTGGAAGCCCGCGGCATTGTGTGAGATGTAGTGGGGTTACTACTATCGCAAACTCGGATGGTAGTCACTTTCTCCAACCATCTTCCTCATAGCAACGTTTTTCTACATACAGGGTACGGAGACACCTCGGCGGCCACTGCTAGGCGTCATTGTCAACACTTTTCATACAAACCAAGCGTGTCACCGTTTACTTGCACCACAACACTAATGAACTATAGGAAACGGGACGGTCTGTGACAGAAGTTTTGCGTTTAACGCGGTTTCGGCACCATGTTTATTTTTTTTAGTATTGTTGCATTTTCTGGAGACTGTGGCTGTGGCTCTATGGTATGGCATTTAAGACGAGGGACAATTGGACACCGTACAGAACCTTTTTTTTTAAACAGTAAAAGTGCATCTTATTGCAAGATTATCAAATTACCAATGTGTTAAAAACTGTGTCTTCAACTTAGCAGAAGAATATTTCTTTTGCTCTAAAATCCAGACCAGAAAATACGATTTATCTGGAAACGTGGTAGGGGACATTGCAACCGACATAATTATGTATGTATGTGTTCGCTCCAAGGTATTTGACGTGCGGTAAGGGGGTGGATACAATACAATACAGGGCCTTATTATCTATGACAATAAACGAAACCGCGCGAAATCAACGCCAGATTGGCGGGATTAGCTCAGGAATTGACGTGTTTTTAGTGAATTAGGGCCCTGATATTATACAAATAATGATGGATACCACACGAGCTTGGTAAAACTTATCACGGTTTTATTTTTTTCTACTAAAACTATTTATTTATATTCTTGTTGATGGTTCAATGAAAAGTTTTGCTCACAATATGTATTTGTTCAAACTATATTTTCGTATGAAAAAGTTTTTGACTTTGTAACTTATCAGCATTGTTTTTTTTTGTTACAGGTAAGTCCATCTTTCTTCATAGATGTTTCTAAAACAGTAGCGGATTCTGGGTAAGTACTATTTATCTAGTGTTTATTTAAGGATAAATAGGATTTATTTTAATCAAAACCATCCGTGCGTCAGAAATTCAGAACGCAAAATTTCGTACAGCGCCATCTAGTAAACCACAACGGTATCACTGACAAGTCGACCTAGCTATAGTTTTGCTACTCACCGCTAGGTGGCGTCACCAGTAGTCTGAATATTTTAAGCCCACAACTTTTCCTCACTGAATCATCACTACATTAAATAAGGAAGTTAAAGTTCAATACTTTGATATTAATATTTATTTGTAACATTATTTAAATCAACACGTTCAAGATTTGCACATTGTTGTTAGTTTTGTAAACAATCACGTCATCTTTCAACCGGCAGGAATAAAATTCTGGGAAGTTTGTTTGTACTGACCGCAGTGACGTGGGTTCATTCATGATTGTTGAAATGTTAGGTGGAGCGTACAATATCGATTTTGACTCGTCATTCATAAGAGCAATTTGACTTGAAATTATAGTATGCGTCTACCTACCGATTTGGGAAATACCTATGTGAATTCATGTAACTTTATTGAATGTTTTTAAACTGATCAATAAATTATGTATTAAAGGTGTGGTCAGCAACAAAAATCGACTAACACTGCAACGTATACACATCATCTAAATTAACACAAAATTCTTCGATACTTTGTATTTCAGCATTTCATAAGGTACAGTCCCGCACCCTAATTGCGTAACGCACTACCTATCAATCGGAATTTGAATCATTTTGAAGCCAATTGCTAATCCCAATCTTCATAAGTTCGAAAAAATTTTCTGCTCAACACGTAAATAACGCAATGAATGGTGTTGAACTGTCAAAATGAAACCGATTCCGAATGATGAAGTGTTACGCAATTGCCCCGCAGTTCACAATTATTTTGTCTCTAATTTTGCATCACATCAGTCCATTTGGACTGTTGTGCACAGTGACCTTTATTCTTCTTCTAAGTAATTTTTTTTTATTATTTTTATTATGGCAAGTAAAGCCGATGTCGACTATTCTGCCAATGTCAAAAGTGAATTGGAAAAGCAAGCGTGCATTATAATAAATTAAAAGATAAAACGATGAAAATCTACTATGCTACAGTTGAACTTAATGTAGATCTTGCGGGGTTAGTACTGGACTGAAACAAACTTCTAAGGAGGTGTTCGGTTGCGCTACTGACATGTCTGTCAAAATAATTGTGAACTTTATTGTCGTTACAATAAGGTTGGTGTTAGTTTGCCGCTGTCAGAGGTAAAATAACTGAACGGACTGTACTTCATATACAAACAAAAAGTCAATACTTTCCAATACTTTTACCTCTGTTCCGATTTAAATTAAAATAAATATTTCGCTCAATAAGATTGAAAACGCGTTATAAATAGACAATTTGTAGTCTTAAATTAAAAATAGATTTGCTATTGATCCGCCTTTTAGGTTTTATTTTCATGGTATTTTACTTCCATTTCTTGTAAGTACCAATTCTGTCGTGTACAACCCTTTTTTATTATTATTATAATAACATGAACTCGAACAGTTATTACTTCTCATTGAACCTGTTACCTATTGTACCTATTCCGTGTTATTGTTCCTGGAATTCAACCTTGTTCCACTCAATGTTTGGATTTCAGCTAATTGCGAGTTTTCAGAATTCTCTGAGAGGACGTTGGCTTGGTTTAGTTCTATTGTTCTGTCAGTTCATACTAATGTACTTTTTTATGAGCAGATCAATGAAAAATCTGTATAAAGAATAAGGAAAGCTTGAAAGGTCAATTTTACATGTTTGCAGCCATCGTGATGAAAACCGTTCGTTTACCACGTTAAGCACTCCAGCTAAGCTTGAAGACTTCTGTGTGGGTTTACGTCAATAGTGCCACGAAAAGGGTTCGAACTTATGATCACTTGCTCGCCGACCCGGTGGCCCAGCCATTGTGCTGTTGCCACTTCAAATTCTATTCAAATCCAGATAAAATAAACTCTTTTTGACCCCATGGGAGTAGACCGAAAGATGTGGAAGGAAATAAAGAGATTTTTGCCCTGCGGTAAGACTTCAAAAGTCAATATAAAGTTATCATCATCATCATCTGCCTAGCCTTTTCCCAACTATGTTGGGGTCGGCTTCCAGTCTAACCGGATGCAGCTGAATACCAGTATTTTACATGGAGCGACTGCCTATCTGACCTCCACACCCCAGTTACTGGGTAATAAGATACTTCATTCTCCAATGGTAAGACTGGTTGTCAGATTTTCGGGCTTCTGACGACCCGTAACGACTGTCAAAGATCCACGATTGATAGCCGGGACTTTCCGAGGCACGGAAGGGTCTTGGTATGTAAAGATGGTCACCCATCCACAGACTAACCGCGGCAAGCGTAGCTTAACCTGATCGATCGACCCGTGCGGCTGTTATTACTTAGCCACAAACCCCTCCAATCAAGTCAATAAAAAGTTATATAATGCAAATAATATAAAAATTACTTAAGGGGCTTACACGAGCTAAACGCAAAAAAACGGTAGTTTTCGAAACAATAAAAGTATATGATGGCCTACAGTAAACAAAATCAGAAAAATATATGATATTCTTCAGGATATATGCTAGATAGATAGTGTTTTGAAAACACAATACAACTACTTTGGTACGATAGAAAAAAATCATGAACATACCTCTAAAAAACATTCTTATTACAATAAAAACCATACTAATATACATACAATCATTCTGATTTTTTGTCAGATTATTCTACAAGTAACATACTAAAATGATAGTGTTTTATTTTTTTATTTAAAACAATAGTTTTTTTGTAAATCGAATATTCATAGTTCCGAACATAAAAATTGCGCATGTGTGCGTGAACGCCCGTGTAGCGACACTGCCGGCCGAGGCCTGATGCTATACGGACGTGTCGCTCTTTTCGCCGCACTATTTCCGTCAAGATTGTTATGTTTTTGTTAAGTTTTATTTGTAAATTCATTGTTTATTATTATTTGCATATCTTCTTTCCGTAAATATTTTTATTTCGTGTAAATATAAAATACTTTTAAGTTTGTAATGTATGGGGTGCAAGGCGCGCGCCATCTATTGTACGGCGAGTCCCAACTCCCGGGCGTTTCACTTGTGTCTCCCGGCAGTGGTCCGCGTAACCTAACAAAGTTAAAATAGGGTAATAATTTGTAAATAAATGGGAAATATAGTGAAACATTCCGTTAGGAGGACTACAAAAGGTTCATATAAAACAAAAGCCGAACATAATATGAACGAAAGTAAAAAGTATGAGCATTTTATTTTTAACTGAATATTTTTATTTTTGCAATAAAATGCATAAGGTAAGTATTTTCGACTCCGCGTACATCTGTCACACCGGCGCATGTGGACGACGTGTAGATTTGTATTCGAGAGTCCCCGGGTTCGATTCCCAAGGTTACGAAATCGTACTTTCTTTTTAAATTTTTGAATTTTTAGATAGATAGTGTTTTGAAAACATAATACAACTAATTTTGTACGATAGAAAAAAATCATGAAGATACCTCTAAAAACTTTCTTTTTACAATAGAAACCATACTAATATACATACAATCATTCTGATTTTTTGTCAGATAATTTTACAAGCAACATACTAAAATAATAGTGTTTTATTTTTTTAGTTCAAACAATAGTTTTATTGTAAATAGCATATTCATAGTTCCGAACATAATAAGTGCGCATGTGTACGTAAACGGTAAACCCCCGTGTAGCAATAATGCCGGCCGAGGCCTGATACTATAACTATACGGACATGTCGCTCTTTTCGCCGCATTATTTATTTGTACATACATTCATTGTTTATTATTACTATTTGCATATCTTCTTTCTGTAAATATTTTTATTTCATGTAAATATAAAATACTTTTAAGTTAAAATAGCGTAATAATTTGCTATCAATTATATCATTTGTAAATATGGGAAATAAAGTGAAACATTCCCTTAGGAGGACTACAAAACGTTCATATAAAACAAACGCCGAACATATGAACGAAATTAAAAAGTAAGAGCATTTTATTATTACTGAATATTTTGGTAGTTTAAGAAAATGCACTTATTACGCATAAGCTCAGTTTTTTCGACGAGCTACGCAATCGTTACATTGGCTCATGTAGACGACGCGCAGGTTTGTGTTCGAGGGTCCCCGGGTTCGATTCCCAGTGATACGGAATCGATTTAATTTTATTTAAATGTATTTTGAATTTTTAAATATATTTTTATAACTAAAAAAACGTCTACAATGTAATTATCTTTCACAGGAGAAAGAAAGTCGAAAATATCAACACGGAAGTTACTTCTAATGCGTAAGTACCTACACGTTTTCTAAGCCATTGTAACAATAAAAAAAACCTAAATTTATTAACAGACCGCGACTTATTGATAATGTGCATAAAGAAATCACAGATTCATCCGAAAATTGCGAAAAAATGATCACAAGCAAGAGTTTAATTTTTATTGATTGTGTTTATAATAAGTAAATAGAAATCATAATAATTATGTATGAATGTTAGGTACGAGTACCTAATCCTTGAGGCCGTTTACACATCATGCCGCAGCTGCAGCGGCATCACCCTTGGATTTGTATGAACACACGGCGCCGCCGCGCCGCCGCGCCGCCGGCGCACAGTGGGCCCATACTGAAAATTTGTGGACTTAGGCAACAAAGTTCCAATATCGATGCGATTTTTTTTTATATGACGTGTTATGATATTCCTAACAACTTTTTTTCTTATAAAATTTCGTCTAAAGTTGATAGTTTGTCTTGAAAAAATTTATTAGTTTTTTTTGTATGGAGCGAATCACGTTTCATTTTTTTTCTTCAATTGTACTAATATGTTGAGTGTGTGGCGGGGAGTATATGATAGCTAGGGTCATTCTCTATCCATGAAAAAAAAAATCAGCGCCGGCTATCTGCGGCATCGCGAGTAATCATTCGGTAAAATAAAAATATTTTGTATGAAATTTTTTGCCATTTAAAATAAATTCAAAGTATATTTTTTGTCTCATTTGGCTGTTTTGACCTTCTATTTAGTTAAATATATAGTTTTAATAGCGCATAGTTACATATAACTAGTAATTCTGGTAGAGATTTAGTTATTATTGCATGTTATCGGTAGCACCTGCATTGTGATTGATGACTCATTTGTTTGTGCGCTCGGCTAAGCGCATAACTAATGAGTTTTCAAAAATGCTCGTCTCTGATTGGCTGAATAATTTTCACTCACTGTTATGTCCACTACTTGAGTAATTAACACTGACTATAAATATAAAGACATTCATTAAGTCCATCTAGTTTCGCTCTTGTCGCTTATTTGTGAACACAGTGAAATACTTTTATTTTTATATTTACATTAGAACTATGGCTGGATTTTGTACCAACCTAGATCTTTTTGTGAAATTAAGAAGTGGCGGTGATCTGAAAAATCATATGTTTCTATATGAAAGTATCATTTCTGTCTTGACTACCGAAGTTTCTGAAGGAGACAAGAACCGAATCAAGGAGTTCTGTCGACTTTTTTGTGTAAATCTAAATAAAAAGTGGATAGAGTCATGTAGACATCAAAAAACTTTTATGAACCGTGAAAGTAATCGCAAGTGGTTGGAAAAAAACATCAAATGGCCTGTTTGTGACACTGTTGACCTGAGAAGTGAGATGGACTTTTCAGACGCAGCCTTATCTGAGCCTGTGGATATAGATTCCCATGTTCCTACTCTTGCAGTATGTACTGAGAAAGCGGGAACATCTACAGAAAAGGAGCACAGAAAACCGTTCGAAGACTTAAGTAATAAGCCAAAAAAAAGACGTTCTACTTCCATAGTAGAAGAAAATTCCGAGGAAGAGTTGCAACACTGGTACATAACAAAATTGAAAGACAACGGCAAAACGAATCTGACAAAAGTGGTCGAATACCTTTCCAGTAATCCAGATGCGCTATCCGAAGTAGATGAGCGACTATTCAAGAAGCAGAGCTTAAGTACTGTCTCTGAAGATAAGTATTTAGCTCTTTATACATCACTTGCGCTCTCGAAATGGAAATACTTAGCTCTTCGACAATTTCTGAAAGAAGAAAACTGTGCTGCCTTTCCATCTTATCCGAATCTTGTAAATGCCAAGAAAAGATGTTACCCACCACAAGAGAGTATGGAGATTACTGAAAAAGGAGCTCACATTAAATTGCAAGCGCTATTGGACCACACTGTGAAGAGGATTTTACTAGATATGAATTCTGCTGATAGGTCTCAAAATGAAGAACTCAAGTTAACCTGGAAATGGGGACTTGATGGTTCTTCGTCGCAGAGTAATTATAAACAGAAAACGTCAAACACTGCTACAGAGTTCGATGATTCATCAGTAGTCATGATAAGTATCGTCCCTCTTCGGCTAGTGTCTACTAGCCCATCATCTGGGAATGAAAATATAGTTTGGGAGAACCCCACACCTTGCTCAACTCTTTACTGTCGACCAGTGAAGTTTACTTTCACTTCAGAGACAGCTGATTTTATAAAGTCTGAAGAGTCTGAGATGAAAAAACAAATTGATGAACGAATATCTACACAGTTTGGAAATATTATTGTATCACATGAATTGCATATGACCATGATTGATGGAAAAGTGGCCAATATTATTGCTGAAGTACCATCATTTGCAACGTGTCCCATTTGCTTGGCAAAACCGAGCGAAATGAATAATTTAGACGCTTTGGCTTCCAAACCACTTCGTGAAGAAATTTACAAACAAGGAATTTCTTCACTGCATATGAAGATTCGGTGTATGGAATGTCTTCTCCATATATCTTATAATCTGGATTTTCAGCGATGGACTGCTCGAGGCGAACATAAGGCTTTGAAACAAGCTAAAAAAATACCACGCAACAAGAATTTCGTGAGCAAACTGGAATGCTGATTGATATAGTCAAACAGGTATGTATTTAATTTTCGCTCTTTTTATGTTGTTTGTGTATTATATCTCTATATATTGTATATTACAGTATTGTTTTCCCATTTTAGGGTTTTGGAACTACAAATGACGGGAATACTGCGAGGCGCTTTTTCCAAGATTACAAAAGATCTTCCAGAATAACGGGAATTGACGAAAATCTGATTTTCAGATTTTCCGTTATTCTACAAGCCATATCATCAGGCAAAAACATTGACTGTGAAAAATTTAGAAGGTACTGTAGAGAAACAGCTGATGTGTACGTGCAACACTATTCGTGGTACTACATGCCAGTTAGTGTACATAAACTTCTAATGCACGGTGCAGACATCTGTAACCACTTTGGTGTTTTGCCAATCGGTAAGTAAAAAATAAATATAGTATGATGTATTATTTGACTCGATTGCGTTTTGAAATTAAAATGTACATAACTTATTCGTTTTAGGTACCTTAACTGAAGAAGCTTCGGAAGCCCGTAATAAGGACTTCAGAAACGTCAGGGAGAGGCACACTCGGAAAACAGGGAGAATAGCAACAAACGAAGACATCCTTCATAGACTTCTAATAAGCTCTGATCCCCACATATCCTACATAAGGCCTAAAATAACGAAGAAGGTTCATAATGAGTTGTTGCCTGAAGCAATTCAGTTGTTACAGACTACTGAGCCTTCCTGTGGCAGTGAGATTATGGAGGAAGAAGAATGCCTCATAGCAGAGTCCGAAAATTTGCCAGACCCACTAGCACTTCTGGAACAAGAAATAATGTGATCCGGCTCTAGATTATTCCCACAAAAGCCCATCAGGGCTAGGAATATGACAAACAGCCCTTTTCAGGGCTACAATGACTTCACAGTTTCATATTGGTCATACGAACGATAACTTATACTATAATATACATACGCTTGATTATGTAGGTAATTATCAATGACTTGCCCGTACAGATTTAAATTATTTCACCTATCATTAACAAAATTAGTATAACCTGAAACTTATTACGATATTTATTCAACAATAGATAACGTGTAGTTAAAAAAATAACACAGCCAATCAGAGACGATCATTTTTGAAAACTCATTAGTTATGCGCTTAGCCGAGCGCACAAACAAATGAGTCATCAATCACAATGCAGGTGCTACCGATAACATGCAATAATAACTAAATCTCTACCAGAATTACTAGTTATATGTAACTATGCGCTATTAAAACTATATATTTAACTAAATAGAAGGTCAAAACAGCCAAATGAGACAAAAAATATACTTTGAATTTATTTTAAATGGCAAAAAATTTCATACAAAATATTTTTTTTTTACCGAATGATTACTCGCGATGCCGCAGATAGCCGGCGCTGATTTTTTTTTCATGGATAGAGAATGACCCTAGCTATTATATACTCACCGCCACACACTCAACATATTAGTACAATTGAAGAAAAAAAATGAAACGTGATTCGCTCCATACAAAAAAAACTAATAAATTTTTTTCAAGACAAACTATCAACTTTAGACGAAATTTTATAAGAATAAAAGTTGTTAGGAATATCATAACACGTCATATAAAAAAAAATCGCATCGATATTGGAACTTTGTTGCCTAAGTCCACAAATTTTCAGTATGGGCCCACTGTGCGGCGGTGCGGCGCGGCGACGAGTTATGATAAGATCTATCAAAACTCGCCGCCGCACAGTGGTTTGAAAATCGAGCTCCATACTCATAGAAACTTAAAGTACGAAAATAAAAAAACAAAAATTGTAATGGGTCTAGTATACCTCCCTTTACGTAATATTAACGTATGGATGGTATCAGTCGCTCCACGCGTGAGAAAAAAATGTTTTTTGTTTTTTTTTGTATGGGAGAAAACACTTAATGTACATTTTTTTGAAACTGAATGGAACTGATAGGCTGGAGCTCACACGAGCTATTGTACCATACACGGCCATCAAGATGACATACAATTCATGCACCGTTGGGCGCCGCTTTGCACGTAGCAAATTTTTGAAATTTTGTGTTTTCGATATGTGATTTTTCAAATCTTTGACGTGAATAAACGAACATGCCGATCGATTATCGTTACTTTTAGCCTGCTTATGACCTTTATGATGGCAACAATTAAAAATTATGTTGATTATAAGTACCTATACGTTTTTTTTTAGAACTACTTAACTCATTTAATCACCGTTGTAGTGTATCTATTAAATAGATATGTAAACACTGTCTCATTCACACAAGCGGGGTAGCTGCTGTCAGTTATGTTATGTCATCTGTCAGTTACGAGGAATGGCGGGAAACAGACAAAGTGAAGCAGGCTATATACGATGGCGCTTGGTGTGGTAGTGAGCCAGTGAAGTGATATGTTCAACATAAGTACGGAATCAACAGGATTCTACAACCGTGATTATGGTTGAGTTGTAATTAGATACTGCTTCAATCTGAGCCTCAATCAGAGCCTGTTCTTCCACGATGTTCAACTTGTTTTCGTTTGAAAACTTAAAATAAATTGGTCAGCAGAACATTGTGGAAGATGGCTTTGGATTCTCCCATACCTTTTCTTCGCCACAAACTAAGCGCAGAGGCACAAAAGAACACATAAACATACTGGAATCGTCTTCGTCTGCCATAGTTTGCTTATACAAACTTTGCCCTGAAGCACCATCAAAGCCATACTTGCATATAATTGTTAACTCTTTGCCATCCAGCGAAGGTTCCACACGTAGGAATTTTCCAAGCTTTGCACAGTTTTATCCCAAATTTAGCTTTACTTTTACCTCTCCTTCCGTGATGTACAATGGTAACTTTTGGAGGGCAGCAGTCCTTCTTCGCCTCAAGGATGGCAGTATAAGAAGGACACAGTGGTACTCCTTCTTCTTTTGCACAAGATCTTAATGTTATATACTGCCACTTCGAAAGCTTCAATGAGGTCAAAATAAATAAAGCTTTATCAGCGGAATATATAGGCACAGTTTCCTTGGGCTTTAACAATTTATTTATCCTTGTAGCCTCTTTGCTCCGAGACTAGTTTGACGATATCTGCTATATTCTTGTCATGTGCTTTCAAACCGGTTGCATGAGCAAGGCTTTCAGTGCTATACGTTAGGAGGTCTTCCGCTCTCCTTCTCTTCTGTAGCGGGCTTAGCTCTTTAAATGGTTTTCTCGGCCTCACAACTGATGTTGATGTTCCAACACTGCACGTCTCCGGTGTGTAGGATGTTGATGCACCCTCATTTAAAACAAAGTCAGAACTGGAACGGGTTTGCTGCTCTACTGACACTAAATAAGGGGTCATCTTTCCTTTCATGATCTCAGGCCTTTTTATGTTCTCTTGCAGCCATGTCTCATACTTTGTTATGTATGTACGTCTCGTACGATTACACGAGATCCATTTGTTCCTCAACGAACAAACATAAGTCTGACAGAATTGTTTCAATACCCTCTTTTCATTTTCTGACAAATCAATAGTATTCTCAAAAACTTCAAATAAAACATTGGGCTGTGAAAAACAATTGTTGTTTGTCACAAACATGACAATGTCCAAATTGGTATCACAACCTTCCATCACAGCACAATAAAAAAAATAACGTAATAAGTTAGCGCGCACAAGTACTGAGAGCTACTGATAAAAGTAAGCTCAAACTTCCTATTTTTATACAACTACCCTCATTATCGTTCGCTATTCTTTAATTAGGTTTTACAGACTTTAATATTACAGACAATAGAATTTTATTGTGACTAGGGCCCATTTGGCCCTGCTAGAGCTGGTTGATGCTCATGTCATTAGTATATAATTATAACTCAACCATAATCACGGTGATTAAATGAGTTAGTTCTTGGAATGAAATAAAAAAAAAACGTATATAATCAATATAATTTTTAATTGTTGTCATCACAAAGGTCATAAGCAGGCTAAAACTAACGATAGTATAAGTAAATCGATCGGCAAGTTAATTTAACCTCGTCAAAGATTTGAAAAATCACGTATCGAAAATTCAAAATTTCAAAAATTTGCTACGTGCAAAGCGGCGCCGAACGGTGCATGAATTGTATGTCATCTTGATGGCCGTGTATCGTACAATAGCTCGTGTGAGCTCCAGCCTATCAGTTCCATTCAGTTTCAAAAAAATGTACATTAAGTGTTTTCTCCCATACAAAAAAAATAAAAAACTTTTTTTTCTCACGCGTGGAGCGACTGATACCATCCATACGTTAATATTACGTAAAGGGAGGTATACTAGACCCATTACAATTTTTGTTTTTTTATTTCCGAACTTTAAGTTTCTATGAGTACGGAGCTCGATTTTCAGACCACTGTGCGCCGCCCGCGGTGCCATACTATTATATTCTGTGGCGATGCCGCTGTATTGGTTTCTCTTGGATTTGTATGAGCCCTTACGGCGCGCCGCCGCGGCGCCGTGTGTTCATACAAATCCAAGGGTGACTGATGCAGCGATGACGCGACGGCGGTGCCGCTGCAGCTGCGGCATAATGTGTAAACGGCCTCAAAGATTAGGTACCTAACATTCATATATAACTATGATTCCTATTTATTATAAACAAAATCAATTTTAAATCTAATTTCTTGCTTTTAATCATTTTCATCGCAATTTTCAGATGAATCTGTTACCTATTTCATTATGCCCATTATCAATAAGTCGCGGTCTGTTAATAAAAACATTAGGTCAGAATTTTTTTTATTTTTGTAATAGCTTAGATAACGTGTAGGTACTTGCGCATTAGAAATACCTAACTTCCGTGTTGATATTTTCGACTTTCTTTCTCCTGCAGACTTTTTTTAGTTATTTATAAAAATATTTAATAGATATATTTAAAAATTCAAAATAACATTTAAATAGAAAATTTGATTTCGTAACCTTGGGAATCGAACCCGGGGACTCTCGAATACTAATCTACACGTCGTCCACACACGTCACTGTGACAGTTGTACGTGAAGTCGAAAATACCGACTGCACTTTCTTAGATGTTTCCAAAATTCATAGTTTTAGAAAAAAACACTGCAAAGTGATAACTTTTATTTCGGAAGTCGGTGTCGCTGGTTCCGCATTTTCGTTTTTTGACACCGACTTCCGAAATTATAGTTATTTATCACGCTGTAGTGCTTTTTTTGAAGTCGGTTGTTTTTTTTTTTCTTTCTAATTGTACCTACCCCACAAAAATTCAATTAACACTAGTGCATTGAAGA
The DNA here is from genome assembly GCA_945859645.1 of Amphipoea oculea. NCBI lineage: Eukaryota > Metazoa > Arthropoda > Insecta > Lepidoptera > Noctuidae > Amphipoea > Amphipoea oculea. Next base: position 1,233,735 of record OX243886.1, on the reverse strand, counting down.
ATCATCAAAATTCGCATAGAAATGCCGGAGATGCAGTGCATTTATGCATATTAACTTCGGACATACTACATAAGAATAATTACCTAATGTATTATATACTAAAACCTTCCTGGAAGTATGTAGATCACATTAGTGAAAGAATGATCAAAATTGGTTCATCAGTTTTTTAGAAAATCTACAAATATATATACAAACATACACACATACATACATTACATACATACATACGGGTCGAATACACAACCTCCTTTTTTGAAGTCGGTTAAAAATGTTTTAAATTTCATTGAATCAGTTTTATTTCAAAATCACCCACATCCTTAAGTTTTTCAAGTCACACTCAAAACGAATAAAATTTATTATGTTGTCACACATAACCACATAATTTGTTTGTTAGATCTTTAACTTATTTGCACATCGTTTCCGCGCCATCTATTAGAATACTAGGGCGTAATCTCACAAAACCGTTACTTCTAAATCTCATGTATGCTTTATGTCATAATTGTGATGGGCGTCGTCGTTAGATGGCGTTTGCGTCGATTCTGCATATGTGTGCATGCGTTTTTCAAGGACACTTAGGTCTAGTAAGCCTCTTAAGTGAACCTCGTAAAGCAAAACTTCTAGGTCAATAACTTAACGCTTGAACTTGTTTCATTATTATAATTATTGTCTCTTATCAGAGTAATAACATCTGTACCGCCTTCGCAGACTTGATTACGTACACACGAGTATTTACCTTATACGTTTTAATGCGAACAAAACAAGGGTGAATCCATTTACTGCAGGTGATTTAGAGAAACATACGGGGGAACAGTTGAGCTGGGCGCGCTACAGCGAGAAGGAAGGAAAGGAACTACATTTATTTAGTATAGACTTTACCTGTGTGTAAATAAAGCATAGTATATCAGATTCTCTTCACTTTCTGTTCATTTTTTCCATTAACTCGGCATACCCGAAGTAAAGTTCGTTTTTTAATCCCAGAGACTAATCTGACAGGTGTGATGTCAAACTTCTATACTTACTAAAAAAAACGTAAAAACAAAAGACTTAAATGTCAGATTAGTCTCTGAGATTAAAAAACTAACTTTAGGTATATGTCTGAACACGAAATGAATCAAAAGTGAAAAATGAATTCTTTAGTGAATTATCCAATGCTGTTCTCGACACTCGGCATCTTTCACTCGCCTACCGAATGGTTGAAAAATGAAAATAAAGGAGCAGATGAATGTTCATTCCGGTGCAATTTTGTCGGTGTCGTCTAAACGTGGAATGAAGCGTCTGATATTATTAGCTTAAGAACACTGTTGATGGTTAGATGCTTAGCTCCTATTTGTAAGCTGCTTCAAGTGACATTTGAAGAAGCAGAGAAAGATACAAATGATTTGTTTGGCAGAGTACCGCAAGCAAAAAAGTAGGTATATTTTATTTCGTCACCTCTTGAGTCGGTGACTATAATAATGTAGTCACTCGTTTAACGACCAATATAACGTCATTCACACGTGTGACGTGATTTGTTGTGCGAAATAAAATTCCTTATTACGTTACATTTTAACGAAAACTCCAGAAATAACTGAACTTGTGGATAGTTATATTAAAACCACTAATAAGTTAATAAAAAAAAATAGAATAGTATTTGTACGCCATAATGTTGTAGCAGATTTTACGGAAATGTAAAACTCCATCCTAAATAAATAAATCAATACCGATTCTAATTTTTGAACCATGTTTGAAGAATAATGGTTTTGTTTCCACTGCATCCGAGCCGAATTCGAATTCGATCCGAGTTTAATCCGAATTGGGAATGTTCTTAATTTGGTCGGACAGAAGTCGTTCGATCTAGTGCGCAAGCGCAACCCTTCATATAAATACTACTATGGCTAATTTGGATCGACATTTCCCGGTGCCTACTTTATGAATACTAAACTTTAATTTTACCTAACACTAAACGTAACCCCTTTCCTCTTTCCTACCGCACTTCACCCGCGCCATTTGCGCACAAAATCCTCCGCCGTACGTACACGAACTCGTGCGCAACTCAGCCATATGTCGCTGTGACGTCACACGCACCTTGCATACAACATTATCATACGGCAGGGGTCGCAGCGCGGGAATATACTGACCTTTATGTGACTGTTATGTTAGAATTGCTTGATTAGTATGTATGTTATGGTTTTTTTGTAGTTTACAGTGTAAAACGGTCTAGAATCTAGATCTTAGTCGACCGCAGTAGACACACCTGGGTGTTTTAGTAAACAAACGGTTGCAGTGAATTTTTTGCGGTGTATTTACACTGCATTCAATGAAGGTTCGTAGTATAATTGATACTAAATAACTGTGCGTGCTTAAAACGCGAGGTAAAAATCATGAAAAGTTAAAAGACATAAAAGGATTGATAGAATTTCAAATTTATTCAGCCACTCATTCTAAAACAATACATTTAAAATTTCTGTTATTTTGAGTTTCAATCCATCACTATTATTACAACCTAGACCTACACAGCTGCTGCTGCTGCTGCTGGCTAAAACAGCTGAAATTACATACATACATTATAATTTAATTTACTGAAAAGCATGGCATTGAAAAATATACGAATTTTCTGTCATACTGACCTTCCTATATAAGTAATAGGTAATACGGGCTGGTGTCCGCAACTCCACGTCAATGCGCGGGGTACACCCTTTATAGCAGAACTTTTTATGTCATAATATCATTTTGCATAACAACGGATAGCATAAACTTCATTTCGCAGAAAATCGTTTGACATACACTCATTTATCATGCATTCAAAACTCATAATTTTGTAAGTCAGAATCATCTTTAGGCATAAATTTCATATCCCTAATAATTAAAAAGTAGAACCATCATATCGCAGAAAGTTCACAGTCGGAATCGTCTTTTGGCATACATTTCATATCGATAATCATCAAAAGGCAGAACTATCATATCTGAGAAAGTAACGGACGTAGTGACGGACGGACAGACGGACGAAGTCGCACCATAAGGGTTCCTTTTTACCTTATGGATGAACCGGATGAAACGGGCTTCTGTCAGCAGATCGACGGAGCCCCGCTGCGCGGGGCTCCTATTTCTGTCTGCAGGGCTTAAAGGAACCTAACCAACCGAACCTCGGGGTGCCCCTGACGAAGACCGTCTAGGGTTAGGTTTTCTGTCAGCAGGTCGACGGTTCATCCAGAATTGGAAATTTTGCGTATATTTTACCTTCGAAAATAACAATCACATAAATAAAATCCAGCATTATTTCTTGACCAAGGCTTCACACAGACATACAATCTGTAGAAACGCGGAAACAGGTGTTATGCTATGTATTCGGCCGGCAGATGGCGTTGGACAGGTGCTCAGATTACTAAAGTATAGACTCTTTACTTCCGAACCTTCACCGTCTGAGCAGACACACATGCACAAAGCTCGTTTACACAAAAAATATTAGAACATCGAAAGTGTTACCCCGCTATTCCCCTTTAAAATACTTGGAGAAGATACGACGGATAGATTGTGTGAAAGATGATATTCCTAGAAAGGGAGTGATTAAATTACTGCGATGACTACTAACAATGCTGGTTATACGAGTAAGAACAGAGGAAGACAAAAGAAAAGGTAGATAGATTGTGTAAAAGATGATATGGCAAAAAGGGAGTCACTACTGAGATGACCACTGACAAAGTAGGTTGCAAGAACAGAGGAAGACAAAAGAAACTGAAAGATGATATCGCTAGAAAGATGGTGACTACTGAGATGATGGTTGATAAGGAAGAAGAAGACATGCTGCTTCGACCTTTGATTGTGCTAATACACTTCCACACAACCTTTTGTGGAATACCCTAACACACAGAAGACTAATAGTACTAACGTAGTATTAGTAACACCCACATTCCGCTAGTTATTAGCTCAACTGTCACCAATGAGACTAAACTTTTTCTATTGTTTTGTTACCGATCTTTAAGAGATTTCGCGACATCGGAGCGGGCTGTGTGTTGTACGTGAATACGTTTACGTAACGGGGTTGATCCGCTCGGGTTTAAATCACATGTAATAGGGGGCGAGCCCATTGCCACCAACCGGGTAAAAATTGAGATTTCGGGCTGCTACCAACTACAAGTAATATATTAGGACTAGCTTCTGCCCGCGGCTTCGCCCGCGATGTCCGAATTTATTCCACATAAACGTGTTACCGGGACAAAAAGCTTAGATGTTACTCCATAAGATCAGCTATCTGCCAGTGAAAGACCCCGTCAAAATCGAAATAAGGGCAGGAGGATGCAAAAGACTTATGCATGTGTGCGTGAATGAAACAACAGGCGAACGTTGTGAAGTTTCTGTGTTGTGTGTAGACTGGCAGGTGGCAGCACAGATATCGTTAGCATATTTTTTGTTTCATTTTTGGAGCCGTTGCTAAGAATCTTGTTTATCTTATTTTTGGCTGGGTTGGGCTGAATTTAAAATGGATTGTATCAGCTGTGATATGGGCACAGCTGCACTGGAGTAATAAATTTAAATAACGCACGGTTTTGACTTACGAGGTTCTTGCATTAAATGGCAATGCAACTGTTGTATCCCAGTTCTTCTAAAGTCCTGTATATTTACTGTCTTTTGTCCCGTATCGGCATAAACCATAGGAGTTCAAGCCGTGATAAAAATATAAGCCAGTTAGTTAAAGCTCGATTTATACACGGTGCGATTTAATTGCTTGTGGCATACTACCAAAAGTTGAAGCAAGTATAAAAAATGCACTGTCTAAATAGTGTTTAGACGATGCCAGTAATTTATTGCTTCAATTTGATTACATGCAACATGCAAGAAACTTGCATCTTGTGAATGGGGGTTAAGGGGATAGGGGGCCGGTCTACCCAAGTTGCGCTAGACGTAAATTTTTGGTATCGCATTCTAAAAGCAGAGAGAGAGAGCAGTGGTGGCCCAGTGGTAGCGACCGCGACATATGGAGTTGTAGGTCGTAAGCTCGAACCCAGAAAGGCGCTTTCCTTTGTGTCAATTATTCATCACCACTGCTCTCAAAACGTGAAGGAAAACATCTTGATGAAACCGGCATGTGCTAGAATCAAAAATTTTAAGACATGTGACATCTACTAACCCGCATGGTGGATTACGGATTTACGGCCCATTCCCTCTCACAGAGAGGAGGCCTTTTTTTTTTTTTTTTTTTTTTTATGGATGGGAAATCATCAAATGACCCCTCCCGCTCTGGGTGGAGCGAAGGGAGTGTCAGACTCTTACTGACTAAAACCCATCCGTGTTCCTTCCTTAGCCCTTTATGTTCCGGGGTAGCGGTAACCCTTTCGGACAATCCCGCACCCCCGGCAGGCTTCGGCCCTGGCAGGCCCCTTCTTTTCTGCTGACATCTCTTTGAGGCGCGCGTGGAACACAACGCGCCGTCCGGCACGGGCCTGGTCCTGATCGGACGGTGAGCTACCCATTACTCTCCGTCCGCAGGCCCGCGCCTACGGTGGCCGGGAGTCGTCACGCGGCTCCCGACGCCCGGAGCGTCTCCCGCGGCGGCTGGGGTGTGAGGCTCTCTCCCTCAGCCGTTCAGCCACCTCCTTCGCTAGCATGACTGCTTCGCAGAAGGAGGTGACCGCCTCCCACTCCCTCTCGCCCCGGACCATGGCTTGAACCAGGGCCGGACGCGAGAGGTCGCCGCCGCTGTCTATCGCCTCTACGAGGGCACGGCGGTGCTCCGCCCATGCGGGGCAGACCTCCACCGTATGCTCCACCGTGTCCTCTGGGCGATCCTCGCAGTGGTGACACCCGGGCGTCTCCTCCTGCCTGATGATGTGCAGGAACCTCCCAAAACATCCGTGTCCGGTGAGGACCTGCGTCAGGCGATAGGTGAGGACGCCGTGACGCCTCTCTAGCCACTCCTCAAAGAGGGGTCTTATCGCCACTATCGTGGCGTGCCCTGCGCTGGGTTGCGAAAGTCGCTCCTTCCATGCCACCATGAGATCGCGCCGGAGGTCTGTCCGCTCCGCCGCGATTTGCCGCGGAAGCGGAGTTTCCCCCCGGCTCAGTGCCTCCGCGCGCCACTCATACAGGCGCGCTAGGACTATCGCCTCCAGATCCCATGGCGGCAGTCCGGCAAGGAGGCTTGCCGCCTCGCCCGAGATCGTGCGGTACCCCCGGATCAGCCTTACGGCTACCACCTTTTGGGGCGCGTTCAGATAGTGGGCGGCTCGCCGCCGCAGAGAACGCGCCCACACCGGGGCCCCGTATAGGGCCATGGACCGCACGACCCCCGCGTAAAGCCTCCGGCAGGAGGTGTTTGGCCCCCCCAGGTTAGGCAGGAGCCGCTTGAAGGCGGCCCCGGTCCTTTCCAGTTTGGGGGCCAAACGTCGGAAGTGTTCGACGAAGTTCCACCGGCTGTCGAGGACGAGACCCAGGTATCTCATCGTTGCCTCGACGCCGATGTGAACCCCTCCCACCGTTAGTTGGGATCCCGATGGTGGCCCGTTCCGAGGCCCATGGAAAGACATGGCCTCGGACTTGTGCAATGCTACCTCGAGACCCAACCGCCGGATTCTTTCCACGACTATCGCAACCCCGCGTGTCATCGCGTCGACCGCCGCCTGATGCGACCTCCCTTGCGCCAGGACCAGCGTGTCGTCAGCGTAGCAAACCACGCTGACGCCATCAGGGAGGTCGGCCCGCAGCACCCAGTCGTAACCGATGTCCCACAGGAGCGGCCCCAGAACCGATCCCTGTGGGACACCGCACGACATCTCTCGCCGGTTCCACTCCCCGTTGCGACCGGGGTAGATGACGGCTCTGTCCGTCAGATACGCCCCAACTACTCGACGGAGGTAGGTCGGCACCCGGTGATACCGGAGTGCCTCCACAATACAGCTCCAGGGCAGGGTGTTAAACGCGTTGGCGATGTCGAGTGACACCGCCACGACTACCCCACCCCGGGTCACCGCGTCCCCCGTCGTGAGGGCTCTTACGCGCATGATGGCGTCCACCGTCGAGCGCCCCTTGCGGAAGCCAAACTGGCTTTCCGCAAGATCCGGCCCCGTCCTCACTAGGTGCCCGACGAGGCGGCCTGCAATCACTCTCTCAAAGAGCTTGCCGACCTCGTCGAGCAGCACTATGGGCCGGTATGCGGACGGAGAGTCCGCAGGGCGCCCTGGCTTCTGAATGAGGACCAGCTTCCCCGTCTTCCAACGGAGTGGAAACTGGCCCCTCTCCATGCATGCGCTTAAGAGCGCCTCTAGTCGAGGCCCGAGAGCCCTCGAGGCCAGGACCCAGACTTTACCCGGCAAGCCGTCGGGTCCTGGGGCGGTATTTTTGGCCTTCAGCCTGCCTACCGCCGCTCTCAGATCTACCCCGGTCACTTCAGGGATGTCGTCGTCGTCGTCTTCATGGTCCGCTTCGGGCACCGCAAGTGGCGGAGCCATGGGCGGGGGAGTATGCTCCCCCCGTGAAGGGAACAGAGTGCTCACCACCTCCTCCACCAGCTGTGGGCGGAGACTCTGCGTCAGCGGGGGGGCCCAGGCGCGGAGTTTATTCCGCACCATTTTGTAAGGGCGCCCCCATGGATCTCTGTTCAGAGTCTCCACCATCTCTTCGCGGGCCGTATCCTTGGCCCGCTGGACAGCCCCTTGGAGGGCGGTCTTCGCCGCTCTGTACCCCTCGTACAGCTCCGCCTCCGTGGCTTCCGCATCCGGAGGGCGGATGCGGAGCCTGCGGTGCCTGGTGTACCGGTGTCGCGCGTCGACGCACGCCTTGCGTAGCGACTCCACCTCCTGCGACCACCAGTACACCTGACGTCGGGCGCATCCTGGCCGGACTCGGGGCATTGCCACGTCACATATATCGGACATGGCCTCCTGGAGCCATTCCGCCTCATTGTCAATATCGGCAGGCCTGTCCGGTGATGACACCCAGGCCTGCACGATCGAGGCTTCCAGGAGGAGCTCCCGGTCCAGCTGCTTAAGCGCCCACCGCGGACCACTCGGGGCCTGCTGGACTAGCGCGCTAGAGGTCTGGGTGGAGACGTCGAACCGGATATACCGGTGGTCGGAGTAGGTCTCCACCTCCTCCATGACGCGCCAGTCACTGACACGCTGTGACAGAGCGGGGCTGGCGAACGAGATGTCCACTACGGACTCACCCCGCATCCGCACACACGTAGGGACAGAACCCCGATTTAGGACGACCAGGCCTGTTTCCAGGGCCCAGTCCTCCACCATCCTGCCCCGCACATCCGTGTAACGGGAACCCCAGGCCAAATTCTTGGCGTTGAAGTCCCCGACCACTAGCACGGAGAAGGAATGGTTTCCGGCGACGACGACACTCAACTCTGTTAAAGAGTTCTGGAACTCGGCGAGAGTTCGGTTCGGAGAGAAGTACACTCCCACTACTACGATCTCTCCGAACCGTGCCGCTACGCACCCCTGTCCCTTCGTGACACATTCGAGGGACGGGGTACCGGCGGCAGCCGACGAAACTATGGTCACTGAGCCGCTCAGGTCCTCCACCCAGTTATCCCTGGGCGGGACAAAGTACGGCTCAGCGACCACGGCGATGTTAATCGACCACTGCGCCATGCTCTGGAGCAGCAGGTCCTGAGCGCAGGCACAGTGGTTGATGTTCGCCTGGAGGAGGCGCAATGGAGCCATTACTCCTCCATTTCAGTCCCCTCCCGGGCCCTTTGTGAGGGCCCCCCGGCGGTGGCGGCGGCGGCGGCGACAGCGGCAGCGGCGGCGACGGTGGGGGTGGCGACGGCGGCGGAGGGCCTGCCTTTTCTCCTGGTCCCGGTGGGTGGAGCGCAGGACTTGCTCCCCGCCCGGTGATCGGCCGGCTTGCCAGCAGCCGCACATGCGACGCAGTGCGGCGCGGCGCTGCACGAGCCAGCCGTATGTCCGGGCTGACCGCAGCGGAAGCACAGAGTGCTGCGGTCCTCCGAGGTGCACCGGACGCCAACGTGGTGCCCCACATGGCATCGGAAGCACCTCAGAGGCCTGGGTTCCAGCAGTTTAACCTGCGCTGACACCCAGCCCACCAGGAGTCTTCGGCCCTCGACGATTATTCTGGCCGCCGTCACGGGGCAGCTTACCGTCACGGTTCGCATGCCCGCGAAACCAGGACGAATGGTGCCCGCCTTCACCTGATCGGCCAGACACCCGCCCGTCCTGGCGACGGCGGTCACCACCTCTCCCTCCGTTACGGAGTCGTCCAGGCCCAGGATACGCATGTCTGCGCACTTGACGGGCCTGGTGACTCGAGCCTCGTCCGCGTTGAGGGACGCCCTTAGCTTCTCAGCCAGGGCGTCAGCGGTCGGGCCACTCGTCGCACCGGGGATCTCCAGCATGCGGGCGCCAGTAGCGGTCACCCTATGCCGAAGGCCCCCGGTGATCCCCAGCTCCTGGAGGTCCACCGTCTCTCGTGCCTTGGTGAGCACGTCGCAATACGTCACTCCCCTCTTAGCCGCTTCCGGCTGTAGCGTTATGACTACAGCCGCGGTCTTTGGGGAGCGAAGCCTGGCCGCGACGGCTCGCTCCTTGCGACGCCTCCTTTGCGCCTTTTTTCTGGCCGCCTTGGCCGCCTTCTTCTTCTCCCCGACCACCTGCCACTCGGCGTCGGTCGTGGGAGATTTTTGGGGGCGGGGCGTAGGCTCTGGGGCCTTTCCCTCCCGAGTCGTCCCGCCCTTCTGGGTCGGCGCCGGGGTCCCGCCGGCAGGCGCCGGTTTTGCCGGCGCCGGGGTTTTGCCGGCAGGCGCCGGTTTTGCCGGCGCCGGGGCTCCGCCAGCGGACGCCGGTTTCGCCGGCGCTGGGGCACCGCGACCCGACGCCGATTTGGCCGGCGCCTGGGCCCGGCCTGACGGCCCGGGTTCAGGGGCGGCAGCTGCCGCAGCGGCCGCGTACGAGGCCGCCTTCGGCCCCGGGGCCGTCCTGCCCGCCAGGGGGGGGCGCAGGACTATACCCTCCAGAGCGGAGAACCGACTCTGGAAGGCAGCCAACTCCTGCCGAACCAGAGCCAGAACCCCGTCCCCAGCAGGCACAGTCTCGCCCTGCCCATTCCGCGCCTCTTCCTGCGGTACCTCCCGGGGGCCGACTCCTCGGAGCCTGGCCAGGTCTGCTCGGAGCTCCTCATTCTCCTTTCGGAGAAGCTCCATGGCGGCTGTCAAGCGGGCGACCTCCGCCCGCATCTCGGACATCCCGTCCGACGGAGGCCCGAAGTGGGTGGCCTCCGCTGCCGCTATGATGGAGGCCGTGGCTGCCGATATGGCCTTGTCTTTAGAGGATTGAGTCCTCTTCAAGGCCACACACTTGACCGCGGCTGCCACGACCTCCGCAAACTTGGTCGCTCGCTCCGAACTGGAGCCGCCAGCGACGTCCGACTCACCGCCTGACGACTCTGAAAGGGCCGCCCTGCAGCCTGTCTCTCCAGGGTGCCCCACCGTGGCAGGCCTCCCGCTCTCTCTAGGAGTGCCAGGCCGCTTGAAGCGACCCCTAGCGTCGTGCTGCACCGCGCGACCTCGGCCCCTCCTCGCCGTCGGCACTTTGGCCGCCGACAGGTTCTCCTCACTTAAGGAGCGACCCATCGATCCCGATTGGTCCGAGTCTTCCTCGCGCGGACGTTTTCTCCAGTATTTGGAGCGTTCGCGCAAGTCCTGGTCGGACGTGTTTTGGTCCCCTAAGGGACAGGAGCCTCCTCGGCTCTTGTTGCCATCGGCAAGCGGAAGACATTCGTTGCCCCCCCCAGAATACGATTGGGGGCTTGACGTTCCCGACGGAAACGTGGCGGATTCTCCGGCTGCTGAGCAGCCGGTACCTCCCTGGGATAGTTTTTTGCCGTCTGTCTTATCCATTTTTGTTTCTTTTTAAGGGTGAGGTCCCTTTTCACCGCGCTAACGACCGGATCCCCTCCGGCCATTCATCCCCTCGGCACGCTAGACCTTGGGATTAGGGTAATTTTTTATAGAGGTTGTCTTCCTCGCAGCCCGGGCCTCAGTGGCCCAGACTCCCGGTCTTGAACTCAAGATTACGGGGTGGCCGACGGCTGGGCAGAACCAACCGCCGCCCCAGCGTCCACACGCTGCCGCCGGATGCCGGACAGACGCAGCGCGGGCATTGGACACCCTCCATCACCCACACTCTCGTGGGTGCAGCGGCGCTCAACGCCCCGTCACAGTCCACGCCCACTCACATCCCTCTGTAAGCAGAGGAGGAGTAGGCGTGTGTCTGTAGCCCGGTTCCCTTCACCGACAATCAAGGATGATCGGTGATCGGAACCATGACCCTTCCCGCCTGTTGAAGATTAGCCGCCCGCCCCAAGTGTCCACCAAAACCTGGTGGGCAGTTGGAGCCGACGTTGCCCAGGGTGCGCCACGAGGAGGCTCTTCAACGTGCACCCCACAGAGAGGAGGCCTGTGTCCCAGCAGTGAAAGTCTAAACAAAGCAATCTAATCATTTCATTATAATTTAAAATCGGGTTATTTTGATAGATTCACTTAATATTGCATGACGACCTGAACATACTTAACCTTTTGAACGCCACGGTCGTGTATAGCCGACAAATGAAAATGTGCCCAACACGCCACCGTCGTCTATAGACGACAAGAAAACGACAATTTTTTAAAACAAAATAAATATACTAAATTAAGTTTTCTGTGTTTCTTTTTCCTATTATTTAAAACTACATTAAAGTTGCCTGGCGTCAGGGGTACGGCGGGCGATACGTTTATACTCTGACGTTCAAAAGTTTAAGGGAAGTCTAGATTAGATTGTACAATTAATCATTACTTCTTCAATCATTCTCACTATACAAGTAATTAGTTGAGAATGCAGCATTACCTAGATGATTGACATGACGTGATTTATTGCATTTCTTGGTTGGCACTGGCAACAAAATTACTTTGTAAGCATAGTTATATGTATTAAGTATTATTTCATTTTAGATCATATTTTTATACGTGGGTGTACAATAGGTACATCTCTGTATGACCCTTCCAGGATTACTGGCGTACTGTTATGTTACGTTATTAAAATTACACATCTCTAAGCTTTCAGTTTGACAGGTACATTGTAGCAGTTATTTGGAGGACCATGGTTTATGGTCTGATGAAGTTCCATTATTTTTCTTGGTTCTTCACCTTCCGTATACTATTTACCTACGCTAGGAAGCTTCCTCCGTTCTTCTTCTTCTTCAATCGGTCCCTCATTACTGAGGATCGTGGTCACTGGACCCTTTTAAGCGGACAGTCTGCCTCCGTTATAATAGTCATAATATCTACATTTATATAGGTATGTAATTCATATGGTGTACGTAATAAAGACTATTCTATTTCTAATATTAAAACCTAATTTAAACAGTAATCTTCACAGGCATGCCAAGAATTCCATTGCATTTCCCATAATTATATCTTCAGACAGCCCTGCACCCATCAATTTCAAACAACCCTGACCTTGATATAAACAAATGATGAATTTATTATAATCAAAACAATCCCTAGAAGACGGGAACATGAATGAACCACGAAATTGATATAATTTATCATTTCGTTCCAACGCAACGGTGCGCAGGAGTTGTTATTTGGGCGCGTGCCAACAAACCTCTGTACGTGGAACAAACAGTTCTTTAGATTTCTTTTGTGGAGAAGTGACGATGTGGCATCGGAATTATTATGATATAATAAGATAAATATTGGGAAGTTGGAAAGATTTAGTGGAATTAGCGTTTGATGGTGACAATTTATCTGTTTGTGTCTTGACTTCTGGTGATTTCTTGTTTTTAAAACGATCACGAGTTACTCAAATGGTCATAAACTCATGATATTTTTCCGGAAATATTGTCTAGCTATAATTGTCTGCGTAATAATTGATGCCACAACTGGAATTTCCTCTGTATTCAGCAACATAATTGCGTAGCAAATTTTCAATCAGAATCTGAACCATTTTGAAGGATACTCGTATTGCTAATCCATTGCTTCATATGTTCGAAAAATGTGTCTGCTCAACAACGTAAATAACGCAATGTAGGTATGTTTTGAATAGTCATAAATGAAAGCCATTGCTTTGGTTAGTGTGTTATGCATGCTATCACCGTCAGTTTGCTTCATCAACATAATTTCAGAGTAATGACGCCCACTCAGTTGAATTTAAATTGATCCAACCTTGATCTGTTTGCCCTGGGTAAGGTTCATAATTCCCATGTATCCTTCATATCTGATTCCATCTATCAAATTCTTTCCTTGTTGAGCCTCATTTGTTAACAGCATGATCTGAAGGCCAATTCTCGTAATTTAAAACGTTCAAAATCTAGTCGCGACAAACAACTGTCAAAAATTTAGGGAACTCAGTGGTTTTTTGAGAGAAAGAGAGTGGTAACGGCCACGACTCACGAGTTGTAGGTTGTAGGTTCGAATGCAGACAGGCGCTTTACTTTGTGTAAATTATTTCATCACCACTGCTCTCAAAACGGTGAAGGAAAACATCGTGAGGAAACCGGCATGTCCTAGAACAAAAATTTCGAAGACATGTGACATCTGCCAACCCGCACTGGGCCCGCGTGGTGGATTACGGCCCACTCCCTCTCACTGAGAGGAGGCCTGTGTCCCAGGAGTGGGAACATTATAGGCTGATTATGTGTGTTATGTGAGGTTTTTTTGACAGATTAAGACAGATCAGACTGTGAACGTTCTTAAAATTACGAGGATTGCCCCTCTAATAGCCTCATTGGTCTAATGGTCGCAAGCGCCAATGCTGTGCATGAAGTCCTGGGTTCGATCCGCAGGTCGGACAGTGTCATTGGGTTTTTCCAATAGGAATATCTCAGCAGCCCGGAGTCTGGATTTGTGCACGGTTGATGGCAACAGGCTTGCCGATTACATGGGATTTAAACATAACTGACGGTATGTGGGTTCACTGTAGGTACACCTCTGCATGACCCTTCGAAGATTACAAGCGTGATGTTATGGTATGTTATGATCTGTTAGATCCAGTATCACAGTTTTTCCTTGTTTACTCGCTGTGTCTATGACGGATTCCCAATTGTTATGCTAACCCACTATCGTAGTAAGGCGTAGGTACACACGGCTAAACATCAAGCTATACATTTCCTGTTTGAGTTGACCTCGCATTGTATAGGTTTTTCGTACAGTCAAAACTCAGCTTATACTGGTCATGTATAGATTGGTGTGTAGCCATGTGTACAATAAAAACGGCTCGCGGAGCCAACGCGTCGTGTCGTCTATATATAAACCCGCCATGTTTTTGTGCACTGTTTTCACTAATTAGCTTCTGTATTTAGGTTTATTAGCTGATCGGGAATGGAGAGTTTTATTGATTTCTTGAAGAGGATTCTAGGTTTTCGAAGCTTCATAGAATCTCTCTCTGTTTTAAGTTGGTAAATGGAAATAGGTCCGAACCTAGGCAGGCGCTTTACTTTGTGTAATTTATTTCATCCCTACTGCTCTCAAAACGGTGAAGGAAAACATCGTGAGGAAACCGGCATTTCCTAGAACTAAAATTTTAAGGACATGTGATATCTACCAATCCGCACTGTGCCACGTGGATTACGGCCTGTTGCCTCTCACAAAGAAGAAGCCTTTGTCCCAGGGCTGATTGTACAAATGGGTATGAGCGTACCTAATCGAACACATTTTGATTATTTCGTACCAACTAAAAGACAAAATAACATGTTCTTTGTTATGCCAAAAGAAGATTCAAAACAGCGTCCAAATGTCTGCCGTTTTTTCACAAACTGTGATGTCAGTAGTGTGGTCACTAATCCATTTGCCAAACGTGTTATGCATATATAAAATAAACATAGAATATTGCTATGGCAATTGGAGGACAAGTTTAGCAGTAGATGTGAACATGAATTCTATAATGACGTGTTTGACATAATATAAATAGATCAGGTGTGCAGCCGGCGTGTATGTATGATCACGGATGTATGAAACTAAACGAATCAAAAGGAGTATGTAAAGCCCCGTATTCATAGTAAACTTTTGTTGAGCAACAGTTGATCAACACTGTTGATGAGCAGCGAGAAAGTTGCTGGACACAATAGTAGATTGTTATGCAAGGGTCGAAAGGAATCAATTCCTATACGAGTCATTTAGACGCCCGAGCGCAGCGGGGGCGGCTATAGCCCTGAGTCTTTCCGCCCTGTGGTGGGAAGCAGCGTCTTCCACCCGCTATTTGGATCAAACAAACACTACTTTCCAAGTATGAGAAATGAAAAGTTTATATCAATGTGTCTTGTCCACACGCCAGTCTACGTCAAAATGTTGCCCGAGGAAGTAGCGTTGTTGTGTTCTCCATATATGTATGTATTGCACACTACTGCCATGTTAATAAACTTGTTGCAAACATGTCCACACACGTCAACAATTGTTGGTTGTCGCTCGTCGAGCGAGAACTTGTTAACATGCCGTGATCAACTCTGCAACACCCAATGATGCCAGCAACATGTTGACAGCAGCTCAACAACATGTTGATTAAACTTTGTTTATAAACAAATGTTTACCATGAATACGGGGCTTAAGGATCGTAGCAGATGGTCTTCTGTAGTGTCTGCCTACCACCACGGAAACAAGGCGTGAGTTTATGTCTATATAAATAGAAAATTCTTGTACAGTAAAACGGGTTGAATAGGGATGCAGGGGTGAATCGGGGCAAAACATTAAAATGGATTTTAACATTGAAATAATATACAGGAAGATTTTTTGATTACCATCCAAATTTTTACAGGGTGTTCTACGGTCTACCCATGAATATAAACAACTTTCACTATGGGTCCAACTCTGAAATCACGAAAAAAAATCAGCTATTTCATACAAAAGTTCAATACCTACTTGACCAAAATGTATGAAACAGCTGATTTCTTTTTTCGTGATTTCAGAATTGGGCCTATAGTGAAAGTTGTTCATATTCATGGGTAGAACACCCTGTAAAAATTTGGATGGTGATAAAAAAATCTTCCTCTACATTTTTGCCAAAAAGGACTCTAATGTGTTTACTATATTGTAATTATTAACGATTAAGTGTCCTTGTTGGCAGCAAACTATATTACATCAATGTTAAATTCATTTAAAAGTTTCATCCCGATTCCTCGGTTCCTATTCACACCATTTGACGGTACTGAAGAAACAAAAATGAATTTTTATGCAAATTCGTCCGATCTTTGCCTCATTAATGAGAAACAAGATTCTGCGTATCATGAAAGGCCAAAATTGTTTATAGGTAGGTTACATGCCCTTGGAACATTTCACAAAGACTGCCCGTTTTGAACGGACAATAAAAACGTACGTTCATTTAATGTTCTCAGTCGATCCGTTTTACTGACAACCAGTTGGTTAACGGCATAGCATCTGTTCCTTAAATTGTACAAGTATGTAATTTTTTTGAAGTGAAACTTCCTTACGCACGCTTGACTTGAAAAGTAAGCTGGCGAACGCGTGACGTAAGAGTTACGAAAAGTGTGATCGGGCGAGGCGAACGGGAGTTAAGTGGGGGATATAAGCAAGAGAAAGCAGTGCGCGCGCACATTTTCTTTCTCTCTTCCTCTCATAGCCAAATACGTTTGAAGTTTCTTTTCAGTCGTGTGGTCATAAGCACACTCGGTTTTTTTTTTTGATCATGTTTCTTCTACATAAGTTAACTTACATTCAATAAATCTTATTATTATCACTTATCAGTCTTTTAACACGGACGTGTCTGCCTGTTAAAACACTGCTTCTTGTATATCTTTAAACACAACTTTAATCTAATTAGACTTCAGTAAAATGCTTCATCATATTTGGTTTAAAGCTGATCATTGTCCATTGCTGGATATAAGTCTCTCTTGAAACGCGGATATCATGATCATAATCACATCACACTAATATTATAAAGGCGAAAGTTTGTGAGTGTGTGTGTGTGTTTATATGTTTGTTACCTCTTCACGCCTAAACCACTGAACCGATTTAGATGAAATTTGGTATAGAGATAGTTTGAGTCCCGGAAACGGACATAGGATAGTTTTTATCCCGATATTCCTACGGGATCGAAACTTATGCGGGTGAAACCGCGGGTCGCAGCTAGTCAGCCTATATGGTTCCCACTGCTGGTGGCCCAGTGGTAACGGCCGCGTCTTACGAGTTATAAGGTCGTAGGTTCGAACCCAGACAGGCGCTTTACTGTGTAAATTATTTCATCACCACTGCTCCCAAAACGGTGAAGGAAAACATCGTGAGGAATCGCGGATATAAATTATCATTTA